>CM031684.1:15980994-16710994 GCA_006182925.3 Reinhardtius hippoglossoides
ACTCGTATACTCTTTGCTATCTCAGCTATCTCCATTGAAGCAGTTGGTGTTAAGTTTGAGAAAACTAGTAAAACAAAAGTAAAAAATAGTCATACTAAGAAGAGGTAATTTGAGTCTTAGGTTATTGACCCTTGCGGGAATCTTATTCCATCAATGCAGTCATTGTTTTCGGTCTATATTTAGCATCAAACTGATGTTTTATTTTCAAGCAGATGACTCCATTATGGGAACAACGTCACAGCGTTTTAGAACAAACCCTCTTTTGCCAAAGTGACCAGTCTTTACCAGGCTGGATCCACCATTACAGTTGGTGACTGTTAAATATCAGGTAGTGATATTTGTTCTGTTTCAGATTCCCGCCTCTTCACAGGCGATATAATCCTGGATGGAACTGAGAATCTGAAGTTATTACTTATGAAGGGATATTGGTTGTATTGTTATAGGTTTAAACAGGTGCTGTGAAGATGCCAGGTTCAAAATCAATCAGGGTTCTGACAATGTGAATGCATCCGTGTGTGTGTGTGTGTCTGTGTCTGTGCGCCTTTGTCGTTTCCCTCAGCTGCTCTGTGGTGTCCTAATGGGGCAGGAATAACAACAGGAGATCATAAACAGCAGCTGTGCCTGGTCAGACCGCACAGGGCTCTCTACCATCGAGGTACAGTCTCATGAAACCCTGTGTATAAGATGACAGAGTTCAGCAGGAAAAGACAGAGCCAGTGATGAAAGACATGGGAGGGAATTTCACAGATATTGTATCCAACGTTAGCGGCAGAGCTCCGTGTCCGTTGGTGGCTTATCACTTCTGACTGGAATATTTTAGATAAATTGTCATAAAATTTGGTTCAGACAGTTGTGGTTCCCTCAGGGTTGAGCTAGATTGCTTTGGGCGATGCGATAACCTTTCCTCTGGCACCACTAAGGGTGACTTTTTTGGGTTAAAGTCAATAGCCTCAACAACCATTCCAGAAATTTCCATTAAATCTGATGCCCAAATGTTCCCATCGGGATCAACTGTGATAACTTTGGTGATTCCCTAAAGTAGCATCACCATAGTACCATTACTGTGTTTGTGAGGATATATGAGCGCATTTCTAGCACAAGGTAGAAATTATGTTCATGCATATCTGTTATAGGAGATGCAGCTGGATTATGATCAGAAGGAACTGTTCCAATGTAAAAAAGGGCACATTGTTAATGGGAGTGGATTTGCAGAGGAGGGGATCGTGGAGTTACAACATTGTGAATGTTTTTCTGTGATAAAACCAGACCTCCATCTTTCTGCTGACCTTAACCAAGAGCCGTAAACAAAACCATTAAAACGTGTCGTACTGTTGTGGTCAGGACAAATTTTATCCTTTTTTATGAAAGATATTTTGGGGCATTTTCACCTTTATTGATAAGACAGCGTCAGCGTGACATGGAGAAGGAGTGTGGAGATCTCAAGCCTTTGTTTATGGATCGCCACTAGCTTACGGCTGAGCGTCAACTCTTCAAATATGTCCATTGAGAAAATATCCTCTCACCAAATGTAATCCTGTTTTAAACTTATTGGTTGTTGAAGCTTAGTTGTGTAGTTGGAATTGAAGGGCTGCCACATAGCCACCAGTGTAGCTGCTGGTATTTATTTTAGTTCATGTTTTCAGGTAACATTGTAAGTTTAGCAAAACAATCAAGTGTTCCAAAAGATGGTAATGAGCTGCTTGCAGAAATGAACTGAGGAGAATCTGACTGCCCCCCCATACCTTCGGCCTCTGTGTAACTATGTTGCGTAGCAGGTTGTCCATAATACACACAGACACCTTTACATCAAGCCTCACCTAACTCATACTTCACCTCCTTTTCTTATACGTACTTTGGCTCTAATACACCACCACAGCTCATTGATGAAAATGTGAAAAAGAAATGAGAGCTTATCTTGAGCTTTTAGTAAAGTGTGTGGATATATTGTTGAGATTTTTTTGCCTTGAGTGCACATTCTACATCTTAAAAGAAAATGCTGAAAGATTGTGCTTTTTAAAAAATCTAATTTTCTAATCTCCCTTTTAAAAAAAGTGTTGAATGTCTTTACACATCCCATGGGAGGAATCAGAGGAGATGATAAACACTAGCCTTCTCACCCTGCTTGTACTGGCAGAAAAAGAAACACTGGCACAGAGAGCAAAATTATGCTCAGTGTTTGTTTTGTTTCATCTTCAAGCATATTTTAATAAGCCTGGCTGGAAAAGACAATCACGGAGGAGTCGTGACGGAAAAAATTAAACGGCAGCAGGGGTTAGGAGCAGATTGAGAGAGAAGGATGAGGGTGTGTGTGAGCGAGAGAGAATTCAGCTGATAGGATGGGATTAACTGTCCAAACCAGGCTGTCATCATCAACGCAGATCTGGACATGGAGCGCTAGCATTCGTTGCTACGGCGACGGTAACCAGAGATACCGGCGTTGGTGTTCAATCACATGAGGTCACCTATTGTCCTAGGGAATCAGATCACCCGTTACAGGCAGCGCTCTGTGAAGTGGTACATTTACGTCAAACTGGGCAACCTGAACCAGGCCATGGTGTCTCATGGGATTTTTTATATTGAGGCACGAGTGTCAGATTCCAAATGTTTCCTCATCTTTTCAGGTAAATCTGAAGAAAAATGTTGGAGGAATGAGAAAAGATCCCTGCAGACTGCGAGTGTATGAATTGAAATTACAACTCTGTAGGTCGTCTGTGCAAGAAGCTAATTATTACCCTTAGTTATGTCGTTTTTATTTTTAAGCGACATCCAGCAGCTTTGATAATTATGACTGATATCAAAGGAGGAAGTCAGATGAGGGACAAAATCCGTGTTTGAAGTCATTAGACTTTCTCATTTGCAACCACTGTTCCCACGTGAAAGGGATCCATGACCAGATGGAGATGTTTTAAACAACACACAGAACCGAAGAAGCCTCTCGGATGAGAAACGTCTTCAAGAAGCTCAACCAAGTCCAGCTGACCTGTTTTTGGTGTTCTTTGTCACTCACCATGACCTCGACGACTGAGAATCTTCGCAACCACAATTTAGTGTTTCATTGAGTTGTCCAGTATGAAAATGAAAAACTTAATATGCAGTAAACAGAGGGCTGTGGCTCAGGAGTTAAAACGGGTCGTTCACTGATCGAAAGGTTCGATCTCTGGCATCATTCCTCAGTAAAACTGTACTTGGGCAAAATGTTGTTGTATATTAGTGTGTGCTAGTGCAAACATCATACAGTACACCCCATAAATAATAATGATTATGATTGACACAGAGGTGAACAAAAACAGTAAAGAGCTAAATAAATCATGTGGTTTTTGTTTCCTTACACATCAAGATCATCTTCAGCTGCCATGCTCTTGGGAAACATCTATTGAAAAGGTTCATAAAATTGATTTTACATCATCACCTTAGATGCTTTTGGGAAATGAAGCCGTGAAAAGCACAGACGTACATGTCAGTCCACGTTTTTGAGGAGATCTAAAGTCCTGACAACAGCAATGATCTGATATTAGACTAAACTTCAAGACTGCAAATGAGTACAATTTTTAAAAGTTCTGCAGTCCTATGGTGCTTTGAGTAATTTATTCTAATTCAAGTGAAAGTTACTTACAAAATTGTTTAACAAGTTGCATGGACTTAATATTACCAAAACTTTTTCAAAGAAATCTGAGTTCATCTAAATGAAGCTGAGAGAGGAAAATATAATCCTGTTTTTAGCACCAGAAGTTGTTGTGCACAAAAACTACTGAACAGATTTCCATAAAATGTTGTGGAGGGGTGGAGCATGCCCGAAGGGAAAATCCAGTTTGGTGCAGATCTGGATCAGTGGCGGATGCAGGATTTTTTTCTTTATCACTTTCATAAAATTTGGGAGACAGGACGTGATTTTGATTGATTTCTCATAGAACCATTCATGGAGCTTGAGAATAAAACCTGGCATGTTTAGTGGACTGACATTTATGACTGAAATTTGGTGCAACAAAAACCTGGACTGTTAATCTACTGAGTGCCATCCCAGCTTCATGATGCAATTTACGCTAGTGGTTCTCAACAGCACAACAGAGACATGTCCCCAGATATAATCTATATACATTACTTCACCCACAGACAGGATGTATGGTGACCTATTAGACCCTTTGGATGTCAGTGCTGCTGTGAAGGGGGTTAAAACATGATGAGCCGCTGCAAGGTGAGTTTAGGAAACCAAAGCATAATGCCAGCAGGGGAGGTGTTAGCTGCGTCCGCTGCAGCCATTGTTCAGCTCGTCTCTTTCAGGTCACATGGAAATTAAAGGTGTCTTTATTATACACTATTAGGGCAAAGAAGAGAAAAAACAACAATTAAAGACTGATGGTGACAAAGGGTGTGTCAGGCAGCACGGAGGTGTCCCAGGGTTAAGTACAGGTGTTGAGAACAACGTGTATGTTATGGAACCAGGATATTAAAGAAAGATGTGTGTTGACATTGGGGTCAGAGCAAGTGACTGGGAAAAATATTACATTCAAATATTTTGAAAGGGGTGACTGATCAATTGTGATGATAAGAGGATATATATATATACATATATCTCCAAATGAGAACAAATGGAGTCTGTGAGTGATTGTGTTCGCTGGGATGATAAATACAAATGTTTTGATTGGAACCTGACGGCTAAATCAGAAGAGATTATTGATACCATACAGGGAAAGAAGATCCTCTTCTCTGACGCCTGGTTAGATTTCTCAGCTGCACTAAAAAATGTGGCGTAGTTATTAAATTATTCAGTTTATTTACTCATTTATTTTCCAAGAGAAAAAAAAGCTGTTACTCCTCGTACGATTACCAATTTTGTCACAAGGGGTTGAACAAGCAACACTGTGCAAATAAGTCGACTTTCGTTCCTCTTGTTCGTGTATTTTTGAACGTTAAGGTTTTATGCTAAGCTAACAAGCCCTGACTCTGCTAGAAGCTCTTCACTTAAATCCACATCAATTAGGAGTAGAACAAAGGGAAATGTCATCATCACAGACTGTATGATGATGGCTGGTTGCAGTATAGTATATCCCACCGCCTCCATGTTAGCAGATGGGACATGGAACGAACTAAAAAGTTAAAATACAGGTCAATTTCATTTTTTACCAAAGATGGTTTCAGTCATTATTGGTAGTTCCTATGATGCGTGTCTAAGTGATTTAAATGGCTTCATTTTTGGTTTTCAGTAGTTATCAGTTATTTGTCGTTATGAAAACAGAGAGCTGAGACTGAGTCACGATTGGTCGAGCACGTGTATCAACCGGACTTTGCTACTGTGTGCCCAAGTGTGTATTGGCATTTTGGCTTCATTTCTGGATGGTGGGAGGAAGTGGAGACGTGTCATCCATCTGTATGGTTGCTGATTCAATTGCTAACAGTTGCTAATTCACACAAACAGCAGCTACGGAACAACATTACCATTCATTTGCAGTGGTGCTTCTGGCCAGCTGGTGATTGCAAGTCCAATATTCACTTCTCTCTTTCCGCCTCTCTTCTGAACTCCTGGGGGGATTATGTGGCTCCTCAGCAGCTGGCTCTGCTAAATGTTCCAGAGTTCAGTTAGTTAGTTGCCGACTTCTGTCTTTGTCTATGGGTCTTAGGAAGTGGATTACATTTTTAGAGCTTTGCTTTGGTGCTGTGGCAGAAAACCCTACGAGAGTGGTCACTATAAATCTGCTGTAAAGTCAATTATCAGTTTTTTTCATCACTTACTTCACAGTGTAATTTAATACATTGTTATTATGTGATATTAGGAATATGTTGATGTCACATTGATGGACACCTTTCTGCTGTACTATCCACTTATATTGTACTGCCTTGAGACAGAAACGACCTTATTTCGTAAAATAATTGATTTGTCAAGATAAAGAAATTGTAGTTGAAATATGCATGTATTATTTGTTGAAAAGTACTTAATTGCCCCTAAAAATAAGTAAGTAAATATAATTATCGATTTTTAATAGTATCTTTGCACCATACGTTTGTGTTGTGTGTCTCCTCTCCTCTCCTCTCTTCCTTTCGACCCATTACCAGATGTGACCTATCACAGGCCCCATCTGTCTTATGCACCTCATATCTCCAGCGGTGCCATCTCCACAACAAAGTCCAGGCTGGCTCTCTGTCTGTCTCTTCTCTCTCTCTCTCTCTCTCTCTCTTCTCTCTCTCTCTCTCTCTCTCTCTCTCTCTCTCTCTCTCCTCTCTCTCTCTCTCTCGACTCTCCCTCCCACACACACACACACACACACACTCACACAAACACACAAACAAAATTTGCCACTGATTACCCCTCACTATCTATTGTATCTCTTACAATCAGCTTCTTCAGGCGATACCCAACATGTGCCTCATGTCCTTTCATACGATGCTGCAGTGATAGGGAGCCGGTCGTCATTGTACATGAACATCGAGGACATCACCTGAGTCTGTAACGTTGTGCAAACTCACAAATTTAGCAAGTTTTCCACCTAGATGGTGTTTTTACTGTGAGGCTGGCTTCATTATTTATTTATAGGCAAAACTCAAACCTCGATTAGGACTGACCTACTTATCTTTTCGGATACCAAAGCCTGGCGTTTCCCTTCACTATCTTTCCTCGAGCAGACTCTTTCTGCAACTCCTCCCTCCATCCCCCTCCTCTCCTCTCCTCTGAATCCTTCCCCCTTTCCGCTTTGCGGGCTGTCACACAGTCACTTCTGTTGCTATGGTGAGCTGTGGGTGCGAAGATGGAAGGCCGTGTATCCAAGACCACCACAGACAGAGAGGGGAAGGTTTGGGTAATAGTGATGTTGATGGTTAGAAAGAGGTGGAACAGAAAAGCAAAAAAATGGGGCAGGATGAGTCGGAGACAGCAGGAGGTGAAGAAAACAACGGAGAAGGAAAACCAGTCGGGTTTGGGGTGCAAAAGTGAAGAAGATGTGTGGAAAAAGTCTGTGAATGTGAAGGTAGCAGACGACAATTTAGTTCCACCTGTCCTGAAACCCAGTTTGAGGAAAGTGAGGGCGTATTGCTCTCCTCTTTCTTCACTGCGGCTGACAAGGTGCCCTTGAGCTAGGCATCCAACCACGTGCAATGAGATGGTGTGTCAGCAGCAATGTGAATGAGGCTGATGCTGAGAAAGACACTGAATCCTCGGATGATGTAAGGTAGCTGTGCCGCCATAATGTATTAGATTAAGCTCCCACAGTTTAAACAGCACACGGTGTACATGCTGGATAAGCATGTTAAACAGGAGGAGGAGGAGGAAAGAGGAAGAAGAGTGTCACTGTGATGATTCATCAGTGCCATCACGTTCTTCTCTGCGGACTGTGCGGCCTCAGAAATAACCCCCACGTCTCTCCTTCATGTTGTCATGGTAATCCCTCCATCTTCTTTTCGATACCTATGGCAATCAGAGGCATCAGGACACCAAAAAGAAAACGAGGAGGGAAAGACAGACGAGGGAGCAAAGATATAAATTGTGTGGAGTCACATATACAGATACGCTGCGGGGAAACTGCATCTCTGAGTGTGAACCGTACAGACATTGTTGGCAGAAGCCCGACTCCGAGAAAAACAGTGTCAGATGTTTGGAGTCAGTGACTCGTTCCTGCATCGGCAAGTCTGTCGTAACCTTGACACGCCGGTGCTGAAAAACAAAATGGCATCTGTGTTAGAAGTGACAGTGCAGTTTCTCTTTCACAAAGGAGCTTCTCAGGAAGTGAGGCTGGATGCAGCGCGTGTGCAGTTCTCGCTCTTTTACGGCCCTGACCGTCTTCCCTCTCTCTCCTTCCCTCACACACATACTGCCCGTGTGTGTGTATTAATGTTGTCGGAGTCTGGGTGTGTGTGTGTGTGTTGTAGTTTTTAGGGGCTTCAGAGGCAATCCTGTCAGGTCCCTATGTGGGACAATAACCTCCTATGGGGCCTTTTTAGATGACCACACACTATCACATGCACACAAACACACACACACACACACACACACACACACACACACACACACACACACACACACACACACACACACACACACACACACACACACACACACAAATGGATATGAACTGAAGTGGAACAGCAAGGTCACAGTTATTTTCCGGGTGCCGTGACACCCTCCTGAGAAGATGATAAAAAGCTGAGAAAGAGGGAGAGGAGAGAAGGGGATATTTCTTCATAAATGATGAGTTCTCCTTGACCCCAATTATAACAGTGGGATCAGGTGATTATCATTTTTCTGTGAGAGAAAAAAAAAGAAAGAGAGAATGAGTTAGACGTCTGCTTTGCTGGGAGGGTTGCAGCCACTGGAGGATTATTAACTGACAGGATAATAGCGATGGACAGAGAGGAAAAAAAGGGCAACTGCCTTCACAAATATTTAAGTCATATATAAATTGTCTCCATTGTGGTGGGTTCTATAGAGGCTGCACCACCATTATGTGTTCCTAATATTGGATGAAACAAACCACATTGTTACAGAGGCTTCATCCTCTGAGGACCATGCATATCTGCAGAAAATGTCATGACATATCTGGACATTTGTTCATTTTTCAGATGCCTCGTGCAAATGTTGCTCCAGGGAATAGCCTGACCTGATAATAATTGCTTGGCACAAACCGAATGGTCAGGACATCACCAAAATCATTAGACGTCACTCTCTGGAAAAGAGGTGCACTCTTAACCTTTCACTGTGTTTATTGAATATCTACCACAATGACTTTGTGAAGTCCAAAAATGGAAAATCCTTGCTCAACATCTGATTTTGGGAAGTGAAACGCTGTGTAGCCTGTTCATAGAAAAAACAAACACCTTGTGTAACCTCACAATGGCTGAAAGGAAGGACTTCTTTGTTTGCTTTGAAAAAGATAAATTACGCAACACAGAACAACCTTGACGAGTTCTGGAACATCTGTAACTTGCTGAAGGAAAATAAACTGATAATAAACCATTGCTACTTAAGGCATGTAAGAGTTGTTCTATAATAATTATTAATAATCTAAATATATTTGTATTTTTATATGTGCATATGTATATCTTTATATTTGTATATATCTATATGATACATGTTAGATGGAATAATTACTGTGATATGGTAATTATTTGTGGTATAACTACTATTATGAGTATACCATTGTAAATACTACTATTCAGTATTGTATGTTCTACTTATGTTCACCTGTATGTGCCTTCATGTTCTATGTTGTTCTATGGACTTAAACAAACATTATCAATAAAAAAAATGGTTGAAAAACAAAAATATTATCCGCACAATTATTTTAAGATCTCACCATTAGATTTAGCCACATTGTGAATCTGACTCAATGGTGAAACAAATCTTTCTTTTTGAGTGGCTGACCACTTTAATCATTGTATTCTTCATATTGCAACATTGCTCCTCTTTTACTCACTATTCTTCTGAGATGTAGTTACCTCCTAAACTGAGACATCAAACTGACAATCCCAGTGAGAAGATGCTCAAACATGAAAACATCAAAATGCCACTGGTGCTGATGGAGACTGGAGGGACATGAAAATATGCCAAATTATCGGCTTAAATCCTGCTCAGCATGGCCAGGCTCTGTTATACAAACACACCATCATCCCTTCTTCGTGCCAACCCTCCCCCCCTACATGCGTGCAGATAAACTGCTGCCTTATGACCTTTGCTCCACTAAATGCTCCTTACAGATTGCAGATCTGGCTGCTGCATTGTGTTATTTGACTTGTATGCACCTGCTTGTGGGCTTAAAACCGTGTGAGTCCACAATTTCTAGTTCTTTACACGTGTCACATCTGCTTGGAAGCGGCGATGTGTCACTCAGAGTTCAACACCAGCTTTAACCAGCAGCATCGGAAGTGTGAGGACTAATTGGATGACAGCACATCTGGTGATTCCAGCCTATATAAAGACATAACTTATACATTTCAGAGGGATTTTTCGTCTTTCGGGTCCTTTGAGCAAGATTTTGTACTTTCCCATTACAAAAGAATAGAGTGACTCAGTGACTGAACAGGCAGCTATTAGAATCACTATAATACAGGAGTCCACAGCCATGATAGCAGCTCTGTGAGGCTGCACTTAGGCACAGCACTGCCTTCGAGTAAAATACTAACCCTGACAAAGGTAATGTGCTGATGTTTAGCAGGTAACATTTAGCACGTACAACATCCTAGTTTAGCCTGCTAACATTCACTAATTATCACTTATCATTAAGTACAGGTGAAGCTGATGAGAATGTTGTCAGTTTTGCATTTGGGATATTTAGTCACAAACCAAGGTTTTAGGCAAATTAGAATTTTGAGCAAATGATGGTGCAGCCAATATGGAGAATTAAGGAGTAAAGATTCATCCTCCAGGGACCATGAATGTCTTAACCAAGTCTGATCGTTTCAATAGCTGTTAAAAACTACAGACTGTATATAAAGATGGACAACAAGTCTCCACTTTCTCCCACTTCCCAGTAATGAAGACAAATTTCCTGGATGCAACGCTGCCATGTCGGGGGATGGAGCGGTAGTATCGAGGTCTCACTAATTCGCAGATTGACCAATCGTGAGTCCACACAGTGCCAATACTGGGCCACAGCCAAAATGGATGTGCGGAGACTTAGCCAAAACTGGACCAATCAGGAATCAAACATACCGGAAAAAGTACCTGAAATGACAGACACCATCTTTACATTTATTTAACATACTTTGACTTTTATTTTTTTCCACTAACATGGAGGAGGTGGGGTTTTAGGACCTGCTGTATATTGCTGCTCTTTAAACAACTATACCTCTAAACTAAAATGATTTGGAGTTACGTTTAAAAAAGATGTATAAATTTGGGGTTAGTCAGGGTTTGCTTTTGCATCATGCTCATTTCACCAAAACAATGGATGATGTGTCTGTTTGCAGCACAGTGTCTGGATATGTTAATAAAAGGCAAACATCACCTCGTGCCCCTGCACCACCTGCACTTTAATGTTCAGCTGTTTCTGCATCGTTTCATCATCCACAACAAGAAAGTTGATGTTCAAAGGAAGAGCACAGGAGAAGAGTTACAAACAATGCTTTATAGTGCTCATGTTTATTTCTTTATTTATTCAGCATGGCAAAGAGGTGCCACAAGAAACTAACACAAGGCAACAGATAATGTTTGATCAAATTCTTCTGCTCCAACAAAGGACGATGCCTCTTACTTACTGCAGTCAGTGGTGTTAGGGGAGAGAACTAGAGCAATCTGTTTGGCTCAAGCTTGATATGTAAGTGTTTGGTGTTGGCCGTACTTGGCTTTAATAGCAGTGGTGGCCTGTTGAGTCGAAATATCTCTATGAACTTGGTGATACACTGACTTTCCAACTAATGGTTTATATTTCCACAGCCATTAAATGGATTGCCGTGCAATTTGGTTCACAAATATATGTCTCTGTCAGGATCAAGTGTACTAACTTTGATTATCTGACTTTCCAGAGCTGAAATACCTGCAAGGCTAACCGTTTTCACATTATCTGTAAATTGCAGCTATACGGTTTGAATTAGCAGAAGTTAGCATTCCGCCAGGCCTTAATAATGTTCACTACATTATGGTGAACATGGTGAACGTCATACCTGCTAAACATCAGCTTGTTAGCATTGTCGCTATCAGCATGTTTGCTAATTAGCATTTAACTGAAAGCACAACTGTGGCTGCAGTACAGCCTCGTCGCAGAGCTAATAGCATCACGTTTTAATGTTGGTGCAGAGCAGGAAGTAAAAATTGCAATGCATCACCTCTGCAACGATCACATCGTACTGTTAATTGAAAGGATCAACTCAGGAAATGATTTCTGATTTTAAACAAGGATCCTGGTGTCTGTGTCGATCTCTCTTATGCATCTGTCCACGTGTGTGTTTGTGTGTTGGTGGTGGTTAAATGGCTGCCAACAACTTGGCAGAGCTCTGTTTAGACCTCGCTGCGCATCTCAATGACTGCAGACACACTGCAGGAGGAGAGCGTGGTCCGCACTGGCAGAGAACTCAGACTCATCTCTGAGTTTGAGTTCCTGAAAATCAAGGTGTGTGTATGTGTGTACTTATACTCATATCTGTGAGGACCAGGAGCATGGACGTTACAGAGTGAAGACATTTTCGGGAAGCGAGGACATTTTGGCCGGCCCCCACGTACTCAAAGGACTATTTGAGGGTTAAGATTTGCTTTTAGGGCTAGTGATGGCAGGGGTTAGGGTAAGGAGTTGGGAAATGCATTATACCAATGCGTGTCCTTGGATAGAAGTGTGTGTGTGTGTGTGTGTGTGTTTGTGTGTGTGTGACCCGCTGACTGATCTCTGTGATATTCTGTGCCTGCTTTGTTCTGCATGTCCAATGTCATTATGGGTAATTATCTGTCTAAAACAAAAACGATACAGTGACCCACGCATGTTATTAAAGGCCAGGATGTGACAATAAGCAGCTCTTCTCTGTGAGTGGGTGAGTGAGTGAGTCCATGCATGTGAGAGCAGACACTCTCTTCGGTTTATGCATGACTTGCATTTATTCATGATATGATTGTCCTCACTGTCCTCTGGCAAACCTCTTCAAATGTTTACTGCCTTTGCACACAGAATTGTAAGTGACCCCTCACACAGCCCTGGCTGCGAGCCGTCGGGTCACGTTATCTCTGCTTGGGGTTGCAGATCATGCAGCAGCCGGCCTGCATTTGCCGCTCCCAGGGGAAAACCTTTTACAACTCTAACAGTCAACTTTTGGAGACTCCAAGGCAATCATTTCGAATAATAAAACTTTATATGGTTGAGATTTAAGAGTGAACAGCCAAATCGAAAACAGCAATCACACATTAATTCAGTGTAAGGAAGTAACATGTCGACCTTCAAAAGTGAGACACAAAGACAAAAAGAAATGCTGTCAACCTGTCATCTCTTGCTGCATTTCAGAAACATAACACATCATCTTTTTTCTGGTCAAAACAATCCTCTCATATTCACTACAACATCCTCATTCATGTAGCGTTTGATCATTGTAAGGCTTGTTTCATTTCATGGTGCGGTGCCCATACTAAACATGCCTGTTTGGAATGGGCCATTTACCTGTGGTATTGCTGATGGCTGCTTTATTGAGCAGCAAAAGTAACCGGCAGTTATTGAGCTGCACGAAGTAAAGACTTGCTGCAGACATAGGTGAGGACATGATGGACTCAGCGCGGCTGCACACAGAGCTATCCAGCTGTTAACTCAAAGTGTGGTGAAGCTCGACTCCGTCTGCAGAACCCTCAGCTGGTGCGTTCGTATTAGTAGTACCTACAAGTAAATGCATATGTACAAATCGCCAAATTTGCTAGTGTACTTCCTTTCCCCCCCCTAGAAATACACCCGCCACATTTGAAGTAGATCTCCAGACAGACAGACAGATTCCTCACATGAAAGGAAGATGCGTTGGCGACCCACAACAAGCCCCAGGCATCGCTGCATTTTCTGTGAATTGGGAGACAGATTTTCTCTCCGATCATAATCCTGTAAAACAATTATTCAGCAGAAATTCCCAGAATATCACAACCTCCTTTCAACAGTCATGTGTGTCTATGTACTGCCTCCTAACCCACTGGTTATGCGTTCCAACTGTGAGTTAGACACATGGACAGATTATCAAACGTGCATTTCCAAGATGGCGCCCATTCATCCTACTGAAAGTTGCTCACCCACTGTGCACATCAAATAAAAAAATCTCTCTTCCTGGTTTGCTCCCTCGTTCACATTCGGCACATCCACAGCCTCTTCTTCCCTCAAGCCACCAGATGACATTTAGCCCATCCTAGGCCAGGGAACGTTTTTACAAATATATGAGGAGAAATAATTGAATTTGTTTCCTAGTGTCCTGTCAACATTTGGGAGTTGGGAATATCTTTTTTTTCATCAGCTGCTGTCTCAGTTATTCACCAGAACAAACTGGCAGCTCTTGAGGTAATAAAGCCGAACTGAGAGCGAGGGATTTGTCTCAGCGTCACATAAGCTACAATAAAGACTAAAACATACAATATAATCTCATGATCGAAACCAGCGACTCAAACATGACAACCTGGAATGATCCCTGAAGCAGGTGGCGTTCTCGTTTTCCGAGAATATGCAAATTCATGATAAGAAAAGCAGCGAGCATGATTCGGTTGAATATAGAACAGAGGTGAAGACAAGCTGACTACTGCGTGGCTGTCATCGAGGTGGCTGTGGTTGACTTGGCAACCAAATCTCTCTGGGGTTTGTTGGGATAGAAACAGGCTGATGATTATTTATATCTTTTTTAACTTGAGCATCTATTCATCTGCAAGCTCATAAGTATATATTAGGTTTTTCCTGCTTGAACGTATCTTTAAGTGTGTGTTTCTGCAAATATTGCAGTCAAAATACGATATTTTGTGACCAGAGGAATTGCTACATCAAAATGTAATATGTGTACCTGCTGAATTACATTGTTCAATACAGCTCAGCATTTAAGAAATGGGACTTTTGCTGCTGCACTTTACCTGAGCATCCACCCACGGTTCTGCAAGTTATATTGGATATATTTTCCGTCTAACAGTTTCGCTGGATGTTATCGTCATCATTCAGTGGGTGCAAAACCCTGCTTGTTGTTTCACTAAAAGCCTGAAGGACATCGTTGCATGACATCAATTTCAGTTCCTCCAGCACCACCGCGTCACCTTTCCTCTGCTTCCTCCTCCTGCTTCTCTTCTCCCCCGCCCGCTAATCGCCTGCGTTTCTCCCTTACCATCCTCCTCAACCCTGTCATCCTCCTCCACCTCCTCCTCCTCCTCCTCGTTTCATTCTCTTGCTCTCTCTCCCTTGACTCATCATCCTTGTCCTCCCTTCCTCTCTATCGCCCTTCTCCTTTTGTATGAGATATAGGACCTCGGGACTCGAGGCTGCAGTAAAACAAGTCTGATGCCTTCAATATGTCCTGATGAAAGTCCTTGAGCAGCAGGATAACAGAGACCCACCTTTGGGATGACGCACATGCGTAACATACAAGATCGTTCTTTGCTTTACAAATTTACCCGGTCAGTGCTGAACAGTGACGGTGCCATTCAGACCTCTATCAGTGCCCCATAACACAATCATTAGAAAACGGCCTTGCTCTTGAGCTAGGTGTTTTTCATTTGAGTGTATGTACATGTGGGGGTGGTATATGGGTGGACCTCTCTGATGTCAGGCAGTGAGCGTGTTGAGCCTGTGTCTGTGAGGTTGTAAATGTTTGATGGGGTTTGATCCCACCATCTGTCCACTACTGCCGGCTCAGAGAAAGAGTGTGCGGAGAGACTGGGTTAAAACCGGCAGCACGAACACAGACAGCGATTTAAAATAAAACAATGTTAGATTGTCATCGTGTGAGCAGAATTACAGAGGACTGGCCGCTCATCTTTAAATGTGCGATTAATGCACATGCAATGCAGAATGCACACAGCGAATAAGCCTCACGATTTAAGGTGGCAGGCCTGTAACGTTTGCATTTCGTATCATTTACGTCCTTTGTCGATGTACAACATGAATAAACATGGATCGACAGTACAGAGGAAAAACACAAAATGCTCTTTGTCTCCCTTAACACCACAATAGAATCTCATTATCCTGTCCTGTAACGAATTCACATCAACTCCACAGAAAAAAACATTTAACTCTGCAAAGCTACGTTGCCTTGATGCTTACATCCAGGAGAGTTTCAGGAATTTTGGGGAGCCCAGGAAAAAGGGCCCTATGTCAATTTATAATTTCAATGTTCCAATGATTGCTTCTGTACCAAATTGCAGACTGTGCATAAACATAAATAATAGGAAAGAAGTCAAATTTGAGTGCAAACCCCACACCCCCCCATCCAGGCCCGTCAAGCACACACATTTATATGCTCTGGTTTTCAACCAAACTGCTAAAATTACAAAGCTTTTGAAAGAACGACAGTGGCATGGGGCCTCATGGGGGGGTTTCCGACCATGGTTTTGTCGCAGCCTCCTGCAGACAATCATAGATTTTAAGGGGCTTCTCACAATAGTGTTGTCCCTGTGGATTAGCCATTCTCTGGGACTTCCTGTCATCTCAAGCCACCAGGCCTGCTTTGCTTACCTTGTTGTTACGCTCCCCTGTTTATGTATAAACCCTTTAGATGCTTAAAAACTGAATCCTCAACCACATAAGAGAAAACACAAGCTATTGTGTTTTAAAGCACATTCAAACTATGATAAAAACCAAACATGTGATCACTGATTTAAACCTGAACCAACTGAGGAATCACACTGCAACATTTGCTATCGATCTACAGTATCTGCTGTAAAATGTTCTTCTGATATCACCATTGCAAATGACGGAAAAAATATTCAGACTCTCTGAGCAGTTTGTTTAGAGAGTGATTTTGTGTGATAAGCAAATATGCATGAACGCACAAAAGGCCATTTTGTTTGCGTGCATGCAGGAAAGCAGTCACGTTGCTGTGTGCCTCCCATGACCCCAGAGGCTGGTGACAGGCCGAGCTCCCAGCCACTGCGATTTTAACAGATTGATCATCCATGTGTTATACTCCAATCAATGGCTCTAACTACCAATGGGCCAGATTGTGAACTCTTTATTCTGAGGTCAATAAACACAACAGATCCTGGGGGCCCCCGACGGGTTGGGTTGGGTCGACTGGGTTTGGGGGGGGGATCAATCTCTTTACTAAAGGCCTCTGCCTCATACTGCAAAGGTCATAAAGTCTTTCTGCTTGATAATAATGCTAACGCAGCTTGTACAGCAATCATCACCAGTCCAGACATCAAATAGGATTAACGAAATCCTGTAAACTCCTGTAACCTCATCCGCATCCGTGACCTTCCTCTTAGTAGCCCTTCCTCCGATCAGTTTGGGAACTTCCCAGTCTGAAGATATTGTCTGAGATCAGCGTTTTGATGGCAGATTTAAGAAACCACATGCACCTTGTGTTATGCAACTTTGACCTCACTTTCAGAAAAGCCAGCAACGAAAAGGAAGCACTGCTCTGCCACACTGCTGAAATAATGTCAGTGATCAAGCGTTCTGGTGACAGTACTGACAGGTTCCAAGGAGGGAAACACTTCAACCCACCTGTCAAATCTTTTATGAGCCAAGTTTGAGAGAAAGTTGAGCGAGACTTCAGTTCATTATGACCAAGAGCGATAACCTCAGTTAACGTTTGACTTGAAGGAGCTCTAACGTCCAAAGGGACCGTGGCGAGGAAAGAAACATCCTCGCTGTGGAAGAGTAATTAACACAGAACAGTCTGGCTCTCAGCATATAAATCTTTGACAGAACGAATCACTTCTTCTTTTCCAAGGCTCTTACCAACCTCCCACTGATTCCTAATATAGACGACCATGCCAAATGAACCTGATAAAACTCATCACATTAAAATGTCTCGCCGGGCCTGACAATTACCACAATATGCATTTAGGAATTTTCAGCGTTAATATTATTAACGGTGCATAATCTTTGTAGAAAACAGCTTAAAATGAAACACTGAAGGATTTCCTCATGCGACAGAGGAGAGAGGAACAGTTTGCTTCATTGAACAGAGCAAATCAAAAAAATATAAGATAAGAGCAGAAATGAAATAATATTTAGCATGTAACTTTTTCCCCAAATGATAATAATGCATAATTTGCATGTTACTTTAATGATTCTGCCAACTGCTGAGTTACAATATATTGGAACAAAAATGTAGCGTTGATTAGACGCACAATGTAACAATCCCAAAATTAAATAGATGGGGAAATTATTAATATTCTTCTTTACCACTGATTACAGTGATTAAGAAGGGAATGTCATTTAATTTTACAGCTCACTATTGAGGTGAGTAAGGGGGTGATTTTGGATAGTCAAATGAATCAGTGGACAGTAAATGTTAAATGTTAAATCTATAAAGAAAAACGGAATGATGGGGAGCCGGATTAAATAGGTGAGTGAACAGAGGCTTGGGTTCTCTGCAGCGGCCGCAGGGTTCCAAACAACCCGGCTCTTCGCTGCATGTCTTCCCTGCTCTCTCTCTCCTGCTTTCAAGTTTAGATTCTCTCCTAGCGACAAAGGCCGACCTAAAAAAAACAGAAAATAGTGAGTGATTTAAGGACACATTACTCTTGAGGCTTATCAATGTTTTGCATACCACAAACAACATCTCGTTCCATTTGGGTGGCAGCGTTATAGGTCAGAGGCAGACAGCTTACAATCAGGCAGTGGCTTGATTCCACGATTTGGTGCAAGCTGAAAGTATACAGTTTATGATAGTGTGATGTGGCCCACATACATATAGTTACAAAACAAACCTAATTTTAGCTCACAAGTGAGGAGTTGGATATCAAAGCAATGCTTAGTTGCTTTGCTTTTCCTGCATGTGACATAAGGCTCAGTCTTAAATTATTTAATTCTCAACACATAGTTGAAGAAACTAAGATTTGGAGGATTACAGAATAGTTGGAGGGAGCGACATATCGTCTCGTCTGGAAACCTGATGCACTAGATTTAGCTACATCCGTTGGCTGACACACACGCTCACACAAACAAACACACACACACAGACAGACACACACATCACAGTACATCGCAGTATCCTCGGAGGGCCATCTGTGTCAACTGATAGGAGACACTTGCAGCTCCACCTTAAAGTTAAAGTGATGTGGAAAAAAAACTCAAGAAGCCTAAACTAATTTTTTCACACCCACATGCACGTCTCTCTATAGTTGTGAGACACTCATTGACATAATTCTCATTGCCTTTCCCCTTACCCTAACCTTAACCATCCCAACTAAATGCCTAACCCTTACCTGTGTATGTGTGTGTGTGTGTGTGTGTGTGTGTGTGTGTGTGTCTGTGTGTGTGGGTGGAAGTGTGTGTCACTAAAATGTCCTCACAACGATGGTATTGAACCAAAATTGGCCCTCATCACTATAGAGAGACATGTGCACACACACACACACACACACACGCAAAGGATATGCTTGATATCTTTATAAACAAACAATCGTGACACAAGCACATATTAATTTTCTTTTTAGTGACACACACTTCCACCCACACACACAGACAGACACACACACACACACACATACACACACACACAGACATGCACACACACATGACTTGCAGGGCTTTAGGGAGGACTTTCCATTATTGATGAGGCCACATGCTCTGTACCGTTATTGGGGTAGGGGGTGGCTCACGTCTGCTTGACTCAGCATTCCTCTGTCCATTGGTTTTTATTTTAGCCTGGGTCAGCACTGCAAGTGTGCATGTGTGTGTGTGTGTGTGTGTATGTGTGTGTGTGTACAGACACACAGGAAAAGAGAAAACAAGAGGGTTAGACACACACACACAATGAACCACTCCAACGCAGACTAGACAAGACAAGAAACAAGCCAAGACAGAGAGCAGCTCACAGGTCAGTGGACAACAAACAACAAGTCTGATGTGAAGATCAAATTTCATCCTCAGACCCTCAGAGCTGAAGAGGTTCAGGGGATCAAGGCCTCAAGCAGCCTCAATACGCAACGTTTTCTTTTTAGAGTGAGAGTTTTGGGGGAAAATGTTCATTGTCCTGGTCGTTGGGCTGAGTCTGAGAGTTGTGGAATTTCTCCAGCCGCACTCAAACAACGATTTCACCATAAATTCATTGATTCTGGATTGTATTATTACATTACAATTCATATTACAACACTTTAGTAGAGATTTGACTTGATATGCGACCTGGACGTCACATTTAAAATACAAAAAAGCAGCTGAAGACAATCACAGCACCTCATCCACCCGGCAGCTGTTGTCTGTTGTCCTTGCTCCTTTCAGCCTGTCCCTCAGCCAGACTCATCAGCCATGGAAAAGTGCCCAGGAGGTAAATGAAACCGCTCCTTCTTTACGGGCACGGTCCCTCAATTGATTCCACACACATCTGTGCACATTCTTTAATTACACACACAAACACACACATGCACACACTTTATGGCCCTTTGGCAAATCAATCGTTTCCAATTGCTTTTCTTGCAGTGATTGATTACAAAAATAAAGACCCAAATATATGAAAATAAGCGGAAGAAGAGTCACTTTCACATGTCACGAACATTGAATGAATGAACAAGTAGTGCAAATGTGTGTGACAACAAATTCATACAGAGCAGACTATGTGTAGATATGGATTCTCCCAAGAAAAAGAAAGACATTCAGATACAGTTTCTGTGCATCCTTGACCCAGTTTCTCTTCGCAGAAAGATCAACAACATTTTGGGTAAAACAAGACACTGTGTTCTCAGATTAATATAAAATCTGCTTTCACATATTCATCCATGAAAGTTTGGCGTTAGTATGTGGAGTTCTCATCTGATTGTCATGGTTACCACCAGGGCAATAAAAGATTCATTTACCAGCACTATGTTTTTATCCCACTATTCTAATTTTGACAATATTCTGTTTAGTGCCACTTTAAATTTCATACTTTTTTCACAGATTCAAGTTAATAAATTGTTAAGTGAGTTTTTGAAATACAAATTTTCAATCTCTTGTCCTATTTTCTTCTATGAAGATGGGAATCAGACAGAATTGAAGAGAAAAAAAGAGCAGATTTCCCAGTTTTGCTCAAAAAGTACAAAATGTTGTAATTTTAAATATGTGTCAACTCACGTAACCACATATTTGCTCAATTTTGCCCACACGCACACGCACACAGACACACACACACACACACACACATACATACACACACACACACACACCACACACACACACACACACACACACACACACACACACACACAGACTGCCACATCACAGACCCCCAGCTGCTGCTCCGCTGTAATTTATTATCCCTTCTGTACCCAGCGGAGTCATGAAATCAGCCTGGCCTTTATGACACACACACACACACACACACACACACACACACACACACACACACACACACACACACACACACACACACACACACACACACACACACACACACACACACACACACACCACACACAGAGACACTGTCTTTTTCAAACAGTCATCCTGGCTCGCTACCCAGCAGAGACCTCTGTGACTTAATTAGTATAGCGTCCCCACAGAGACCACAACAGGGCAAAATGCACTGGACGGATGAAGGATGTGAACACTGTCAGGCTGTCAGAAAGAAAACCACTGAGGGGAAGAATTGCTCTTTAATATATGGATAATTATAATGAAAGCTTTTAGTTTATATTGAAAATTATTTTATTCAGTTATGAATCAGTTAGACTGTGGTAGAAATCTCACTAATCGCCTAGGTTTTTGTGTGCAAAGGCTATAAATAATAGTCTTGAAAATAAAGCTCAAGATCATTTAAATCCCAACTATATGTTAGTGATACTCAAGAGGTTTTATTGTAGACATTTCAGAACAATTTACATGCTTTTATTTGTTTTGCATCCATCCCTCAACCATGTTTGCCTACTCCGACCCCCCCCCCCTTCATCCTCCTCTCACATATTTGCTTTTTGCATCATCTAATTCAACCCCCCACCCTCCTGCTCCACCTTGTACTCAGAGGTCTTTGTTGTGTCCCAGAGCCACCCAGGAGCATGTCCGCACCGTTTTGTTAGCAACATGAACCGTCTCTGAATATTTCATAAGACATAAACACAACATACAGAAGCACATCACAAGGCTTTGTTCCATCGTTCAAAACTATATCTCCCTGTAACGGCAAACGTGCAAAACTCCAGATAATTTGCACAAATACAATAACTGCGGGGTCGGACCTTGTATTTCCCAAATGTCAAGTTAGACAAGAGTTTGACTCGTCGCATGAATAGGCTGCTGAATTTCTTTTCTTTTCTTTATCCATCACATTAGCAGGCACATGTTCAATTGAAATTTTAAGATATAGGCCATAAACATCGCATCTTATGAGCTTAGCATGTGCATGTATGCATTTAACAGCACACTCACACCCACAAAACACACGCACACACACACATGCACTCTGGGAGAAATTGCACCATAATTATGCCTAAGGTAGAGTCGATTAATTTTTTAATGGATTCAATGTTTTATTCATAGCACCTATCCAGTCTTGGATATGGCACAGAGCACACACACGCGCAACACACACACGCGCACACACGCGCGCACACACACACACACACGCACACACACACGCACACACACACGCACACACACACACACACACACACACACACACACACACACACACACACACACACACACACATGCCCACACACTGCCAGAGAAAGAACACATGGTAAAACTTGCTATTAGCTATTTCATACAGTAGACAAATTACACATCTCAGTAGCATCACAGAGTACCATTTTCGACTGAAACTGTAAATACAGAAAATGTAAATTCCATTAATATGTATCCCTTTTCTGCTTTGGGCTTTGTTTTCATGTTGTTCTGGACACGGACGATTTGATAAGACGTTTGTGAGACAGCGAGTGAAAGACAGACAGCGAGCAGAAGGAGTAGAAGGTGTTGTCTCCAGAGTTAGGCCAGTCAGACCGGTTATTCTGTCCCAGAAATCCATTTACAGTACCGAGCTCTCCGTCTCATCATCCACCCCACTGAGAGATGAATACTGTGCTCTATGCAGGAGACAGTGTAGAGCTGGAGCACATTTACGACTATCAAATGTTGCTCCTTCCTCCTGCTGCTTCTCTCCCTCCGGTGTATGGTTAAGAATTCACTTGAACACTTTTGCTTGTTGAACAGAGATTAGAAAATGAGGAGAGGAAATGGAGGTCACACAAAGGAATGATGGGAATGAATGATATCAATGTGGAGCTGCTATGCAATAATAATTAAAATGTGGAACATAGCTGCTGCATTATTACATAATTACGATTAGACGATTAAATTATTTCACTTTGAATTATATTAGTCCAGAGAAAATAAAAGGACAGAAAATGTTGCACTCTAAAATCAGAATTCAGCCTCATAAAAAAGGAAATGATTCATTTGGAAGTTAAAGAGATTTGGGCTGATGCTGCTCCTTGTAAAACATTTTCCATCCCCCCCAATAAAATCAAATTGGATTCCAGATTATGTAGACCAGCCTGGTATCACCAAGAGACATAACACATACTTTTCCTTCAGAAATGTTGTTTGTTATCGCTATTTGGGAATTTTTTGTGTTTTTTATGTCATGGTCATAGACGAGCATCAAATGAGGAATTAAAACCAAACTTACTGGAAAACACTTGAACAAGCATCAGTATTGTGAGAATTAACTCAAGTGACGGACACCAAAAGAAAATGTTATTTGATGTGTCTTTTCACTTTTTAGTTTGGCGCATGTCCCATCCACTAACATGGAGGAGTTGGGGTTTATGACCTGTACTACCTATGACGTTAGGTGGACAAATTGTCACGTTTACATTACTTGAGGTGACTGTTGCTGTAGTTTATCGAATGGTCTGTCTTGGGAAACGAAGGACGTTAACACAGAAACAAGATCAAAATGTGAAATTTTTACCCTAATTAGAAAATGTACCTTTATGTTTAGCATCTAATTGTAATTGTCAAAATAAATGACCCACTTGTGAGGCTACACGTTCCTCCAAATTCTATCTCATGTGTGGCTATTTGCACAGCTCAAACCAATTTGTTGCTATCAGATATCAGTAATCTATTTTTTTAATCGGATTACTTCAAGCCGGTCACTATACGGAACCCTGCCAATACTGGCCCCCCCACCCTGCTCACCCTTTCTGTACACAGCCGAACACTACAGATCCCCTAATTTATCACCGTCTCCCAGCTGGACTTGAAGTGACAGATTTATTAGATAGCCATTTGCGGCTGCATGTAGCACTGCCAGTTGAGGGTCGGGAAACTGACGGAGTCAAAGCTGTTTGATGACCTCCAAGTGATAATGACCGTACAGCGGAGAAGGACACAGAGGAGGACAGAGAGGGAGATAAAGAGATGTGCAGAATGCTGTGGGCGGGAGATAAAGTCAAAGGGTTGGACGATCAGACATCCTTCTGAGAAATCGAAGATGGGCAGATCTCTGAGCTGGGCTATGTTGTGATACACTTTAGTGAAAATATCGTGATGTATTACATGTTAAACTATTGTATCAGCAAATGCTATATGGGAATCAGAATAAAGGATAAGGAATAATATCAGATAAAATGCTCGGATGGTAATGCAGTTTTTAAAGGAGGTTATCGATGGACAAATTCTAGGGGGAGTGTGACATTTTAGGGAAATCTACGTACATTTGTACCGCTCTCCTGTGTGTCCGTTACATAAAGCGGTTCAGCCAGCAGGCAGTTAGCATAGCTTAGCGTAAAAGACCAATGAGGCCCATGGAAAGAGCTCGTCTTACTCCGTCTAAAGAAAGGTCAAAACAAAGGCACGTCTACAGCTCATAAAGGCCTCAGTTGTTCTCCTGTGTAGACACCACAGACTTGCTGTTCTTCAGTTGTACTAACTTCGAGGATGCAGAAATTCTTCAATAATTTAGGCTCATGTTTTTTCAATCAGATGGAATAACATGAATGACATGATCTTTCCATTATCCTGGAAAGGAACTGTAAAAATATGCACATTGTATATTGTGTATAAATTGTATTGTGCATTGTATATAATGTAATACGTACTGTCTATATATTGTATTGTATATTGTCTACATTATCTGTACTAGCAGAGTGTCACCATTAGCTGGAATCAAACTTCTTGTGTGTGCTAACTGGCCAAATAAACCTGATTCTGATTCTAACTGCAGTCACACCGCACAAGCTCGCTTCACACAAGCTCGCGCCTCTATGCTCTGACCTCTATGCTCTGACTCAAGGGGCACGTGATGACACCAGCAATACTCAGCAGTAACTACAGCTATGCAGCTATGCTATGGAACTAGCGATGCTACATAACTAGCGATGCTACCAAATCTAGCAATGCTATTGCGCGCCCTTGGGCTAGAGCTTGTGCTCAGGAACGTGAACGCGGTTCAAGGCAGGAGGATAACAATGGATATTGGGTTTAAAACATGGTGAAAATGACGCCAATTTGAGTCGAATTTGAATGTCGGGTCTTCGATGACACCCCGGGAAGCAGTATGGAGGCGTTTTTTTCTGTATTTTCTTTTATGTTTAAAGATGTGGTCACCATTTACTTCAATTGTATTGGATTTGGCTGCAACGCTGTTTACCCCTGAAACTCCAAACCTGAGTGGTGAGTAGATATGAGTAGACATGAGTGATCTTTCATTTTTGGTTGAACTGTCTTTGCGTTTTTGTGATGACAATGTTCACACATTCCCCTTTATTTATTTATTTTTATTTTCTTCGAATAATTTCTGCTGTGGCACACAGGATGCGTGCTGTAAAGCAGGTCATTCCCACTCGTGCATGGAGGGAGCCTGAGATTAAAACGCTCGGGCCCTGGTTGCTCTTTTCCATCCTTTCGGGATGGGAGGTGCAGATCTCAGCTTTCTCACGACCTGGTACCGGCTGCATCGGGAAAGGACACGACCGTGCAGCAGCAGCGCTTCTCTTTTCTTTTTTTAACAATGATTCCGACCTCAGTGGGCGGGGCTTACGGATGACACGGCTGTGCTATTGGTGCGCGGCGGTGAAACGATGAGGAAATCGGGCGAGGCTGCCGGCACGCCGTCCAATCACACGCCGAGGTGTGGCTCTCCGGGGGCGCGGCCGCGGTGAGAGGGGGCGGCGCCAGAAGCGGAAGTGAGTCTCGGCTGATCTCTCGCTGTTATTCGGCCACGGTCGGTTCCAGGAGAGAGGGGCAGCCAAGACACGCACCGGGATCGACTTGGCTCTGCGGGATAAACGAAAGAAAAAAGAATTAAATCAAACGAACAATGAACCGCATCGAGTGAAGGCTCGTGACAGACCTGCGGCCGAGTTGATTCCACACACTGCCACGTTAACAAAGCTGTTGGGTGATACGGTCCAGATCTGAGGCTGTGTCATTGAGCAGGCAGGACACGTCAGGAGAAAAGGGAGAGAGAGAGAGAGAGAGAGAGCGAGAGAAAAAAAAGGAGCTGACCGACTGCACTGTACGAGTCAGCCTTCAGATCCGCCCGTGGAAAGCTTCCCCTGCCTGTTCCACGACAACACCTCGCTGTCAGCCGGAGGGAAGCGTCTCGACAAAGACATCGCCCGGGTGGAAGGTGGTGATCAGAAGGTGAAAATCCCATTTTTTCTTCTCTTCTCTCGCCTGTTATCCAGGCAGGCTGTCCGGCTAGCTAGCATCCGCGCTAACGCTTAGCTAGCTAACGATCACGACGGGTGGACTCGCTAGCTTGGCATTTAACTCGCCTCGTTCGTTTTGCGAAACCCGCTCGACTCGACTGATCGCCTCATGAGAGAAATGTATTTATGAATAACATGGCGTGACACCGCGTATTAGACGCGATTCGAGTAAAGCAAACGAGTGATCGAGCTACATCGGATCAAATTTGAGGTTGGACCGGCAGCTGTCAAACAAGGTCGAGTGATTCCAGTCGGAAGTGTCGCTGTTCAAGTCTAATTTATTCAAGGGTTATTCGTATTCACAATCATTAGACGTTGTATTGTGGGGGATGGCTTGTCTGTCAATTGGGTTGCGTTAGAAAAAACGTCTCTGAATGTGCGTGTGTGTGTGCGCATGTGTGTGTGTGTGATCTCGACACAGCAGTGCTTCTAGCTCTTCTGGTGGCTGCCAGCAGCTCAGCTGTAGTCGAGCTGGCAACGTCACGGGGTTATAATTAGCTAAAGATGCGATGTGAACTGGTTTGCTTTTGTCCACGGCTCTGCAGTAATAAGGTTAGGTTGTTCAGAGCAAGAATGATCTCATTCATGACAATGTTCTGTGTGATTATCATATGTCTAGGGAGCCTCTGAGGGACTCGAACAGACCCCAAGAGGTATAAATATGTATAAAATGTCTGTGTCCATGACTTGGTTGTATGTAAACGCCTTGATCTGAAGGGGGGACAAGAGGGGCCAGTTGCTAACTCGGTGCATGCCATCCTGTGTGCTCTTCTCTCAATAGGACCGAACGATCACGGGATAGCATTTGTGTGTGGGGGGAGAAAACAAATGGGGGATTACGGGTTCGGAGTCCTAGTTCAAAACAACACTGGCAACAAGTCTGCATTCCCGGTCCGAATCCACCCGCATCTGCAGCCCCCACACCACCACCAAAATGTGTCGCAGAGCCCTGCTGCCTTCATAAACAGCACCACAGCCGCAGGGAATGGCACCACGGGAGGCTCTCCCTGGCTCTTCCCTGCCTCTGCCACCCACAACAGTGTGCAAGACGAAATCCTGGGGGGGCCAGAGAAGCCCAAAGCACAGCAGCAACAGGAAATGCAGGAAACGCAAGAAAAGCAGCAGCAGTTGTCCCCTGGGAGTCACCAGGAGGGTGGGGGCGGTGGTGGGATCATTTCAGAACTGGAAAAGGCCCGGTCAGAAGAAGGCAAGACAGACAACGGCACGTCTGAAGGTAGTAACGGAAAGGAGAAGCAGCTACGTCTCGAGTCTCCAGTCCTGGCAGGCTTTGATTACCAGGAAACGTCTGGTCTCGGGGGAACCGGGCCAGTCCAGTCCAGTGCAACCTCGTCATCGCTCACTGGCTTCAACAACTGGTCGGCTGCCATCCCACCGGCGCCATCAACCATCATCAATGAGGACGTGAGCTTCTTCAACCCGGCCTCTGCCAACAACGGCCCCCTGCTGTTCCAGAACTTCTCACACCATGTCAGTCCAGGGTTTGGTGGGAACTTCTCCCCCCAGATAGGACCGGCGGCGGCCTTGTCCCAGCACCACGCGGCTCCCCCGCCCCACCCCCACTTCCAACACCCTCACAACCAACACCAGCAGCATCGACGCTCCCCGGCCTCTCCACACCCTCCACCGCCCTTTCCGCACAGGAATCCGGCTTTCAGCCAGTTGCCGCATATGTCCAACAGCCTGAACAAGCCCCCGTCCCCCTGGGGTCCTGCCAGTTACCAGAGCCCCTCTCCCTCCCCCGGCTCCTCCACCTCCTGGAGTCCCGGAGGAGGCTACAGTAGTGGTGGTGGTGGCTGGGGAGGGTCTCAGGGCAGAGATTACCGCAGAGGTCTGAACGGTGGGATGACCCCCATCAACTCTATCTCTCCACTGAAGAAGACCTTCCCTAACAACCATGTGGCATCCCAGAAGTACCCTCGAAACAGTCCCGCAGGCTTCAACCCCAAGTCCTGGGTGGACGATGGAGTGGGCCGCAGTGATAACATCTTCCCCTTTCAGGTCAGTTTACCTCTGAATAGCCTCATTGTACGATTTAGAAATAATTCTGGTATACTATTTCATTCTATTCTATTTGCATCCCATGTGCTTATTATTAAACATTACCATTTTATTTATTTTAGCTCTTAATTTTATCACCCTATGCACTGTAACTGCTATTTTTAGAGATTGGGGAGGGCATGGATTTACATGATGCGTTTGTTTCAGCGTCAGCGTAGTAAGGCGTCGTTGGGCTCTGTACCTCCACAGCTGTATGTCCCTGATGATGACTAATGTGGCTCTGTCACTGCAGTAGTGTGTGTGTGCCACGTATACAAGCCGGGGGGCTGGAGGGAGGAGTCGGGGGTGTGGGGAGTCGAGGAGTGATGGAGAGAAAGGGATGGGGAGAAATGGGGAAAGTGAGAGAGGGTGCGAGGAGAAGGATCATGGGGATGGACCACGTAAAGACAGACGCTGAGATGAAAAGACAAAAGTAGATGAACCCGGGAACAAGAAGACACCATTATAGGATGTCCTTTATTCCATTCAGAAACAAATAGAAAGAAATAACATAGGTAATATTGTAGATTGAAGGACCAAGCGCTTTACCCCTTCAACGTAACGGGGTATCAATCCATTCTATTCAGTGAAATGGAGCCTAATGATTTTTCAGGACGACCACTTAATAAATAACCCAGGTCGAGGCCTGGCAATGCCTAGCAACTCGTTTTCAAAAATACCACCCTGCTCATACTGTAATTTTGAAAGCTGGAGGCCCACACAATAAAGATGGCACGAATAATTGTATCGTCACATGTAGAATCCGCTGATAGAATTGATTGAAAGAGGTAAAGGGAGCACGGATATGGATTCATCTTATTGATCTAGCCCATGATTAATTGTGTCGGTCGTTACAAGGAGGCGGGGGTGAAGAGGGTAAGGTTGCTATTGGCCCAGCTCAGCCTGTTGACTTAATGAGAGGTTTCTTTCAGTATCATGAATATTCTCTGTCTTTTTATCTTCGGACAATGTGTTTATCCATTTGCTTAATTTAAGGTCAGTCATGGCTACGTGGTCACAATCAATTACGCAATGTGATCTTGGGTGGAGCAGATAGTGTTAAATTGTCTGAGTGATTGCCTGCCTCTGTTTTGTCAATTTTCTGTCAACAGCTCAACAACATTACTAATTGGGCTTAGAGACCACTAGTAACAGGTATAGCTTTATTTCCTGGCCTCCTCCATCCACGGAGGAAGTCGTAATCTCTGGTTTCAGGGAGACATTTTCTTCAGGAATAAAAAAATTTAAAAAAAAATCTCAAAACAAGCAAATTATCTCAATTAGAAATTTAGAAAGCGATGCTCGGTTTGACCTTTTCAGGTATTTTCTTATCTTCACTCGCAATTACTGCCTCACAGTGCAGCACAGGCAAAGCAGTGAAGGACTTTGTACTGACATGTCTTGACATGCCCTGAGTATTTTGTGCTGAATAAGTAGCAAAGCTTACCTCTGAGCAGCAATTTATCAGCAGATAACAGCCTAATTACTGTTGGTAGTCATGGGGTTACGATCATACCTAATGTGTTTTCCATTATTTAGGTCTCATTTATATTTTAAAGTCATATTATCTCTGTATATTTTGTCAACTTTGACAAGCATTATATTTAAATATAGTTGAATAAAAATGTAGCAATTAATAATTGAAGATGTGAAATAAAACGGGCCTTCAATTTCCACCTTGCTCAGATATTTGCTACAGAACCATGATTCTGCATCCATTTTGAGCAGCAGCAAGTCCCTTCTGTTACATCCCCATATCAGATTTAAGCTTAAGCGAGCATTACTGTGGCTGCAGCATGTTGCGCTCCCTCGTGCTTCAATCAGATCAGCTCAAGTAGCATTGTCCCTCTGCCCCCTTGATACAAGGGCAGATGGAGGATGGGCGTAGAATGACCTTACACTGCTTGTCTGAGTGTCATTGTAGTCTAGCTTTGAAAACAATATTAATGTGAAGTTTTGTCCGTGTGTCTGTGCATTGACATGTAGCCCTAAAACTCTTAGACCTGGCATTGTGAGGTGATAAATAAGTTCCGTGATTTAGGACACACACACACACATTTCTACACAGAAACCCCTCCGGCGGACTGATTTTTCAAATTTACCAAGAACTCTACTCTCTTAATTTCCCTAAAAAATCAGACATCTCTGCTCCTGCATCTATGCATGTGTGAAAAAGTAGAGTTTATCAAATTAGCAAATGTGTGCACATTTGCTCTAGTTGAATTTGTTTCAACTGGAGCAAATGTGTTTCCACATCACTGTGTGCTCCCAAATGTGTTTCTCAATCATTTTGCCTACAGTATGTTCACATCTTCCATTGCCGTCTGGTTTAATGTATTTTAAATATTGACTCACATCGTACAACGCAACAGCTGAGAAGCATTTACCACATACACTTAAGAAATTAGGGTTTGGTCCAACTAAGGTGTCGATGAAATGTATCAAATTATGATCGATATATCATGTGTTGACAGTATTGTTATTCTCTTCTGTAAATTGATAGAAAAATGTGTCATTTTTGGTGTGCGCAGACATTGATCATGTTGCAGCATTGAAGCCGTTACTGTAGAAACCCCTGTTAAATTATTACACAGTCAGTCAGTGTCAGGTTTGTTCGTCAGATGCCTCCTCTGTAGTTCACTCTGAAAGATATCTTTGTCAGGGTTTGATTTTGACTTTCATTTTCTGGATCTGTATTTAGATGTGACATGAAAATTGACACGTCTGTGGGACCAGTTGACTTGGGCCATTTCCTCTTTACTCACTTCCATTTTACTACCACTGCTGGAGAAGGGTTTCAGTCAAAACTGTTTGATCAAGAGCTTCGTTTTACTTTTAAAAAGACGGCAGTCAGTGGTGCTTGTCAGTGTTTGTCAGAGATCATGCACTGTTCAGATGACTGATGACACATGTTGCCTAACACAAGGCAACCCCCCCAGGTTTGGTAATTGAAATACCGTCGCTCCTGTAACTCTGCACTAAACACACGCCATGAGGAACTGTTGTCACACTATTCCAGTAGCCGGCTCCAACTGCCTCACATAGTTTCCATTTTAGCACTGACACAACAGATGAAGGCTCAGTGGCTTTTGACTTAGAAGCCTAATTGTTCTTCTTATGTACCATCAATGTTACTTCATTGTAGAGTTTGTTAAATCCGAAAGTTAACCCGCATATAATTGTACCTCTGAAATATTGCCATTAAGACGCTGTTCAGTAGATATAAGCGCATATTAAAGGAGACATTATGCTTACTTGAAAAGGTTTACACACTCTAATATAAGAAAAATACATCACTTTCCTCAATCTGTCCATTTTGGCAGCCCCTCTTTTTAGCCTTTGTCTGAAAACGTTTGGTTTAGCTCCTTTCTCTTTAAGACCTTTTGGGGTGCAAAACTTCCTTTACCATGGACTTTGAGTCTTCTTTTGCAGAGCATTTATAAGTACGAAAAGACGCATATAACATACACTGATATATATATATCATAACATATTAATATGGTCACTGTGCTGCTGTATGACAGTGCCTAGCTGCTAAAGCTAAGATCCCTCATTCTGCTAACCTTCAGGAGGTTTGGCATCAGTGATTTGTGTGTAAATTAGCAAATGTGTTTAGACCATTTGGTGGGTAGTATCCAAAATGGTGTACGGCGCCATGGCACATGTATGTGCCAATGTTCCAGCACCATTGCTGCTGCTGCGAAAAGCCCTGCCGTTGCCGTATTAGAGCAGCTTTAGCATTTACGTTGGGCTCTTGGCCAAACAGTCTGCCACTAACTGCTAATGCACTGGTCAGCTGGTAGTTAGCTTTAGACCAGAAATGTGTACTTTTTAATGCCAGGAAATCCTGTTCCACACCCTCCTGTATCTTTCTCTCCCCCTTCTCTTCTTCCTCACCTGTGATATTCACAGTCAGAGGCCTGCTGCTGTGTCAGGTGTACTAGGCTGATTTGGATTGGTAGATTTGGCCAGTGACCATGGTAAGACCTGCAGTGCCTGAAGGCGAGTAAGCCAGGACAGGATATTGTCTCAGTAAGCTACCTAAGTAACCGATGGTTACGGCTACATCCTCACTGTTTCTGTAGCTTACATATACATACACTGCAGACTTATACAGTGCCGTTCTATAAAGATATGTTATTAAAGTGTTTCTTCAGATCTGCAGTGGAAACACCTGTTGTCTGAATGCTTTACCATGTGTATCTGTAACATTACTGTGTCACGGATATACATTTTCCGATCAGATCACAGTGTGCATGGTTACAATGTCTTAGTTCATACATGTGCATATATTCCGAAAATATCTTTGCTGGCGGCTTTCGGCATAAGCTCATTTATTTTCATAATCAGACCTGCCGAGGTTGAATTATCATCACGTATAGTCAGTGAATAAGTGGGAAAGTTGAACAAGAGTTGAAGCCAATGTTCCCATTAGCTGTTAGGCTGGTGAAGAAATGTTTACATTTAATTAAGGCGCTTGATTCCTTTGAGATATACCTCCTTCCCTCATTTATGACGTGTACATGCAAATTCTCTTGCTTACATGCACATCTGCCAACACTCTGAACCCTTATGAAGCCGGAGGTTTCAGTCATTACCTCAGTGGTGTTAAATGAGAGAAATGTTTTTCCCTTTTTGGACTAATGAGCGGCCCAAGCTGCGCTGGCAAGAACACAGCTCTGCTGCGCATACAGCCTCATTGTGCCCTTCTCACACCCTTGATGCTCTGAAAGAGAGATTGTGTGTGTATGTGCACATTCTCATGTTTGCACGAGTCCTAATTAGTCCCTGGCCTATGTCATCCCCACATGTGTCTTAACAAAGGTAGAAGACAAAGCACAGTCCAAATGGAAGTGTCATAATGTATTTAGCCTAGCTCATTGCATACAATAAAAGAGCCAGTTCAGTGTAATCCCCAGGCAGTGCAGATACTGCTGGAACCCAGGCCTCTGTCACTCCCCAATTGTACGCATGTACACACCCTCCACCGCTCCATTCAGCTGCAGCAGCAGGCAGCAGGTTGTTTTTGACAGTCGGGGGTATTTAATGTCATAGCAGGCCTTTGAAATACTTAGACCAGGAAGAAACATTATCACAAGCATCAAAAGCTCAACCTGCTTCCCTTTCCTGCCCCCTTTTCTTCTTAGTTTTTTGTACTGCCTTGCTTCAATACCCGCTTTCCCTCTCTCTATCATCCATTTTCTTTCATCGCCACTTTCCTTTTCCCGTCTTTGCCTTGGGCTTCCTCTCTCCACGACGTCTCGGGGATGTGATCAGGCGCTTTATTCCAGCAATGAATGTTACATGGATGTCGAAAAAAAATCACACTCCTTAAAAACCTCCTATATTCTTTACATCCTTCACCCAGTTACTTTCCCAACTCTTTCACTTTCCCTCGACTTCCATTTTTCATTAACAGGCAGGTGACACGGAAGATTAATGTTGGAGTTAATCACCTACAGTATGCTGTATTTAATCATGCTTTGCAGCGCTACATGTCATCAAAATCAGATGGAGGTTGTCCTGTCTGTTTTATGGTGCCTAAGATTAAAACCTGTCTGAAGGAGCCATCTTGCAGTTAATCTCATCTGTTTTGTTACATTTTCACTTTTATAGAAAAACGCAAACCCCTACCTTGAGTTCCCTGAAGTTTGGATGTAGAGTTTTCTGTTATTTTATTGACGATTAATGATTTATCGAGGAAACGATCAACAGATTTACATAATCCAGGGACATAAAGATTAGTTCGGTGCACATTTAATGATTCTGGGTAAAACAGAAATGGCGACAGGGCTCGCTGGAGGCTGCATAACGCCAATCAATGCCGACAGTCACAGTAAGAAGGTGTTTTTCTCGCCTTTTTGATAATTTCACCTTCAACCAGACTGTATTATGCTCACTCTTCTGTTTATCCAGGCACACTGGACTACATGTCACTGCTGCCTGTAAATAATATAGTATGTCATGCCACGTTTTCTATGTTTATACCTATGACCTTGGGTTCATATGGGCAAGCTTTCCTAGGCACACAATGACATAGATTACCCCTGTAAATTGTGTGTGTCTTGCTTGCATCTAATCGGTGTGTGTGTTTTTGTCTCTGGATTTGACGTGTGTGTGCGTGTGCGCGCGCGTGTGTGTGTGAAAGGCCCAGCAATCTGTCGGGGATGAGTGCTTTACTGGTCAGCTGGCCAGTTGTTGAGAGACGGAGAGGGAGAATGTTGGATGACTCTGATGATTAATCACCGTGTGCAACTCTCCAGGCTAATGCTTAGCAACTGCAGAGCTCCAGCCAAGCTTCCAGCTCGCCATACTCGGCCCATCTCTAGCACAAAATGAATTATTTTTCTTCTGAAACAACACAATAGGATTACCCTGCAACACTTAAATAAACTGGTACCACAATCTGTGCAAAGGCTGCAGATAAAAGGAAAACTGCAACTTGCTTTGACTTTTTCTTTTTGTATTTGTTTTGTATTATGTGTTTTGTGTGCTTGCCTATCCTAAGAAATACTCTCCAGCTGGGTGCTTTTTGCCACAATAACCAGTCCTTCGCTTATATCTGCTTTGCCCTCTCTTTGAATGTTTAGTTTATTTGACCTGCAGCAATAACCTAATTCCACATATTTAGGTTATTATATCCACAGATACTGAGGCGGATATGAGAAAATAGTAGACACAGTCTGGCTTATATCCCTGCGTTGATATTTGTTTTGAGGGAGAGTGATCACTGGGTGTGTTCTTCCACCATGTTATCGCTGTTCTAGTCGGTTCCTTCAGTCAGTGTGGGAAATCTACGTCAGCGTTTTTTAAATGCCTCTAAAACACACGTTTGGTTGTTTTGGCAGCAATTGTGCCAAACCTCCATCTCCAATCTGCGGTAGATGAGATAGCAGACGGAGCTATTGAATTTGGTGAGCCACTGTAGACGGCACGCAGTAGATACCTGCCGCACCATTGTTCATATGCTTCACTGACGCAGATCTGTTTTGCTGATCCCTGTAGCATTTGACTCCGTGTTCATGATGTAACATAGTATGCTGTGAGCTTTTGTCTCCCAGCTGGTTTTTGCTTTTCGAAGGATCTCCTCAGACACTGGCCTACAGTTTGTTGCGAGGGTGTGGCCTGACCTGGGTGTTGGACAAATACTAGAAGATAGGCCCAGATGCAAGACAAAGCAGTGCCTGACAATACAGATTACTAACAGGTTGCTTACACGTTGACAGGAGATTTCGGTAACTCTTGTGTGGCAAGGCTCGTCAATTATCAGTCAGGCCAACGGCAGATTTGATCATGCAGTCTTGGTCTTAGGGAGTGCTTTCTTTCAGACATTTCAGGAGAGGTGAATTTGACTTAAACGATTTTATTTTGACTTCTCTCACCTTACTTTAATTGACATGACTTGCACAGTGTCATGGTTTATTCCTCTTGTGTTTTGTCAATGTGTTGGTTTTAATCTGGGAACCTGAGCCCACAGTCGTCACTGTTGAGACTGCTGCACAATAGACAAACAACATCTCTCTTTAACAATGAGGTCCCCACGTAAACGGTTGCTATACTCGCTGACCCTGGTCTTCTACAAGTAAAAACAAATAGCTACACCATTGCAGAGCGATGCTCTTAGTATCTATATAGTTTTATCCACAAGTGTTCATGAGGCTGTGAGACTGGCTTTGATCTAAAAGTTCATCTCGCCTCTCAGATTTGTCTGTCGAGCGTTTTTCCCCTAAGCTAAATCAATTCCAAGTGAATGTTTTTCTGATTTAAATCTGATATTAAACAACTGAGCTCATGGCTTTCATGGTGTCAGGTGTCATGGCTTTTATATTTTTTAAGCACACATCTTTGTAGTTCCGCAGCCTTTCCGCGATCTGATCCAAAGTTAAATGTGAATAGTCTGGGGTTGACATTATGTGAAATGATAATGGCTGGTTTAGACAATTTCTTTGACTGTATCTCTGCAACTAGTTCCTACAACTTAGTATCACTTGAAAATGTCAAAAATATATTCGGCTTTGAGGTGACACGCATCGGAGAATGACTGGAAAAGAAATGGGGAAGAGACAGAGGATGGAATGAGACAAACACGTGAAGTTTAGGGCACATTTAGCACAGGGAAGGAATTTTTTCCACCAAGGAGCACGAGTTGAAAAATTCAGGAGAACATTAGAAACTGTAGGAGTGCAATGAAAATATATTAAATAATTTGTTATTGCTAAGAAAGGGATCAGACAAAGAAGCGCTTTAAACTTATAATCAGAACGAACAGCTCTACAATAATTCGTCCTTCTTAGCTCTTAACACCAGACAGTCTGTGCAGTCCTTTTAGACTTTCAGGACATCACTGGTCCAGCAGCTGCTTTTTGTAAACAGGTCATCTGGCCCATTCTGCGCTCAGCCAGCGCTTCACAGCATGACTGGGATCAAATCTGGTGTACTGAAGACCCCTCCAAGCTGATCTGCATCAAGTCCTCTCGCTGTTTTGGACCTTTGCTCTAACCAGTGGATCAAGTGATTTAAAAAAAAAAATATATATATATATATATATCCAATGGACCACATTGGTTCGTCACAGTGACTTATCAACCTTTTTGTTGAAAGAAAAAAGAAGCAGCTTGGGATGAATTTTGTAATACTTTGATACTACGACAATGTGCTCCAATAACATTAAATGAACGTTAAACATTGCAAACATCTATTTTTGGTCACAAATGAGTTTCAAGCCCTGTAGCATCAACTGTAAATGTAAATAAGTAGGGTAGAAATTCCAGCAGCATTGTCTACTGTGGCTGTGTGGGACAGAAGGAGCCCAGAGCGTATTAGTTTGTTAACTAACTGTTGTCAGTCAGGGGCTGCATTTTGTGGGGGTTGAGGTGGAGTCGAGTCAGAAGCCTTATCACCAAGGCACTTGGAGAATGTGCGAGTGTCTTTGGGTAAGGGCACATGTTTTTGGTGCGCGCGCATATTTTGTGTGTACACATTGGCTCGGTGTGTGTGGTATGCCAATGATGCCCTTGTTCTAGGTGACAAAGCTGTCCCTCAACAATTGGCTTGGCTCCTGTTTGTTTCACTGTTGTCTTCTATTATTGTGCCTCATTGGATGAGTGAGTTTGTTGCTAAGATAGAGAACTAGTTAACTTAAATACACAATACAAAACTGTGAAAAGGGGAATTGCGCTTAGCTAACAAATCGACACAAACCAAAGAGGACATCTCATCAAACAATGTAACAGTGACAACAAAAAAAATATGTACGCAACAAAGAAACCAAATACAACATTGTTGCTGATGCAGCAGTATAAAAGCCTATGTTTAATTTAAATGGTTCAGACACAGGGCACCCGGTGGCCCCCTGGTTGTACGGAGGCTTGAGGCCTCCTGCAGCGTCCGCAGGTTTGTTTCCAAACGTGCCCTTTAAAGTGTGTCTTCCCCAATGTCAAAAATAAACACAAAAGAAGCTTCACACACCTGTGCCACAGAGATGTCTGAGGTATTGTTTGAGCTCCTGCTTTGTGGCGTGTCAGAGTTGGCCAGAGGCCCAGACAATTAAAGCAGAACAAACTAGAATGTCACTCAGTAGAGCGCATAACTCCGCAAGGCCCGACAGTCCCTTTAAATCAAATCAAGCCAGACAACATTTCACACACTCATGGATATTAGTCTCTAAATGTGCCTGAATGATTCCCTGAGAAATCTGTGATAATGTCAGAAAATCTCAAAGAAAGGCATCTGCTCCTTTCTCTGGATTTCACGCAAAAATTTAATGAGTTTTTTTTTTGGCCCATGTCTTGTCCTTCAACAAGTTTGGTGGCAATCTGTTCAGAAGTTTGTGCGTAAACCTGCTGACAAACGTTTAAAGATGTCAAATAAAAACTGTCACAGAAGCAAAGTCTTTGTAACAAGGTTGATCCAAGTTTCATGATGCAGAATATATGATTACTTCACTTTAGAATACCAGTGATGCTTATGTGAAACTGGGACCTTCTCATAATGTGTTTTGTTCTGTCATTCTCACTATGTAGGTCGAGGCTAAACGGGTCAGAATCTTAAATAAAGAGGGCAATGTGCATTTAAAGCCTCACAGTATTCTGCAGTTCTTGCATGCAAGCAAGGTAGAGAGAAACGCACACTGCCATAAATGAAGCAGTCTTTTGTATTTTTCTCTGAAACAAGCCCAAACAAGAACAAAGTACAAACCCATCGCATATGAAGGGGAAAGCATCTGGGTTTATTTATTTTATTAATGGCTCTATTCCTTGGTCATAAATGTCCAGGCTTGATTTAGAGTGAGAAACGAAGTAAATGTTCTTGTAATAATGAAGATGAGTGCTGCCTCTTCTGCTTGTGTTGGTTTGCTCCTTGATCAGCTTTTGTGAACTGAACCGGTGTTACATTAAACCAAGTAGATAAATGTGCCCGCCCCAGTTGTTCCAGTGGAGCTGCTCCGTGGCCAACTGAAAAAAAAACGGTTAAATTGACTTTGAATCACGTGCAAAAAAATTTGAATGTGCTCCTCTTCTTTATCTCCTCTCTTCAGGAACGCACCAGGTCCTTTGACAGCTTCAACATGAACACTCTGGAGAGCTCCCTGATCGACATCATGAGGGCCGAGCAGGACACCCTGAAAGGTGAGCACGTCAGCCGTCAGTCAACACCATGAAACACTAAGTAGTTTTACATACAGTTAACAACACACTATGCGTAGTGATCAGATTCAAACGTCAGTAAGAGCAAAATAAAACAAGATTTAACAGGTCATAAACTATATTTATTTTTGGGACAGGAAATAACCAAGTGTATCTAGATGTCCCTATGTTTCATACAAATGTATTACATTCTTATTAATAGCACTCTTGCTACTCCCACCATCATGGTTCCCACGCATCTGGAAATAACTACAAATTTAGAATGTCCATTAGTCATGGAAATAAATAAGTTGATAATCTCGGACCTGTCCAAGATGCAATCAAGTCCTGCACTTCGTGTGACCAATTTCTGACCTGTGTTGTCAGAAAAGACTCTTGGAAAATGTCCTGGAAAGATCCATGAAAATGTTTTCCTAAAAGGAGTGGGAACCCTAAATATTCATCCAAACTATGTCAACTCATTCAAGGTGACTTTCAAAATTTAACTGAAGCTCCAGAATGATAATAAATCCTCCAGAAATAACCCCAAACACTTTTAATAGATTAAAGCGAATTATGGCAAGAGACACATTGAATTGTAAATTGAGCCTACGCTGATATAAATATAGATATAAAGATGTGTGTCACAGTTGTCTCTCACAGGCCACGCATCACGTAGGAGCGCTACGCTTGAATTAGAGCCGGTAACCACTCACACATTCACACTCATTCACGATCTAACACTTCAATTTTTAGCAGAGGAAATCGTCCTCCACACATCAGACATTTTTTTATGTTATGATGAACAACAATGAGAAAGGTCATTCTGTGCAGCGCTCAGCTCACACCTCTGTCCTCCTCCGACTTCCCTTCCCAGTCTGAATTTCAAAAGAAAAACCACAACAAAAAGTGTTTGCTCACTTTGACTCATTTTGAGAATCCACCTGAGCATGGTTTATGGTAGGAAGAATACAGGGCTGATGGTTGCCGGGGCCTTTGTGTTTAAGAGGAGATTTATGTGAGAGATGGAGGGATGCCCATCCATCTCAACTGAAGTTGTTGGCAATCATTAGTTTCTAATGATCACAGCTGCTAAGTTGTTTCTGTCTAAAAAAAAGTCTGACACAGCTGTGATATACATAAATGCACATTGTGGTTGTTTATTACAAATGAAACATCTGGTGTGTTTGCAAGCTGCAATCTTATACCTTTCAGTTTCAAGTTTGTTTTGTTTCTAGGTGAAAGTGAACCACTCTTCACGGCCTCTGAAACTCGATCCAATGTGGATTTAATGAGTACTGATGAGCGTTTATAGACATGTTGAGTATGTGTGCTTTATATTACTAAGCAGAGTCTGACAAGGAGCATAATCTATTTGAAATTGAAGTATAACCGACTTTGGTTATTGATTAACAGAGACAAGCCAGTGTTTGTTATTGGCTGAAAGGTGTTGGGCAACACTTGCTCAGTGGTAACCCAGAAATAGGTTATTGAATTCAGCAGGTAGCCGCTGTTGTTTTATCGTTAAGTGTTTATAGTAATTATTGACTGACACTGAGCATTGTGACCAGGGTTATAAGCCATTGTTCGAGGGGGAATTGCTTGTCGGAGTAGTTCTGGTAATGATCATTGTTTGATAAGAAACACATTAGATTTCTCAAGGGTGGGGCGCGGTGCTCGAGATAGATTTGCTACAGATTAGTTTAAGATGTCTGCCATATTTCTTAGGAGTTTCCTCTCCTAATCCTTGATAACAAGCGATGCACAGAATTGTTTTATGGTGTGGTTGCCATAATCTATCAGCGAGCTCAAGCACCAGAAACGATTAACTTGTGCGTCTGTGTGAGCTCAAACCTCAAAATGAAAGATCTCAAAATGGCAGTGACAATAAAGTTTTCTTTTTCTCTTCTTTCTGTTTTGAACATTGAAATGGAAAATCAAAGATAGGCCCCCAGAACTCCTTTGCTCCCAATCTCAGTCACAAATTTTAGTAATTTACTGTTAAATCTGCTGTATTGTTCACAAAATCGTACACACACACACCACCACACACACACACACCACACACCACCAAACCACACACCCACACACACACACACACACACACACACACACACACACACACACACACACACACACACACACACACACCAGTTTCACTACCACAATACCATGGAGAGTGAAAAGTCCGAGCACTTGACACTTCACTGTCCTATTTATTTCAGCCTCACACCCACCGAGTTCAGCCACGTCCAGCTGTGAACTAATGTTCCGCTGTCAAACATTAGTAAATCTTCCCTCAATATTAAGAGAGGACTGAAGTTAACTCGCGAGCCACGTTCTTTGGTATCCTAGATCCAACTGTGCTGGCACAGATTCCAGCGGCTGTTAGATCTCAGAGCGGGGCACCAGGATAAAAAAAAACACGTCTTCTCAATTGAAAGCACAAGCTTGAGGAAAAGACTGACTTCTCTGTTAGCGTTTATCTGTGACTCATCATATCAGTTTGTCATTTTTATCTTTTCAATCACTCATTTGTCTTGCTTTTTCTCCATCTTTTCCTCAGCCGACGTCTCCTTCAGATTTGTTTCTCGTGCAGCACCTCATTCTTTACTGCGTTCACATGATGCATCATGCCTGATCCCCCTCCAGATTCCCTTTTTGTCTTGTAGCCTTTGGCATGCTGCAAAATATTATACTATTTATTACTCCTTTTCATAATTATAGTCCAGACTTGGCAGTGTAGTGTAGCTCTGACTTCAGTGAGTTCTTCCCTTTATTCCCTCACAGCGAAGTAGAAAAAAAGACATAATTACACCACATTTTCTTTGAGCGCCGACTCCTCTCCTGGCCGACTGACTCCTGCTCTCTCTCTCTCACACACTTACATGCACGCACACAAATGTAACAAACAAGGACAGTGTGAAACACAGGAGCAAATTTTTGATGCACATAAGCGAAGCACAAATTTCTCCTTCCAGCGAACATATTGAACAAAGTGAGAGCGATGAAGCCAGGGAAATGGGCGAGACAAAATGTCTACAGTAGAAGTGGCTTTGAATCGCTTCCAGCATTGTCCTGACTGACAGAAAGGATCTCTCTGTTCTGCCACCAACACACACACACACACACACACATCACACTCACACTCACACTCTCACACACACACACACAGTCACACACAGTCACACGGCACTGTGTGGTGTGTGCATGCATGTGCTTTAGCTGTTTCTGTACATGTATGCAGCCAACAGCATGCAAATATGGTTCACCGAGCGGGCACGCACAGCCCTGCAGACACCCGGGGATGTGCTGTGCTCTTGCGCCTGAACATAAAAGCCTCTCAAAATCCAATGTGTTGTGTTCTGCTCAAATGGACTTTGGTTCTCGGGTAGTGCACATATCAGCAAATATAACTGGACTGAATTACAGAGGGAGATAAAGTGGTGAATTCTGCAGTGCTGTCTGAAGGAATTGAGCTTATCTTGTGTTATCTGGTTTTGGCTGGGATCCGTGATTTAAGCTTGATTAAGCCAAACGTGCCGGTAATGTCCATATTGTGATGACAGTGCGTTAATGTATGGAAATCTGCATTGTAGTATAATAGCTGATTGAGCCACGGGGGGGTCGCCCTGGTTTCTGTTCTCTGTGAGTCCCAGTTCTGTATTATGCACCACATCTACTGATGACCGTGGGGCTCAATAGACAAGGTGTGGGGGAGGGGCCAGCAGATTTCCATGTGACTGAGGCACTGGAATGCACCAATCACAGGGCGGTCCATACCCGTACAACAATGGTTGTACTATTTCAGCTCTTTCATCTCATTATCCCTCTGCAGCAAGCGGGCCTTGCATAACTTCGAAGCTTGTTTGGCATCATAACGTGTGTGTGTGTGTGTGTGTGTGTGTGTGTGTGTGTGTGTGTGTGTGTGTGTGTGTGTGTGTGTGTGTGTGTGTGTGTGTGGTGTGTGTGTGTGTGTGTGTGTGTGTGTGTGGTGTGTGTGTGTGTGTGTGTGTGTGTGTGTGTGTGTGTGTGTGTGTGTGTGTGTGTGTGTGTGTGTGTGTGTGTGTGTGTGTGTGTCAAATAGCTCCATGTAAAATGTATGATTTTCGGCACAGATAGGGAAATGGAGGTCGATGAGAGGGAGAGGGCTTGTTGGTTTCCCACAGTGGCCTCTAATGAGATTGAAGTGGAAACAACACTCGGCTCTCTGCTGCCACAGCCGAACACATTCTGCATTAGCACTTTAATACATGCTTCTATATAAGCCAGTTATATAAAACTAAAATCGCGTCATTTTATTTGGAGAGTGTATGACCTGTTCAAAAAGTGCCTATCAACAAAGTCAGTCTATGGGCACCAGGACATGAATATGCACTTAGAGCATAACCAATTGAAAATCTGCCAGTATGAGCATTTCACAGACATATCAGTATACATATTATATATATAAGCAATCTATACAGTAATAATAAAGGGCTTAGGTTTAATAGTGTTTTCTTTGTCTTTATAGTTATTTATATTAATGTTTATGGTTAAACTGTAAAATATCAAGATTCAATTATGTTTACATGCCATACAGGCTTTATACAGACATTTTTTATTTGACCTAACTCCCAACATATCGGTATCTGAAATTTTTACTTCCTGATGGTATTGGCATCGGCCCCTAAAAATCCATATTGGTCAGGCTCTATTAACAAGGTCACAACCTTTTGCCCAACTGGGAGCAGGCTAATTTAAAGTATTACTGGTTCGTAGTCAAAACTTTCCTAAAATGGCTTTAAGGCTTGTTATTATGTCAAAACTCATGTATCACATTTATTCATATGGTAGCTCCCTCATCTTAAATATTTGTGCTCTGTCTCCCTGTGCAGGTCGTCTTGGGTTCCCTCATCCAGGCGGCGACAACCCTCTGCCCCTCAATGGTACGTATGGTGACCTACTCACGTGGCCATTGACGATATAAATTATAAATTAAAATCATAAATTGTGTGAAAACTTGGATAGCTTATTTTTTTGTAAAATTAATAAAATGATCAGAAAATTTTTGAATAAAGGTTAAGCAGTGTCTGACTTCCGTGCCCATGCGCTTTATGAATGTCTACATATAATGAAATGGCAGTTTTTCACATTTGCCGGATTAAAAAAGTAGTATTAACCAACGAACATCTGCAGTTATGACCTTTCCCTTTGTTGTGTAATGTTTGTTGTGTCCTCCCCTTTCATTTGACTTCTGATATTGCTTAGTCCCTGGAATGAAAGAGTAGATGGGGAGAGGATGTAGTGATTTTTTTTTTGTTTGATGCCAGCAAATGAGTAGCTGGAAACTAGGGTGGGTAGGTTGGATTGAGGGAATATAACTTGAAAGAAGAATGGCCTCAGGATGGGACTCGCTGTATGTGATAAATAGCAAAAGTATGAGGGAGATGATGATGATTCAAGCCAGGGATGTTGTTTGAATTTGGTCTGCATCTTCGACCACTGTGCTGCTGTAAATCCCTTCATCATAAGGGTTTTTGATGACCTCCACAGAGGAGGCTATGTTTTCGCCCTTGTCAGTTTGTTTGTTCTTGGTCGGTTGGTTTGTCAGCAGGATTGCGCAAAACCTACTGAACAGATTTCCATGAAACTTGGTGGCAGGATGGGACTCAGGCCAAGAAAAAAGTCATTATATTTTGGGCTGATCCGGACAAAGTGGTGAAATCAGGACATTTTTTATCACTTGCTTTCACAAGTGACATTTTTTTTTGTTGACATTTCACCAATTTCCCAGTGAATAGTTCATGGATTTTGGTTGAATAAATCAGGCACATCCAATTGAATTCAGGGGAACTGTTGCGCCTTGGCGAAGGTATGTGCCCTCCTAGTAGTGAAGGTCTTCTGTCCTTTGTGTTCTACTTTTGAATACAATCATCCGTGCCTCTGTTAATGCAAAATATGAGGATATACAGCCCATTGAATTTGTGATAACTCACTCTTTCAACCCAGGTAGTGTTTCCTCATACGGTCAGGTTGCACTGAGCAAAAAAAGCCTCTTAAATCGCATATAAATATCTCTGCCTCTCTGAAATGATTGGAAAAAACATTTGCCAAATCCCCTTGACATGTGCTGCGTTTTCCACAAACAGCAGTTTAATATTCAGCTACCTCCACCGTGCCCTTGCGCAATCTCATTCTCTTTATCGTTGTGTAATTGTGTTGTTGTCGCTTCTGCCTTCTGGTCTCGGGTCAGGATGTAAAACAGGAGAGGCCAGTAGTTTCTTCACAAGATTGCTGGGTCACATGGTGAGATCACATGGTCAGGAGCTGTCATCAAGCCCTGAAACAGATGGTGCCAGCGGATAGAGGGTTGTGCACACCGCTCTTTCTCTCTTCCTCTCTCTCTCTTCCTCTCCCCTTCTCTCTCTCTCTCTCCCGTAAGCATATACAGATTGCATTCCCCATTCTCTTGATCTCTCTCTCGCTCACTCTCATTTTCTCTCACCCCCACACAGCTTTTTATCAGCTTGTTTCTTCATCTCTTCCAATCTATTTTCTCTCTCTCGCTCACTCGCGCACGCACACTCACACACACGTCTTTTTATAGCACCCTCTGCTCTCCTTCAATCTGCTTTCCTGTCTCTTTCTGTCCATCCTCTCTCTCCCTCTCCCTCTCCCTCTCCCTCTCCCTCTCCTCTCCCTCCAGCTCTCTTTGACCTTCTCCCCCAGAGTTAATGTCCATCTGGGTTGGAAAGTCCACGGAGGGAGCTGAGGATTATTGCTTGTGTGTACTGGCCAGTTCTTCATCCTCTCCGTGTTCTTATGCGCTTTCAGCTGGGTCGATGCTTTAGTCTCTGCAGCGTCCATATTATAATACGTTTCACTTCGGCCCTGTGCAAAGAGAAATGATTTCCCAGTGAGCGTATTAAGTAGATTCAGTAGAAGGAGCGACTTTCTGTGTACGCATGTCACATTGAACCACATAGTGTGATGACATGTTTTGAGGCAGAAAAAAAGAGTCGGATTTTTGCAGTAATCAAACAAAAAAGTGTCAGGGGTTCTTGATATTGATTCAACAAAATGTTTACCCTGAGCAAGGAGTTATTCGTGTGTCTGTTTATTTGTCAGCAGGATTATGCAAAAGCTACTAAACCGATTTTCACCAAACTTAGTGAAGGGATGGTGCCTTCGTCTAAGAACTTGTTATTTTTTGGGGACGATGAAGGCATTTTGTTTACTTTCTTTAACATTGCGAAATGACACAGAATTGATCAAGATATCCATTAATCCTCCATATAGCTCTTTATATTTTGACTATAGGAAGTGGACAGTCGTGTAGGGTTGTTCTGCCTTGAAAGATGTATCTGCTCTACTCAGAGACGGTATGAGTGCCACACTAGTTTTGAAACGCATCACTCTGAGTGTACAGAAAGCTGTGCACTAACTTCATTTTCTCCTCAGATCGAATGCTGTATAGATTTAGGAGATGCCAGGGTTCACGACTGTTTTCCCCCCAAACGCCGCCTCTGGTTGCCATGATTACAGGGCGAGCACACAGGAGCTACCTGAGGAAAGATCAAGAATCCTAATGTCAAGCGACAGAGGCACATAGCGTCATGCACGTGGGGGTGGCCCTCACTTTGCTTGCTGCCCCCACTGCCTTCCTTGGCCACAGGGCTGCTGTCGTGTTTACTCTGCAAACAACGGAGGCTACAACGGTCAATGCTCGCTCGCTGTCATAGATGCTTTGTGTTTAGGCTTTAGGAGAACCAAACTTTAACTTTGTGGATCGTGACATAACAACTCTTGTGTTATTACTTCTGTCAGCCCCATTACGTTTCTTGTTGGATTATAGCAACTGAGTCTGCTGTTATCGCGGTTGTGCTATTTGAAGCATTAGATGCTGTGTAGTGTCTTGGTTCACTGAAGCAGAGGGTTATTGGTTTTAATTAGACTCAAACTGGGTGAACTGGATACGTTTCACAGGTGTTTATTCAGTGTTACGTACACTACAAGCTGTTTACCTTGTAACTGGCCCTGAGCATGTTTCTATGCATGCCTCACTTTTTCACATTTCCTCTGCAGGGCCCGACATACGTGACCTTGACTCACGTAAATCAAGCCCGTCTTAGGAACTTGGGGAATTTGTTTCCCTTCATTTACTTTAATAACCGAAATGCATTTCTCATCTGCAGCTATGTTGATTGAATATTTCTGTTGTGGATCTGAGGCGTTTCGATCATGTTGTTTTTAGAATGGAACGTAAGAGTAAATGCTTTAAATCCGTGACATATTTCCTGAAGGAGTGTTTAAAAAAAAACAAAACGTTGTCATGGTCATTTGTTTTCTCCTTGAGAAGCCTGCCTGCTGTATGTGAGGAGTTGTGTTTTGCTGGAGTCGGGAGCGTCATGGCTATTTCTTATTTGCCGGTAGAGTTAAGGTTACCGTGCTATTTCTGTCAAGGTTACCAGGGTTCAGAGCCGCCTGCTTCGGGGAACTCGGTTCAGGAAAGTCACAACATCAGTATTTGTAATCTCCTCGGAAATCTATTTCCTATTTAAGTTATTTCAGTTCTCCCTTTCTAATGTTTGTATTCCAATGTTTTTTTATTGTTATGAAAATGATTAATTATATTCATTATTGTTACTATTTTCCTCAGCTTTGTTATACTGATCTGTCCTTTTGTCATCTTTGTTTCTTCCAGTAGTTTATTTGATCTGTTTTGATAATGAATCAACTTTATTTTTCTATATTACATTTTATTTATATCATTAATCTCTGTCCTTATTTGAACGGGGATTTCATGGGGTCTTAAATTTGTTCAATATGTTCATTGAATGCTACTTCTGTCACACAATTCTGAAATGTTTTGAGATATATATTTTGGTGGCTTATATACAGTTTGTCATGTCTCCCTTTATTCTAGTTCTTTCTCAATGATACAGATATTAGCCTGCTGTAATAAAACTACAAACAAGACCAACGTGGAGCTGATAAATGATCACAGATAAACACCCCAGTCAGAATTTATACACTTGGCTTGTAAGAAAGACCGTGGATACCTACTGTCTCTTGCCATGTTTGCAAGATAACCTAGTGTATCAAGGGTTATCTTCAATTATACACAATTGTAAGTATTTCCGGGACTCTGATTACTCCCTTCATATCTTTCCTTCTTGACATGGGTCTTGAAAAGGTTTTAAAAGTCTTAGATTTAACTGGTTGAAATATGCCGGAGCCCTGGTGAGAAGCATGAGATACAACTGTGGTGTTGACATGTTCAAGCTCAAGTAATTCCCTGCAATGTCCCGAAAGCAGAAACTGCACGTCATCTTTATGCTCTAGTCAGTAAAGCAACATGTTGACAGTCGCACGGGCAGATAATGATTCACAGCTGATTGGTAGAACAGAGGACAGGCAGGCAACGGATCATCCCTCAGCTGTTATGAACCATGTGGCACTTTTATTGGAGGTATAGTGTATAACACGTCTTTTAATAACCATACTCTCCTTTGGTTTGTCCTTATTCCACATGCAGCCAGGAATTATAGCAGGAGACGAGGTAACATATAAGCATGGATATGTTATGTCACTTTTTCAGCATAAATCGTTGCTATTTTTGACTTATTTTGTCATGTTAAAAATGTTGTGCTGTTTATGATTTCCTTGGTTACCGGCCATTGGTTTTTGCTGCGCCATATGAATTTTGAATGGCCCTGTGCTTTTGTTATTGTACAGTGAAGTGACGTTTGTCTGCATGATTGTGTCGAGCCTTGTCACGATGTCGTGAAACGATCTTTTGCATCTTTCATCCTATGAACTTGTCTTTTCTCGTTCGGCTTAAATCTGAATCTCGTCACACGCACATTTTTGCAGGATTGTTAATTCAATGCAAGTTGTTTCCGTCACATTTAGCTGAAAGTTAATGAGGCACACACAGTGTAGTTGGTGATTTACACACACACACATGGCCGACTGGACACACTCACACACATCACGTACTGTAAGCTGAGGCTAACTCCCTTGAATAAATCTTTATAAAGCAGCTCAGAGTGGGTTGGTTGGGAGCAGGAACAGGCCAGGGAGGGCTTAACCTCTCCACACACAACACACACACACACGCACACAGTCCACTGTGAAACTATTCACACGGCCTCACTGAGATGACTACTGTGTTTGTCCAGTTCTCCAGGGACGGCACAGTTGCTGCGGCCATGTGTGAGTCATGTCACCAAATTAAGAAACAAGACATTTAGTCAGAAAAACACATAACATGACATTCTGTTCTCGTATTACTTTTAGTTTTTTTTCGATCCATGTGATTGCTTATGGTATGACTCTTAATACAAACTGTAAATTCTCAATGCTACAGAACTGAATTTACTCATGTTTATGTATATATCAGTTTCGCCCGTGTCTCGGCACTCGTCCAAAGTTTTCATAATAGTACATTTACAGATGTCAAAGAGTGGTAGAAATATTGATGTTGTGGTTTTAAAGCCACACAGTGCTAAAGGAAATAGAAAAGGGCTGTATGTTTAAATATGGCCCCAACAATGCGCATTACATAATACAATTCATGTGATAAATTATATTGTTGTTGACAAATCTAAAAGAAATGCTTTGCCTAACAAGTATAATTAAAGTGCGATTGCACAGGTGTCGTTGCTGCCTAGGTGTTACCATGACAACGCCGGCCCCACCATTACCTCAGGAACTAAACCTCTCCTGCTCTCCTACACTCTCTTTCAGGCCACTCCTCTCTCTTCCCGATGGAGGATGGTTTCCCCGATGACGAGCGTGGTGATCAGGGTCTTGCCGGACTCGGATCCCCACACTGCTTTCCGCATCAGAACGGCGAGCGCGTCGAACGCTACTCACGCAAGGTCTTTGTCGGAGGACTGCCCCCAGATATAGATGAAGGTAAAGTAAACTACATCCAAAAGGATTTAATTGATATGCCACATCAGTCAATATTTACAATGATTTAAACATTTAGAGATTGGGAGAGGACAGTACAATATAACACATCATCTAAAAAAAGCGTCTTACTGTATATTGAATATAATCTCGAGACAGGACTTGGCCTTTAAATCTTCTTCTGTGGTTCCTTTTTAAAAACCTGCCGGTGAGTAATCCTTCTGTTTGCTTTATTTCAGATGAGATTACAGCCAGTTTCCGGCGTTTTGGACACCTGTTTGTGGACTGGCCTCACAAAGCTGAGAGCAAATCCTATTTTCCACCCAAAGGTTTGTGATATCATGAAACAAAAGATTGTCAGAGCTTCTTCATAGTGCACTGTACTGTCTTTAATGATCAAGCATTACTACACAAGTCTGTGTTGTATATTGACAGAGCATCTTCCTTCATGGGAGGAAGACGGGCAGATGATATAACATTATCAACATGTGTGCATCTGTTCAGTGTGGTTCTGTATCTGAAGCATTTGTTAACTGTATCTGGACTGTTTGTAAAAGCTTATGGCCTCATTCTGTGAATGCAGAGCGTCATGACCCGTCACAGTAATCGGTGCACAGATATCATGATTCTTCTGGTCCCTGGCAGCATGGATAACCCTGCTGTATTTTTAATTTTATCTCTAGGCTATGCCTTCCTGCTGTTCCAGGATGAGAGCTCAGTGCAGGCTTTGATCGATGCCTGCATCGAGGAGGACGGCAAGCTGTACCTCTGTGTGTCCAGCCCCACCATCAAAGACAAGCCGGTTAGTGGAAACACACACACACCACATCTCTGGCTATTTCCACTGAACTCTGAAACTTGCGGTCATGACTTTTACTCTATTTTAGTACTGTTCATTTATAGAGCTGAAACCTGTGGGTTCTGTGTGTGTGACAGGTCCAGATCCGCCCGTGGAACCTGAACGACAGCGATTTTGTCATGGATGGATCTCAGCCTCTGGACCCGAGGAAAACCATCTTTGTGGGAGGTGTCCCTCGTCCGCTCCGAGCAGGTAACCTCCACTTTTATATGTTGATCTTTTTACGCAAGTCTCCACAGAGTCTATTAACAACAAATTTGTTTATAATGACAACAGGTTTGAAGTATAGTGTGGATATGGGCGGATTTCTGTGTTTTTGTTTTGTCATTTATCTAAGGCCGTAACATTTTATTTTGCCTTATTTTCAATAACCCTTTCCATTAATCTCTACTTTTTTTTATACTTTTGCAAACAATATGTTTATACACAAATAGGCCACACAAAGTAGCCGTCCCTCACTTCTTATGCCTCATTTCCTCCCAATCTTTGAAGTGGCAGCTGTGGGCGAGATTCTTCGTCCTGTAGGATGCTGCAGTGTTGATCGGCTTGTATTCATAATAAACATAAGATCTGCAAGAAATTTGAGCTTAAAGAGTGGCTGACCTGAACTGGTCCTAACAGGAAGTAGTCTGAGGCCGACTGAGCTGTGCATTTTATTCTTATCATGTGTAGTGGGTCTTTCCTGCTGTGTAGAATATTTGAAATATATTGAAAAAAGAACTTCCATTTGACTTTGTTTTTAACAAATTATCTCCCCTCACTTTGAATATTCAGCTGCTGTAAAGAAAAACACAAAAACTTAAGTAAATACATTTGTTTGAATTTCTTGCAGCCATTTTAGCAGCTGTCTTCAATGCACCACCCTCATGTCTGCCCCATCAAACAACCCTCATAATGTCCCCGTGTTTGTGTTCACTGGCTACACGAGTTTATGTGTACGGTCTGTGTTTGTGTGCGCACATTTTTGTCAAATTTTGCCAGAAGCTTTGTTGTTGTTCCCTCTGTGCGTTAAACTTGTTTTTGTGGAATATTTTTGCTCATCCAGTTTTTAATTTTTTCCTCCTGTGCAGTGGAGCTGGCCATGATCATGGACCGCCTGTACGGCGGAGTTTGCTACGCTGGCATCGACACAGACCCTGAGCTGAAGTACCCCAAGGGAGCGGGGCGGGTCGCCTTCTCTAATCAGCAGAGCTACATTGCTGCTATCAGTGCTCGCTTTGTACAGCTGCAGCATGGAGAAATCGATAAACGGGTGAGCAGAAAGAAAAGAGAGCTCAGTGTTTTTCTATCTAAGCTATCTACAGTTCAAGTTAGGTTGGATGAGCATACACGAGAAGAATGGAAACACACGGCGTTGTTAGTGGCACAGAATAACTACGATTCAGTGAAATACAGTCGGATGATATTTGGGAACCGTGCTGAATTTGTTCTGCAGCAACATATCCATATTTTTTCATAGGGGGGAAAGCAAAGCTCCAATGCAAACAACATGGAACTGAAGCTGCTGAATGGAATTCATCCATCCTTCATTTAATTATTTACACCCGTGCTTGTCTTACATGTCAAAATGTCCACGCACTCCGCCGCCCTCCCCGGTCTGCTGCATGTACTGACCTTGCAGTCACACACACGGTACACTCAGTACACACAGTATTATGTATGTGCCCTTGCAAGCTAATGCTAACAATGACTTATGACACACTGCTGTCAGCAGCCGAGGAATTAAAGTCATATGTGCAGGTGTGTTGGACATCTTACAGCGGCCTGTAACCGACACAAATATGGTTCACATTTGCATAACGCGACATTGAGCGTGTTAATAATAGAACGCTGCTTTTTCAGTTACATAATTCATGTGCATATGTGGTTGAATGGGCTATGGTCAGCTATGATGTCTCATCACTTTTAAAGAACAATTCATGTACTTGTTACACTTCCCAAAAAAAAATGGTTTTGGAATTAGATTTTCTACCTCCAGGCAGCCATCTGTTTCATTTCCTCATTTCCTCAGTTTTATTTCTGTACATGTGCTGAACAACATCTTGAGACATGGAATAGAAGAACTGCAGGATACAGAAGCAGGGAGTTCTAAGAAAATAACATGGCTGATGAAATGACTCCCTCCTGATTGCAGGTGGAAGTGAAGCCATACGTGCTGGACGACCAGCTGTGCGACGAGTGCCAGGGAACTCGCTGCGGCGGGAAGTTTGCACCGTTCTTCTGCGCCAACGTCACCTGTCTGCAGTACTACTGCGAGTACTGCTGGGCGGCCATCCACTCGCGTGCCGGACGGGAGTTTCACAAACCCCTGGTGAAGGAGGGGGGCGACCGACCCCGTCACATCTCCTTCCGCTGGAACTGAGCAGACGACAGAGAGGGAGAGGCAACAGGGGAGCAGGAGGGCAGGTAGTGCAGGAGTCGCAAATCATTGTACAAATAAATGCACTTTTCTGTTGCTGGTTCCTTTTCGCTCTAATTTTCACCAAACCTGTTTTTATTTCTCATTTCTCTTTTTTAAGTTAATATATATCTATATTTTGAAGATAGAAAAGAAAAACTGGAATTATACCCGAATATGTCCAGCAAGGAAAAAAGATGTGTAACATCATTTTATTTATGCGTTTGATTTTTGAAATATTTTTATTAGTTCTCAAAAAAAAAAAATCATATATAGGAAGGTTTGAGGTGTGAAATGGTACTCTGCTATTCAATTGGATATTTTTTTCCCCTAAACTATGTATTTGATTTTGATACAAGATGTCCCGAAAACAAATACTCTTCATGTGACATTTGGTTCTTTTGTAGCAGAGCTGTTGCTTTTTGTTTTGTATCGAGTCTCCGAAGCAGCATCTCATTGGCTGTTTGATTTCTGAGAGGTGCGATTATGTTTTCTATTGATACAAGAGGCTCCAGAGCAAATGTGAATTGAAAAAAAGGTGTTGCTAAAGAAGAGTGCACTTATTTCCAGTTTTTAAGAGTGCAGATACACTTTACGAGACCCTTAGTTGTTTAACCAAAGCTGAATCTTTAATTAACTTTGAAAACACAGAGGGGCCCACTGCAGAAAAAGAAATCGATTTGTTTTCTCTCTCCCAAATCAAAACGTTTTTAACCTCTTTTAAAAAAATTTTTATTATGATTTCCAAGTCCATGCAGATGTTTTGATGTTACTTGAAAAACCGCAACAAAATTTTTAGCAACACATATTTGGGTTTTGATCTCCATTTTGACATGCAAAAACTAATACCTCAAACTCAGCTGCTAATGTGCCGAATACAGGTTAAGAAAGAGAACGAAAGAAGGAATGAATGAAAGAAAGAAGGCGAGCATCATCACCTGCTGCTGTTCTCCTTTCCTCAGAAGCGTTAATCACAGGGAAGTGACGCAACAGGCAGTGTGACGGCACTGGTACCGTTTTGTACTCACTTGCTTCATAACCTCCTTATTTTTGTAATCAAACCAAGGGTTGTGCGAGGGACTGAGCAGAGCATCGTACAGCATCCAGTGTATTAGGGGAATGTATGGCGTAGTGAGGCTACAGGAGAAGACAGGCTAACTGCTAAACAGATAAATCCAGCCCCACTCCCCCCCCTCCTCATGTCTGCCTGTGGCCTCTGCTGCTAAGCTAGCAGCTAACAGAAGGTAGGGCCTCGTTCATGGATCAAAACCCACTTTCTGTGTCTGCACACAGCGGAGCTCGGATAGAGATCTTTCAGGACTGAGGTCAAGGTATCTCCTCGACAGGGCCGGTCAAATGGCCGCCTTTTTATTGCAGTTTTCACGGGGGAGGGGCCGCCGCCAATCGGTAGTCGCCTTTCATTATTTTTCTTTTCTTATCCATTTGTGCAATTCTCCCAAGTCTTTGACAAAAAAAAACAAAAAACATTCTAGTGCGCATCCAACAGTCAGCTACATTTAACGAAAGAAGCAATTCAAACTGATTTCCAAATAGTCGGCACACATTTGAGTCATGGAGGGTTGTGGCCTTTTGGGGCGAACCCTCTATCCTTTCTCCTGCCAAGTTAGTCCAACTCAGCATCCAGTGTTTTTGAAGCATAAATGAAGATAGTCTCTGCAGTGTGCTCTGCTACTACACACTCGTGACCCACGTGCAGTCCGCTCTTGATAATTATGTTGCAGGTCCAGTCGGTTGTACCCAGTGACTTTTGGGAACCAAAGATGGCTGTGCAGTAGTGGCGTCATACTGTAGCTCATTTCTTGTCCAGATTTTTTACTCTTTATTTTCTTTTTTCATTTCCTCCAGGAGGTTTTTTTTCACACAAACCTTTTTCAAAAAAAATATGTCACTTCTGCCCAGTTTTACTTCGCTGTCAAGCCCTGATGAAATCCAGCAAACCAAAGATTGGCCTTGGAACATGATCTATTTATATATACTCACACGGTATATATGTATTTGACAGTGCAGACAAAACCCATTAAAACACCAGAGGAAAACCACACAGGGCTTGCAGACACACACACACACACACACACACACACATAAGGCCTCACACTCTCCATAGCTCAAAGTGGAGGTGCACACCGGTCGGCATAAGTTCCTTTTTTATTTCAAATAGATCTGCACGTTTGGGACAATTCAACATCAAGTGCACATTCACGCAGCGAAAGTAAAAAACAATCCTCACATTCGTTTGACACGTTAGGTCACTCAGTGGCATCCTTACTAGCCGAGCATTTAAACATGTCAGGGAGTCAGTACAGAAACTTGATAATACACACTAGTGAGAATCCTCATATCGGCGTGGTGTCGTCGCACCAGTTTTGCACCCTGGACATTAGTTTTGTGGGTGTGGTGGGTGAGCATTTTAGAAGTTAAAACACTTTGTGAAGAATTTGCTGTTAAATGAGATGAAAAAAAAAAAGATTATTTTATACATGGCCTGCTGATTTTTGGTACAGTGTTTTCTAGCTAAATTATTTTGTCATGCACATATAAACATTTATTATGCACTACTTTTCTAAATATTTTTTCTTTTTCCAACAGTCATTTTAGGCACATTTTTCACAAATGGGGAAACTCCTTTTTGCAATACCTCAATTTTTCACATTGTGAAAGGTAGCTTTTGTACTTTTGTTACTGAGAGATCTGCATATATGGAAATGTTCATTTTAAGAAAAAAAAAAAAAAGTTGAGTGATTTCAATATATATTATTTTCAATTATGCTTTTTATACATTTCAGTGCTGAGGAATCTTTACAACTAAGTGCGCACTTGTGTTGATGCGACTTCAGATCTGCAGAGGAGAGACCAAAGTGTATCGCTGTCTTGGTCTTAGCTTTTCGTACGCTAGATGTTTCCAGTCAATCTGGTCAATAACAGCATGGCGAGAAATATATAAAGGAAAAAAAAACAAGTTGTAATTTGAAATTGATGTTAATGTCTCTAAACATGGCTATACTAGTTGGAAATGGTAACTTCTGTCTTGGTTTCCTCTCCATAGATGGAGCATAACTTATTATAAGGAGAATGCAAATTCGGTTCACGCTTAACGCTGAATCTCGTATCACAAGGATGGATGTTTGGTGTTTAGATATTTTAATATTTGAAAAAAAAAGTATATATATATATATATATATATATTCTTGAACTTGCCAACTAGCACCTATTGTAATCCGTAGCATGCATGACAAAAAAAAGAGAAAATGACAAGTACATGAATTAGCTATTAAAATTAATTGTTGTGGTGTGCACCAAATGTTTCTCAACTATTAAGTTGTTAAGGACACCCCACCCGATCCCACTCTCACCTCACCTCACCCTCGTCCCCACCCGACCCACTCGACCCCTGCTCCCTTTCGACACGTGTTGATCTCCTCTCCCCCCAATCGCAGACCTCTGCAGGATGCACATGACAAGAGATAAGACATAAGACGAGAAACAAGACAGAATCTCACTTTAAATCGATTTTTTTGGGAGTGCATGACTTTGAGCATCCTTATAAGAACACTGTTTAAAAGACTTGAGAACTCATCCCCGCTGTCTGTCGGGGCGATCTTATATAGACCTATCTGGAGGAAGGGGAGCTTAAAGACTTGAATGTGGTAAATGTTGCAAGTTAACTTCAAGTTGTTATGTGCAATACTTCTTTTGAACCTTTTTCCAGATAAAGACTCTTTGCAATGTAATTCTTTAATGCCATTTTTAATTGCAGACATTTAATTAAAGAAGATGTTAATATGTTTTTCACAGTCATTTTCTACTGTTATTGTAATCCTTTTCATGCTGGTGTTTGTAAAAAAGAAAAGAAATCAAACTATTTGTACTAATATAAATAATTGAAGTTATTTTTAAAACATTAAAAGGTTTTGTGCTCATTTGCTTATTTTGTTTATTTTAAGCTACTGTGATTGATTGCATTGTAATTATTAGGTCAACAATGTATTTAGCTGTTTATTGGTATATTTTTAATTGGAATGTATAATTGATTTTTATAATTTTGATCAGATTTTTGTTATATTTTTGAGGTGAAGCTTTTAATATGTTAAAGTGTCTAGTTTTTACTAATTGCTATATTGTGCTCCACAATATATGGTTCACATTTTCTGAAGGAAAATAAATATTTAAATATTTGTCTGTTGTTACTTAATGGCAAGATTTCAATAGTTTTTAACTGTGTATGGGAAGGTTGTTGTATTTATTAATAGCATTTTTTTACTTAAGATATCACCTTAATTTTTATCGTCATTTCACTTTATAAGTTCCTATTTTTGTATTTTCATTTCTAATTAAGTTATGTAATACGGATATGTCCATATTTCTAGGAGTTGGTCTGTAGAAGTGCTAGTGAAACGAAAAAGAAAAATCTAATGTTATTTAATTGTTTGCAGCCAACTATTTATAACAGTATGCATAATTTTTAAATATTTGTAATGTGAAATGTTGAATGAAATAAATCTTAACTGTGATGAAAACTTGTGCTCGTTGTGCTTTTTTTTATTTGCTAACTGCGACCTGACCCAGCCCTATCTGTCTGTGTGGTAATGTTGTGTAATATTAACGTATGAATGAGCAGTTTAGACATTGACACAAATCTAACGGTGCTCTTGCACGTAAGCGTTGGAGGCCGGGGTGAATTTAGTGTCATCATGTTTTACAGAACTGCATTGTTGCTTGTAGAAGTTTCAGAAAACCTCAAAGCAACAGCCAACCATATCACGCTTATACAAATGCCCAAGCACAGCCATGTTAAACCACTAGAGGTCAGCAAAAACAAAGATGGTGAAAAGTAGTTCTCTAAAACTCAATTCACTCTCTGAATTAGGCAACTAAATCAAATCCAGTTTAAACTTTATATCCAATCAATTGATTCTGATTTCATTCTTCACTATGGATTGTTATAACTATAATAATAGTCAGAAGTAGAAAACAATCTGACCTTTCAACACGCAGTTCACATTCATATGTAACTTCTGTAAATATGTGTGCAGGCCGCTCAGTGGAGTAAGAAAATAAATCAATAACTGATAACCAGGCACGTGAGCTCTCATTCAAAGTAAGAGTGCAGACTGGGTCATGTGTTGTTGTTTTCTCCAATTCCAGGAAAAACTGAATAAACTGAGGGAGGGCTCAGTAGCACCACCTCCTGGCTACATCTTGCACTGTGAGGGATATTTCATTTATCAGTAGAGTCCATGTGAAGTATTATGTTCTCTCAAAGAAGATGAGGAAGAAATGCAAACATCTAAGATCCAACAGGTGGATGAACATTTGTGTTCCGACACTTTTGTGCAGACCAGGTGTATTTGTCTCTAAACTATTACTTGTTTTATATTGTTTTGATTTGATTTTGAGGATTATGACCATATAACATCTTTACTGAGGGCGTCACATTAGCTACGATTGATTTTAACATTTCAATACTTGTTTTTAAGGTCCTACATGTCTTTTTTATGAGCTGTAGATCCCTCAGGTCGGCTGGAACAGGTCGTCTGGTTATTCCCCAGGTGACAACTGGTGAAGGTGCCTTTAACTTTTCTACTGAAAGCTGCTGAAATATTTTTGCCAAATCACATTAGAGGTGCTCCAACACTATCATCGTTTAAAACTAAATTGTTAACGAGCCTTTCGGTTCAGCTGCAAATGTATCATTTCATTTTATTTGTATTTGTATTCCTTTCATTTTGAGTTTCATTCCTTTCATTTGGTTTCATGCATTTGTTATTGTTGTCCCTACGTTTTTATTTGTGTGTTTGTTTTAACCTGTGTCGAATGTTTATCTTTCCACTTTCCTCAGTTTTTTGAGTAAAATTTACTTCTGAGGAAAAAACTAAAAACAAATCTTAAATAAACTATTGATCTCTCGCTATGAAATCACAGCAACATTCATATTTCTCCCACGTGCACATCTGTTTTTTCGATTGTTTGAGTCACAGGTAATCGGATATAGTATTTTTATACAGACAAACAATGTTAAACACCAGCTTTCTGGATGCGTGTTACTAATCAAACCGCCAGATGGCGCTGTGGCACAAGAGTTGTTTTGAGTGCCATGTGTTTCACGCTGCTTTCAAGCACTGTGGGAAATATCGATTGTCTGATTTGCTAACGCATGGAAAAACGTGTCGGGCGTGAAGTTCTAACATGTGCTGAGCCAGAAATTAAAGACGGATTAGAGGAAACAGATCCGTTTATTATGGGTTGTTGGGAATTAAATTGACTCATGTAACTCACAGTAAATTTGAGAAGCAACTCAGAAATCTGCATGTGTCTTCTATCTTTAAAATCACAAAGTAACACGATAATAAAACTGTAAACAGGTGTAAATAGGTGTCTACATCCTTCCCCCTAGTGGCGGCTGCAGCTGCTGGGTGTAACCGAGCAGCACAGAGGAGGAGGCTGTGTTGGGATTAGGGGGTTGGGCTGCCTGCTGGTCGGAAACCTGCCGCCACACTCCCAGTCTGTCTCCGCCGGAGCAGCGTCGCTTTCCCGCAGCATCAGCACCAGCACCAGCATCAGCCTCCAGCAGCAGACTCCAGCATCAGCATCAGCACCAGACTCCAGCATCAGCACCAGACTCCAGCATCCTCTCCTCCTGCTGCCCACACACACACACAAACACACACACACACACACACACACACACTGCCGCAGCGCACAGCAAGCAGACGGACAAGGACGAGCCTCTGTGAGTAACTACTTTTAATCAATCCCTATGTTATGAATCAGTCGTTCCTCAGCGTGATTGATTTAGATTCCATCGGAGAAGGTTGTTTTTTTGGTTGGATGGTGAATAAAATGTGCTTTTTGAAGTGTTTTCCTCCTCTAATCAGTCGCCAGTTAACCAAAACAGTAATTTCACAACATATATATTGTGCTTGCTGTGCAGTTTGAGGCTAAAAATCTTAATTTAATAGATCTGTCTTTAGGTACGCCAGGTTTAAGGCTCTGAGGTAAAATCCTTTTTCTCCAAACACCCCCTCTGTTCAGGAGCAGTCTTCGGGGAAATAAGGGAGGATATATAAGGCTGGTGAAAGATGGTGAAACTGGGGAGTAATCTTCAAGACAAAGGGGCCAAACCTGTGAGCGTGGAGGACGGCTTTCAGAATGTGCCCCTCATCACTCCACTGGACGTCGGCAGCCTCCAGAGCCAAGCACCTGACAAGGTGAGAGACCAGAGAGAGGTGAGAGACCCGCGTGTTTGTGCAATGGGTCTGCTGCTTTGTGTCTTCCCTGTTACTGTTTACTCTGTGTTGTCGACCCACCATCCTCACACACTTTTATGCTGAATAACACCCCCCCACCCCACACACACACACACACACACACACTACTTTGAGTCATTCACACACTCATTCATCTGCGCCGTCCCCCAGCCGCGTCCTTTGTTTTCCTGCTGAGATTAGGAGACAGATTTGGTGCCAGACAGGCTGTCATTTATCATCTCGACATCCCATAGTAAGTGCACCGCCGCACGTTAATCCAGTTACCATGGTGGCTCTGCAACATGGAGAGCTGACTGGTGTTTCCATGGGGTCGGGACAGAGAGCTGCTCTGATTGCACATTATGAAAATGAACGGATTTGGACAATAGGCTCACTGACACTCTGCATGTGCACATATGGAAGCTTTATTGTTCACTCACTGGGTGACAGTGTTTGGCTGATTTCAGGGAAACAGTTATAGTTTGATGATTTTACATCCATATTTCTACACCGAGCTACTGATTGATTATTGTAGGAAAAAGAATCATAGCATCACTTGCACAGGTTAGTTGGTTCTCGTCTAATTCATGGTCATAGAACAGTATTTGAGCCAGTGTGCTCGGCCTAGAGTCTAATCGGACAATGGATCCCTTTTGATGAATCAACCCCAAACACTGCCAGTCACAGTGTTTTTACCCTCACTATTAGCTTTTAATTCAACTGGATTAATTCAAAATATAATTTTTGTTTTGGTAGGAAAACATGTTAAGCGATAACTTGAGATTTGCTGTTCGCAAGAAGAAATACGACCAGAACTTCTTGTAAAAAACTGTCCCTTCAACAAAGCTTCAATGATATTGCTTAAAAATGATCAATTAATTGATTAGTGGACCATCAAGTGATTTATCAAGATTTTTATTTCCAAATTCAGCTTCTTAAATGTGAAGATTTACTGCACTTTTTCACCCCCTTGTAGATGAGAAGCTTCATATCTGATCAGTAAGTATATTGGCCCCTTGTTTCCCGTGTGTATGCTAAATGCTAAGCTAACTGGATGGGGGTCGTGGGCCTGATATTTACTGTACAGATGATGATGAAGAAGTGGCATCAACATCCTCATCAAATTCTCAGCTAAAAAAAGAAAATGTAATGTTGAAATGTTCCTTTATATGTATTTGAGTTTTGGACTGTTGGGCTTTTTCTCTTCACTATTTTCTGCCATGATATAGACAACAATCAATCACTTGATCAAAACAAACATCTACAGAATAATTCACAATGGAAATAATAGATGGTTGCAACCCTGCATCACTATTGTTCCCTGAAAAAAAAAAAAAAGAAATACAACACAAAAATAAAGATGTAATCCTGCGGGACTTTTTAAATACAGCAAAGCTCAAAGTATAAAAGGCTTTTATATCATTGTGTCAGCCGAGCACCTGAGTTCCCGGCCTCTGCGAAGCACAGCAGAGCAGGGTCACGTTCTTTGTGTGATGGATACCAACTGTTAATATGTACTGAAGCTCTTTAAGTGGTTTTCATTGTCGAGGGGTTCACAGTGAAGTCTTAAAATAATCCCAGAAATGTTCGTTCACTGCAGAAAAACACACAGAACATTCGGAACGCTTACTGCTGTTATTCTGCTGACAGAGGCACAGTCGCTTTCTATTTCACATACCTGTTAAGTGGGGAGACTTGTCATTCCCCGCACACACACACACACAAACAAACAATGTAACTTGCATTTTTAAGGAGTGTGTGTTGTGTCCAATGCAGGCATATGACTGTGTGTGTGTGTATGTATGTAAGACAAGTCAGCAGCAGTTCATGACATGACATTCATAGAGCTGTCAGTCAATTACACTGATTAAATCTGTCCCAGTAGACACAAGAACAACACCACATACTGTCATCACAGCCACACCCACACACACCACACACACACACACATATTGAGTGATGGCTCAGGGGTGTGTTTTGGTTTTTACTGATATACAGAGAATAAACTTAAGGCAGGTAGTAAATACAATTTATTTGCTCAGCACTTTTTACAGATAAAAGTCACAGTGCTTTCACAGAACCACATAAAAAAAGATATAATCACAATAAAAAAAAGTCAATAAAATAAAAAACACAGACCTAGGTGTGAACAGATTACCTCAAGGCTCGTCTGAGCAGATTTGTCTTTATATGCCTTTTCAAACACTGTGGGTGCAGGCAGAGCAACAGAGCTTAGGTGTCACGGCCTCATGAGCTCGGTTACCGCGGGTCTTTGAGCGTGTGCGTGGGACAGACACTGAGTTTAGCTGATCTGACCTAAGAAATCGAGCTGATGAGCGAGGACGGAATAAATCAGCCACGTATGCAGGAGCCTGTGCGGAGCTCTGCAAGTAAGAGTGAGACTTTTAACCTGGATCTTAAATGTAACAGAGTCAGTGAGGAGATGTGAGTAGAGAGGTTAATGTGAGAATTTAAAGTGATGCCCTCAGGCCGATGGTTGTAGACCGAATCAGTAAAAGAACTCATCATCCCATCTTCCATCAGGTTACCGCATTGCTTTCAGTTGCCCCCATTTCACATGTGAAGAAGAGCATGCTTTTTTGGGGGGGGGGGTTTCTGTTGGAGCTTTAATGTTTAATGTGTGTTCACGTGCAAATATGACACCACAACACAATGAGATTTAAAGGTTTGAATGCAAATGGATGTATTGGATGTCGAGGACACTGAGGGAAGGAGTTGAGGTGAGGATGGGTCTGGGAGGATGCAGTGATGAATGGGGTGGAGGGAGACTCAGAGTGGGGGCTAGTCTCAGGCATGGCTAGGGATGAGGGAAGACACGATGAAGGGATGTGGGCAGGGATGGGATAATAGAGGATGAAGGGATGTGGGCAGGATTTGAGAGAAGAGAGGATGAAGGGATGTGGGCAGGGAAGAGAGGATGAAGGGATGTGGGTATGGATGAGGGAAGGAAAGGAGGGGATGTGGGTATGGACGAGGGAAAGAGGATGAATAGACGTGGGTATGGATAAGGGAAGGAGATGAAGGGATGTTGGTATGGACTAGGGAAGGAGATGAAGGAATGTGGGTAGGGACGAGGGAAGGAGATGAAGAGATGTGGGTATGTACAATGGAAGGAGATGAAGGGATGTGGGTATGTACAATGGAAGGAGATAAAGGAATGTGGTTATGTACAAGGGAAGGAGGATGAGGGGATGTGGGTAGGGACGAGGGAAGGAGATGGAGGGATGTGGGTATGGACGAGGGAAGGAGATGAAGGGATGTGGGTATGGACGAGGGAAGGAGATGAAGGGATGTGGGTATGGACGAGGGAAGGAGATGAAGGGATGTGGGTATGGACGAGGGAAGAAGGATGAAGGGATGTGGGTAGGGACGAGGGAAGGAGATGAAGGGATGTAGGTATGAACAATGGAAGGAGATAAAGGAGTATGGGTATGAACAATGGAAGGAGATGAAGGGATGTAGGTATGAACAATGGAAGGAGATGAAGGGATGTGGGTATTCCCTGCAGACGAAGGGCCGAGCGCAGAGAAAAGTGCATAATCAATACAGGTTGAGGAAAAATCTTGAAACTACAGATTTCAGATGTTGCTTAAAACGTGTGTTAAACCACAAGGACTGATCGAACCCCGACATTAGTTGGAGCTGTAAGAAACTTCCTCAAACATCCATATACCTGGAGTCGGAGCTCCTGCGATGTTACAGCCGCTGACATTTGAAGGCAAAAGGGGTCGTTTGAGGTTTGCTGTTCCGTTGACTATCAGTGAATTTCTACACGCCTCAGGAGACGCAGGCACAGAGATTGTTGCTGCTCCTGGAAACACTCGCTGAATCACATTCTGGTGTTGGTGCTGCGCTCACAGGGCCGAGAAAGGGGTTAGTTCAGCAACTGCGTGTTCTGGCACATGCACAAAACTATTTTTGTTCTTTTTCCAAGTCATTATGTAAATGCGGATGGGTCAATTATTCGTTCTCAAATGGGACAGTGTGGGAGTCGCAAAGGTCAGTTTGCTGCAGAATCTTTGCATTTGTCTCCGGCTGTGAGGTTGAGCATTCGTCTTCCTGGCAAGTGATGCACGAAGGCAACAGAGGCGAAGAGAAATAATGAAATCTGTAATTAAACATCAGAGCGCAGAGGGAATTGATGATGGCGAGCACAGGTCGCTTAATTGAAATTCTACACGCAACGCTTTTTTCCTCGACACTGTATGTGTGATGATATTCCTCTGGCTTTTAATAGAGCTGTGTTTTGCTGTCATTTTCATGCCAGTTTTCAGAATGACTTTGTAACAACATGGTAAAGCTATGATTCATTTTAATTAAGATTGTAAGTGCCTGAACATTAAACAGTTTTCATTGTTAGTCAGAGCCCAGCTGCGTCAGAGCTGTATTAAGTTACTGCTGAGGATTCTTATCAAAAACATTCAACACAAACAAAAGCAGTCATCGGAAACATTGGCGTTGGTACCTGCAGCAAGGATAAGAAGAATCCATTCTCTTTTGGAGCTGAGTAAATAGAACATCTTCATTGTGCTTCACACAAAAGCAAGAATACATAAAAACATTCATGAAAGAATAAGCGAAAGAATAAAAACAGCCATAACACAAATATAATCTACAAAATAAAAGTATATTTTAAGTCTTAATTTAAAGAAAGTTACTGATTCAGTCTGCCGTATTCATTAGGATAGCTTCATTATTTACTGTTTAACCTGCTTTTACAATACCAAGAAGTTTTTTTTTTAACCTGTATTCATGAACATAAAATGTAGCCATAAAGAAAAAAAATATAGGCCTATATTTTAATTTAATAATTTAGGATTATCTTCTCGGATGTTAAACAGTTTTATTTTTAAAAGACCAGAAATTTTCAGCAATGTAGTTGGTAAATATAGAAAACGGTATTCCCAGTTCCAGTCTCAGAAAAGAGCAGTGGCTTGGATTAAATCTTAAGGATTATAATTTCAGGGGAAAATGACTGTGGGACAGCTTTTGTGCGACGCCAAATCTTAAAAGATGTTTCACCTATAATCTCCCTGTGATGCAAAAACAGGTTGTTTTTGCCACCGGCCTCACGCAGAAGTAGTTCAGGGTTAATCAGCTTTTATTTGTCCTTCAGGATCTGACGTCAGACCAGTTTCTGTGTCTCCGTCCTTCAGAGCTAAAGGGAGGTTTATCTGGTCATGTGACCTCAATAGTACCCCAGATCAGCAGCCTGGTTCTGAGCAGCTTTACAAATATGACCCCAGCGATTTTTCAGCCTGGACCTGCTGCGTGACCTCCCGACTACAGGGTTACCTAGGGATATTTGTGGTGATGGCAGGGTTTGAAGCAAAGTTCACACACACACACACACACCACACACCACACACACACACCACAAACAAACACTCACACACGCAGACACACACACTCACACACGCAGACACACACACTGTTAACAATGCTGCTGTGGCCAACAGAGGCTGAGGCATTAGAGAGGTATTAGATTTGATTCCATCTGGGCAGGGACGCGTCGCAGCCACCGCTGGGTCACCAATATCTTGATTGGATTGCCGGTAGTTTGAAAAAAAAAAAGAAAAGAAAAGAGGGTGGGGAGAGAGAGAGAGAGAGAGAGAGAGAGAGAGAGAGAGAGAGAGAGAGAGAGAGAGAGAGAGAGAGAGAGAGAGAAATAGACTCACATAAAGTCAGCCAAATCTTTTCTCTCTCCGTGTGTCGTTTCTCTGGGAACAAAGCCGAGGTACAAAGACCTGCTTCAAAGCCCGTGATAGACAAATGTTCTCTATTCTTTTCCAGACACGCCTCCCTACACATCCTCACCCTGTTCCTCTGTTCTCCTTACTTCCTCTGGAGCAGCTTTTATGTCTCATTCCTTCTTCACGGGCCGTGTTCTCCCTTCGTCATAAAATAGTGAGGGATCCCTCAGAGCATGTTAAGTCAGTAATGGACCGTTGAATAATTTCGTACGTGTTGTGATGACGCGGGGCCTCATGACGAGATGAAACATCGTCCGAGGTTAATTTCACAAATCACCACAAATTATACTTAAACTTTTTATAGCAGTTATCTGATCGGTGACTTCTGAAGAAAAACAAATGTATTACAGAATCACTGACACACTGGTTATGAAAGCCTGCACACAGATAGAGCCTTTATCTCCTAACATACCAAGTGTCGGTTATAGTTAAGGCTGCGTCTAGCCACTTATTTAATGAATTAAAAATGTTACAATGTATATATGAAATCAAGGGATTCAGTCATCCTAGTTCTAGTTCAGTCAAAATTATAGATAGTGATTATTTCCATTATCGATTAGTTTGCTGAGGATCTTCTCTACTGAGCAATGAATCAAGGGTCAAGGGTCAGAAAATCCCTGAGCCGAGTGTGACGTCTTCAGATGTCGTGTTTTGACCTTTGACCTACAGTACATAATCCAGTTGAGAGGCTGGAACTGGGAAGTGGCCATTTTGTTTCTGTTGATCGACAAATTGATTGGTTAAATCTTCGAGCAATGATAATAAATATTTCCACTTTAAAGGCAGGTCCCTTCTCGGAATGAGTGCAACAGGAGTTTAAAACAACACAATTTATGCAAGAAACTGAAGGATATTGAAGGATAGCTCCAACAAGAAAACGATCCAGATTGTAATTTTCTGCTGTCAACATCTCCCCTGTATTGTTTACTGTGTAATTCAATGGCATTTCATTGCTGTTTATTGGTTTTTCATTTTAGCCTTAATACAGATTGATTTACGCCTCAAATGCTGGGGGATGCAAATAACTCAATATAGGTAAAGTGCTCCTGCCTTTTAAAGTGGATCGGAGGAGGCACTCTGATTGGTTTATTGCATGTTTGCGCATTATAGCCAAAAACAGAGTCAATACAAGACTAAGATAAACTTTTTGGAGCCATGCAACTTTTTTTGCCTTTAAAGTAGAACATTCAGTTCCCTGAATGCAATCGCACAATAAGCTTCAGATCAAGCACTTAGATAATTCAAATAAGGCCCATCATGTGCACAATAAAGAGAGTATGAAGGTGATTGACTCAACTTTATTGCAGACATAGAAACCTAAATTCCCTGAAATGGTATTTAAGTGATAAAAGTGATATTTAATGGTTTTAATATAAGGATTCTGATTTCTTATTTTGCAAACTTTGCCCTGATTTCTTTTTGTCGAGTCATTTCCCACCTTGGAGGTGTCTGCAGAGCTGTCTGAGTCCAATCAACCAAATATCTAAACTAAGAGAGAAGTCGATTAAACATTTATCACCCTTCACTATATCCTCACTTCATCTTGTTAGAGTTCACACCGTACCCGCACATCTGCCGCAGGGATACGGCTCTCCTCTGCTTTTCCTATTGATTTTATTCACTGTTTTATTCACGAGGAAACACTGGAATCAAACATGTCAAGGAAAACGTCTGGAGCTGCCTCCCGTGCCGAAAACATCCCCCAAAAAACCCTCTCCAGCAGCGCAGTCTTTTGGGATGAAAAAATGAAATGATAGTGATAACAGGTTTGAGGAATAACGGGAAGACGGGGAGGAAAGAGACGTTCTGACAGCTGTTCTACAGAGAGTATAGAATGAAAAGAAATAGTGTGATTTGAGAAAGAAAAATGGAGAAACATAAATAAGCCTCGACAGGCAGAGTCTGACAGGGTTAAATTGTCTTTTCTGAAATGTGCCTCACTGGACCTCTCCATGCCCTGCTCATTCATTTGTTCATTCACTCAAGTACATAAAAAACGTGCTGTTACAAAAGTGTAAATCAAATCAAAGATCAAGTCCAGGTTGACTTCAGAAACGTCACAGGACAGTGTGGCAGCAGCCGCGTCAACACACACAACTAAACTGTGGAGCTTCATTACAGATCTAAAAGCAACTGTGTCAATCACAGAGATATTAACAGGTCACAGTGAATCAAAGTGTAGACTTCAAATATATACGCGACTGATTGAACAGTCCCCAGAGGAAACTGCGACTGTGTTTGTTTCTGCTTGAATTACTAGCCTGCCCGTTACTGCTGTAGAAGTGTTTGTCCGTCTATAGTTAACAAACTTTAGGGTCACGGGAAGTGAAGAAGTTATACAATTATAACAGTAATGAGATGTCTATGTTATAGATGTTGTTGATCGTTAAACTTGTTAGTTCCAGTTTCGACCGAGTTTATGCTGAATCCTGCCTGCCTGCCGAAGATGGTAAAATCCTTATGGATGTTTAAACGGCCACCGGCCATCAACATGCCGGTGCCGCTGATGGTCAATCTGAGTGTGACAGACGGTCAGTGTGTTTGTATGGAAGAGGGGGAGAGCGAGGAAACGAGCGCCGTCCTCCTGCCATTTCCACTTAAACTGTGGACTCTGAGATTTAGTCATCAGCATCGACTACAGGATGTTCACCTGCACAAGCAAATTCTCCATCTGCACACACACCACTCTCCTAAGGGATGTGGAGATGGCTGAGAGGAAATGGCAGAATTGACAGGTTATTAAGGGGCATGGATTTTTGGACATTTTTGTTTAAATCGCCTCCTGCTACAGCCAAACTCTGTGAGGCAGTAATGCTGTAAACTGTAAGACGAATAAAAGTCGAGTCAGGAAATTTAGAAAAATCTCTCAACACTTGACAACAAACAAATGAAGGTGAACTAAAAGGGGAAATGAGGCTAATGGATACTGTTCAAATCAAAGAAACAAATAACCAAAAGAGGATTCTAGAAAAGCAGAGTTACAGTTGCTTGACTAATACAAGAAACCAAAAATAAAAACAAGACATAACTGATGACTCCGAAAATCTTTGAACAAAACCAAAAGCAGCCAGACAGCACCCGTGTTCTTAGTGAGTCTGAAACTAATCGTTCTCGATGTGGATGCACACATAACGACTTTGTCCAATTCATCCTCTGGGAACCATGAATGTCTCAACTGAATTTCAAGGCAATGCAACCGACAGCTGTTGAGCTATTTGAATCAAACCAATGGACCAGTTGACTGACTGATGCTGCCCTTTGTGAAGCAACTACTATCTTTGGTTAAAAAAAAAAAACGAAACTACACTTGACCAATTGAAAACATAAATAGATTCTGTGGAGAATTTACGAATACAAAATTGGACTTTATCTTGTTGTAATTAAGCTGTAATTATATTTTCATTCATCCTGTCATGACAGTTCACGACTGCATCATTTATATAATGTTTTATTTAACATCAAACTTTGTCAAACCCGATTTTATTGCGAGTGAATTAATGTTTTACCAGCGAGTATCTAATGAAAGAAGGAGGCACTTTGTTCCGTACAACTGACTCACAGCTAAGAGGCTGTGTAGACGAGCCAGCGTTTGATTGATAACCACTTCACCAAGAGATATCTAATAAAGGAGTTAGAATGAGGACTGATCAATCCACGTAAAGCTCTGGTGTATTTAAACCTCGTGATCCTGAACACGTAACTGGGAAATGAGTCAGAGAACAAGAAAGTTGAGGCAAAACTGAGACATCAGTTATGACGAAGACGAGGAAAAGCCACAGGGCTCCGGAGCATTAGGGGGTCCAATCAAAATGCGCTGTATTCACTGCGCCTACTGCGGCCTTCAACTCTTAAGATAAGTGCTTTCTGGAGCCAACCGGCTGCCTTGCTATTCAGATAGTGGAGCCGCGATGTGTGCACAGCAGTTTGTGGTTTTGTCCCAGAGACAGCGGCTAACAGGCAGCACAATTAGCCACAAGGACACAGAGACATTGATCTTTTCCTCTCCCTTCACCTCTGCTCTGCTGTGTCGTCCATTCACCTTCCTCTGCGTCTGACACGTCCTCTGGTGCACATGAATATACAGTGAATGCACAAAACAGCAGGGACACTTTCACCTTATTTTAAAAAGTCGAGAGGAAACCTGGTAAAAACTATTCCTTCTGCCATTTTGTTTAAGGATTCAGAATCAGAATTTAAAGTTTATATTGTGAAAATGAGGAGAAGCGTAAGTTCATCACTGTTTTTAATCATTTATGCACAGTTTCACTTTGATATAAATATAAAAATATATATTTATTTGATATTAAGTAAAGACTTTTAAATATGCATTCAGGTGACACAGATATGATCTTGCCTATAGTATCTACCTGATACCATTAGAGATACAGGGAAATGCTGCTTTATTAAAACCTGAATCTTAGGCTACATCCACTCTACTGTGTTTAAAGCACATCACTGTTGCCATGTCGACACCTGCCATTCACAATATTCCAGAGTTTTTGAGCGCCTGAAACTAAAAGAGTTTGGAAACGCCGCTGACCCTGTTTCAGTTTGAAAACGCAGAGTCTACGTTTTACTGCAGAACCTGAGACATTTGGAAACAATGACGCGTCACGACTCACTGGAAAACCAGAATTACCCTTTAGAAGAGTTGACACTTTGCTCAGTGGAACCTCAGCTGCAGTTGCTAAATTCATGTAGAAATCTCCTCCACTTTCTCTATACTCACTGATTTTGAACCTTTCAAAACACCAGTATAGAAAGTAGGAGAGAGTTGAGGAGAGTTCCACGCCGTCTCTTTCCCTCGTGTCCTCCTCCTCCTCCCGTATTTTGACCGTAACTCTAAACCTGTTTGCTTGAGGAGCTTTGGACTGACAGTATTGGGGCAAGCCTCTGCTGCCCTGACTCTTTCTCCCCCCCTCCCATCTAGCTGTCGGCCCAAAGCAAAGTGTTTTCTCTTCAGACTCAGGGCTTTGGATTGTGGGCACCAGACCTTATTAAGATACAGCGGAGCTCTAACAGATGCCTGGCACCAGTGTCTCCAGCAGGATATGGCTTCTAGCTGCGCTGGGTTTCATACTATGCCCAAATCAGGATTTCCAGTAATATAAAGAGGAGTGAACTTGCTCTGGAGAAAGATATATCGACAGTCGTGTTATTATATCTGCCATCTGTGCTCAATATCTGTTTGTGTCATATTCTTCTATCCTAACTTACACCTTTGGGTTTTGAAATGTGCCCTTTTCTCAATCTCTCTTTATGACATTTCTGAGCCCCTGATGTGCTTCTAGTGTCGTATCAATCTGTGAATGTGAGACTGTATGCACTAAAGGTACAAGTAATGCTTTGTTGCTTTATTACTGTTAAAAAAAAACTCAGAAGACAAATGGAGATCTCTTGACAGCTGCAGCATAGCAGAGAAGGTTGTGCACACTCGGCTCCGATCCCAATATTGAATGTGCGTAGATATAGCAACAGATGACCCGTGTGGCGCTCTCTATTCATAGGCATGTGACTCCCGTTCTGAGTAAGATCTTGTGGAGAGAGGCGAACGAGACTGAGACTCTACAGATTCCGACAATGTCAGAACATTGTCTGTAGGATGCATTTCTGCTGAGATACTGATAGAAATATTTATTTATACGCATGGACAGATGCACCCTTAGCCTGTGCAGACTTTTCTTATCTTCACATTAGATTTTTTAGTTCTTTTTTAGTTCTTCTTACCCTTATCCTCATAGTGTCCTGGACACAGTGTTCTCAAATATATTCCATCATTTATGTGCTTCTGATTCTTGTTTTCTACATCTTAAACATTAACGCCTTTTAATATAAAGTGTATTAAGTCCTTGTGGTGACTTGACTGTTCCACCAATGCAACAGTCTATTCCTCACTGCAGCATCTCTCTGTGTCTCACTGCTTGAACCGGTTCTCCCTCCTGCAGGTGGTGGTGAAAACTCGCACAGAGTACCAGACAGAGAAGAAGAGACTGAAGGTTCCCAAGGTGGAGGAGTTCACCATCAGCTTCACTGACGGGGTGTCCGAGAGACTTAAGGTAAGAACGGACAAATTCTATTAACACAAAAACAAAAGCTCTACGTGATTATATAGTTGAACTTCTTTTTTCAGTTTGTACTGAGGTCATTTCCTGTCATCATCGTTCCAATTAGAAGCAAGATGTTTATACATCTGACATTTCCTCCTTCAGTTCACCAAAATTAAATCAGCGTGACCGGGTCGGCTGCCAGTTTGGTTTAGAAATATTCCGGCAGCCGAGTCTGTTCACGATGCAAATATTCAGGAGGTAGACATGCGAGCAGAACACTGGTAACAATATAAATATCCCATGCAAACACAAATATCACTGATAAAGTAGAAGTATTTACTTAGCTACATTTATTGGAGAGATAATATTATTAGTTACTTAACCGTTAAATACTTTACATAACAAATTAAGATGCATTTAGGCTTGGGGTCACATTTTAGATGTCTGCGAGTCAATCAATAACCTGTTTGAGAACAATTAGAGAGATTAGAACAGTAAAAGTAAAGCAGAACTTGGTTTTTCTCTCATTATTCATCTCACGACCCCTTTACAGACATTCATTAAGACTGTTTAGCCTATTTTAAATGAGGTTTGGCTTTGTGACGGCTGCTCGGACCGAGCTCTGGATCAGCTGCATGGTGTTGAGTGGCGGCCGATAAAGTCATGCTGTGTGCGACATGTAAATCTGTGATCTTAAGTGTTTCACTCCTGTTGCTACTGACCAGTCGTCCAATGTGTTTCTGAGTGTAATTACTCTGATGAAACCTTATGATCCGTCCTGACAGTAAAAGACTGAAAAAATCTGTTCACATTATTGGAAACAATCTTCACTTGGCTTTTACTCGTAATGGAGTATTTTTACATTTGACCTTGGTGTATTGGTGCCTTTTCTTGAGTAATAGAGCTGAGTGCCTCTTGCACTTCCTGAGCAAAGGTTAGGACAGGGGACTTCAGCTGCGTGTGCACAACAGCATCTACATCTCCGAGCCGCTGTCTGTTCCACTCGCTGTCGTTAGGGGAGACCAAAGAGAGCCTACGTTGTCATGGCAGCAAAGAAAACCTCGGTCCATGGCAACCCTGACAGAGAGAGAGAAAGTGACAGAGTGAGAGTGAGAGTGAGAGAGAGAGAGAGAGAGAGAGAGAGAGAGAGAGAGAGAGAGAGGGTGTGCAAATATCAGGGTGTGTGTGTGTTTAAATGGGAGGTGTAACACGGGCGTGAAAGGTTCTTGAAAGCAGAGGAGAGCAGGATTAGATATCGGACACCAAAAAGGCTGTCTAATTGTCAGGATGAGACACACACAGACACACACATATACTCAAACACACACACACACACACACTGAAGCTGTTTCAGAGCACTGCTGCCAAGGTTAAGTAGAAAACGGCATCACCTGGACCTCTACACTTCAAAGCGATGCAATGAGGTCGGTGTCTTGGAAGTGGCAGCGGTGGACCAGCGTGTCAGGCATCGTCTGTGTGGAGGAAATCCTCGTCTTGTTCACGGTGTTGACTGAGACCAGCTGAGCCCGTATCGATTTCAAACGGCAAATGTAATGTCAGCCAAGTGTTCTGAGCTGAATTTGTGATGACACAGGTTAAACAGGGACAGCAGTGATCTTTTATCACAGTATATTTAAAATAGTCTTTTTTCAAATCACATTGATATACACTCAGTTGGCGGTTTATTAGGTACACTTAATACAGTCTAATACACATATTAGTGTGTCTGTTCTTTAGCTAATCACCATTCATTTGAATGGGGTGGACAAAATAGTAGGAACACCTCTCAATGTAATGCTACGTGTGATGCAAGTTTAACATCACCACAACCTGCAGCTGCTTAATCTTAGTCTTTGTCGACCATTTTGTCACGCTCACATCGTGCTATGATCGGTACGACAGGTGTTTTGTCGACTCGTGGCTCTGGGACACTTGCAGTGGTGGAAACAAATCACGACACAGCGTCGACAACTTGCCAAACAGCAGTGTTGCTTTCCAGAGTTGTTAAAAATATTGCCACAGACATTCCAATCGAGTCTTGTTGTGTCGCACATCAGCAGCTTCTGTTTGGCAGGAATTAATTTCAGTCTCTCAGTCTTTGTGATGTCGGTTGTTTTTGGGTTCTCGACCGAAGCGCTTGTTTTGTTTGACTACAGAACTGATTCTGCAGACACACAGGCATGCCCCCCCCCCCCCCCCCCCCCCCCCCCCCCCCCCCCCCCCACCACACACACACACACACACACATAGCACAGAGTACAGCATGCTGTGCAATGCAGAGCAAACATTTCTGGCTGAAAAGCTTGCACATCTCTTCTCTCTTCAAAGCTTTGCAGATTGTGTTGATGGATGAAGAGCTCAGAGTGTAAAACGTTCTCTAATCTGCCCCCCCTCACTGTCTTACTCCTGCTTACCACTCTCCATCCTCCTCTCCATCCTCCTCTCCTCCACTCTCCTTCCCTGCTGCTGATTTCTTTCCTCTCTTTGCATGTTTCTGCTTACTGCAACACTTTGACCCCTTTTTGATTAAACTGCTTTATTCTGAAATGCAACACAGCATCACTTTTAAATGACATTTCAGGCATTTAGCTGCAGCTTTAATCCTCAGTGACAAACGTGGACATGAAGTGTTCTTTTGATACAGAATCCTGCAAACATAGCAGATAAAATACATGAGCAAGGGAAATGAAAAGCAAACGGAGAACTATGCATATATACCCTGCATCACATGGCTTATATATATCTCCAATCAGACCATGGTTACTTTGTATATTGTGATAATAACAGCACTTTATGATGACATCATGACAAATTAGATTAATCTAAATAAACTGTACAACTTGTCTCTAATCTTATTGGTTATAAAGGTTAATGCATTAATACACTATAAGATGACTTTATTATGTCATTTCTACCATATTATCACAAGTTATTGTTGTTTCTACACTAACTGTTGTCGAGCCCAATCAATATATATTGATACACTAATACAGATTTCTTTTAAGGGCAATGATTGAAGATGATGATGTTATCAAAACCTTATTAAAATGTAATAGAGGTTTGATATTTTACAGTGTAAATATAAACTTTATCATAAATAACTATAAATGAAAAAAAAAACACACAAATACAACCAGATATATGCTTTTTATTTAAGAAGATAAAACATATTTTTGATGTAAATTGCAAAAGAAATGCACATCTTTTTCGGATATTCATACTGTAAAGTAAAAGTTTTCATGTCTGCAAATGTAATGGTCGATACTGACACATGAGCCTACCGATAAATTGGTTGGACTCTAATCCCGTGTCAATAGAGTTTTAGAAACTGGGGAAAATGACTGAACATTTGTAGGGAAAATAATCCAGGTGGCAATTAAAGCATATGTTTGATTAAATATGTATATTATGTGAAACTGTTTAGTTTTCATGATATGAAGATTTAAAGTGTTTTAGGAATTTCCTCATTAAAACTCAAATTAAATTGGATTGATTGCAAAAAATGTTGATGTAATCATCAAATACACCATCATTGAACGCATGGAAACTCTCAAGTATTAGTATTGGATCGGATTAAAAGACAATACAGGTCTGGCTCTAATGAGAAGGATGAAATTGAGGAAGGAGAAAGGTGTTGAGATGCTGTGTTTCGGTTCACATTCAGCTAAGGACCTTTGCTGCAAAAGATTTCTTCTACTTCTCTTCTACGTCCCCCCCCCCCCCCCTCCCCCCATCACACTCAACGGCAGACTTTTCTAATAAAGAGTAAATGCCACGAGGAGCATCTGTGAAAATTACAAACCTGGAGGAGAGGATTAGCGTGGCTCAGAGGGGCCGGCTTTGAGAGAGGGATGCAGGTGTAGAGTGGGATGAAGGGCAGATTGAATTCATGTCGTCCTGCTCGCTTTCTGGTTGGGCGCGCCGTCCTGAGAACAGGGTGCACGCCCCACTCCTACAGGCCTGGCTGGAACCCTTACACCCCCAAACACATGCCAACACAAACCTCATCTCACCACACACACACACACACACACACACACACACACACACACATACTGACCTCCTGAGAGCGCCGTGACTGCCAACCTGAAGTTAGCAAAGCCTGTGCAGGTAGCTGTGGGAGAGACAGCCACCATCCAAAACAATTATCCCATTATTACCTCCACTTTGCCTTCAGATAAAAGCTTTGCTGCAGTCGGCCGCCTCCACACAAGCCCTGCGCTGTTTGTCAGGTTGGAGGTAATTACTGCTGCGGCTTGAAAACCTCACACAACCTCACTGTTCCGCATATTGTTCCTCCTTGTTTTGTATGGATGACTAATGCTATGCTGATTGTAGGGAGAGTTTATAGCCCAGTTGTCTGCCCTCCGTTAAACACCCACACTGATGCAAACACACACAAACACAGACATTTAAATACACAATTGAGGGAACAATTGATTTACCGTCAGCACTGGTACAATACTCTGAGCATTGTTTGCTGTTAGCGGAGGGAGAACATCAGAGGGAGGAGTCAGAAGTGGAGCTGCAGTCCAACGCTCGACGTCCCGACATCGATATCCTTTAGGGAGGATGGTTTTTATGTTTCTAATGGCATGCTGTCCTGGCTCCTAAATGGTGGAATGAGCTCCCCATGGACATCCGGACACCAGAAAGCTTACACATCTTCCGCCGCAAACTAAAAACACACCTCTTCCGACTATACCTTGAATAACATTTTCAAAACTAACAATTTGGTAGCACTTAAAATGGCACTTACTTATAGCACTTTGTAGTTTTCCTTTTTTGAAGAAATTGTATTTTCTCTATTCTTGTTGTTCTGGGTTTGTACCCTCATGGTTGAATGCACTTATTGTAAGTCGCTTTGGATAAAAGCGTCAGCTAAATGAAATATGTAATGTAATGTTTCGCCCGGCATTATAGAGACGGCTTCTGGGTCTAACTTACTTAAAGTGCATTTTGTTTAAACCAAAAAGTTGTGTTCAAACTTTATAAACAGCTCAACAACCAACATGACACATCATCTACAAATGAGAGGTTAAAGTGTTTGTTTTAGGATGTTCTGTCCCTCAGGTTTAGTTCCTGAATCTGAGTATGTACTTATAAGAATATGTTTGGTCTAATGTTTAGGTTAAAATTTTCATTCAATATTATTTTATTTTGTGGCCTCATTGTTATTGGTTTTTTCTCCTTTTACATTAATTGTGAGGTAGGTTACTAAAAAGAGAGGATACATGCAGATGCAGTAAATATCCTGTAATCTTAGATTTCTTTTCCTGTGACAAGTGGCTTGGTTGAAAAAAGATGCAGTTTCAGTCAACCAAGATTTATTTTGGTTGACTACAGCCCAAAGAAACTTTCAGGTGTGTGCCAGAAAGTTTCACGTGTAACTGGTGTATCCGTTGAGCAAAGACGTTCGGAGACAATGTAACAGTGACGTCATGCGAGCAAAGACAGTTTCATGAGGAAGTCCGAGGTTGAAATATGACACAGCTAATTTCCAAATGGAAACATAACAAGCCAAGAGGCAGTAGGTGACAGTGTGTCCTCCAGCGTGTGCCAGAAATCCTCCTGAACTCGTGCGCATTTGAAAGTTAGTTCCTGATGCACAAACAAAACTTTCAGACGTGCACCAGAAAGTTAAATATTATTTTTTTGCCTACGTCTGATTAAGGGCTATATTTGATCTATATTTTATTTAAATGACGATAAAAAAGTCAACTGTTTTTAGTGTGTACAGACTTTCCCTTAAATATTTAGCAGAACGGTTTTTAAGCACCACTGAATGCAAATCTTGTTGATGAATGTTGTTCCCTGCTGCAAGAAAACTGATGCCCACAGTTTACTCTGTGATAAAGACAAGTCGGAATATGGCTCCATAACCAACAGTGGAAAGTGTTAAGCCTCTCCTCCTTTTTCCTCACATCCATCCCTCACTCTCTCTCTCTCCTTCACCTTCTTTCTTTCACCCTTTCATCAAACTCATCGCTGTATTTTACACCCTCACAGCTCCTGTTATAACTGTGCCAGCTTCTGTTGGCTGATATTCAAAGACATTGTTCCAATTTGGCTTCTGATAAAATTAACCAGCCAGATGTGATACCTGGATCTTACAGCCTTGGCGCGCACGCACACGCACACGCACACCACACACACACACACACACACACACACACACACACACACACACACACACACACACACACACACACACACACTTGAAGTCCACGCACGTTGAATTGCTGACTGTGCTGGATATGTTGCTTGTGTTGGCCGAACAGGAGCAACAACACCAGTTATCAGTGCACAACAGGCAGGAAGAGGGTGCTGTTAACAGGCGGAAAAAATCGAACAGTGTAGAATCAGAACCAGCGCACGACTGGATGGTTCCACACGAGTATCTTCACGCTCCGCTGAAGCACAAACACAATCCTGGTGAGGTCAGTCCGCTGTCCCCACAGCATGGAGGCCGACTCAAGTTTGAGTCATTTGTCAGTGCAAAGAGGTCCCGTGTGTCAGCCGCCATGTGAGACCCACTGACAGACGCTCAGACAGCCTGACAACCACGGGGACAGACAACAGACGCCGCCGCTGTGTGAGGGATATCTGGGATGATTTATACGTCCAGATGGCTTCTGTTCTGCTCTACTTCTTGCCTCAGATCCCGTATCAAACAGCACCTCAAAGGACGGCAGACTTCACTCACTGTCTGCCTATCATCATCAGCAGATGTGAATACATGGACATAAATCATGTCGCGATATGAGGAAAAGTTCAAATTCTCACTGCGCGTCCTATTTTATCTCAAAGGTCAAAGCGCGGAGAAAATCCAATATGCAATCACAGAAACAGGACGTGGAATCTGTCTGAGATCTGTGTCTAGTTTTTATACGAGGGCGCGGAGGCGGCTGCATCCGAACTCTCTTGTTGGACTTCGTAATTAAGTTGCCAGCCGAGAGGTTGCCAAGACGGAAAAGGATTTCTGAGCCTGATCGATGGCCCAGACGTCCGTGTGACCTGACAGCTTTAAATCTCTGAGCTCACATTTTCATACGCAGCCGGACTTTTGTGAAAATATATCGGATCGTTTGAAATCCCCTGCAGCTGAGGGCACCAATCATTACTATGTTTTACAAATACCGGTGTTTTTCTTTATGTCAACACTGTCGACTCCACTCGTGTTTTGGATATTATTTAAGTCCAGATTTCTTCAGGTTTAAATTGGTTGATTGGTTGATGGTTACGATATTTCTTATATTTCAAAGGTGAATAGTAAAAGGACTGTGTTTATATTGAGCTTTTCAGTACAAGTCACATTCACCTGTTCACCACACATTTAAACAGTGCTTCTATAACTGCTTTTTTCATTCAAACAACATTGTGTATACGAACAGGGAAACTTACGGTTCAGTATCTTGACCAAGGACACTTTAGAATGTGGTTGGGCATCGAACCAACCACCTTCTGGTTAGTGGATGACGCTGCTTCCTATCTGGACTGTCGGTGCTAATACAGTGGTTTTGAAAGGATTGTAATAAGTAAGTAATAAGTAAAAAAGTAATAAATTACGTGGTAATTTTACAGCCTTAGAGAGAGGAGTAACAAGATGACACTACATGGACAACAAGAAAAAAGCGTTTTAAGGGTTAATGAAATTGATGATAATGATAACCAGCCACGTTCATATGAATATTAGAATAAAAGTCCAAGAATTCAAACGTTGAAAATGAAGATTAGATAAGTCAATACATTTGACACAAGAATAACTTGTTTTGTGATTTATACAATTTTGGGGTTTCTAAAGAGCTTCCAAAAAGAATCTAAATCAAATGTAGCTGTGTCAAATCAAGAAAGGGAATATATATCAAAGTCAATTACACACATATTATAACATGTTTACATTAGTATTTTCCATCACTGGGGCAGACATTTGTTTTGATATGATAATAACAAGCTGACATAATCAGAAGGGCCGTAGGAGTAAGCCCCGCCCATGACACAAATACCAAAGGACTAACTGAAATTAAGATGTCAATTTGTTTTGAACACACACACACACACACACACACACACACACACACACACACACACACACACACACACACACACACACACACACACACACATACACACACACACACACACCTACAACATATGCAGGAACATAAAAAACACCCATGAGACTGAGCTGGGGAGACATTAGAGTAATCAACCTTGTCTGGTGATGTAAACAAGTCTTTAGAGGTGTGCTCAGAGTGTGTGGGTGTGTGTGTGTGTGTGTGTGTGTGTGTGTGTGTGTGTGTGTGTGTGTGTGTGTGTGTGTGTGTGTGTGTGTGGAAGGCGGATCCCATCATTAATAATATCTCCCTCTTTTGCAGCATCTTCAGCCAGCAGAGTAGAAGCTGATTAGTAAATCTAATCCAGATGTTTAGTGTCTCCTCAGAGAGCTATTACTGATTCACAATTAGAATCTACTTGTGTGTGCCTCGATGCTCGTGTGTTCACGTTATCGAGGAAGAATTGTTATTCGTTATTATTTGAATTTGTTCGTTGTTAGCGATTTGTGTTGTTTATTTTCTCGGTGCAGATCATAATTTAGGAAGGAGTGTCGTCTCGTCTTTGGATTTCAGGGGTTTTGCGGAGTCGCAGCACACGGTGATGTTTATTCATCGTGGCCTTGTTTACGCATGTGTGCCTTTGTCTCTCTTTACCCTTTCTGTCACTTTGCGTTTCTCATTTGTGGCAATATGAGCCCACCTGCTATTTGATTTGGAGTCTACTCCCCCAGAGCGCATTCTCCTCCGAGCGCAGTCTCCAACCAATATGACAGTGTGCTCGGGAAACCTTTGAAGTTTTGTCTCCATAGAGACCTGGTTTAATTGGGAAACATTAGCATAATTAGCGTCTATCTCCTGCAGAACATGCACTGTCTTACGCCGTCGTGAGCTCGTGGATTCTGTGCACATGTGAGAGAAAGACTTTTCATGTTCTTTAATGACAAGGAAGTGGAAATTCACAAGATGCATGCTATAATTTATTTAGACACACACACGCCCAGTCAGACAAGATAATTCCTTCACTAAACACAATATATGATATACGGACTGATTTTAAACCAAACTTTCCCATGAAAACTGCTTTTGAGAGAGTCTGCACTGGTCTCCTGGAAAATAGGCCAAGTCACAAAGGACAGTCAGCGAGTTATCTCACAATTTAAAATCTCACATCGCCCACAGAAGCAGCAGAGCAGCCGGATGCTTCGAGATAAAATCAGAATAGATTGATTACTACAATTCAAATAGCCACATATTGCTGTGATCCTGTGGTTTAAGACGATAAATCTGAACTAAGTATTTGAACTAAGACGACTCTAATCTGCATAAATAAGTTGTTACACGTGTACTTTTCATGTGCATGTGAGGATTCTAAATGTCCTCCGGTTTGTTTCTGGCAGGAATTTGTCCTATTTAGGTTGAACACATAAATCTGTAAGACGCAGAGCCCTCGCTTTGTTTGCAGCTTTCCAGTTTTCTTCGCCTAAAAAGGAAACACACCAACTGCCACTGTGCTTTACGGAGGAGGCTGCAGAGGACGTTCAAGTACAAAGTGTTTTGTTAGTCATTCACCTCTAGATGTGCACAGGAATAGCTTCTTTTTTTTTGACCCTCATCATTTGTGCATTATTTTCTCTGTATGTGACAAAGGAGCTTTAAATCTGTCTTAATCCTTGAATTCAGGGATCAAACCTCGCAGTCATCAACATATGCAGCTTTACTGAGGACAGCGTTTTTCTTTATTGCATCTGAGTGACCTTTATTAGAGATGGTGGCTCTATAATAAAATCACCTCACATGCACAGAAAAAACAGCAAGGGCACAGATTAAAGATCCACAAGGTTCCGCTCTCTATTCGTTGTTTTTTTTTCTTTCGGCAAGCAATAAGACAATGGATGTTTCGCGGCTTGTTGTGTTTTGTCGGGTTACATTTGAACACTTGGTGTTTCCGATCAGAGACGCGATGCAGCATCTCCACAGTGGAGTGTTTGCACCTTGTTGGCACACCACTGCAGCCGCGCTCGTTTCAACCGGATAGCCAGTCCCCCCAGAGCCCAAATCCCCCAACACGGTCTCCTTGACATCCCCCCCCCCCCCCCCCGTCTCAGATCCTCCGCTCTGAGGTGGCCTGGCTCCCCGAGCGATCTGAGCTTGGAGAGTTTGACTTTGGGAGGAAGGACAGTGTAAAAGAGAAAATACACGAAAACTATGTGCTTTTCTCAAATACTGACAAAAATAGTTCTGTTGGGTAAAAATGTCTACTAAAGTTTTATTTTCAGGCTTTTATATCCCTTTGCATTGCTACTTTACTTTACCCATGTACTTTATACATTTATGTAACTGCTCCAGTTACTGGTTATGGTTCACATTAATATTTTACATAAACAAAATATGTATGCATATAAACCAGAAATTGAATTTCCAAACACTTGCGTCTGTTACAAAAAAGTATTCACTCACTCAGTTATTAGAAATTCCACTAAAGACACATTTTACCTTTACTCCACTCAGATATTTTTGTTAAAATAACTGTGCACAGCCGGAAGTCAGTTTAAGTCTGTGAAGAAAATCAAATGAATAAATTGATTTAGTTGTTTTTGTGTAATCCACAAACAAACCAATGCTGATGAAAATCTACTTGGCAGAGATATTGATTAAAACCCTTTCATTATCTGTCTGTGTGTGTCTGTCTGTGTGTGTCTGTGTGTTATGGGGGGTAGTGACCATTATGTTAAGAAACCACTGGACTAAAATGAAGAATTAGAATTTAACTCCAACTCAACGGGAAAATGCTGATTATGCATTCAATCATCAGTATTAATAATGTACAAAGAGAGTACTTTCACTTTAATATTTGAAGTACTTTTAGCTTTCAGGACTTCTTTATTTAAATGAAAAAATATTCATCTGCCACTGAAAAAACACAAGATTAAGATGTGGTTTGGAACCAAAATGGCTGCTGCTGTTTTTTTTGGTTGATTTTCAAATTTATTAGTAATTACAGAAGTCGATGTATTGTCATCATATAACTTCAAATAATAATCCTGCACATGTATATTCCATGTACAGAGAGAGGGTACATAGGGGCTCTGAGTGTTTTGCTCAAGGATACAAAGGGATCAAACCTGTGACCTTTCGGTTATCACTGCCGGTTTCCACCCACTTGCCCCGACAGGTATATGCTGTGACCCACTTCATTTATTTCATCTATGCAAAAATGCTTAGGATAGGAGAATATTTCATTTTCATTTTTATGTAGCGACCGATCCCTGACTTAGTCGCTTATACATGTGACAAGTGGGAGAGGCTTAGTGTCTCGATTAGACACTTCAGCAGGACACATTTCCATCGGCACCGCTGAACCTCCAGGCTACAGACCCACCGGCTGGTTTGTTTCCAGAGGGGATGAGAGAAGAGGGGTTTTACCTAACTCTGCATTTTAATATCCTGAGCTGCAGCTGTTTCAACTGTTGATGTAACTTATGATATAGTTAGTTACATTTATTTTACAATAAGTATGATCCACAACATATCTTAATGTGGAGAGATGCTGTCAAAAGCTTTCATTCATCCTCGGCCTTCTAGCTAATCACAGAAGGCCTAAGTCAGGAGTCTGAGCTCACGTCAATCAATCAATACAGCTTTAGGTCCACTGCTCCCCTCGCGCTGAGCCCCCAAGCTCCTATTAGCCGCAGGAAGACGCTGCATCAGCTGAGAGAGTGGAAATACCCAGGATGTAGGTGAAAGAGAAGGGAGAGAAACTCCAAGTTCAACAAAGTTCAAAACCCAAAGAAATGTAATTTACAGTGATATGAAAAAAAATCTCCCAAAACCAATTAAAGTGAACTCGGGCCCTAAGTTTTTCCAATGTTTGCTGTTATGATACAACATGGTAACATTTCGAAAAAGAGATAATCACCTTATTTGTTTAGGTGAGGGGTTCACAAGCTTTGTACCCACGACCCCCAAAGTAACACTGTCAGAAGCTTTTTTTGACCTTCGTGCACATGTCGTAATTTTTCCAGTAATTTTGCTGATGCTGAAGATTATCTGTCGTTAAGGGAGCAAATGGGACTTAGAAGGTCAAAATATATTCAATGTTTAATGTTCTAAATTCAACTAAAATGTGCTGTTTCTAATTATTTGATTTGATTTCCTGGTAATCATCTCGACATCCTCTCCCTGGATGACCCCTGACCCCTAGTTTGTTAACCAGTGGTTTGGGCGACAGTTAGACTATCAGGTTATTAAAGAGTAGTTCACTTGTAATATTGATGAAACATACAACACTAAACCAAACTAAAACTGTGCACACAACTACAAAAAGGAATAAAGTCAAATTTGAATCCTGAATTTGGTCTTCAGACTTACAGTGGACTGTTTCTCTCTCTGTTATTGCCTCTTATGATTTTTTAAATTTATGATTTAAATGATGGACAAACTGTTGACAAGATCCAAATTGTATAATTTCCCACAACTATCTTTTTAAGGCCCATTACTTATTGTCCTTAAATGTTAGATGTAAAATATACGTGAACTGGCTTTCACTGCGATCTGACCTTTAAAGGGTTATTATTATGTCTTTCTCTCCGTGCGAGCTCAACCCGTTATGCTCATTAATTTCATTAATCAACAAACTTCCCTGCAGGCAATGTAAGAACTTTTCACATTTGATGTTAATAGCTCCTTTTTGTATTTTGTCGTGCGGCTCGGCTCATATCCTCAACGTGCAGCACGAGGCTTCGGTCACAAAAGAGCGGAAAATAATCCGGGAAACACTGGTGTACGGAGCTCCTTTATGCTGCTGTCGAGAAGCTGTCAGAGGAGTAATATGGAGGGTAAATGAAAAATAGTTGTTTATGCTTCAACTGATATCCCACTGCGTCTGCTGCCCACTCGCCTGTCTGTCTGTGCCACCTGCTAGCAAGAGAGCGACCGACATCCTCCATCTGCCCCTGGATCTCGCTCGTTTGCTCGTTGCTCTCTGCCTGCCCCCTCGCTCGCCGCTTTATTGTCTCTTGTCATCTCCTCCTTTATTTCTCACTTTGCTCCCTCTGTCACTCTGTTATCCACTTTTATTAGCGTCATTTTTCTCTCGCATCCCTCTCCTGTCACACCTCCCCCCTCCCCTCCCTCTCTCTCTCTCTCTCTACATATTCTCCTCTTTTCCTTGGGTGAATGTGAGGAGGTGTCTGCCTCCCCATATGGCCTGTCAAGTTCCAGCAGTGAGAGTGTGGGTGGTGTGTTGCAAGCTTGGCGTTAACCCCCCCCCCCGAAGAACAGGAGAGAAATCATATGTAGAACGGTGGTTAAATAGGCCATGAAAAAGCAGATCCATTGAGGAAACTGTCTTTGACCTCGTCATGCACCGAGCAACACTAAATAATTAACGGCAAATGTGTTTTGTGGAAATCATAAGAGACGTTTTCTCTTCTCAGATTCAGAGACAGTCAGTGTTAAAGCAGGTGGTGTGTGTGTGTGTGTGTGTGTGTGTCTGTGTGTGTGTGTCTATGGAAAACTGTGGGTAAACATCAACAATAAGCAAAGTGTAAATGCTTAATCTGCAGTGGGAGATGAGAAAGCCGGGGAACAGAGAACAATCCTCCTGGATCTTCTGTAATCTGCTTTGATTGTTTGTCTTTGTTACCATAATACACAACTGTCTGCAGCTGCCTGTGTTTCACTGACACCGCCCTGTGAGGCAACAACGACAAAAACGGGACAAGTCATCCATAGTTCACTTTGGGAGCACCGAAGTATTTTAAAGTAAATTTAAGATTTGAAATGTTTGATGAAAGTGGGCGTTCAGAAAATGAGATTTTCATTCAAATGTTGTGGTGGATAGATTGTATTCAGTGTATAGTTATTTTATTTTATTCATTGTTTTTAAACTAATGTCAAAGAGACATTTTGGAATATAGAGTATATGCTACAAGTCTTGTATAAAGGTAGTTGGCTATGGGATGTGATCTATATGTATTTTCTACATATTTTTGTGTGTTTCATAATAGCAATTTTATTTATGACTTTATTATTATGTTTTATAATATTTATCACAGGATATTAGATTCAAATTTGATGACATCAATGTTAAATAAAAGTTGAACCTCTGACGTTTCACAGGATAATATACAATGAAGTATATTTTTAAAGGTTTTCATATCTGTATTAAATGTTGGTTTTGTCAGTTGCAGTTTCATCTGGTGAAACAGAAGGAACAGCATGCTGTCAAAATCCATTTTTGCATCAAAGCCTTAAATACAATCACAGTGTTTCTTATTTTTCAAAAAGGGTTCAATCAGCCCTGAGTGGCTTTGGGGGGGGGGGGGACGATTAAAACCCAGTGGGCACAGACACCTGCCACAAAGTCAATCCAATCTTCTTTACTGATGCTGCCAATTCTGACTCAGGACACATTGTTCTTGGTCCAAATTACAGCCACATGCTGTGTGTCTACCTACATCCCAGGGAAACAAACGTCTGTGTGTTATCTGTGTCGCACAGCAAACAGGATGATGGTTGTGCTGGTGGTGATAGTGGTGTAGGATGCAAGTACTGGTGCAGTGATGACACAACACCCGCATGTGTGGCGGGGGAAGATGCCATGTTGGGAGATATCGGAGCCGAGTGTTGACCAGAAAGGTTTTTTATATTTAATTTTATTCTATTCTGTTCTTATGCTCAGCGTGAGAACAGGGGAATATTACATCAGATCGATGCTGGCAGACAAAAGTTATGAATCCAGCTCATGCAAGGAGGAAGTCTTCATCGGTGAGCTGGTGCGTTGCCCGGACGACCCCCTATGGTTTACTGCGGATTTCAGCCAGATTATGAATAATGGAGAAAGGTCAGGGTAGATTTTTAATGGATTTATACGCCACATGGCTGCAGCTGCATCCACATCATTTTCTACTACACAAAGGCCATGTTGTTGCTCAAACTATTGCTCATGTTCACAAAGGCTCTGCTCCTCGTGCCAGGGTTAATTCCACTAATCGGTTTCATGCCATGTCAAGACCTAATTTGAAGCATCATTTAAGAGTGGTCAGACAATATATTACGCAGGAGGCAGTTTTATTCAATAAATAATCCGCTGGATGATTATGTCTGTCCGATAAACGCAGACAAATTTACTTCCTTTTAGATTCTGTGTGTAAACAAGCAAATCTCTGTAGTTATTAACTCCAGTCTTTGCTTCATGTTTCAAAGTGTCAGAGCAAAGTCTCTACATGCACTAAACACTGATAGCTCGCATCATGATATGGAGCTTTACAGTAATCCCTCTTCTTAATAAGCTGTTATTTATGTACATTGCTATTCAAATAGGGGTCAGGTCTTAATCAGTCATTCCACATCTGTTTCCTCTCCAGAAGTTGGGTCGCTGTGACTTTAGAACGTACCGGGAGATGCAATTTAAAAGGATGTCAGCGGCGACCAAGGCTGAGAGTAGTGTCCCCCAGTTGACACCAAGTAAACAGTCACTTAACTTGCGTGTCCCCGTCCGCCCCCACAGCGCTGATGGAGACTGATGATCACACCCCTGTGTAATTGCTCCGACGTCCCGTGGTAATAGATCATACTCAGGGCCGGGAGAACGAGCTTTAACGCTGGACTCTGACTAGAAATGGAAATGGGAAATTAGAGATATTCATCCATTACGGTCCAGTTTCAACTTAACTCACTGGGGTCAATCTGACTTTTAAATGGCAAACAGACTCATGCAGGAATATGTATGCGCCGCACATACCCACAGTGGCATTTACCATTTGGCAGACAGGACCCTTTTTAAACACTGCTATCCCTTCCGCTTCATTTGCACGAGTAGGAGGAAACAAATCCTTTTATATGTTAATCTGCTTCGCCACGACATTGAATATTTCACACCTCAAACAAGACAGAGGCATCAAAATGCAGAAATAAATGCATCATTTCCATCACTTCAGATGAGCTCTGCTTTTGACTGCATTTTTCACATTTTATGTCTTTTGACTCCGAACAAATGCAAACACAATGTAACAGAATGTAACAGTTCATACTTCCTTGTTGAGGAAACTGACTGTAACATTTTGAGTGTGTCCCACTTTATAATTAGATATTTTGTATAAAGCGATTTAATGGCTTCATTTTGCTCACGTAAGGGAACTCAGCTTCCTGCAGTGTCAGGAAACGCAGTTCATAACGATGTTTGCCAACAGTGAGAAAGGGAAAGAGATTATATTTTTCTGAATTTGGCAGGAAAGTGACGATTCTTAAATAAAATGCTCAACAACTGAAATCAACAGCAAAGTTCAACTCAGTATGAATCGTAAAAAGTTTGATACATAAAACACATGTATTTGTCTTGAGGGGCCTTTGAGTTTAAATTGCCTTTTTATTACCTCTGCCTGGGGGGGGTTATGTTTCCACCCCTGTCTGTTTGTTTGTCGGTAGGTTGGTTTTGCTTGTCGACAGAATTAGACAAAAACTACTCTCAGTGAAACTTGGTGGACTGATGGGACATTGGTAAAGAAAGGAACCGACAGGATTTTTTATTTCTTAAATCTCTTAAGTCTTTAACATTTTGATTTTACAGATTTTCCAGTCAAAAAATGATGGGTTGTGATGAAAAAATCAGGCATATTCAGGGCACTGATTTATGAGTGCACCAAGGGGACTGTTAGCCGCCCGTGGAGGTATAAGCTCTGCTGAGTGCCATTTTACTTCTTTTGTGTTTTGTTTTTATCCTAAGACCTTTACTCGGAATAGTCATTGCATCCTTTTGTGCAGCATCATTAAAATGCTGAACACAGATCAGTAGAAACCTAGAACAGCATTGTAATTATTCTCATGTTCCTCCTGATTTACGTCACTGACTTGATGTCTCATAATTTTCCAAGCAGCGCCGTGTCCATGGAAACAAAGTCGTTTTTAACAGTGTCACAACCTGAGTCATTCATCACCCAACTCCGCAGGAACACCTTGCCTGGAGGAGCCATTGACCTCAGTCAGCAGCGTCTTACCATTTATTATGACTGCACACACACACACACACGAAAACACACACACACTAGTGCACCATACTCCATCTTCCTCGCTGTCTAACCCTAATTCTGTCTCATATATATAAACCATATCCTTCAAATTACTGACCAGCATTTGTCCTCCCTGCAGGTGACCATCCTGATCATCCTGGCACTGGCCTTCCTCGCCTGCATCGTGTTCCTGGTGGTTTATAAAGCCTTCACCTACGACCACGCCTGCCCAGATGGATTCATTTATAAGGTAAGACCCAGAATTCAGTAGTGACACAACTCATCTGTGGGCTGCTGGATTGTGCAGAGGGTCATAGGACATCCTCTCCAGTTTGTGACTAGTAGGAGCGGCTGTATCTGTGAGAGTTAGCATAAACTACAGGTGTCTCTGGAGGAAATGGATTATGGGAAATGGGAACAAAGCCCTAAAATAAACAGGACAATGTGAATATACTGCAGGGATTTCCACATCTGAGGGCAGGACAACCAGAAGAAGTGGTTTATGAGTGCACGGTAGCATATAGTAGCTAGTCTACTTATCTGTCCCAATCAACAGGGAGGATAAGTCTCAACAGTTCTGAAATATAGTTTTATTAAAGGGGGTGGAGCAGGAACCTGTCTGCTCTAAAGCAGACATACATCGCTAACCGTAGACTGTGCATAAAGATGGACGACATTAGAGGTCACCAAAAGTAAAGCCAAAGCATCTTGGTTGCCACCTAGTGGATGGCTGCAGTATAGGTCATAAATCTTGCCTCCTTCATGGTAGTGGATGGGACATGGACCAAACTAACAAGTCAAAGTACACGTTAAAGAAAACTATACAAATAAAAGATTTGGGATAGTTCTTATTACACTTTGTTAAATTGTTAATTTTTCCGGTACGGTTTTAATTGTTTTTTTGATGATATAAAAAAACTGGTTGAAATGCCATGACTGACATCTGAGACTCCTGTGATTGGTCAAGAGCATAAATTGGCAGGAACTGACTATCGTGGCTCCAGCCGCTGATCACTACTGCGCAGACTCTCGCTCCAAATGTGCAAGATGGCAGCGCTCACACCTGGGACAGTTTGGCTTATATAGTCATAGAGTCTATGACATAGACCACATACAGTCTATGTCTCTAACAAAACACACACATTTTAAATGAAACCCATGAAAGTTTCGTTGTTTTGACTGAGAAGTGACTTAAAGGGTTAATGAACTAAATAATAATTTATGTAACTAAACAATTTTTTCTGCAACTTCACCAAACATCTGCCTCGCAGAAGTGCTGAATCCTCTCGATCATTCACCATCTCCTTCTCCATACGTTTCCTGCTCCTGTAAATCAAAACTCAAAGATGAGTTCATCCTCCATTAGTCTCTTAAAGGAAAAGAGAAAAACATAACAACGCTCCCATCCTCCTTGACTCATCTCGGCCGTCATTACAAGATGAAGCTAACACGTCTTATCAGAAGAGCGACCATCAGTCAGTGATATCAGGGCTTTTATCTTGACCTGTGTCATCAGCTGTAATTATATGTCTTTGTTCCTTAAAACTAAAGATGAATAAAGAGACTCTATTGAAGCCCATAGCAGACGTCATTAGCCGAGCTGAGGATTAGATGAAAATGAGACAAATGAGACTCACTGTCTATTTCACATTAATGACCACCTTATAACTCCTGATCCACATTAGCCTGCACCGAAATGGGTCTTAAACCTCAATTATTAGCATTTGTGGAACAGACCTACAACCAATCAAAGGAAACATGTGACGTAGGACAATGAGACCAGAATGCACACAGACTACAACACGCAGCAGTCGTCTTTATTTTAGAGAAACTACACCATCCAGCTCCTTTTATACTGTCTTCATAGATCGCCACCTCCATGTTAGTGGATGGGACATGGACCAGACTAAAAAGTTAAAGTACACGTCAAATACATTTTTCTAAAATGTGGTTTCTATCATGTTAGGTAGTTCTTATCACACTGATGTATGTCCAAGTGTTATTTTTTCAGTTCAGTTTTAATTAGTTATTTGGTGATATAAAAAAATGGGTGAAACCTCACGATTGAGACTGACCCACGATTGGTCAAGCGTGTGTTTTGGCGGGACCTCGCTACCACAGCTCCACCCCCGGATCAGTGCTGCTCAGACTGTCTCCAAATGTGCAATATAACAGTGCTCATATCTGAGATAGTTCGGCTTTATCTCTGGATAGTGGGAGGAAGTGTCCATCTTTAAATACAGTCTATGAATGAGAGGAGGGCCAGACCCATCTGCAAGAGCAAATAAAAAATGAGCTTGCTGATTGTTCTGCTTTCCAGGCTATATCCATATGGCTGAGGTAGTAAAACACGGAACAATCTGCTGTTCACGTACTGTATCACAGCTGGATCTTTTAAGTTTTACAGTGTTGGGATGCAGTTTCTCTCGTCCTCTACTCCCCGGTATAGATTTCCACTGCACTTAAAAGCTTCACGGTACTTTGCGTGCGGTCACCTTGGAAGTCTGTGTCTCTGGTCAAATCCTTTTTAGGTGGAATAAATCTAGTTTGAGGCTTATAACCTCTGCAGGCGCTCAGACTGCAGTCAGCAGAGGTATTATTAGCTGTGTCACATGCACGTTCACCAGGTGCAAAGTTGCCGATGGAGAAAAACGCATGTGCACGGGCCTGCACGCAAAGTGGCTCGCACACAACGACAAAAGTTATAAATAAACAAGGCATTAGAGGGCCCTGACTTTCATTTCAACAATAATAAACATGAACACTGACAGAATTGTACAAATCCTATCTTGAGAATTGATGATTACAAAGATGCTACGTATTTTACTTTTAACAGTGAATGACTTGATGAATCGTCTCACGCTGTTCTCCTTCTCGATCGCAGCACAAGCGCTGTATCCCAGCCTCTCTGGAGGCCTACTACGCCGCCCAGGACGCCAACTCGAGGGGCCGATTCTACACAGTGATCAGCCACTACAGCATGGCCAAGCAGACCACCTCGCACTCCGTCTCCCCCTGGCTTCCTGGAGGGGTGGTGGGGCAGCAGCACGACGCCAAACCCCCCGCCAACGAGGGCCACTGAGTTAGCTGCCATAACAGATGTTGTACAAACACATACAGACAAAACGCAGACGTGACGACACACATACAGACACGGGCGGGTGCACACACAGACGCACACACGTAGGGAGAACATGTAGAAACGTAGACAAAAGAGGTGCACACGAACACAGCAGCTACATATGTAATGCCAATATAGATTGAAGACGTGCATGCAGACATGAAAACACACAAGCACATGCTAGGCCATATTGTCTGCCCATTTCTGTGCTCTTTCTCTGGAGAGCTTTTTCCACTGATCTTTTGCACTCGTGGGAACATCGTCATCGGCTGATATACATACACACACACACACACACACACACACACACACACAGTCTGCTCTGTTGTTATCTTGTTTACTCGCCTCCCTCTAATTTATTATTTATTGACTGTCATGATATATTTATTTTTTACTGTACTGTATGGATGTTTTCTATGTGATTACCCGGCAACTCTTTGTACAAAGGCACGAGTCAATGCTTAGCTCGACGCTTCTTCTCTGTGAGATTCACGTTCAAAGTGTGTTTACTGCAGAGTTACAGTACAGTTATTATTTCTTACCTTTCTTGTCCAAACTGTGCAACTTTAGGCATGTCTGTCAAACACCACACACACACACAAACACACAGATCCCATCATACCCCAATCCAGAATAAATCAGTATGGTCTTGTATTGCTGTAACACATTTTATATAGAACATTTCAGTTCTAGGGAAGGTTTAATGCCGATGTGCACATCCACAACACATCCTGATTTGATTGAATGATTTTTTTCCCCATCATGGTTGTTTGATAGCTCACATTCAACGACATTTCCAATGTGCTGTGTGATACATTTTAAATCCTCTAGTGACCCAAGCTGTACATAGAACTGTGAATTCAGGCTCGTTTTTGGTGTGTATGCATTGTAGTAGCTTTTCTTAGGAGGTTTTCCCCACTTCTATTCATTTTTAGTTTTGTTCGGTTTTTAAATTCCTCGTGCAAGTTACTCCTTCAGCTGCTAGCCTCGTAGCTCCATTGAACACAATGTTGCAGAGAGAAAGAACATCGCCATCTCTTGCCAAATCTTATTTTCCGCTGTTTTGTTAAGTTTGTAACGTTGGATCTGCTGTCAAAGAGCGCTTTTACGAGATATTGTGATGTTGTTAGTTAAAATGTAGCGATACCTGGTGTAATTGATCAGTGTGCATCCCCGTCCCTCCTCTGTTTGATTTGAATTGAAAATAAAAAGAAGCTGTGACCTGTGCCGAGCGTGTCTGTCAGTCCCACCTACCGCCGCGTCTCTTCAGCGCCTAATGCAGCCCCGAGGCAGAGCGACGTGAATGACAGTGATGACTTCTCATCACGGCGCGTTCCGCTATTCACACTTTCAAACACACCTACACACATTCATATTACATGAGTGATGGTCTCCGCTGTGTGTGTGTGGAACTTTCCGAGCAGTGGAAAGCAGGTTTGTGGGCTGTAATGATGTGAGCGCCAGTGATTGACAGGGAAAGAAAAAGAAACAGAAAAATACCTGTATCTGTAATGGCTGCTGAATGTGTTATTCATGTGCAGGGTCTGCTGCAAATGACAGATAAGGCCTTTGTTTTTCTTATGTGTAGCACTTACAACAGTGTCCTGCAGTGAGTGACATGAATAGTTGAATTTCCTAATTAGAGGCTTGTATTATAATGAATCCGTCAGCTCTCAGTGTTTTCGCCCACTAAGGAGCGAAAACAGGAGCTGAATGCACCAGCTTCAACATGACTGAAATGCATGAGGATGAAAAGGCATCAAATCAGGGTAATTTATGTCTCCATGACATAGTAGCAGCAGTAATACCAGCTTTTTCTTTTGACTATAACACTAGAATCGTAGTCAACACTTTATTCTTCGCGGTTACCACCATGATCCAACTGCTGCTCACGCTCAGTAATACGTAATATGTTGTCGTCTGGCATGAAACCAAAGTATCTCCAAACAACAGATGATCATCCAGTCGTAAAACTAACTGTGTTCGCATTAAGACGGAGCAGACAGCATCTTTAATCTGTGCTCATGGCCATGTTTTCTATAATTAGTTCACAATGGAGCCATTAAATGTTTCTCTCCCTTTTCTGCCAGAATTACATGCTTTCTTATCTCAACATTAAAAGTGGGGTCACTTGCTGCTCAGGGACAATAGAAAGAAGCACATATAGAAACCATAGATCATGGTATGTTGAATGAAATTGTCAATCACTATCTGCATGTAGTATTACATGATAATAAACATTTCAGGCATGATGTTGATTAATCAAGCAAAACAAATGAAAAACTAAAGATATAATGAGCGAAAAAAACATAAAAATCTAATTTTGCCATAAAATGTTTCATTGATTGTCCAAAATGGAATACTATACCATTTACATTATTAATATCATGGTGGACAAATGTTCTTTATCCTAAATCCAACTACTGCTTATTCAAAAGATACAAACAAGGACATTTTTAAGTTGTTGACGTTAGTATGTGTGTTAGTTAGTAAGATAATAGGATAAGGCAGTCGATGCTAATTAAATAAATAAATACCTAAATAAAAATAACCCAGGTTTCTCTCAGTTTGTGTTGTATCCTTCTAAAAAATGATGATATAAAATCTGGATGAAAAGCACCAACTTCAACATCAGGTTCTTTCTGATTAGAATAAATACTTCATGTGATCTTCAGCACATATTCACTTCGAACCAGTAACTTTATAAAAAATGGATGATATGACGGCTGGCCAAAAGTGAAGTCAAAGCATCTTGGTCGCCACCTGGTGGCTCGGGTGTAAATACAGGTCATAAACTCTGCCTCCTCCATGTTAATAGATGGCACAGGGCCAAAACCAAAAAGTAAAAGTACACTTCTTATCACACAGATGTATGCTTAAGTGTTCATATTTGGTTTTAATTGGTTGTTTGATTAAACGTCATGATTGACAGCTGAAACTGTCCCGAGATCGCTACTGGACAGACGTTCATATCCGTGATCTATGGGCTTCATCTGTGGATAGTAGGAGGAAGTGGAGACTTTTCATTCAGTCTATGCTCTGAACAAATGGTGCATGACAGCCTAAGTCACTTGTGGCTCTGTGCATCAACATGCTCACGATCACTATGCAAACTTGTTGGTGTTTAGCACACATTATTTTTCAGTGTCCACCATCTCAGATTACCATTTGCTAATTGGCACTAAAGCACTGACAGTGATGGGAGTGTCACCGTCACGTAAACCAAAGTGCAGGACATTAAAATCTACGAGTTGCTGGATGTTGACAAGCGAAAGACGTCTTTCCAGATGTTTGCCGTTTTCTTGACTTCCGTGTCGATTACACAACACAACTGACTCAGTCTTTTCGAACCGGACAGATGGTTTGCAGCGCTGACACGATGCTAACACATAGCTGGCATGTTGTGACTGAAGGGGAAGCAGCTGGTGACTTAACATGGATGACAGAAGGTGCACGTCATCCATTTCCTACAGGTTGAATCGACAGTGACTAAACTGAGAAGACATTTGTTGAAAATATGTGAAAAGTTAAAGAAAGGACAGTAAAGGTTGCAGATGCACGTCCTCTTTTGACACAAGTAGAGGATAATGTAGCATCGCAGCATCCTTTTTGAAGATCACTGATTTTAAAATCCACTTGCGAACAATCCTCACCGAGCTTATTAGACCATGAATTCAAAAATACCTTTTTCACAGCAGCGGTTTCACTCTGACATGTCAAATGGCTTCAGAACTCCTATACGGCCCTGACAATTACTTACGAGGGACAATTGGCCATCAGATATGGAATGACCTGTGGCCCAATCCTCTCCATGACTCTCTAATTATAGCAGAAAATAGCTTTCGGCGGCACAATTCATGCTAAACTCCTTCCAGCGCAGGATATTAGATGTGGAAATGAAGAAGGGCTAATTGTTGCAGACAGGTCATTGGGGCTTTTCTCAAATCAGACATGGTGTCGGAGGAAAAGAGGGAAAAGGTAGAGGGAGGTGGAGAGAGAGAAAAATTGAGGTCCTACGTTTTCTTGGCAAAGACAGAGATTAAGACCGACAAGTGGAAGCCATACTAGGCGTCTTGGTCGCCCCCTGGTGCTGGCTGTAGAGTAGGTCATAAAGCCTGTTATTGGATGGGACATGGACCAAACTAAAAAGTCAAAGAAGACATCAAATACATTTTGCTCAAAAAGGGTTTCTGTCATTTTAGGTAGTTCTTATTACGCTTACTACAAATTACTACATTTGTTCAGTCACTTTAGTTTTATAGTTCTATGACGCTGTAAGAACATCGGTAAACATCATGATTGACAGCTGAGACTGACTCGCGATTGGTCGGAGGTGTGTATCGGCGGGACCTCGATACTCTGAGCAGACCATGCCCCCAAATGATGTCTTCTCCACAAACCGGCAGCATTCAGGATATTTTGGTTTAATTTCTAAATAGCAAGAGGAAGTGGAGACGCATTGTCCATCTTTATTTATAGTCTATGGTGGAAATACAACCATACATATCCATCCTTTTTTTTTTCACTACACAATAAAAGGGCTTGTGCTTCTCAGACGATTTGGACGTGCTGTGTTGGACTCCTCTACAGAATGATGAGAACTGCCTTCCTGTATTCGTTGAATAATTTGTATTCAGAGTATCATTCCCCTTGTGTACATTTCCCCCTCACATTTGTCCTTTTTGTTTTATCTTCAAACTCTCTGTCTCTCTTTTACTCACCCTTCACTGCTGTCATCGCTCTTCCCCCTCGATTCTCAACTGCTGTTTGCCTCCGTCGAGGATCCGTCGAGGAGCCAAACGTAAACGAAAATCAATACTTTACTGTTTTCATTTTTGAAGCGGTGGAAACAAGTTCTGTGTCAGTGACTGCTATCATAGTTTAATAGACCATAATTTACAGATGTGCTCACAAACAATTCAAATTAAATTAATAACTTATTGGGAAGACTTTAGGTCCAAATGTGCAAGATGACAGCGTTCGTATCTATATTTTGGCTTCATGTCTGGACGGTGGAGACACGTCGTACATCTTTAAATACGGTGCATGTCCAAAACCAGTATTTTTTTTTAGTTATCATCAAAACATTTACTGCTCTCAACAACTATTACCTGCTGCAGCTACTGAGTCAAACGTTGTTGGGACTGATACAACACTTGCTTCCGAGCAAAATGTAAACACGGTTACAAGAAGTGCATCAACTCCCTCCAACCAATCACAACTCAGAAGTCTCAGTGGGTGTGGTATAAGATTCTTTAAGCACCGAGTAGTAAAGCTCTTCAAGTACATCACCAATCTCCTTAGTCCCTGTTCTTCATCCACACTCTTCACATATCCTGATTACAACTCCGCACCATTCTATGATTCCTGTTAAAGTCTTTAGTCTTTTTCATTCATACACCTTGATCTCCTCCATGAATTACATTTTTAAATCCAGTTTCTTTCTCTTTTCAAAGCAGCTTTTGAGTCTCAGCAGTTTTTAATAATATGACTACAGGATTTCTTGATTGCTTTTCAATACCTATTCATTCTAATTATTCAATTACATTAAAAAGAATGTATGCAAAAGACGATGTTTTTAAAGGTCTTTGATATAAATTGTCTAATGTTTTTCAACAATGGAAGTGAAAATTAAAAGATTAGTCAGTCCTGCGTCCAACCTCTTTCCCACCCACACACTGACACACACATGCAAACTCAAACATACACACTGGGTAATGTGTGCTGTACCCCTCCATCTCTCCTGTCGGCGAGCTCCCCTGCTGTCAGAGCAAGGCTGCCTCTCAGCAGTTGGCCCTCGGAGGAAGGAAGAGAAGGAGGGAATTAGTGGAGGAGGTGGAGAGAGTTAGGGGGAGTTAGAGAGGATTCAGGTAAATGGAAGGAAGCAGCAATAGTGCTAAACAGACCGGCACATCGACAGGTGTTGACATTTTTGCATTTAATCTTAAAGTCAATGAACACACGATGAAAGAAAGAGCAAAGAGGGTAGTTGGTCAATATTTCACTCCTCTTTCGGCAACATGTCCTTTTAATTGCAGCTCTATTTGTAGAGATGTAGGATGAGTTTTTATATAAAAGTAATGTACAATCTTCCATCTGGGAAACAAAAGCCACAGAATAAACAGCCTGTTTGTACGACGGATTACACACACAGGAGAGTCAAATCCAAACAAACAGCACTACAGTGAATCAGGATCTGATAACCATCCATCCATTCATCCATCCATCATCTATGCTGCTCATCCTTTGAGGGTCGCAGGGGAAGTGGAGCCAAATCCCTGCTGACATTGGGGCGAGAGGCAGAGAGCACCCATCGCAGGGCCAACATACAGAGACAAACCACCACTCACTCTCACTAGTTTGCAAAATCCGTGCAGAGAAAAGTGACTGATTTATGAGAATCTTGTCATCTCACTGAGTGCGATCGATCATCACGGTTAAAAGGTAGACGACTCAGCAGGAAACAGGATGTGAGCTGCAAATTGATGTAAAGATTGACACTTTGACCATATTGTCAATAGCACCACATGTTTCCAGAGGTTGTGTGGTTGTATTTCACGATGCATGTTGCTCTCTTTCTTTTACAATGGATGTCGAATTTAATAAGGATAAGATGAATCTATAAACTCCTGAAGGGAATGGGAGTGATGAAGACATTCACATTTATGCTCCCTGACACTGTCACACCCTTCACCTCACACTCAGTCTGTTTTCTGACCTGCTTATTGTTGGACTATTGATGATGCTGGACGGCCAGAAGAAGATATGCAATGCTAGAGTGTGTAAGTGTGTGTGTGTACGCTTGTCCATTAATAATATATTTTAAAGGTAAGTAAAATATTGTAAAATTGTTCCATGTGTTCCTTTTTCATGACAGGACACACTGAGGTTTTTAAATTGACTCTCTCTCTCTCTCGTTCTCTCTCTCTCTGTGTGTGTGTGTGTGTGTGTGTGTGTGTGTGTGTGTGTGTGTGTGTGTATGTGTCTCAGAACAGAACAAAGTACTGTATATCAATGATCATTGCATATCTACAGAATGGAGTTTCTATCCATAATGAATGTATAATGTATCTAAGCGTGTGTTCCCTTGTGTGTGTCAGTGTGTGAGTACTGTGTTCTGGCCTACTTTCTCTCATTTAGGAGGAACCAGCTACGTTCACAGACCCTTGCCTCTCCCAGGGTGCGCTCTCTGACTTTGGTTCATATAATATTCAAAATATTCAGCACAGTTAAATTATTTAGGGAAAAAAATGTCTGGGTTAAAGGATGTAAGTCTTGTCTCTTTCACAGAGCGGCTAAAGAGGCCACATGATATTTAAGTTTCAGTGCTGTATTCGTTATTGCACACGACAGAAAAACATAGCTCTGGTCTTTGGTTATAATATTTCAGATCATAGGCGTGTGAATAAGTGTGACGTTTTTAATTTGTTTCTCACATCTGCAGACACACACTTGTGAAGACCTACAGTGTGATCACACGGAATTAAATGAACATGTGAAGAGATTTATGCTTGATCATACTTAATAAGGCACACACGCACACCACACACACACACACACACACACACAGAAATGCATTTCAGAGAAATTGACTCACTGCCGCTTTCCCCCTCCTTCTCTGTAATGGATGCATTGACAGCAATAGATTCTGATATACTGTGTGTATTACTGTGTGCATGATATGTGTGTGTGTTCTTTTGGATCAATAGTTCAGGCCAAAAGTCAAAGTAGGAGGCAGCAATGAATTAGGTCTTGATCCGTATCAGTCAGTCGTTAGTCTATTCTTCATATCACACGCACAGACACACGCACACATACACACTCATGATCCATGCTGTTCAATGCAGCGCTGCTTTTTACTGACCCTGATTTTATGTTTTTTCTCTGATTGGACGTTGTGCTTGTCACTCCATTGATGCTCAGTTTTGATTGGCTCACTGGAAAGGTCAGTTATTGAACTGCAAATACTGGACATCATGTCACCGTGGGAAACTCCGGAAGATTCTTCTGCTGCCTCAGGTAAGACTCTGAAAACAGAGTAGCTATGCTAGCAGAAGTAGCTATTGTAATGTGCAACCTGTGTGTGTCCTTGGTTAACAGCTTGTGTGCGCTGTTTCCTGTGTGTGCGGGTGAAGAGGAAGATATCAGAGGCTAGCGACTTCTGCTAGCATAGCTACTTCTGCTAGCATAGCTACTTTTGCTAGCATGGCTACTTCTTCTGACTTTTAGTCTAAAAACATGGTGTAAATGAGGCCGTTTCTAGTGGAATTTGAATGTCGGGGCTAACGGACACTGTGACGTCACCACGGGAGCAGTATGGAGGCATGTTGTGTTTTTTGTGTTTGTTTATCGATCACCAGTTACTTCAAGTGTTTTTGATTTGGCTGCAACAATGTTTACCCCTGAAACTCCTAAAGTGTTTAGTGGACTCAAACACTTCGCCCACATCTCCATATGCACAGTAGTGAGGAGATGATGAGTGAATTTTCATTTTGGGCTGAACCATCCCTTTAAATGCACAGTGACACACAACAGCAGCTTGTGTGTCACCTTCTGCACTGACTTCATGTCCAACAACTCATTGTTTGTTACTTGAGGCCAATGAGGTTTTTGCTGTTTTATCAACAGCATCAACATTATCTTGTCTGATCTATTTACTGAAAACAGAAATGTCGGTCATATTTTTTGTCTTCACATGGTCTTAAAATGACAACTGCAGAAAGACAAAGACATGTGACTCCTGTTGTGCGTTTGTTCATATTGTGTTGACTGAATGAATCTCTCACACTGAAAACACCCACGTCACATATTCTGTCTCCACCATCTCTCTCCACAGTTTCACTGACAGCACCTGACGCTCAGGACGGCCAGTCGCTGCACAGCAGCTGTTCCTCCTATTAGATCCTGGACTTTCTAGGGCAAGGCAACTTTGGAATGATCTTCTCGTCCATGAACCTCAGGACCAAACAGATCGTGGCTGTGAAAATCCTGGAGGACGCCGAGGACATTGAGCATGAGGTATGAGACTGAAGTCTTTGTTTATATTCCTGTGCTCAGGTGTTGTCTGCTGCATCCGAACATGAAGCTGATCAAACTGTTGATAGTCTTGTCTTATCACGTCTCCTCTTCTCTCTTCAGGTTGCCATGCTGAAAGTCATCAGTGGCCTGGATGCGGATCTCACCAACATGGTCAAGATCACATGGAAATGACCTGCTTGGTGTTTGAGAAGCTGGACATGAGTCTCTATGACCTGCTACAGCAGCGAGAGTGGGAGCACCATCCTTTACATGAGATCCGCCCAGTTGCCAAGCAGGTAAGCAGGCGCGATCAATGCATCATGAAACAAACACTCATCTGTAGAGAGATCCCCAAAACCTAAACCTAACACCCAACAACAGCACATGGAAAATAATTCTAAATGTTGTGTATTCTTTGTGTCCCTGCAGCTCTTGGTGGCCTTGGATGCCCTGAAGGGTCTCGGCGTCCTGCACACGGACATAAAACCAGACAACATTATGTTCGTTAACATGAAGGATCAGCCACTCAGGGTTAAGTTAATTGACTTTGGCTGCGCCATGATGGCGTCCCAAGTCAAGGTGGGGATGGAGATCCAGCCGTTTGGGTACATGTGAGTTCATCCTGCACAGCAACTGTTTAGCAACATTATTTTCTCTGCCCTGAAATGTTTCAACAGATTTTTCATCTGTGGCTCATGTCTTTCCTTCTCAGAGCTCCAGAGATCTCTCTGGGTCTTCCATTCTCCGAGGCCATCGATGTGTGGGGGGTCGGGTGCGTACTGGTGTTCCTGTACCTGGCTCAGGACCTGTTCTCCGTTGATTGCGAATATCAAATGGTATTTATCATCCAACCAAATGGATTTTTATTTATTTTTCATATTCATAGAGAATGTAAGTGGATGTGATTCTCATGATGTGTATTCTGTCTGCAGATGAAGAACATGGTGACAGTGCTGGGCCAGCCGCAGGACCACCTGCTCCGTGCTGGAAGGTACAGCGAGCGGTTCTTCATCGAAGAGGAGGGTGAAGACAGTCCATCATGGAGACTGATGGTAGAGTAAACACGTTCTTCTATGTTTGAGAATTTTAATGGAGCATTTTTAAATCATACTGCCCTGTTCTCATCTTTATTTATTTTTGTTCCTTCAGACTGCAATACACTGCTCTTAGTAATGTGGAAACAGAGGAAAATGAGGGCCACATCGAGCTGCCGAACTCCCTCAACGGCCTGATTCATGTGAGTACTCTCTCATGTGTTGTACAAGTAAAGACTGGATCTGTACCAGTTATTTATCTGTCAATCGGGAGCTGGATCATCTGACCTGAAACCTGTTTTCAAATCCAGATCCATCCAAAATTGGGGGCGGCTGAGATGGAAGACCGCATGGCCTTTGTGTCTCTGTTGGAGTGGCTGCTGCATATTGACGGGGATGAGAGGATCTCTCCTCGTTTCCATGAGCCACCTGAGGGAGGACGTCCACAGCAGAGACTAGTAAGTGACCACATGTCCTTTCACACTGGAACTAAACAACACATCAGGTTGGATGGACTGATGGTTTTCATTAATTGACAGTGACTGATTTACTAATTGATTGTCTTTCCTCATCCAGTCTGACCACCTCCCAAGAAGCAATGAGGGTCTGCCCAACGGAGGACAGCGTCCGCGGTTCAACCTCAGACAGCAGCTACTCTGGCTCCATGGACAGAGTCTCCTGGGATTCTGTGGAGGCTCTAGACTCCACAAGTGTCACCAGTGAACAGTTCTGGTGTTGTGAAATGACCTGGTTGCCACTTTTCAATGGCACCAGGGAGGAAGTCTCCTGGAGTTCTGACCTGACTATGGACTCCAGAGATACCTCAGTCTGTTCGTCCATCGGAGATGATGACACCAGGGAGGAAGTCTCCGGGTGTTCTGACCTGCCTATGGACTCCAGAGATACCTCAGTCTGTTCGTCCATCGGAGATGATGACACCAGGGAGGAAGTCTCCGGGTGTTCTGACCTGCCTATGGACTCCAGAGATACCTCAGTCTGTTCGTCCATCGGAGATGATGACACCAGGGAGGAAGTCTCCGGGTGTTCTGACCTGCCTATGGACTCCAGAGATACCTCAGTCTGTTCGTCCATCGGAGATGATGACACCAGGGAGGAAGTCTCCTGGAGTTCTGACGAGGCTGCAGACGTCACCGCTGCAGCCACAGCCTCCTCGGGCGGCAAGAGGAAGCTGTGGAGAAGAATTCGAAAATTCTTCTCAAGCCTCACAAGCTGCTGCCGTCCGAAAGTTGAGGACTGAATTACTTCTTTCTTTATTTCTTTATTGGTGTTTTTCTATTTTAATATATATTGTACAAATATGTTTTTACTACTTTTTACTACTTTTTTATACATTTAATTGTTTAAACACTTTTTTAATACTGTGTAATATTTTTCTACATTTTACTACATTTCAATGCTTTTCAATACTGTATAATTTTGTTACCACATTTAACTACATTTTTATACCTTGAATAAGTGTTGTCTGTCGCAGTGTGTAAATAAAATGTATTGAATGTATTTCAGTCCAGTGTCTCATCATTATACAAACAGAGTCTCAGATCTCAGTTTATTTTTTGTTGATCTCAGACACATTCAGATCTGCATCGTACCATCGACCACTTGTGATTGAATCACTCAGGATGGATGTGGATACCTGGTCTGAGCTGTGACTTAGTGATGCTCAAACCTTTACCCTTCATTCCACCCACAGTTATTCTCTGGTGTTCTCTCACTCTTAGTCTCCAACAACTTATTGAATCTCAGCAGGTCCTCACACTGCAGCCACGAGGCAGAAGCAGATCCAAACCATGTTCCCCTGAGGAGGAGGCCTTTCAGCTCCACCAGGCCCTTTAGAATTAAGACTAATGTGACCTCCAATGGCAGCATTCAGCGTACGTGTCACCTTCTCTATACACTGGTGAGAGAGATAAAGTTTGAAGGTGAACTGATTATGGGTGAGAAAGGTACCGAAGGTAAAGAAGAAAACACGCTTTCCTCTCTGCACATTCTGATATTGATCAGTTATTGGGCCACAGATTCAGTGTTTCTGGGTAAGAGGCACCGGTGTTAATGTACTGTGGTCAGTTTCACACACACACACACACACACACACACACACACACACACACACACACACACAGATACAGACTGATTCAGGCAGTCAAACTCACACACACACACAGACACACACTCTGATCTCTGGGAGTGCAGCGACGGGTCTGTGCAGCTTATTTGCGACACGGCGCTCTCTGCTCGCCAGTCCCAGTGAAAGTGGGGCAATGGGATAATCCCCCGGTCAGATGTCAGTCATATTTAGGAGCGGATGCCAAGACTGTGTGCGCTGCAGACTGCAAACTGTACTCTGTGAGAGCGGGGATTACTAAGAGATAATGTTAAATACCAACCTGGATACATTTCATATGTATTTGCCGACTACAAGTGTGTCAATTTGTTGACTGATGTAATTCTGTCTTTTTTTCTGAGGAGACTGGACGCACCAACATGGGTTTGTTACTGTTTAATTCGTGGTCATGACACTGAAGCTCATTGCTCCAGTGGCTGGTTCACAAAACTCTGATCCCACACATGATGAGTTTCGGAGTCTAGCTCCTCTGAGGGGGGGGGGGGGGAAGTCATCTCCATCCTGCAGATTTATAATTTAGGTTACTCAAGCCCAAAACTAAATGAAATATATATGTGAGATGTTAAAATATCAATAATAAAATCTGTTATACTGTCGGACAAAAATCACAAAACTAACATTAATGCAACCCAGGACCAATCTGAGCCTTAAAGGTTATTTCAATCAACAATAATCAGCATATTTTACCATCTCAGCAGTTGTGTTTACAAGTTTTACATAAATTGAACACCATTTTAGAGATGTTGTATTTATTGCACAACTTCTGGAATGGATTTTTGTTAACATTGCTAGAGTTGTGTTGAGTAGATTGTGTGGGTCCTTTTGAATAAACAAGACGTCGAGGTGTGTAACTTTGAGATGAGATCTTCACATTAGAGCATTTATTACAAGCAGAACATAACTAACAGTGCATATTATTACATCATTATACTACTAAATTACTATACAGGATTACCATTATTCATTTTATATTACACATTATTAAAATCAAACCCAAAATTAAAAGGACTCAAAACATTAAATCTGAAATTGTATCAGTTTATATTAATACAAACTTGAGAAACAGAATCACCTCATATTTGAGAAGTCGGAACCAACTAATATTTCATATATTTACATTTGATCAAATCAATGATCAAATTTGTTGGTGCGGTTTTCTTTCAATCGACCAATCAAAGAGTGCTTTTATTAATGTGATTAAACCACTGGAAATTCTTGATGTGGCCCCTCCTGCTGAGAGACAAGCTGACAGAGATGAGGGTGGACACATACCTGGTGAGATGGATAACAGACTACCTCACAGAGAGACCGCAGTACGTCAGACTGAAGGACTGCACGTCGGACACTGTGGTTAGCAGCACCGGAGCACCACAGGGGACTGTGCTCTCTCCCATCCTCTTCACCTTGTACACATCTGACTTCCAGTACAACTCTGGGCTCTGCCACATGCAGAAATACTCAGATGACACTGCGATAGTTGGCTGTATCAAGGATGGACGGGAGGGGGAGTACAGGAGCCTGATTGAGGACTTTGTGGAGTGGTGCAGGTCCAACCGCCTACAGCTGAACAACTCCAAGACGAAGGAGATGGTGGTGGACTTCAGAAGAAAGAAACCACAGCTCCAACCTGTGTCTATCAAGGGGGTCGATGTGGAGGTGGTCAGGACCTACAAATATCTGGGGCTGCAGCTGGATGACAGGTTGGACTGGACAGCAAATATGGACTCTGTATACAGGAAAGGACAGAGCCGCCTGTACTTCCTGAGAAGGCTGGGGTCCTTCAACATCTGCAAAAAACTGCTGCAGATGTTTTACCAGTCTGTGGTAGCCAGCGTCCTCTTCTACGCTGTGGTTTGCTGGGGAGGAAGCAGCAAGAGGAGGGACGCTGCCCGACTGGACAGACTGGTGAGGAGAGCTGGCTCAGTGGTGGGCACAGAGCTGGACTCTCTGGTGACAGTGGCAGAGAGAAGGACCCTGGACAAACTGCTGTCCGTACTGGACAACGCCCACCACCCTCTGCACAACACCTTCATCAGGCAGAGGAGTGTGTTCAGTGGCAGACTGCTGTCTCTATCCTGCTCCACCAATAGACTAAACAACTCTTTTGTCCCCCTGGCCATCAGACTGTACAACAACTCGCAGTGATGGCAGGAGGCACAACAGACAATGGACAAATCTCTCCGCACTACTCCTGGACTCATATATCCCAATCTGTAGTTCATGTTCATGTTCGTATAAAATACTTTTTACTGTCACTTTATATTTTTAATTTTTAATATAAGTTTATAGTTGTATAAAACATTTTTATTTATACAGTCACTTTATATTTTTAATACAGTTTATAGTCGTATGTGTAAATTGCAATGTATGTATGTTCAATGTATGTATGTTATTGCTACTGGATGCTTGAATTTCCTTCGGGATGAATAAAGTATTTATCTATCTATCTATCTATCTATCTATCTATCTATCTTCGATTCGCTGGTTTAATCCAGATTTTTTAAATGTGATTTATGATTCACTCAACAACAATTAATCTAGATCACAGTGTTTTCTTGGTCACTCTCAGGAAAGACATGTATGTGGAAATTTGTCCCAAAAAATAAGCTGTTTCGAGGAATAATTGAGGTTTTAATAATGTTAACATTTTCAAGTGAGGGAATCATGACTCACGCTGCCGCCTCTTGTCCTCAGGCTCATTAAAAGTCAGAGAGTTTATTCTGAGTTAATATTCACAACTTTCCTCACCTGTCCTTTCTCTTTCCCCTCCACTTCCCTCACTAATCATCCTGTAATGGCCCTTCACTCTCAGACATGTCCACCTCATCACTCCTTCACCCGGCATTGGAACCTAAATCACAGAGACACACAGAGAAAGAGAGTCTTTATTCATCTCCTCTGCTTTGCTTCTGAACTTCCTTATGTGTTTTGTTGTTTAAAAATCAACTCCCTTCATCTCACAAACGGTCGGATCCTGCACCAAAAAGACGGGGGGGAGCACTTTGTTTTTTAGCTGATCCTTTGTTACAGAAGTGAATTCGTAAGCAAGCACATGACAGAAGGAATTCAGGGAATTAGACATGTGGAGCAGAAGGAGAGCAGGGTGAGTCACACACACACACACACACACACACACACACACACACACACACACACACACACACACACACACACACACACACACACACACACACACACACACACACACACACACACACACATTGGGTCTGGACCTTTTGCATTTCACATATGAGGAGCTCAGCAGGAGATTGTGTGGATCAGACGCATATGGCACCTCTTTATTGTTGTTCTTCCAGTTTCTGATGTGTCGCTTTTTAGAAACACCATCAATACAAGCCCATGGCATTTGCTGAATATCTTACTCGGGGGGGGTTCTCGAATATTTCAGGAAAATGTCCAGATTTGTCTGGACATGTCTGCATTGAGCAGCTATTGAAATAAAGAGTTGTATTGCGTCAGAGGAGCAGGGATAGTTAGAGATGTAAAAGATCCTTTAGTTCTAGGGAGGCAAGATCGTCTCCTGCTCATGAAGTAAAGGTGATGTATGGAGGTGATAAAGAGGTGGAGAAGAGGGTGTGAAGGTTGATATCTGTGCCAGGAGACACTGCATGCGTATATTTACATACTTTTTGTACAGGCATTACTTTAGGATAGTTGGGTTTTATGGTTTAAAAAACTGTAAACACAGATATTGTCCTTTGTTTAGTCCACACTCTTCTGGTGCCTACGTTACCAACAATGCAACACGCCTGCTGACATTTCAGTCAGAGGTCTGAGTGCCTCATTCTAACAGCAGCTAATGGAGCTTTGAGCTTTTTAAGCATATAATATATTCTTTGTCTAAAATGAGTTTTTAAATAATTCAAGGCAGAGGGACGCTGGTGTAATGCTGCCTTCAGGTTATGTGACATTAGGTTACAAATAACAAACGGGCATTAGTTGAGGCCAATTTATTTCATCCATAATCACAAATTGGCCTGAGATGGTTTTACACTCTGTAATCTATACGACTCCCTCTGTCCAACAACTCCCTTTTATTAAGTCCATTACATCCATGAAGGAGCAATTAATGAGAGAGGGGAGTCAGAGCTGTAGCTGCACAGTGGGGGGAGTCGAGGAGGATTGTAAGGATCAGTGAAAAAATATTGGGAGGCATTTTCTTTCAATATTAAATTATTCAGAGAATATTTTATTCATGATGTACGTAAATTTGACTTTTTGTTTTCATGTTCTGGAAAAAAGACAACATCCATAGAGCAAATGTATTCTATTTACATGAAATGGTTCAGCCAAGGTGCAAAGACAAATATGGCTTCCAGAGACAAAGGGAAAAAAGGAAGAAATCAACCTGTTTGCAGAGTCAATAGTGAAATAGGCTAGTTTTGCTCCCCTATATCAATACATCAATATCTTCACAGACAATTAAGTGTGTACATTTCACTCCTCTTTTAGCCGACATTTAGTCGATGCAGGCAAAGCCTCAGAAAGTTGTTAAGAGTAAATCAGACATCTCTGCCTCTGCTTGGTGCCAGCGTCTACAGATCCAGCTTCAGGCTGCAGCAACATTTCTCCCCTTCCTCATCCCCATTCTCATCCCCATCCCTGATCCTCAACCTTATTCTCCTCATCCCTAATCCGCATGCTTATTCTCCTCATCCCCATCCCCATCCTCAATCTTCATCCCCATACTCATCTCCATCCCTTATCCTCCTCAATCCCATCCTAAATCTTCATCCTTATCCTCCTCATCTGCATCCTTATCCTCCTCATCCTCATCCCCATCCTCCTACCCATGCTTTTCACTAAGGAAGTCAATGAGCAGCATTGCATTGTCACTGTCATTTCAAGGGTCAATAAGAATTTAATTTTCCAGATAATGATCATTATATGAATCAAAAACTGATGCTATAAACACATACAGATACTTATTTTGTTGTTGGTGTATAAATATGTATTCAATATTGGCTGCTGATTATATTCTTTGTTTTTAAATCACTCTACATATGATCATGCTAATTTATCTTAATTGAAGATATGAATCCATATTTAAGTTAATAAATATAATTAAATGAATATGTGATTAACTAAACACTCAAACCCAAAGTACGGATGTACAGTAAATAAGCAGTTGAAGCATTAGAAGCTAAATATGAAACAACGTGTTATCGCTGCACTCTGGACTTAACAGGGTTGATGTTTCTGTTCTTACTTCTGCTTGAGTGCTTCTAAATATAACAAGTCTTCTGTGGCATTAAATTGCATCTGCCTTGAAGACCACTTTTCTTTGTCTATTTGTGTTACGTCTAAATGAACTCAGCTGAACACGGCCACTAAACACATAAACACCAAAGTGTTACTTCAGCAGGAAAAGGTGAAATTCAGTATTAATTCTTCTTCTTCGGTGTGTAGAACTATTGGCGCTCGTAGTCACAAGGCAGGAAGTGAGTTGTAAAGTAGGTTTACGAAGCCGACCAGCAGTTGCACATTGTTGCACGGTTTAAACAAAATCGGCCAGAATTGTAAATCAACCAGGAGGTCGCATGAGAAATGGCACATGAAAGAAAGGGCACGTCCCCGGCCGTCTCCCGCCGTCGTTTTCCGGGCCTATCCATCTGATTTCATACTCGCTGCATGACAGGTTCGCTCCATCGAATCAAGATCCGCAGCTGACAGCCACAGTAACATGCAGTGGATACAGATATGTTCTGATTTGCACACAAAACACACACACACACACGCACAGTCACACGCGGACCCCTCCGTCCGACTTCCTGTCTCTTCCTCTCTCTTTCTCAAACACACACACATACGCACTCAAACAGAAATCGCACATGAAGTTCTGCTGTCGGTCCCACAGTCCCGAGGCTGACGTGACTTGCTGGATGGGAGCATCCAGGGGAAGATTGAAACAAACGCATTCCTCAGCGAGAAAGAAATATGACATCGACTTTTCATCATTCATCTCTCACCATTTTTTTGTTCAGCCAATGAATTAAACTACTGCATTGATCCTGCTGCCCTCATCAAACACTGTCAGAAAGCTTTATAGTTCAATTTAGAAATAGAAAGAAGATAAGCACATAACTTCTCGTTCAAAACTCGACCTGACTGACAATGCCAGAAAACTGAGCACAGGCCTCGCAGGGGTTCACGTCAGGAAGACACTTTTATGAAAATCTACTTCTCGCCTCCTGACACGAGAGTAAATCTCTTCTCATTCCTCCATGAAAACAGAGGTTGTGCTGCTTCCCCCACATGTCCGGACACATAAACTAACCACTGGGGGCAGTCGTAGTGTTGTATATCACAACTGAGACGTTTACACTTCTCTCTTACTCAACTCATGATTGAGTTCCGACCTTTGTTTGGGAATGTTTGTCTCCTTCCATCTTGTTCTCGGGCCAGCGTGTGCTCACCTTGTGGCGTCTGCTGCCTACAAGCAGCATGCGTCCCAAAACTTGGGCACTCAGGGTACATTCTCATTCAACACACACACCCCACACACACAGAGGACTCTGGTGTCCGCCTGCCATCCCCAGGCTGACATCCACTTGGCAGATTCTGAACTGGATGGGTGCATCCAAGGAGAAACTGCTCGGCAAACAGTCCTCTGCTGGCATGTCCGATGGCGAGGGAGGATACAGGCGAAATCGCTGTCCGTACATTTACTCTCTGTATTATAATCAGTTCTATACCCAGATGAAAGGTTAGGCTCGCTCAGTAGTTTACTACAGCTTGGATACACACAACAGCTTCAAACATACACACTGCAGTTCTCTCAGGCACAGCATATGAGCCTGGTTGCTTTATACTCGTCATGACAGAAAGTGTCACACAGATTTTAGGCCAGAACTGTAAAGTGTGTATAAAGATGGACAACATGACAGCGTCCCCAAAGTGATGGCAAAACATTCGCATCGTCCCCTGGTGGCTGACTGCACAGTATGTCAAAAAGCCAGCCTCCTCACAGATGGCAGATGGAACATAGACCAAAATAATAAGTGAAAACACATGCAAAAATATATTCATTTTAGGAATAGTCCTCATCACACTGATGTTCAAGTTGAAGTTCGGTTACTTGGTTATTTGAAGCTATAAAATGGGACGTCTTGATTGACAGCTGAGACCCAGTTGTGATTGGTCAGGCGTGTATCGGTGGGAGCTCGGTACCATGGCTCCACACCAGGATCAGTGCTGCACAGACTCTGGCTCAAAGCACAGGATGGTGGAACCTGTTTCTTGGATATTTTTTGGAGACGCAGGATACATGCACGTCTATGGCCTAAACCTAATCAATCTGTTACTCTCTTATGGGTCATGTAAGGGCGTAGGGACAAAGTATGAATGGTTAGATGGTTGTTCCGACTGGAAGAGTTTGATTGTGGACATTTTACGATTATGTTTCCTCTTTGCTGTTGCACTTTACTTGTGTAGAAAACTGTTTTCTGGTGACGTGGTGAAATGATTGATCAGATTTAGAAATACTTTATTGATCCCGGGGGAAATTGTGATGAGCGTAAAGCTGCAGGGGCTTGGTTCACTGTATAGGCTTTGGAATCTGGACTGATGTGGTACAGACACAACTGACCAACCAAAGCCTTCAAGGACCTGCTCAGTCTCCACTTATCACCCCATCATCCCTGGATTCATGGTGATGACCCAAACATTTTAGAATTTTCAGAAAGTATCTCTGCCGGGTATTCGGTTCAGTGACTCGTCATCTTAATATCAAGATCCTGGACTTATACCTGCCTGGTAGCCACCATCATCTCACACTAGAAGTCCCTACTTTAGAAAAAGGTTATTTTTCTGCTTGCCTTGTTGCCACAGCAACTCTAATGATGCGTCATATTCCCCACGAGGAGAAGAGAATGGCTAAAAGAAAGGACGGGACTGGCTTCTATTAAGCAGCTCAGATTTCATTGTGTTTTCAAACGTCTTGCTGTCATGTACCTTCGTGCCTGGTTAGTACAAAGGTCTGAATTATATATGTAAACTGCTTTATCATTATTGTTGCTGTAGCAACTGTGCCATTCCAGGTTTAAAAAAAATACAAAATAAAACAGACTTCCTTTTTATTAATTAATTAGCCATGATGTGTTTTTAATCATCTCAGTTTTAATTGATTTCGAGAATAACTCCAGGCATCTTTGAATGGAGACTTGAGTGTAATTTGTGTGGAGCATGCAGAGCAGAGGCTTTATTGGACCTGATTTCCATGTTATGTAAGATTTATAATGCAGTTTAAATAGAATATATATATGAATGTAATTAAAGAAATCTTTACAAAGCATTAAAACTGCCTATACTAAGCTTTTTTTTGTGCCTTTTTTCTGTACTTTGTCATATAGCTTTTGTCATCTGTTTTCATTGGTGTGGGTCTGTTGGCAGAAACTACTCAACGTTTTTTCTAGAAATTTGGTTTAAGGGTGGGTGCTGGTTCAAGGAGCAACCCAATAAACTTTGGAGCAGATTCAACACAGGGGACGGAACACTGCAAGATGTTTCTCCAAATGTTTGTCAGTACTGCAGAGATCCTCAAATCCGACATGCGAAGAGTGCTACTGTATTTGAACAAGTGAAATCTGGTGTGGATAATCTGGATATAGATAATCTCAATACATGCATATATGCACCATGGTAATAAAGAGGCCAATCATCTTAAGTGGAGGGGCGTTCTCTGAGTGCTCTTTCTAGTTTGTGCACGTAAACGGTCTGATTAGTTACAACGGTCAAATCTGCAGCAAATTAAATCCATCTCAACCCCAGAAAACATGGCTCCTTGTATACAAGCCTTTTTAAAAGTATATATGCAACATGCCTAAGAAATGCAGAAACTCACTGAACCATCGGCTGGACATTTTCCTATTTAATGATTTCTACATTAAGAAATGACAAAGAAAACCTCTTCATTCTAAACATCACATACTTTTGCCTGCTTCATTTGTCCTTTTTAAATACCCTGCTATTATGTTCAACCCTCCAACACCCACTGGTGCTGCTGTACTGCACTCACAGTGTGCTTTTCAGGAATTTGCACTGAATCACCTCAGAGATGAATGACACATCCAGGCACACTTTCAGACAATATATCAGAGTATGATTATTATATGTGGAATCTGTGTATACAGTCCTGCTCACCATTATTGGCACCCAAGAAGTTTAAGAACATAATGTGGAATATCTCCTGAAAAAAATGAATCAAGTGAAACAACTTTTTTCTATAGAGAATTCGTGTTTGATACAAAAGAGCAAATGATAAACAACAATTTAAAACAATAAACAATGGGGGGGGGGGGGGGGGGAATAGAAAAACTTAAAGCTTGCTGTGTCACTGATATTGGCACCCTTTGCTGTAAATCAGTATGGAAACACATTATGACTCACCTGTGGTAAATCACAAATGAGAATCACCTGTGATAAATTGTCTGTGCCCATGTGACATTAATTAGCCAATGAATGATGACTTCTGTGTTTTAAAAAGCCACCTGTTATTCCCTATTCCTTTGTCACAATGGTGAAGACAAAGGAGCTGTCTGAGGACATCAGAAGGGCTATTATTAGCATACACAAGACCTCCAAAGGGTATAAGGGCATCTCCAAAGACCTTGGTATCCCTGTTTCAACAGTGCGTAATGTTATTAAGAAGTTTGCCAAGCATGGAACTGTCAAGAACCTCCCTGGACGTGGGGGGAAGAGAAAAATTGATGAGAGAAGTCTTCGAAGGTTGGTGCGAATGGTGGAAAAAACACCACGTCAAACATCCAAAGACCTGAAGGCCAACCTGGAACAGTTTGGGGTCATGGTTTCAACAAGTACCATACGCCGCACACTAAACCAAACAGGGCTTTATGGGCGAAGGCCAAGGAAGACACCATTGCTGAGGAAAAGACATAAAAAGGAACGACTGATCTTTGCCAAAGAGTACCTGGACAAACCGCAGTCCTTCTGGGAAAATGTTCTGTGGACAGATGAAACAAAAATAGAGCTTTTTGGCAATGCACACCAACAGTTTGTTTACAGACGGCGCAATGAAGCCTACAAGGAAAAGAACACCCTACCAACAGTTAAGCATGGTGGAGGATCCATAATGCTGTGGGGCTGCTTTGCTGCATCTGGTACTGGAGGCCTTGACCGTATCACAGGAATCATGAAATCAGAGAATTATCAAGAGATTTTAGAGCGAAATGTCCTACCCAGTGTAAGAAAACTTGGTTTGAGTCGAAGATCATGGGTGCTCCAGCAAGACAAAGACCCAAAGCACACATCCAAAAGCACGCAGGAATGGTTGAAAAGGAAAAAATTGACTTTTTTAAAATGGCCAGCAATGAGTCCTGATCTCAATCCAATTGAACATCTTTGGGGTGAGCTGAAATCTGCTATTGGGGAAAAGAACCCTGCAAACGTTCAAGAGCTTGAACAAATTGCAAAGGAAGAGTGGGAGAAAGTACCAGCTGAGAAGTGCAAGAAGCTTATAGATGGCTACAAGAAACGTTTGGAGGCTGTCATCACTGCCAAAGGGTGTGCAACCAAATATTAAAGAGGGGTGCCGTTATTGCTGCACATGATGTTTTTTTCTGTTTCTTCTTTGAAATTACAATATGCAAGTTGAAAAAACAATTTTCTTTGTTAAATTACTTTGGACCTCCAATTAAAAGATCCTGATGATATTAATTTGGTACATTTCCATTTATTTCTGAAGATATTGTACAGGTTATGCAAAAAATGAAGGGGTGCCAATAATGGTGAGCAGGACTGTATGTGCAGGGAGGAGTGAAGGAGAGCTTTTTTAAATCCCTGTAAGCTGTTTACTGCTCTGCCGGAGTAAAATTCGGATATTTCCCTGGTATCAGGAAAACCTCCGTCATCCGTATGTTTCAACAGGACCACAGGCTCCTTTTTTTTATTCTTTAGAAATGCTGTTGAAGCTAATCTCCATTGAAAAACCAAACTGAACCTGGGAATGAAATATCTAAATAATTGTAGGGGTACAGATTGTGGAATATGGTTAGGAAATGAAAAATGTCTTTGTTGTTTAGGCTATGAGACGCATAATATTGTACTCTGTTACACATTATGTTTATAGGGTTCATTTGCATTTTTCTCCTCTTATTCTTAATTTCACACTGTGCACCTGGAAGATACAGTCCCCTACATATCCCGGATTTATTTCATCAAGATCCATGAATTATTTCCTGCCAAATCTGTGAAAATGTCAATCGCCCCCTTTGTGCAGATCTAATGGTTTCTTTCTTAGCTCATGTCGCATCCTTCCACCAAATTTTGTGGGAATCTGTTGAGTAGTCATTGCGTAACATTGTTGAATAAAAAATAACAAACCAACACACAAATAATTGGACAAGGGCGAAAACACAACTTCCTCACAGGGGGTAATAAGCTCCAGCTCCGTAAAATCTCTCTGGTTCCCATCTCCCTGGACGCTACACTTCCCACACCCACCACTAGTCATTATGGTTTGCACATTTTTGCGTGGTAATGTCGTGCAGCACTTTTAGTAAATTGGTTGTTAAAATCTTTGTTTTTCTTGTCCCAGTTTCTCTGTTTTCTGCTTTTCAGTGTCAGGCACAGCCTCAGCATTCTTGATTTGCAGAGGTTTTGTATATCAAAGTGAAAAATGAGGAGTTTGCAAGATTTATTCATGAAAAAATGTTGCCTTGCTGCCTTTGTTGTTGCTGCCTCCACTAGTTTACATGAGTATCACCATTTCCAACAGAGTGAGTTAGTTCACAGACCTCAGCAGTAGTTCAGTGGTGTAACGGCCTATAAGCAACATCTGTCTCCTTTAAGATACAATAAAATATATTTACACCTTCTGCCGCTGCACTTTTAGTCTGGTTCTCTCCTGTTCATGTCTCATCCCCACTGTCATATCTCCTCTGAATAATGCCTCCTGGATTATCATATGAAAGCCAGAGACTGAAAGACGAGTGGTATCAGAGAAGCTGCACTGAAAGCCACACACAGAGCAGACACACTGGTAAACACGCACAGACAGAAAGAGAGCAAACAGACTCTTCGAACAGGAACGTGCTTTGAGAACTGTTCAATTTGGGGGAAGTAGAAGTGACGGTGACGCGACTGCTGTAACAGATGGAAGGAAGATAAATTGTCAATAACACCACAAGGCAGCAGGTTCTGTTCTCTGGTGTTTGTGAGGAGTCTGACTCATCTGCAGCGGTGCCAGGAAACCTCTGGGAGGAGCCCACATAAGCTAATAAAGAAGCGTGGTTCAGGCAGAGGATCATTGCATCGCATCGCTCACGTCCTCCGCAAAGAAGATTACGCACAGGAACTGTAATACCGGTCTGAGATCAAGACACTTCACTTTACATTATGGAACATTTTGCCTACGGCCAGCAGTGGTATTGTATTTGCACTCCCACCGTCTGAGCAATTTTCAGAGCCCGGCTCTTGTCATTCATAAGCCGTCTGTCAGGAGCAGCCTGCAGCTTAAGGTGGAGCTGACTGGCATCCTCTGTTCTGTTGTTGCTGTGACCTCCCTGAAATCTGCAGCACTGGGATGGACAAGACTGAGCACTGAGCTGAATCACTCCCACATGTACGCACGTAACATCAAAACATGACGAATAGAGAAGACGATCAGACATAGAACTAAAATAATGATGGAGTATTAGGGCCATTTAAAGGGTAAAAAAGGGTAAAAAATCAGAGATTGAGAGTAAAGTCATAATTTAAGGCCAGGTGTCATTTTAAAGGAGGAAGAGCAGAAGATCAGTTTGTCACCTGCATTTAAATGAGGAATATGGAGCATCTTGTAAAGTTCTTCTTTAGGTTTCACAAATAATGAAATTCATTATCTGTTGTGACATCAGAGCCACATTATCATAAATAGCAGGACTCCGTAAAGATTGTAAAATAAACCGTGTCTACTCTGAGGAAAGAACAACACAGACTTCGGGTAAAATTATCTTTTTGTGGAGGAGGAAATGTTTGGCTGTGGTAGAATGTGAGGTTGTTAGTTACATCTGCATGTTATTAAAAAGGGTTCCATTGTTTCTAAAGAAACACTGAGATTTGTTCAAGATCTTGGATCCAGAAGGAATCTGCCTTTTTTTTGTTACAAGTATTTCAATGACAAGAACTCTGATTATCATCGATTTACAAATTTACTACATAATCACTCTTTCAAAAGACCTGATTTGCATGAATAGAACATAAAGAGCTATAATAATCAATTACTGTGAGTCAATCGCTTTTTTCTAAAATAAGATAAGGGAACTTGAAGAAACCTTTCTATTGACATACTGGTGTAAAAATGCATGAGTCCAATATTAATACAGGGATCAAATAGCAGACTATTTAAGAAACCAGCCCGAAAGTAGATTAGTGAAAAGTTTGACTTCAGGACTTATTATTAAGCTGTATTGGCAAAATGTTGGACTTTGTGCCTGAGGCTAGAATGAGAAGCCAGTTTTTAAGTAGCCAACGGCTTCAGAGCCTGGTTGTTATTTCCCACCACACTTTCATCCAGGTGGCTCCGAGTACATATGTGGATCTGTGAGTAAAAATATGGATGCAAGTGTGCGGCAGCATGGTCCTCGATGTGTGCACCGAAACCTGTAATGACGATACCCACGGCTTGTGTGGAGCAGCGTGGCGCTCGAGGACACTGAATCACTGATGTTTTCTGAGATTCAGAGAAAAGTACGATTCTCAAGTTCTGAAGAAATAACTTTTAAATGTGTTGAAGTACAGTGGAGCAGTGCATCAGATCTGCTTAGTGGAGCATCACATTGACCATTCACCAACCCCCCCCCCCCCGCTGCTCAAAACTGTACACGTATATAAAGATGGATGACATTTTAGCTGTTAGTGAAACCGAATCATCTTGCTTGCCCCTGGTGGCTGGCTGCAGCATAGGTTTTTTTCTTTTGCTCTTGTCACACCTCCCGACAAGTTTGGTATGAATAGGTAATTTGATGCCATAAAAACTTTCTTCTTTTCTTCTTTTCACCTTCAACTTTATTTATGTAACACTTGTAAACACACTTTTAAACACAACATTATTGAAAACAACACAAAGTTGCTTAAATTGTAGGACAAAATTCACTTTTTGGCAACGTGATTGTTCTGACTGGATTAATTACCTTTATGTCAATCATGGAGCATCAGTTCTGAAACTCCTGCCTGAATCTGGGGGGAGTTTCATTATAAGAGGGAATTAAAACCTCCACATCAGCAGGTGTCTATAAACATTGAGAATCTGTGTGTGGCCAAAATATCACAACACAGAGAAGAATAAATATTTCAGTCTGCGCTGCTCCATCCAACACCAAGAGAATAAACTGCAACCGGAAAATACTTCACTTAATGTGAATTGACAGGGAAACTAATCCCTTGTGGTGGATTTCAGACAACAAACAGAGAGGCTGACGAGGAAACAGATTCTCGATGTATTTAAATTGGACTAATTAAAAGTGTGTGTAACAAGCAGAGAATGTAGCATAACAGACAGAAGCAGTTAAAGTCTGTCTCCCAAAGCTTCCCCCCCCCCCAACAACTGAAGCCTGAGCCAATGGAGTCTCCCTCCACGTCTGGACAGTAATACTGTAGAGTCACGCTGACAGGAGTTAACCTCATTGTGTTTTCAGTAAACGCCGCAAGAGCATTTCCCAGAATTGAGCCGATTGTTTGAGGCCTGGGCTCTGGATGCAAAGACAGTGCACGTGTCTCATTGTGTCGTCCTGCACACTCACACGTAACACTCTTGTTTGCCTCTGTGCTTTGCTTCTCTGACACTTTTCCTTCTCTTTATTAGCGTTTACATGCAACCATCAACTTTATTCTTGCTTTATATGTAATTGTGACAATTTGTGTGTTTTTTTGTAACATAACGTGGATATTTGCCAATTTTATGGCATTTTAATCGCACAAGAACGAAAGAAAGGCAAACAAAGTAGAAAAACAACCATGTCTGTTAATGCACTAACAAACCTCAGCTGTTCCATTAGGGTTTCTGCAGATACCAAGAGTTGAATATTTATTTTTCAACTGAATTACCACAAATCACATGAAGACATCCAAGGTCATTAAAAGAAGAAATGGTTGGTTCTGTTTCAATAGATAAAATCTGTGATTGTCTAAAGCTGCAGCAGTAAATGGCATAATTAGGGTGAAGAGATGAAAACCTTCTGGCCTCTAGTCTGGATGTGATAATAAGATCTGTCTCTCTCTCACACACGCACGCTCAGCCCGCACACGCACCACACACATACAGGAGCATTGAAAACAAAAAACCAATCATTGGCTCTGGCCGTCACATCCTCCCTGGTGCTTAGAAGTTAGCATTATTTGAGCCGTACACCCTCTGCTCTCTGTGACACTCTGCATGATAAGGCGATCCATCACTTTCAGCATTCAAGTGATTACACTTCAGCACCAACATGTGTTATCAGGTAACAAACCTCTGACTGTATAAGTTAGAATAAAGTGATAATACAGGCTCCAGAACCAAAAATTGACTTTGTAGTCGCTGCTTCCTTCAAAACTTTCATAAAATTCTTATTCCCCCCCCCTTTAGTTAAGCAGGTCCCACTGAGATACACTATCTCTTCTGCCAGGGAGTCCTGGTCAAGGAGGGCTGCTTTAAAATGATAAAGTGAATCCCATATAAATACAAGCGACAGATATAAAAATGCAGAAAATAGACACAGTAGTGGAAAGAATGACTTATATCAGTTCTTGGAAATAAATAATCAAAGCTGTAAGTTAATTGAACTGTGCAATGCCATTGCCACAGAAACAGAGGAGGATGTGGTAGGAGGAAACTGATTGAAGAACTATTCACTGGAAAGCATTGTCCACAAAACGCATTCAATTAACTGAGACTGATTCCCTGTGTTTATAAACCTTGTGAACAAACCTCTTTGGATCGGTCCAAACAGGGTGAATCATCCTGGGATCTCTGCTGGTTTCTATACTGACTATTAAACATGAGCTTATCTGTGCTTCAGCCCACAGCAACATGCAACAACACATAAAGTAGCAAAATAAAAAATCCTCTCTACAGAGACAGATTTTCATTGACGAGAAACTAAGGTTCAGCCCCAAATATTTTCATCATCCACTCTGGAGCTGAGTTATACAAGCAAATGACACCATGATGATGTCAGTGGAATCAACACTGACTTGGACTTTATTCTATTTTAGTGCTCAAGCGGATTTCAGGATTTTTTTCTCAATTCATCCATGTTTCATGACAGATAAATCATTTAAGGTTATTAAAACACTTTCATTTTATATTTCCACTAAAGAAACTAGAATGTGTTTGTTTGGCCTTGGTGGAGGTGTACGCTCATACAATTTACAACATATAGCTTCATGGCCACACTAGTATACAACAGTTTTTAAAGGGGACATCTTATGACTTCTTCTTTGCACTGATGTGATTTATTTTTGATTGTGAAAAGGTTCTGCAAGAGTTCAAAAGTCCAAAGTCTGTTGTAAAGGGAGTTTCTCGGTGCAAGATTAGTACGTTCACATGCTGTAGCTCAAACTAAAGCAGTCTAATAGATCAGGGCTTTAATAAGACAAGACGTGTACCTGGTATAAAGATCTGTGCATGGTTTGATTGGTGTCCTTCTTTAAAGCAGCGTGTTATTAATCATGAAGAAGTAAGGTACGCTGAGTCACTGCCACCTTCAGTACATCCCTTATCGCCAATAAATCCTATGACGTCTCTGTGTGCGAACTTGCAGCAAATTGTAATTATAAAAAGCTGAAATGCCCCGCTACGCTCCATTGTGAGTTCTTATTATGCTTCGTATTTTCCATAGGAGGACATTGTCTGCTGTCGAGGTTATTATTCTCAGGCAAAGAAAGACAGAGGCCACACATAGTGTACGTGAGTGGAAGTGTTTCTGAATCAGTTCCCCTTGAACGGCGCATACACAACGTTATATTGAAAGACAAGGTTTTTTTCATACAGGCACCACAGACTTGTGAAAATATGAAATATGAACTTCTGTGACCAGTTCCTAAAGAGACATAATTTAACCACCATGTTTGTCACTACAGCCCGAACATGCAAATGTGGGCGACGGGGAGCCTGAGTGGAGCCGAGGTTGGACGGGGACTTCATTAGAATGCATAAAAAGGGATGCAGGCCTTTATCTATTTGACGGATTGATTTGAGTGTTTTGTTACATTCGTTATGTGGCTTGTATGTGGTTTACAAAAATTCGGCATGTTTGCAATGTTTCTCCAGACCTCAGTCCCCTCAGAGACACCCAGTGCTGCGATTTCATTCGTAAAAAAAAAGTGTGGGTGTGATAATTACAAGCTGCCAAACGAAGGCTGCAACCGAACATGGACAACAACTTCAAATTGCCCGTTATAATCCTGCTGTTTCATCCTGACGCCACATAATGAAGACCTTTCAGTACACCCACCTTTCTTTCTTTATTTCACTCCCTGGGCTCCCCCCACTATTTCCTTTCCCTCTTCTCTCCCACGGCTGTTTTTGTCTCTTCCCCTTGTTGAGTAATTACCACTCTGCTGGAGCCAGATGTTTAAAAGAGCAAAGCTTATCTTGTCCTCCATGCAAGTAGGGATGAAGCATGAACTTATTTGGGGAATCTTAAACAGGAAGGACATTCTTTTAACTCCCAAGTGCGACCGTGTTTTCTAAGGTTTTACAGAGCAAAAAAAAAATCCAGACCCAAGTTTAACAATGGTCGTGCAACTTTGATTACTAAAGTGTAAGAAGTGTTTTCTTGCATTTTATCCCAATCAGAAGGAGATGGATGAAACTTTAATGCGGCGTGGGGATACGGGATCATTGTAGCTTCAGGACACACTCAGAAATAAAATTATAAACAGATAAATATCTGATAAAACACTTTACAGTACTTACATACAGCGTGTGCATCTCAGCGCAGGAAGTATTGGGTTTATGAAACAGCCTAACCCAGCTAAGACTGTATATAAAGATGGACGAGATGAGAGCACCGCAAAAGTGAAGCTAAAACATCTTGATGTCGGCTGGCTGCGGCGTAAATCATAAACCCGACATCCTCCATGTTAGTGGATGGGACATGAGCCAAACTGAAAAGACAAAGAACATGTTGTAATGTAGAGTCTGAGACATTTTGGATTCATGTTTGTACAACAAGAGGAAATAGAGACCTCCCATATGTACAGTCTTTGTCTTTCCCTCAAGTATTTATTTTCCGATTGGGGCTTGGGAACTGTAACCAGGCTCACATGATTATAAAAGGTCCGTCATGTCATGAAACCAGATTATGTCAAAAAATGTGGCATCTAATTCTGAAATATCTTCATTTTTGTACACTGGGAGGAAGTGAGGATGCATTGTCCATCTTTTTTATAGAAAGTATGATTCCAAATCATTTGGATTTACTCAGCAATATTTGTTTGAGTGTGCAGATGTGTACATTGACAGATGGTTCAAACTTGTCCCCAGAGCTGGAATAGGCTGATATCTCTCCACACTTCAGTGACAATGATATTTTCACTTGTCAAGACTTTCATAACGAATTGTGTACAGAAAGAAATGTATAAGAATATATTTACCATCAAAGTTCTAACATCTATAGTGGGGTATAGATTGCTGTGGACTACGGAATAGAGAAATCAAGTATCGAGGCGGAGACAGAGACACGGAGTGGGGCCGAAAGCTTTCGTGTAGCTGGAGGGAAGTTGTTATAAATGAACACTTGAAGCACTTCTTTGAACATGTACCTGCACCAGCTCACTGAAAAGAGGGTGGGAGGTTTTATACCAGATAAATAAATCATCCACCGCTCTGCTGGTACCTCCAGGGTGTCTGCGCTCAGCCCTGTGACTCCGACTGCCTCGAGTGGACCAGGTCGATGACCAGAATACTGACGTGCCTTGTGCTGCTGGTGGGTGAGGTGGGGAATGTGAAGCGCTTTAAGAGTCAGGCGGGCTGCACTAGGATTTTTGAAGTGCCGAACAATATTCCTATGGTCTGGTTTCTAACATATATTGGCATCAGTCCAGAAGAAGTCTTAAAGTCTAGAAGAAATTAAAATTAAAATAATACAAAAATCTAAAATTTCCTTCAGATCAACAAAGTATCTTTTTTATTTTTCTGCTGACTCTTAAACTGAAACGGAGATATGGACGAAAACATAACCTCCTTGGTGGAGGTAATAAACTCAAAGTAAAAATAACTGCGACACAAATCCTAATACCAAACATAAGGCGAATTTAAATTCAGAAGACAGATCACAGGCTCCAGACTGGGGCTGAATTGTGACACTATTGTTAAAGGGAAATAACCAGCTGAGCTAGAATCTGTTTTTAAAAGACGGGCGTTCGTGCTGTTGAACCATCTAACGTCAAAGAAAACCAGAGTCAGACAATATTCATGAAATTCTACATATGAATTTAAATATTTTCCTTTCAGAAGTGTTAAAGCCCCTGGATTGAAGGTGAATACTTCCCTTAGTGTTTCAGATGGAGAAGTGACCTCTATTTCACATGTCATCCACTCTATCATAATCCTGACTCTCTCTCTCACACACACACACACACACACACAGGTTTCTATACGTCTCCCTGTTCTGCATTTGATAAAACAACAGGGCAGATTCCATGTGACCCAGAGACTCAGAGATAATGACAGCGCTCTCAGTTTCAGAGAATTGCATATGTGTAACGTTTTCAATATATATTCATAGAGGAGAGCAGCTGTGGTCATGAATAAAATAAAAAACACATGCAAATCACTTGCAGCTGAGCAAGACACATGTTGTTTTCTCAGACGTGAATGGACCCGTTATTGTAAATAAGTGTTAAGATGTTTAAGATTGGCGCGCACGTGAATCCTGGAGAGGCAAACACAACCTTTGATGAACGAAACACAAGCTCACGTGTCCACACACTATCGGTGCGAGCGCAAGAACATAAAAGCTGCAACTGATCCAGTTTGATTATGACCACATTTGTTACTTTGCACGTGTTAGAGAGACACACGTGAGCTGTGACTCATCGGGAACGGGATCCGCCAGTAAACGGCATAATTCCAAAATAAAATGGCCTAAGTTCATCGCCTTCATGGAGAGATGGAGAGATGGATAGATGAGGTTTTGGATGGATGGATAGAAGGATAGACAAATAGACAAATAGACAAATAGACAGACAGACAGAGCGATAGAGAGATACTGTAGATAGAGAGAGATAGAGATAGATAGGTGTAGATAGATAGACGGATGAGGTTTTAATCTAGTCTATTAGAAAGAAAGAAGTTGACATTGACGTCATGTGGGAGAAAGTCTCTTGCACACTCACTGGAGCACAGGAAACAATATTGATCTTCTTAATTGAAGTGAGATGTGAAGGGGATCGGAAATGAGGCGAGCTGCTGCTGCGTCGTCCTCTTCTCTCTCTCTCTCTCTCTCTCAGGGGACTCTTGTTCACGTCTGACTCGCCCATTTAAGTGCAACGGAAGCCGGCAGTTTTATTCACAGTCAATCTAAGCAGATGAGGTTGCTCTTTTTATTGCTCATCTTAAACATTCTTGAGTTTTTCAATATAAAGAAACGGTCATTTCCCACTGGTTAGCTGTGCCCGCGTAATGGTCTCACATACTTGGGATCAGATTGAGATTTCACTTGCGATGACATGTGTCACTCGCATAATTGAGTTAACTAGTGCGGCGGCCTGTCAGGAACGGGCTGATTGCTTTGCCTGTGGTAATGTTTTCTTTGTGAAACTGTAGAAGAGACCGACCGACTGCTGGAGTCCACAGAACCCTGACACTGCGCCACTGCTGCAGCACAAACAACTGGTTCTGTTCTGTTCACCTGTTTATTCAAAGTTTATTAATATTGAACATAGCGTGGTCAAATCGCACAAAATTACACACTGCACTTCCTTTGGTCACTAAAAACACACATGCCAAGTGTGAAGCCAATAAGATGAAGGGTTCTGAATGAATACGATAGATAAGTGAGGTAAAATCACTTGGATACTGGAAAATAGGTCAGTGAACATCTTGATGTATTAACAGTGATTTTCTCTTTTAATGAAGTAGTTGCTCGTTTTACCAAAAATCAGGTCGTGTAACTGAAAATCTGCTGAGAACAAGATGCTCCCACTGATTTGATACAAAATATTCAATCAGTTCACTCAATCAAGAGACATGGAACAAATACAGTTTCTCACTGGAAGAGAGAAATGTACATAGAAGTCTAAATCTCCCACAGCCTAACCTGGAGTTTCAATTTGTCTCCTCACTGAGACAAAGATGTACTTCTATTTATTTCCCGCCTTTGGAAGAACCTAGAATGATCCATGAAATGTTTATTCCTCCCTGCAGCATCGAGCGGAGAATTTTTCATGCTACGTTGACTTTGTCTTTACTCCATCACATCAGACGATCCTCTGCTTCAGCCTTTAGAGCATCTGTCACATTCGGATGCACAAAGACTCCACCATCAACAGCCTCCTGTGCCTGAAGATGAATGGGCATTAACATTTATTCTACACTTTTTTGTTCTTTTTCCACTTCTCAGAGTGATATGAAGTGAATTAAGTTTTATTCCTGAACACACACACACACACACACACACACACACACACACACACACACACACACACACACACACACACACACACACACTCACAGACACACTTCCCTAGGTTGTGCTTGACAACTATCACATCTGACACATTTTCCAAAGTCACAGCTACAGACAGTCACATATGCATCACCATGTCATCCTCAAAATCATCAACACTTCTTGGGATGAGAAAGATGAGTTATTCACTCCACTTTATATCGTGTGCGTGGATGTGCTATCAATAACCATGAACATGATCTGAAGATTTAAGTGCGTATTTGTGTTTTTCTTCATTTATTTTAAGGCTCTTTGTTCGTGTTAGTAGAGAGATGATAGGAAACAAGACGCTTGTGGACATTTCAGTTCGTGGTCGTCATCTTTGCCCCTCAGCTGCATCGATGGCTCCCTGGTGCTTTTGTGTATTGCGGTGTTTATTCTGTGAATATACACAGATATGTACCTGTTGTAAAACCTGCTACTCTCCACTATAACGATTCAAATCACCAGTTAATCCCCAAACAAGCAACATACACTCCTGAGCTGGAAAATAAAACCTGTGTCTGATGATGTGGTGGAATGATGCAGACACGATATGATGCCATTCTTAAGGTGTTTCAAGTCGCTACGGTGATTCTGGGTTGTTACCAGGGTAACCATGTGTTTAAAGGGTGATTTTTTTTGTCTTGTCCTTATTGATAAGCCCCAAATGTCAATTCGTAAGGTAATATAACAGAACAGAAAACAATTAATAAGGTATTTTATTTAACCATATCATTATCATGGTTTGCCAATTTTAGCAGTGTTTTTTTTTTTTTTATTTGGCAACCCAGTGAAAAAGGCGGAAACGTGAAGCACTTTGTTGAATCCACCTAAGAACACATGTACGAGCAAACCTCAAAGAAAAAGTACGAGGGGGCTTATGCACGAAATGTTCTTTCATCAGTCAGAAATATTCATATACTCCCATGTGTTTCGTTATTCTTGTCAAATACAAGATGCATGTAGCAGTCCGAAGATAAAGAGATGAATTAAGAGGCCGTAGCTTTAGAGCTTGCGAATGGAACAGGAGAGAGGAGTTGTCGTGTTCATCACTCAAGGTCAGAGCTTCGCTATCTGCAGTCTCCCTGAGTGTCAAGCAGTTTACTCCCTCACAGTGTGGGGAAGTAAAAAACAAGGGAGGAAGGGAACAGTGGTCTGTGGGTAACTGGCGACTCCAGGCTGCAGTTACAAGGAATTTAATGCTGCCATTAGGAACCTGGATGTATCCATCAAAATGTCAATATGGGACATAACACTTAAAACTGCAATAACTGCAAACTATGATGATTGCTAATAGACGAAACCAGATATTATATTGCACCCTGATAAGAACACTGAGACTGAGTTTCAGAACACTGTTAAAAATAGTGTCCAAGATTTTTTTGTAACTGTGGATAAAGTATATTTCTCAGTGCACCCACATTTGTCTAAATTCATTTTCAGACATGAACTCCGGAAAATGACCTGAGATATTTGTATATATTGTCTTGTATTTCCGTTGGTCAGATCAGCCCCTCTGGAAAAATTCAGAAAAAAGCCCCCGATTTCAGTGCACGTCTGAAAATAACTCAAGTTTAACTAACGCACCAATTAAGGCGTCATCGGAGCGACGAGAGTTAAAAGATATTACACCATGTAATAATCTGTGAAATGCATTTGCCCGGCTTCAAACACAACTTGACTTTCAGAATATTGCACTCTCTTTGTGAGCTAAAACCTCTCAATCCTCCAATAATGAGAAGTCTCCTCACTCTGGGTGTGGAGTTGCTGACACAAAGCTTCAGAGTGATACACGGCTTATGAGTGTGTGACTAACAGAAATGGAGGGATAATCCCCCTCACTGCTTGGGTCTGCAACCGACTGAGGAGAGAGGCTGATACCCGGGCCTTTCATCCCCGCAAGATAGACGAAGAGAGGAGGGAGAACGAAAGGAGGAGAGGGCAAAGGAGAGATGAATTAAAAGAAGGAAGAAAAAAAAAAAGCCCTTGCAGCCGGTTCTTATTGTAATCACCATGGTAACGAGGAGGAGGAAAATGGCAATGGTTTCAACCGTGCACCCCGAACTGTGCTTTGCTTATGAGTCAGGTACTAATCAGAGAAAACCTGATGACGACTCTGGGAGAAAACTCACGAGGAAGAAACGTGTGACTGTTGTTGAAGCTGCTGTTTATTGTGTGGGTATTAACCGCAACAATAAAAGCACAACTTGTGACTGACCCCAGAGAATTGTGTTGCGTTGGCACAAGAAACAGCATCTGAAGCCACTGATCCAAGGCTGGAATAGGACTAGCTTTTCTTCACGTTTAATTGTTTGTTTAATATCGCATTAAAAAGGCTTTAATCAATTATTGGTGTAGAGCAGCAAGTAACAACTCTCAGAGGGTCACAATTCATTTAACTTGTCTCATTTATGGAGTTTATTTATTTAAGGTACATTTAAATAAATAAAGGTACATTTCACCTTTTTTCATTGATTCTTTTTCCTGTAGAACCTGCGGACACTTCCACTAGTTGCAAGTTTCGAGTAAGTTGCTCCTTGAATTAGCAGCTTCAGTCAGATGGTTGTTAATCCGGCTGCTGACACACACACACACACACACGCACACACACACACACACACACACACACACACACACACACACACACACACACACACACACACACACACACACACACACACACACACACACACACACACACACACACACAATCAAATGTGCAGTTTCATTTAGCCCCGTGTGGGTTTCTCTTTCTGTTGGATGGAGCCGGTACAGTGCCGCCTCCAGGCTGACGGGCTGAGGATGTCAGGCAGAATATCTCTGGATCATATAGCGTCACGACTTGAGAACATGCACGCAGGCTAGAAACTGAGGAAATGTGCAAACTAGAGGAGTGAATGTGCTCGTGAGGGTGTGAGGAGGCTCCTTTGATCCGAGCAGCTACTAATCCCAAAGACATTTCAATAATTAACTAAGATAATCTCACTGTGGCAGAGACATTAAAAAGGCTTCCATTTACTTTTCTACACTCCGGGTAAGTAAAAGAAAATCGAATTCCTTATGTCCTTGTCTAATTAGATCTCTAGTCGAGCTTTGCTGGGAATTATGGGATGCTACATACTATTAAGAATGATGGCAAACACAACCACCAGACACATAGATCATAGACTGTATAAAAGATGGACATTATGCCTCTGAAGCCAAAGCATCTTGAGCGTCCCCTGGTGGCTGGCTGCAGTATAGGTCATAAATCCTACCTCCTCCATATAAGTGGATGGTACATGGACCAAACTGAAAAGCATACATCTAACAGGTCTCTCTGAAAGAAGGCTTCGGTCATTTTAGGTACTTTTTGAATAATAACAATAATAATGAAAATAATAAACTGTATTATAGTACAGTATATACTGTTTCTGGATTATGGGAGGGAGAGTAGAAATGTTGTCCATCTTTATATACAGTCTATTGGGTAGATAGGTTAATAAAGGCTTCATGGGAGACCGTAATCTACAGATCTAGAGAACATTTGCATTTATTACATATAAACAGGTTAGCTTCACTTCCTCCTGCGACTTGAAGCATGAAAATCCGCTCTGCAGACACATTTGAAGCCAACATGTAAGTAACTCAACTGAAAACAGTTGCAGTAGTGATCTTCTTTGTAATGAACCGCCTCATTATAATACGCAAATCAAATTTGTCACTTGCCACGGCCATCTGCCGGTGCGCCGCTAAATTCATTAACTTTGCCAAAAGCAGCAGAAAGGGGACGCATCAATGCACACGACGGAGAACAAAGCAAATTGAGGCACACACACGTAGAGATGCATAATTTAAACAAGGAAGTGTCAGAGGTGGTCTGAAAACACATCGATCTCAAGTTTAATTGTTTGACGGAAAGAAAAACAAGAAAACCTTCAAACCTCTGCGATTCTTCAACTTTCACAACTGCATCCTCCTCAGTGGTTCACCGACTTCTCTCATCTGACATTTCAATGCAATTTGAAAACAACCAAACTGTTTGTTTTTCGGAGCTCAGCATCATCACTGTTCACCCATAAAACAAACATACTCAGTTTTTACACCCTGGACAGGTCACTGGTCCGTCACATGGCTGACATTTAGAGACAAACAACGAATTCACGCCCACATTCACACCTTCGGGCAATTTAGTTGTCAGTTAAGCTACCCTGCATGTCTGTGGCCAGTGGGAGGAAGTCCCAGTACCCAGGGAAAACGCCCACGCACACACACTAAACCAGAGCTTCCTGCTGTGAAGTGACACCACTGCACCATGGTGGCAGTGTCCTGGTTAAAATGGGAGATGAACAGTCGTCTCCTGTGTAAAAGAAACTGTCACAATCCCCGAATTTTGTTATTCTTCGTATCACCCTGTGTGATGGTGACTACAGTCAAACAATAGAGAGAACAATAGCTATATGGGTCGGAAAAAGCTTCTTGGCTCAGACGACCTATTTGGTTGAATTCTACAGGACAATAGTGTTTTGGGTATAAAACTGTACACATATAGGAAACTGATTGGAATTAAGGAAAAACATATTTATTGTAACTTTACCTATTTTACATTTACAACATTTTAATACTTCACGCATGCTTATTATGAAACATGCACTCGTCCATATTCAATCTAAGCACAATCAGCCCTGTGCCATATGTGAGTTTCTATAAGCTTGACGAGCAATGGCTGATTGTGTTGGTTTCATGCTGTTGCAATGTTTTTTTTCTAGTGTCTGCAATGTTTCGATATCGGATCGTTGCTGTGCTGCAAGCGTTTTCCTCGAATGGTCTGTGAATCAGCAGGAAGATTCCTGGGAAAATGTCCTTACACTCTACGCTCGATGCAAGATGTGAAACAAACAGTGACACCACACACAGGGGAGACATTAGCGGGGGAGCATTTCCACTGGAGCTCACTGAAGGAAACCAATTAATTCAGCAAATATAAAAAGTGGAATCACTTGTTCATCTCAGTCGAATATTTGGATCAGCTTTATTGATCTGTGTTTACAACAACAGTATGATATAAATATATATGGTATAATAAAAAGCAATGGTGGATGAATTCCATTTACCTTCTTCTCTCTCAGGGTCCTGGCGTCGGCCATATTCACAGCAGATGTTTTGAGGAAGTCCAGATGTTCCTGATAACATTAACCACCACTCTCTTCCAGGGATTCATTTCAATATTTACACCTCAATAATAATGTCTGCAGTTGAAAAGGCGCATTGCATGTACTACCTCATTGTCACCAAACTCACTGATATCATTTGCAAATGCAAACGCTTTAGTGCACAGAGCAGCATTGTCCTTTATTGACCATAAAACAAATCTAAAATCCATCTAATTACTTGTGGGGAAAGAAAACTACTAATGAAAAAGAATCAGATCCAATCAGGTAATTCCCATTTTTTATATTGTAATAATATTACTTCATAATGACATCATAGGATATTGGGTGTAAAAGCATTATTTCATCGAATAATGTCATTTTCTGACTTAGTAATGTCATGATGATGTCATTCTAGCTTATGTTCAAGAATTATGTTTCAAAGTTTACGTCGTGTCCATAGTCCCACAGCAAAACCTTAAGAAATGCATTTGAACTAAGCATGAGGTCATATAGTGATTTCTTTCTCACCTCTTCATGACATCATTTACCATATGATAGAATGTGATGGAGAATAATTTTCTTATATGAGCTTCAGTTTGTCTCTTCGGGCCTATTATGAGGCGAAAGCTTAGAAAATATGTGTTTATGTTCACATTGACCTTTGACCGATCAGCTCCAAAAGTTTATCATCTGGAGATAAACTACCAAGTTATATTCATACCAAGTTTAGTAAAAATCTGTCAATGTGTTGTTGAATTATTTTGTACACACACGCACGGCTGTTAATGCAGGGTGAGAAACTTCAAGAATGCCAGTTAGCTGGAAGTGGAGAAAAGGGGTTTGCATGATAAGGGGGAATCCAAAACAGCAGCTGACAGTTTGACATGCACTTGTGTGCATCACAAATTCAGCCCTGACAAACAAGCATGGGCAAATCTGGCACATTCCCATGCCTTGCAAAATAATGGAGTTGGGCATGCACACTTCACTGCACATATCAATATTCCTACAAGCTGAATTGGTCTGTTCAGCATGTCAAATATGTGCACGATCAGGGGAACATGCAGATATATTGCATTTTCATGAAAAGGGTTATTGAAAACTGCAGCCGAGGTTCTGTGATGATATTTCAATGCTCACAACAATTAAGTGCTAGAAAATGCATTTACCAGAACAAAATGGATATCGTCACTGTATTAAAATGCTAATATGTTCCTGGGCCTTTGTATGACCTTGTGAATGCATCTTAAAACAGGAAATATGAGTAGAACACATCATGTGCTGAGCAGATCAGTGACAGCTGTGTGATGCCTGTAAACAGCAGTGATTTATCTCTCCCTGTGTACTCAGACATCCATTCATATGTTTAAACTGTGCATCAGATTCCACTTTACTCACCAAGATGCCGGCCAATGGATCCCTTGTTCAATGTTTCCACTTATTACTTATAGAGGCAATCAGCAAAGCTCTGGAGAGAGAATGAAATCAATCATGTATTTATTCTGAAGCATCACTGACAACAACTATCGTATCTCTTTTTTCCCTTGATCTTTTCTTTTACCGGTATTCACACACAGAGAGAAGTGTGTGCGCGTGTGTGTGTGTGTGTGCGCGCGTGTGTGTGTGTGTGTGTGTGTGTGTGTGTGTGTGTGTGTGTGTGTTATGTAGAGAGTGAATTGTGCTCAGCAATTAATCATTTTATACCCATATTAGTTTGGTCACACTGTGTATGTACAGCTGCATGTCCTTTTGTAAGTGAGTGTGCGACCTGTATGTGCAGAAATTATGACTGAAGACACACACACACACACACACACACACACACACCTCTCTCTCTCTCTCTCTCTCTCTCACACACACACAGATCCTGCAGTCAGACGTGAAGGAGTAAACTCTGAAGTACGTGGTCAGGGTATGAATATCTGCTGGACTGTACAGGCCTCAGCTCTGGTGCAGTGGTTGACAGCCTCTGCAGCGCAGCACAGGTCCACCTGATAGGAGGAACCTGAACGCACCAACTCCCCATTCACAAAACACAGTGTGAGTAACGCATATAATCCTCTTTCAAAAGCCAATAGAGTTGATTTCATTTCCAACTGACACTTTCATCTTCTTCAACATGTATAAACTGAGTATATCTATTCACGCATTTTCATTTAAATAAAAAATTGCTTATTTTCATAATAATGAGAATCAGCGGACAGGAGATTATACAACATCAATATTCAAACCTTACAATTCTCTGTCAAGTAAAGCTGAAAAAACAAACTCAATAATTATTACAAATTTAATGCTGAAATAATATATATTTGAAAATAAGACAGCTACATTTATAATGAGTCAATCCTCAACAATTCTACTCTATTCACCTTTATACAGTATATTTACAGCATGTTGACCCAGTCTCTCTCCCTTTGTTGTACAAGTCTCAGCTTTGATTATGTTTTCTAATTTGTTGACGGGATCTCGCCTGTCTCGTGTTATCATCAGAGGAAGCACAGTGACATCTAGTGGCCCACATGCAGAAGTCACACAGTGTCAAACATGACGTCTCTAGACAACCGGGACATCTGTTCCTGTCACTTCTGTGGACTGCTTCTGTCTATGGTGATAGGTTTGTTTGAAGAAACAGTCACTTAGATGAACTAGAAAAAGGCATCAAATTAAAATGTGCCTGTATCTGACAATGTGAACATGATCATTCTGACACATAAAAGAAGTTTCATCGTCTTTTGTTCCCCGGGATATAATCAGATTGTGATTATAAACCATAGACTGTGAATAAAGAAGGACAACGAGCCACTTCCGTCCACTATCCAGAAACGAAGCCAAGACATCCTGGATACGAAAGTTGCCATCTTGCTCATAAGGATCCAGAGTCTGCGCTGTAGCGAGGTCCCACCGATAAGTGCACTTAACCAATCATAAACCAGTCTCAGCCGTCAAATCAAAACACGTGAACCTGTTTTTCTCGCATCAAATAACTCATTACAACCAATCGTACAGGACAGAGTGAACACTAGGACATACATCAGTGTGATAAGAACTAGGTAATGAGACAGGTTTTAATGACCTATACTGCACCCAGCCACCAGGTGGCCACTTTGGCTTCACTGTTGGAGAGCTGTCATTTCATCTTTATATACACTCTGTTCAACAGGACGTGTTGAACTGTATTTTGCTGCAGAAAATCCTGTCATCTAAATTTAGTAAGAGTGTAAACAGGACTATGCAGTCATGTGCTATGCGGATAAATTTCACATTTAGCGGTTTGTGGCTAATTTAAAAATTCTGCGTGTATTTAAGCTCATTGTGGGTGAAAAACTGGTAATGTTCAGACGAGTGAGTCTCAGATCTGATAGCAGCATTTTTGTTATTTTCAATTATACCTTTATTCAGTAAAACTGAATAAAAATAACTTAATGAGTAAAGATTACTTTTATTTCAGCTGCAGCTAATACCTAGTCTTCCAGGCAGTACATTAAAGAGCACAACCCAACTTATTAGTCATAGTATCTCTGGGAAAGCAAAGCAAAACTCCATATTAATTGACTATCTGCAACTTCAAAGCACATATTCTAGTAGCATAAAAGACTGTTTAGTCCAGGATAATAAAATCATTTTCCTGGAGTTATCACTTAATGTTTCCCTGGAAGCTTCCAGAGCAGCAGCAAATCATTTCCACCCTATATCTAACCATAACTGCCTTGTTGTGTCACTGCCAAATTACAGTGGCGTACAGTATAATGACTCCCTGTTACAGCAGGGTCTGTCAAACAAGCACCATCTGCAGTAAAGACTTAAGGACACAAAGGATCCATTTATCTTTAACAGATTTCCTCACCTTTTTGCAGACACTGGGAAGTTAGAACATTTTCTCCGGAGAGCCACCGTTTATCTTGTCCGCTTCACAGGAACCATATAATCACTTTGATGGGACAGGAGCGGTGTCATTTTGTAAGTTATACTGCGATTACTCACTCACACTTGACCCACTTCAAGCTGTGAGATGACACCACGTCCAGTTCATCAGGGACAGAGCAGGGGAGAGAGACTCCATCAAATCAAATCTTGTCTATGTAGAGATTTTCGTGCAAAGTTGCAGTAAAGGGTGCTAAACGGTAAAGTTAAAATATAACAATAGAATAAAACATAAGAATAAACCTATAGATGAAGCTAAGTCAAATGTTTTCTGTTACACTGCAGGAAATCTAACACTGGCCTTCTCCACCAAACCTGTCTGAACACACACAAACTTAGAAAACCATTAAGATAAAATACCATCTATGACTTTGTCTGTGTAATTTGTTTTATACCTAGGACTCTGAGACGGACAGAGATTATACACTTTGTGCGACGCGAGGCTGCACGGTGCCAGCGTACACCTGGTTTCCTCAAAACACAGACGTGCACTCCTTATGATGTCTGCCCCCCCCCCCCCCCCCCCCTTTCCTCTGGATCCTGATTTATTATCCCTCATTTCAAGGATCCTCCAACACCTTCTGCTTCAGAGATCAGGATGTTCATCACGAGGACTTTGAGTGAACGCAGCGATAAAATGTGAAGCATCATGGGGCCATTTGTTTGGTTCCTGTTGTACTTGCCGTGACACTGACAAGGACTGACACTAATCCAACCTGTGAGAACGAAAACAAACAGGCTGTGAGCGCCGGTTGTATTCACCAGGGGGAGCTATTGCACTTAGTATTTTACTGCCCTTAGTGCAAAAAAATACCAAAAGTTTGGTGAAGATGGAAATAGAAAATAAATCCTGTGTCCTGTCCCTGTATGGATTTAATTTACGAATCTATGAATAAATACACAATGAAATAAATAATCCTCTATTTACTCACCATAAACGTATCACATTAATTAATTACTTTGTAACATTGACTGTTCAAAGATTAAACTTTTTATTGATGCATACTTTTACTTTATCATTGATAATTAATAAATTAAATTCTTGAATACCATTCTGTGACTTTTGTGGTTCCTTGTGCGCCAGGAAATAATTTAGGTATTTTGGAAACAACGATAGGGTAAAGAAATATCCACATATTCGTGCCGAGGGAACAATAAACAGACAAATGGGATAAACAATGTCTCTAATTTTCTAATTTGACCAATGGTCTTAAATAAAATATAATTCAGTCTGAAGACATTTGGATCACGATGTAATGTATCTGAGCTCTTACACAGATTATGAAACAATGTGATGGAGCTGATATTGATTTGACAATGGAATGATGGAGACATTTACTACTCTTTGATAAATCCTGGAAAAATGTCTCACGGACAAATGGAAAGAATTATAGAAAAATGCAAAAGGCTTGAGGACTTGTTGAAATAGCTGCTAGTCATTTGGAACAAAACAGATATATTATTGTCTGTTGGACACGAGGCCTTTCAGTTTGGCACCGTAGCTGCAAGAGCGCCGCAACATCAAGAATATCAAAATCATTTCTTCTACATTTCCTTCTACCGCCAAAGTCGCTGAGACAGACAACAGAAACTTCAAAATGTCAAACCACAACAATAAACAGTTGATTTTGCATAATTTGAGGGAAGAGACAAAAGTGCTTTTGTGTGAATAGCGAAAAAACAAACAGGAAATAAAATTCAGAATATGTTTTAAACGGTCATTTTCTATTCCCGTAACCTTACCACACACCACAAACATGCACACATACAGTCACACAAACAGACACAAACACAAACACACACACACACACACACACACACACACACACACACACACACACACACACACACACACACACACACACACACACACATCCTCCCTCCCTAGTGACAGCTCTAATGGGGATGAGCTGTGAACAGGTTAAGTGACAGACATACAAAATCACAAAACAGGTTCTCTTGTTCGTAACTCAGCCGCGACATTTATGAGTGGATCCATCATAATGGACGTGGATAGAGTTTCCGTGTTGTGCCAGAGACTCTGTACAACACAATGAGACCAAACTGACCTGCTGTTGGCAGCAGCTGTGAACAGGAACATGAGGACCGTCTCCACCGCTGTTCTGTCTCTATCTTTTTGATTCAACATCTCTGTCTCATCGCCGGGGGACATCTGATATCCTCCTTCAGTGCGTTTAGCCCAGAAAGTTAATGCAGCACGATGACAGACAGAACAAGGTGCAGAGGCATTTCCACACAGGTTCGCTCATAATGAAAGAGCCCATTGAATAAACATGATGAGGCAAGAAGGCAAAATGTAAGGATCCATACATATTATTATCTGTTCTCATCCGCATTGACTGACTAATTCATCTTTACCTCTGCCAAGAGGTTATGTTTTCACCTGTGTCTGTTTATCGGTTTGTTACCTCTGCCAAGGAGGTTCTGTTTCCATCTCTGATTGTAGTAGTTAGCACGATTACGCAAAAGTTACTCAACCGATTTTCCCCCAAGGCCTGGGAAGATCCCATAAAATGTTAGGTGCGGATGTAAATTAATGGAATGCTTGAATTTTTTTTTGATTTATATTTTATCCATCCATCCTTCCATCCTTCCATTATCTGTACTGGTTATCCTGATCGGATCAATGGGGAGGGGGGCTGGAAACAATCCCAGCTAACACCATCATAAGTGGGGCGCTCGTGCCAGGTGAGCAAGCAGCCATTATCAAACACTGTTTTATGAAAAATAAATAATTTAGTGTCATTAGACAAGTTTGTCTTTTATATTTCTATAACAAGAAGTGAACAGTCATGTGTCAGGATGTTGATCCTAGGCAGAAGCATGTGCTGGACTAAGTGCCGTTCCGTTTTTTGGTTGACATACTGTACATTAGCTTCATGTTTAATTATCTTCCTCGGAGGTTACCTTGTAATTACAGAGACTCATTTTTATTTGACTACAATCTTTGTAGTCCAATGGCTTTCTAACTACAGTCTACAAGAGCCTGGTTCCCAATTAAAGCGTGTATGTAAACACTTTCAGTGCTGGTAGCGAATACAAGTACTAAGAAGCTTTTTAATCATGACTGTGGTCTTTTGTCGTATAATGGACCTGCGGTCATGAGGGGCTTTTTCCGACTTAAGCAGCCCTGTGGCTTCACACCATCCTGGAACAGAGTTACATTTCCCTCTGTGCTTGTTTATGTGAAGATGAATTTTACTGCAGGGCTAATAGGGATGAAAGCTTTGGGGCCCTATGGGCACTTTGTTTGTTGACTTGAAAAACCTCTGAGCTATATGCCAGCTTAAAGCCAAATCTATATCTGTGGGAAAATGTCCTTCCAATAATCATGAGAATGTGATGTTGTTCTGGTTTCATGCTGTGAACATACTGGCTATAGGCACAGTTTAATGTCGGGACTTGGTTCGAATAAGTCAACATCCAGTGCCGTGTTGATGGGTTTATGACATTAAAAGGACTTAAGCACTAATTATTTTTTAGCAGATGTCAGATGTTTGCAGTTTGGTAAGTCTGTCAAATTAAACAATTTAAGACTTACTTTGAAAAAGAAACAACAGTAAAAAGGAGAAATGTTGCTCCTAAATTTCCCTCAGGAACAATAAAGTATCTATCCATCTGTCTATCCATCTATCTATTGCATGCACAAGACAATTAGTTTTTGGGGTGAAATGAAGACATCCAAAGATTTTCCAGCTCAGTCTCATTGAGAGTAATTTATGTCTTGTTTGTTGGCCGTATCAAATCCACAACACTTGTAATTAGCTACTGGCGGGGACCATGCGTGCTGCGTTTAACGTCTAACTTTGACATATGACCTCTCTGAGTGCACCGACCATCACATTGACATAAAATATTAAGTGTTACAACATAAAAAGAGCCAAACTGCAGGCTTTGAAGAGTAATCCTCATTTCCCCCTAGAGGTTCCCCTGCGTGAAATAGGATAGGGTTTTTAAGTCCTAATAAGTTCTTAATTTAGTGGAAACAAATAGGGGAGGGCTTGCACGAGCATGCACGCACGCGCACACACACACCACACACACACACACACACACACACACAACACACACACACACACACGTGGTCAATAGCACTTTCCCATCATGCTTGAGTTATTTCCCCACTAAATTATGGTGTGTGTGTGTGTGTGTGTGTGTGTGTGTGTGTGTCTGTGTGTGTTTGTGTGTGTGTGTCCTCCTTTGCTTGCCACATTCTGGAGTCCAGTTTCAGGACATTTCAACTGAAGTCTTCACAGCCATCTGAAGTGCTTTAAAATGAAACACATGGGGATAATATAAGTTGTGATCCTCTAAACAAATCAAGTCAGTATAATGTAGTGATAGTGGCTCATTACCCCTCTTTTAATGCACCTCCTTTAATGTTGGTTCTGGGTGTCAACAGTCGGAGTGCGTCTTGAAAAAAAAAACCTATTGAGGCTAGTTAATTAGAACACATGGAGACCAGGGGGCCTCTGCCATTAGACGGAGCGGTTCTTCATTTAGAGACTAATAAAATCGCTCTGGTTGATTACACTCCGCCAGGCAGCAGATGGGCACAGAGTGTCTGACAGAGAGGAGGAGTAGCGGCGTCCCACTGTATTCACCTCCCGCTATTAAAGGTTCAGTGTGTAGAATTTAGTGACATCTAGTGGTGTAGTTGCATGTTGCAGCGTAATACCTCCCACCTCACCCTCCACTTCCAAACAGGAAAGGGAACCTGTGGTAGCCTTCAAATGCACACTGTAAATTATTATTAAGCAGAAAATGGAAATACCTGCTTTAATGTGAAGTCTGGACATTTTCATGAACTTTTTTCGGAGGTGCTGTATGTGAGAACACAAATGTCCGAGTCAGATGGTCCAGACATTTTCTGGAACTTTTCCTGCCAGCCCTCTGGTAAAATGTCAGTGTGAGCCAATGTAAGAATTCAGCAGCAAAAAAAACACAAAAGAATACAATTATCAGGATGAAAAAAAGATGCAATACGTGTAAAAGACACCAACAAAGTCAACTTGAAACTTTGCTTTTGGTGATAAGGGCCGGCGTTGTAGTTGATGTGGCGTAAACGATAAACAACTGATTTTCATTGTAAATTATATGTCAATTTGTACCCTGACACTGAATTCTGCAGAGAAACACTGGAACAGCTCCGTGCTAATGTTCCTATGGTTTTGTCTAAACACACAACAGTGTGAATAATGATATCCATCAGTCTTCTATAATAGTAAAGTCAGATAAAGTCACAGTTGTCTGTGTGTGTATTTGACGATCCGTTTGTGCGGTGCATGTGCGCATGGATGAATGAATGTTTCCAATTACAGTTACAAAGTGTGTTCATGCACACACAAACACACACACTGCCTCTCGCTCTCTGAAGCAGACTCCAGCATGGTTGTCTGGCATTCCTCGCTGTTGACAGTTGACAGCTTTAAGCCGACAAAGTGTGGATTTCACTGGTGCCGTGTCAATTACATGTAATTGACATCCTGCTGCTTGTCAGCCTCGTTTTCTGCTGCTCCTTCGATCAGAGCGCTGGTGCCTCGTTCTCACACTAACAACAAAGGTCACAGGATGAGGCCTGGGAAGTTGTTCTGTTGTTTTTTTTGAAGGCAGCAGTTTGTCCTTATGAATGTTTGTTTGCCTGAGAAGTGAAACTAGATCCATCTCTCAGCTCGTAAAGTGGTCTCAGTAGAATTGTCTATCTCATTCATCAATTTAGCTGAAGTCCTTTCAATGTTTAAGGGCGCTCTTGAAGAGAATCTGAATTTTGGTCACAGCCTGAACCAGAGATTTACATGTGCTTGATGTAAATCCAAAGGTATCCAAGAACAGAATCAGGTGGATTTTTGTGGACATCACAACATACGCCAACGAGTAATGAAGAGTGGTTTGGCGACAGGCGTGGTTTACTGGTGATGGCAGGAAGTGTGATTCAAAGGTTCAGCGTGTAGAATTTAGTGACATCTAGTGGTGAAGTTGCATGTTGCAGCTGAATACCCCTCGCATCACCCTGCCCTTCCGAACATGAAAGAGAAGCTGTGGTAGGCTTCAGTTGTCATAAAAACTCAAAAGGTGTTTAGTTTGTCCAGTTCGGGCTACTGTAAAAAAAAAAAACATGGCGGCCTCTATAGAGAGGACCCACTCTAAAGTATTTAAATATAAAGGGCCCATTCTAGGATAAAGAAAACAACAGTAAACAGTAAAACAATAGGATTATTTCATGTTCAATTTCTGCCAATAGCTTCCTCTCACCTAAAGCTTACACACTGGACCTTTAATGCAACAGCAAATACTTCTTCACCAGCTACTTTGCTAGAGATACAACTGACCAGCAACTAGTGGTTACAAGGAAGCCAAATAAACGTGCTTCAATAAGGAAGTCAGGGATTACTCCTTGAAATATATGGAACCGATAAAGAATGTTGAAAATGGCACGTCTGGGGATATATATAGCTGTGACCACTTCACCAGTCGAATGGTTTTATTGTGAAGCAGCAGCAGAAGCAGATGTTGAGTTTGTATTAACAGTAAATTAATACTGGTCTGACACTGAGTGAGAAGATTACACAGGAAACAGCGACGCTACAATCAATAGGATAAAATTACAAACAGTAAGAAGATTACAGGCCTGCGTCATTCCCATCAATCCTTAAGGCAATCTAAATCCAGATCCTATAATAGTATCAGTGATCATTTGAATGTGACAAAGATCCGTCTTTTTTACAAGATAGTAGATTTAAATTTTGTAGATAAAAGAATCACAAGGTCAGACTTGTTTACACCGAATCTTGAGACCCAATGATACATTTAAAATAGCTGTGGGAATAAAGAGTATATATGCGCACTGGGTTAAAATCAAGTTTTACATGTCTTCTTTTATCCAAATCGGAGTGATGGCAGTTGGGTTAAATTAAAAAGTGTTGAGCAGCAAGGTGTCAGTTGCCATTGTTGCATCGTTGTACAGACACTTGAAAAATGTCTCGCCGAGGACAAAGGACCAACTTAGACTTAAAAAGAACACGAAGGTCGGGTCAAAGGCCTCGTAATTATACGGTGTGATTCAGCTCGGACAGATGTCGTGCCTGAATAATGAAGGGTGTTACTGTCTCACCTGCTGGCTGCGACGACTGTGTCACTTCTACACATGGAGAGAAATGCTCCTGGTTTTCTCTCTTCTGTTTTTGTGTTTTTGGGCCTGAGGTGTCATCATGGCATCAGTTCTTTTGCTGACTGAAGTTGAGCTTCAGCAGAGTACAACACAGAATAGAATACACATGCTTATACCCTGATGTCAGGATGTATTAGAGCTATGTAGGCAATGTTGTATGAGTGAGCAGGACATGCTTTATGGTGCCTATTTGTATGATCAATATGATCATTATCAATTTTGTAGTCAATATTTTATAAAATGTACTTTATGTATCAATACAATGATTAAGATAAGTACATAAATGTCCTGAGACACCCATGGTATATCTCTTTAAGTCCGTTTTACTCTATAATACCTCTAGGTGCAGTCTTCACAGTTACAGGTCATGCAAACAGCATCATGGGAGCAGTAAAGGTCTTGGTTGATGAAAGAATATAAAAAGAGAGAAAGAGAGAGAGGGGGTAAAGAAGCAGCTAATCCATGAACTATCCACGGCTGAAACGGTAGACCGGGCCTCAGGTATTTCATGCACTTCACAGCTTCAAATTAAGAAGCAATTATATTCTCTCCTGGGTCATTACTAATCCTGCTGAGGTAATGGAGCCACACCTACAGCCTTAATTGCAGGGATTACAAGTGAAAAGGCACAATTTCCTTAACCAGCGCGTCACAAACAGAATCTTACCAGGGAGAAAGGAAACTTTAATACCTCATTTGCTAATGCTGAGAAAGCCCTGAGTGGTAATAAACGATTTATAATCTCTCTTTGAACCTTGTCTTTCAAGCTTTTCTCTCTCAGCAACTTTTTCTTATTTTTTTTTACCTCTGCCAAGGAGGTGTTGTTTTTGCCCCTGTCCTTTTGTTTAATTGTCAGCAAGATTTTTGCAAAACTACTGAATGATATTTCCATAGAACTTTGTGGAGGGGCAGGATCTTGGCCAAGAGAGACCCCTTGTAGTTTGGTTTGAGTCTGGAAAAAGGGGCAAATCTATGATTTTATTTTCACTTTTTAACATTGCAAGATGCATTTTTTCCTTTACATTTTCACAAATTTCCCAGGGAATAATTAATGTATCTTGATGTAAAAAGTGTGCATATTTAAGGGACTGATATCTACTAGTGTGTTCATTTGATTGAATTTAATGGGACTTTTGAGCTGTGGCGGAGGCAGGCTCTCTACTGAAGGCCGTTCTAGTTTTAAATGAAAAAATGCAGAACAAATTTTCCAAACACAGATACTAAATTATATTTTGGTCCCTTGAGCTATAGAACCACTAAGGCTGTGAGACCTTTAAACTTTAAGAGTGGAGCCTCAAATTAGTTTTTTCCCCCCCTGCACCTCTGAGCCCTGCACAAAACTGTCACAATGTTGGTGCACACTGGCATCCGCAGAAACACGCAGAGGGAAAGAGATTCGATGCAACTTTAACAGATCCCACGGGGGAAACTTCCTGTCCTGTGCACACGGGAGCCAATGAATTTCGTATAGTTTGCTGTGACACGGCAACTTGTTAAACCAGAAACAGGGAAGAAGATAAGCGAGAGAAGACTACAGAGAGGGAGGTGATAGGGGAGGAACACGGGGGGAGAGGGACATCCCCTTCCCATTAACCAGCATTAGGCCCGACCTTGTTAAAACAGAAACATTCCCCGTTGTCACCAAGATGTCTGCAGGGGGTGGAGAGTCAACCAAACCCAATTATCAGCCATTTTTCTGAAATTATAGCCTGTCAAGTCCTGACGTTTGTATTTGGTTTTTATTTGTTTTATAATAACGTTCACTGAATAGAACCAGTAAGTAAAACATACAATCACAAAGCTCCCTCTTATACAAGGAATTCTGGTGAGAGATGTGACACAACACATGTCAGTCAAAGTCACTGGTTCATGTTTGCACAGAATAAAGTGTAACACTGGTGAAATCGTGTCGTGTGAGATGAAAGAATAAATAAAGTGTCATGAGACAAAGAACACAAGTAGGTGTCAGGGTAATTAGGGACTTCTGGTGCCATGCATGGGTAAGCATGTTCCAGGGCCCTTAAATCACCTGAGCGGTGGTGTAATTACGGCTCTCTGGGACACCACGCAGCCCTCTAATACCCAGGGGGCTCTACGACGGCGCCACTTGTTGCGCAAGCATTCGCAGGGAGGAAGCTACAGGGAGGGAAACACTGAGAAAGGCGGGGGAAGCAGCAGAGGGTGGAGGAGAGCTGGGATGCCCTTTGGCAATTTGGAGGTTAATCTTCTAAATGTTGCCTGACAAAGCAATATTGTGGAGTGAGTGTGCGTGAGTGTGAGTGGGTGGGTGTGTTGTGTGTGCGTGGGTGTGCGTGGGTGTGTGTGTGTGTGTGTGTGTTAAAAGGCAGTGAGGGGTGGGGACCGTGGTTTGACCGGCGAAGCAAATGAGAGGGAGAAACACAAAAAATGAGAGCGTCTCACCACTTCAGACGGTTCAGCAAAGATTTCAAATTTGTTTGTTTGTGCTTAAAATTCCTGTAAAAATGTCCTGTTAAAAACATGCTACAGACTAAAGCTCCACACAAGCAGAAGTGCCTTGCTCAAAAGACACTCAGCTGCTGTCAACGGTACACATTTACTTTCCCTCATCTTTCACTTCTGCTTTAAGCTGAAGGATTAAGGTAACAATGTCTGGTCGGCCTCTGAAGCCTGCAGACGACTGGCAGCTCTGACGTAGCCATTGACATCCCTGCCCATACAATCCTCAACTCCAACAGAGCCAATCCCAAAGGCGCATTTACCAAAGCGATGATCCCAGGGCTAAGCTGTTGTTCAACTGATAAACTGAAGATAGCAATAATGAGTGACGCTCCACCTTGGTGAAAGCAGTGGTTTTAATTAACTCCAAGGATTTATGGGCTTGGTATCTGAAGAGTAATTAGCCGTGTTAACAATACGCGCCTGGAGGAAAATGACACAGCCTTTGGAGCTTTAACAAAGATAGTTGAGCCCAGACATGACATTTGGCAGTTAACTATCTGTCCGTCATCAGCGAGTGTATGAGTCTGTGAGCTTCTGTGAAACTGCAAATCAAAAGAACTGTGAAGGGAACAATCCAGCGAGAATGGATTGGCCTCCGTCTTAAATCATCAACATGTTTTTTCTTTCACATCACAGATAGAGAAGCCTCTGTTGCAACTCAAGCCCCGATGGCACCAACAGAAGCCGTTTTCATACAACTGGGTCCACACATTTCACCTTTCACATATGAAGAATGCAGCAGGAGATTCTCGAGGTCAGACATGTTCACAGCAACAGGGGAATCTGTGGAACGTTCAAATGAGGGCTGGTGTCTGGGAAGAAGAAGCAGGAGGCAGAAGATGTCAATTCTGCTGCAGAAATCACATGTTTTTGTTTACTCAACCTTGATTGTCCCAAGCTCTCAAATCTCATTGTCTTTCTAAATTGACAACTTTGTGTACGGCTCCTCGTTTTACATCCTGAGATATTAGAACTCTTCCAGTTTTGGGTCTGTCCCACACTCGCTCGCTGTTCATTTTCCTGCTGCATTCTCACATGGTCTCCCTCTGCCTTTTTCCGAACATTTGGCAGAAGTAAAAGTTCCAGAAAGTGTCCAGAACAACAGACTCGGACTGTCCGCACAGCAGCGCATTTCTGTTTCCAAGTTGGCTTTTGTTATTGTACAACCATAACTGTCATCTGACTCTTGTTTTGCGACTTATGTAAAGTGACTTGGTTGCTATAACAACACCGCCTCCACTGGGATTAATATGAGTAAGACAAAGACCGATACTGTTGATTGTTGTGAACTATTTTCATGTGCTCTAGATCTTTCAAACCAAGCATCATCACTTCGTAATATCTTCTTGCTTCCGTCGCGATACACACCCTGACACTCATCCACGCATGACAGCTTATTGGCACACACGAGCTCACGCATGTATTTATTATTTTTCTTAACTTCCTTCACTTCTTCATCTACTTCACCCCTCACTTGGCTCAGACTTGACAGGGCTCCCAGTAGCTTGTTGAGGTAATTACCTGTAGACATGGTCCAGAACAAAGCGTTCAGGGAGGGTCCCTAAATGCGCCGTCTAGACTTGGTGTCTCGCTCGCTCTCCCTGTGTCCCTCCATTTATTGTTTGACCTGTCGTCTGACCTGATGGGGAGTCCACCATTAACTTGAAAGAGGACAGATGACCCCAATTGTCTCCAGCTCACTACTGGTCATTTGTCCATCAGTCAGCATGAAAACGCTGGTCCAGAACTCCTAGGTATGGTTTTTCTTTGCTGTTTCAACATATTTCAGCACCTCACATGTACAAAAGCCCAAAGATATCTATGGTTTCTGACTTGGAGACAAACAACAGGGCAGTGCAGTGAAGAGACAGCTAGTCTGACCCGCTGTAATGGCCCCGCTTTGAAGTGGTGAAGATAGTGCTTGTAATCAGCTTAATTGATTGTAACAAGGCTCCAGCACCCGGGAGCCAGATAGAGACGGAGCGCAGTGGGGTGGTTAAGGAGAATCAGTTGTGTTTGGGTAGAGTCGTAATTCAACGTAATGACAGCCATTACTCCAAAGGCAAATAGTGTCACTCATTTCTGCAAACTCAGGATCAAGCTGGCAGATGCAGCCACTGTACTAAAACACAGCCACAGGGGGAATTACAAGCAAATGAGCTTCAAGTGCTACTCATGTGCTGTTGAATTGTGAGTAATAGTCGTTCAATTAGCTAAGAATGAACTCAAGTGCAACACAAACAATTTTGTGTTAAGGAGCAATTAACACCACATCAGGCTAATTCTGTACTTTTGTCAAAACAGAGGAGTGCTCTGATGTTACACTGTGTGAACAAGAATGGAATAATTCAAAACATTTACTTTATAAACTGCAAGATCAGTATCTTTGTGTCTTTTCTCTCTCTCCCTGTGCTTGTCTCATCATCTGGACTTGATCAGTCCATTTCCTGGCTCGTTCTGCAGTCAACAGTTATCTACAGATCAGCAGACAGCCCAACTTAAAAGGCTCACAGGGGCGGCACCGACATAGGACAAGTGAGCGAGAGAGAGAAACAATCATATTACATCACGATAAGGAAATTATTATCTCATAGAAGTCATTATTGTCCCAATCTCCAGTTAAATCCTCGTTAAGTTGTAAACACAACAATGACATAATATTATCGCTGAAGTTTGGTGTGTGTACGTACAGTTCTACACACACACCAAGAGTTACGTTAGCACTCACTTTGAACCATGTTTCTGGTGAATGTGTTTCACCCTCCACCAACTTTGTTGATCTTCATTGCTAAAAACAGCTGCATCTAGAAATCCCACTGATGAGAGTGATGCAAATGGATCAAAACAATTGAGTCACACGGAGGAATATAAAAACACTGAAGCCATTTTCAGACCTGGAAAGTGTCCTGATGGGGTCTGGATATTTGCTGGAGTTTGCCTTTCACATATGAAGAACGCAGGCCGGAGATGAGGGGTGGCGGAAATCACGTGTTTTTGTTCATAACACAATACCACCAGGATCAGCCGTCATCATCAAAACTTTAAATCTCATTGTTTCTCCAAGTCGACGTCTTTGTCTGCATCTTCAACATTTATAGGTTCTTTTTTTAATCCTGAGATATTTGCATACTTTTAGTTTTTTATTAGTTTTGTGTCATCAACCACTCACTTGCTTGGAATTTTCCAGACATACAGTATCTATGTTGCATTCTCACTTGGACATGTTTATGTGACAACTTACAAGGGACCGGCAGGAAAAGTCTTGCAATCTGTTTTTTACGAAAACAACTGCATGCAGAAACAAACGTAGTAAGAGTGGTAGACTTTTGGGGTTTGGTGTGGATAACTACTGTAGGTGACCATGGGTTTAGCCTGTCTGACCATCTGACTCCTGTGTTGCTCTCTATAATGAACTCTATTCTAGTAGTGTCCAAAGTCCAGCTTTCCCAGAATCTCACCAGCTTAATTTCAGATCATGCAGATTTGTTCTCTTTCCACCCTGAACCGCCTAATCCAAGACCAAACACAGCAACAATAGAATAACTCACAACACTGCCTTCCACAGTAGCAGCCAGTTACACTGCATATCTACTCTCTGATGCCCATTATGTGATTAGATGACGCCCGCTGGGGCTGATGACAGACTGGTTCTGAGCTGGTTGCTGCCAATCTGTTTCAGAGCGGAGTGAAGTATGAAGAAAAACACACATTGCTGCAGCAACAAAGCAAATAATGACAGACTGTGTTGAGCATGAACATAGGATTCCCTTGCATAAATACAAAACCAATGAAAAAATAATGCTGTGTGTCAGCCAACAATATCAACGTGGAAGGTGTTGTCCCAGCTTGATTAAATGTGGTGTGAAGTGTTATAGACACTGCTGTCTCTACCTTTCACATCCTTTCCTGTGTTACCTCTGTAAAGTGACACAGATAAATTGGGACTAGCATCTTGGTAATTGCCGTTCAGCCACAAGCCCCTGTTGCTCCATTTCAAAGGGCACAGGCACCTTTGACCGCGTAGGGCGGAGAAAGGGTCAATGCAAAGGACCCCAGTTCTCGCAGGGTTGGAGCCAAAGATCAGAGCGGTTGTGCGCTGGTGCGCTGGAGACCTAATGCCATAACCCGGCTCTGTCCTTGATCCTACTGCGACTGGCGTCTTTCTCTCATTAAACAGCGGTGAGTCAGAGTCTTGACTCTGCATGCCGTCGCCCAGGAAGAATTTCATTAATAAAGAGAAAAATGTTCCTCTTTGGCGTCAGATCAATACTTTCTATTTTCATTTCATGATTCTGCAGTCGCTCAGCCAGCAGCACAGCGAGCGGCCTGTCAATCACAGAGCCGCCCCAAGATTTAGACGATCAGCTGCTAAATTAGTCAGTGGGCCCAGAGGTTATTCAGTCACCTACTCAGTCGTCCTTTGAGCACACAGAAAAAAACTGAGAGCCAACTAACCGGTGAGTCAGCGAGGCGGCCCGCTGACCTTTAAAACTGTTACGACTGGCTTTGATGTTCCCTCTTCCTTGTTTTGGCAGAGTGGCTGATTTGTTTATTCACTTAAGTGCTTTGTTCTTTATGACTCTATAAAAAGAAGCCCCCACTGCACAATGATGGCTGCACATACTGATGTTACCTCAAGGTAGTTAAATACACACACACACAAACTGCAATGTGAAACGATGAGAGGACCTTTAATTTTAAACTATAAACCGTGGAAGGTCGGCAGGATATGGACAAAACATTCGCCAGGCTCAAATTGTAAATGGACTTTACAGCTTCATATTTCAATCAAAAGGTTTACCAATTATAGTTGTTATTAAAGTAGCATTTGTGATCACAGTATAAAGCATAGATTGCATATAAGAAGGGTGACGCATGTCCACTTCCACCCCCTATCCAGAAATGAAGCCAATACATCACTGAGACAAACACAGCCATCTTGTTCATTTGGAGCCAGAATCTGCACAGTAGCAATCGGGGGTTGGAGCCACTGTTTGAATTATTAGTTTGGTCCATGTTCCATCCATAAACATGGAGGAGGCCGGATGTATTTCCTACAGTGCAGACAGCCACTAGGCGGCAATCAATAACCTTTGGCTTCACTTTTGGGGCGCTGTCAGGTCCTCCATCTTTATATCCAGTCGATGTTATGAACCATAAAATAACTATGTCCTAAAATGAAAACTGTATGAATCTGGTTGGTGATATTCTTTGCAAGCTTTGGGGTAAATGCAGATACACTTGAGATAAAGCGATAAGCTAAAATGGAAAAGCAAAGGGTCGAATTACAAAGTATGTCAGAGGATCAGTTGTACTATGTTTAGTCATATTAACCACTCGACTCAATAAACAGATAAACTACATTTGTCTCACTTGTGTAACCTTGTGTGAGGTAATTTCACTGTCATAACAGAGTGTGTGTAACGCAGTCAGAATAGCTGGGAAAGTTGTGGCTTTTTCTACCATGAAATGTTATTTGCAGTAATGAGAGAAAAAAAAATATTTTAAGGGGATTTGTTTTTTGTGGTTTAAGTTGTTTGTTGTGTGGAAGGTGGATTTCCCCAATCTCTGGAAAACTTCCCAGAATACTGTGCATGTTCACAGGATCACATGCAACTCGCTCGCACACACACACAACACACACACACACACACTTGCCCTTCCAGCACCACTTAAAAACAATCATACCATTTTAGTGCCTCTCCATAGTAACACGCCTCCTTGTGATTTACACGGCCACCTCGCCATAAATCCTACCTGTCAGAACTGATTAAGATATAGTGTGTCGAAGGGAATCTACATAGTTGTGAGAGGAGCAGATGGCCCCTGGCAAGTCTCTCTCGCTTTCTGTGGAAGTTGGGAGTTTGGCAAGGAAACTGAAGTCATGAGGCCTCTGATGCACACAGAGTCATACAGTAAAGGTCTGATGATGCACCCAGTGTTGTGATCCTGATGTTACTCCATGATTGATTTCAAACAGCCGGAATGTAAAGTGAGCTGAAAACTTAAGGGTTTCATAATTTCAATTCCTGGGAACTGGGAAAATGCCACATGCGATTTGTTTTAGTTTTTTTCTTGCACATAATGCATGATCCTGCAAGATACAGAAGATTATGTCCTTGATGAGTAATCAAAATACGTTTAAATGACACGTGTAGAGCTAATGATATTAGCAGGGGTGTTGCAACAGGAGGGCAAAGCAGGCAATCCCCTGGGGTCGTGAGCTGAGGGGGGGCTCAAAAAATGGCTGAATATGTTTGTCCACAGAATCAACAATTTTCCGAGAACCCCCTTAACATCTAGCTCAGTACAGGAAACTGCAAAGACACTATTGTTTGAAAACCATAAACGAGTTTCCATGCCACTGGTTTTGTGCCTAAAGCGCAGAGGTTTGGTTGATGACTATAATGTCTAACTATAATTGTCTGGGGTGGTGGTTGGGTTTGCACTTGAGCTTGACTACTTTGCTGTTATTTATGCATATGCACAGTGTGCACTTTGTTTATACTTTTGATACCAAAAGCATCTTTTCACGATTGTAAAGATGTGGTTTGGTATCATGTGTTTCTTTGGTTGGGGGAAGGGGTCAATTTTGGGGTTTGATATAGAGTTCCCTGAATCCCTTTGCCCCCTTGAAACACTCCTGGTATTAGATGTAACCTGCATAGCTAAACACAGACCTATTTAAACTTTTATGGGGTGCAAGAAAGGTGAACAGGTGCCTGAGTTTGAATGCGCCCAACTTTCCAAAACCCTTCAAGGTGTAGTATTTTAGTCAGGGATTGACAGGAAGACCTGATAATGATGGGTTATGGCGAGGTGAAGCTATGAGCCTAAATTAGTGGATAAATACATAGACACAGCGTTCAAAACGTCACGAAAGAGCACAGCTCCAAATATATACTTGCAGATAGTGATTACTTGGCAATTATCTACTTCAAAAGAACAGTTTGTTACACAGAGACAAAAACCGATGCATTCTGTTTGACATCAGGCTAATTTCTCTATAACAGTACGCTGGAAACACGTGTCCTGCACCTACACAACAGGAGCATCTGCCATCGACTTGCCCCAGATGAGATTGTTTTGTACTTGTGACCTACTGTTGTGTGAATTTAAATGTGGTTTGACCAGATGCCCAACAGTCCTCTGGTCAAACCCCATTTAAATTCACTGGATCCAGATTTGTATTGCTTTAGGAAAGTGGAAAAATGTATTGGTACTTTCCTGAACCATACTGCAGTTTTCCACCAGTTTTCGGCATTTCGTAATCCTGCTAACTAACAGACAAACTAACGAATGCAGAAGAAAACATAACCACCTTGACCGAGGTAATAGAGTTGTTATGTGTTCCTTGACATATCCTGCAAGTATTTTGATCAGAGTACTCACTAAAGCCTTAAAAACGAATCATTGTTTCCCAAGATTATCAGCAACATCCTAATAATACACTTAAGGATTTTACAACTCAGATAATATACCAAATTTCATACGGTTGACAAATGTCTGTCTTCTACCATTATCACCACATTGCCCCACACCACTTACAAGCATACATGTCTATATGGTTATGTGCATGTGTGTTTTGATGTCCTCCATTCAACCCCTTTAGTGACTTGTACCTGGCTGCCAATTTTCTCTGGGGCGCTCCCCTGCAGGGTCACAGTAATCAGCTGACTATCCTGTAACATAGCCCCTGGGCTGAGTCCAGCAACAGATTGCCTCCTTCTCCTGTCATTAGCAAAGTGGGCAAAAGTGGGCATCAATCTTTCACGTCGCAGGAGGAGGCCTCGTTCTGCGGCTTCTGAAAAGATCTGTCTCCATTGTTAACAGCTAATTGGCCCTGGCGCCATTGTAGCGTTCAAAGTAGTTATTTAGGTGCATTACAGGCGGCGGTTCTGAGGGCTTGGCAACCTCGGGGAGGGGAGGGTGACATGTTGAGATAATTTGGATGCAAGTCAAAACAATGTGATTATGTTGAGTGTACATGTGTGTATGTGTGAGTCAGTATTGACAGCATGTCCCACTGGTTGGACCAGTTAGTAGTCGCTCAGAGAAGAACTGTGTGTACAGAATTATGCAACATGTGTGTTATTATATACAGCGTGTCCGTACACGTGTGCGTGGACGTGTGGGGACTGAGGTATAATTTAATTTCACATGTCAACACAACAAATTCCTATCATGAAGCTATGATGTTATCACTTTTACTAAACAAATATTTATCAAACAAAATGCAATGTGTTACATGTGCTACTTTTATATATTGGATAATGTTTTAATCGTCCATATTGGATTTTGTATTGATATTGGCGGTATCAGGTAGCCCCATGCAACCCTTAAAGGTACAAATGATATGATTCATATCATGATACCGATCAACCACATTCTCCAGCTCTCATTTGAGGTTTATTTTCTGCTGTTCTGTCAGAGAAACACACAAATCAATCAGGGAGCACTATAAAAACATGTCAACTGTTTATAACACACTATAAAGTCATTGTGTGCAGCTACAGCACATTTTAAGTGTTTATTCATGTTTATTAATATATAATAAGCTCAAATATGAAGCCAATTTTCATATGATCCCTATACTGTGTCTTCTGTCGAAGTTCATGATGTAGTTATAGACAAGCCTCCATTGAGTAGGAGTTATAATTATATCTGGGAACAATACGCTTATAATCAACTATTTATTAAAAGGGTTTGTGTACTGCTTTAATTTAAATGTATTGTATTATTGTACATTTTAACACCAGTATGTAGCCTAGTGAATTAATTTCATTTTAATGGGCCAAAATCAAATACAACACCCTCTATCGTTATTTCAGAAAAACCCAGTTGGATCCCCGGTCAACACCGTTCTCCGTCTTTCCTCTCACGTCTGCTCACATCTCTGCTGTGCAGCGTTTGATTGAGAGGGAAAGGTTCACAAAACACTACTTTAAAAAACTAGTACTAGTACTAGTACATTGAAAACACATGTACAGTTCAAACGATGCACAGTAAATGTTTTAGTTTTTACCGACAGTAACGAGTTTTCTTCATCTCGACAGCCTCCGCGTCTCAATAAGGAAGAGTTCATCACAAATAACCGCAGCAAGAGAAACTGCCTATGGGGACATGTCACATTTTTACATTTCAACAGGTTACTTCTTCGATCGCAGGGGGATCACAACAGATTGTAAAATCTGTTGGCGTGATGGCCTGAATGTCTGTTTTAATGGGAATGTAAATAGTATGTGAGTGCAGCCCAGCCTGCTGATTATCCAACCAAACATTCCACCACTTCTAAGTTCCTGCTGTAATTACAATGCTCTGAGGTGTACGCACACACACACACACACACACACACACACACACACACACACACACAAACATGCTCAGACAAATTGCTTTCGCCATTATCGGGCTTAAATGATATTATGGAAAGAAGGAAGTGGGATGTGTGGGTAATTTTGCTACACCCAGGAGAGCCCCCTTTCATCTACACCCCTCCTCCTCCTTCCTTTCTTCCTTGTTTCCTTTATACCTCCTTCTCTTGCAGATCTTCTCTTCTATGGTCACACAAAGCTGTGGTTACATTATGTACGTGCCTAAATTGCATGTTACATGCATATAATACACACAGTATGTATTTATATTAGTCACACATTCAGAGTGCACCTAGTCTCACCTCAGATTTTGGCATTGTTTGAGCTGGGCCTGACTTTGTTTATCGATGTGTTGTCAATACAGGCTGTAGCTGTACCTCTGCCAGATGGGTTGTGTTCTCCAAATACCACAATTAAATGCATGCCAGCTGTTATTATGATTAGAATTGGCAGGTTATGGTTTGATGAATGGATTGACATACTTGCCAAGTTTTTTTATACCCTCACTTATTAGATATAGCTCTCATAACACGGCCTCATTTATGTCGCCATTTTCAAAGATTTGATCTATGGACCTGTAGCTGGATCTTTTGATTTGAAGAACATTTTTTTGTTGACAATGAGATCAAGTATGGTGTGAAATGAGGAAAGAAAGAGGAGGTGGACAACCTGAAAGAGACGAATTAAGACGCAAGGCAACAGTCCCCTCATATTCAGTCAAGCTGCACCAAGTTTCAGACACTCATAGTTATCAATTCCTTAAAGGTGCCAGTTTTTTTCATCAAGATCCATGAATTATTCCCCTGGAAAATGTGTGAATATTTCAAAAACGTAAAAAAATTCCCTGGGTGTGCCCGCTGAAGTTCCTCACCAGAACTTAATGGATTCTTCAACCAAGTTTCATGGAAATCTTTTCAGTTGTTCTGCGTAATCGTGCTTGCAAACAAACCAACCAACCAACGACACACACGACTAATGAACTTAGCAAGAATAACAAAGTGCAAAGATGAAGAGGGAGGAAAGGAGGAAATATGCCAATGACAGCCAAGCCAAGAACGAGTTCTGTGGATAATGACTGACAAGGTGCCTGCAGGGCCTGCGGGCACAGCCAGGCAAAGAGAGAGAGAGAGAGGGGTGGAGGAGGATAGAGGTGGGGATACTGGAAAGAGCTGCAAAAAAAAAAGAAAAAAGAAGGCAACAGTTTCTCCCCTGAGGAGTCAGCTCTTTCATCTGGCCGCTCACTGGCGCCTTCACAAACCTCTCATTGTCTGTGAAATAACCCCACTTTAATAAGGCAGCAGTAGCAGTGTCCTGGGAAATGAGTCCTGCTGCACAGTCTCACATAGCTGCTCGGGCCTGCTGACTAAAAACGTGCAAAAAATATCGGGCATTTACTGTACATAAATCTTTCCTTGAGGGTGTTTGAGAAAAAAAAAAACCACGTGTTTTTTCCGTGAAGTTCTCATGTAAGACTATTTCAGTGAATTTCAAGGAAAGTAAATCAAAAAGCAGCTTTTTCTTGTGGGAGTGCGGGACAGAAGAGTTATGCACGGCTGCAGGCTGTGCACGAAGGAAGCACTTGTACCACTTAGACATTAACAGATGATGATTGCAGATCAGACCTCGTGATATTAAGTGGCGATTCATTATCTTTCGGAGAGAGAACCACAGTAATAAAAATCCTCTTGGTGGTAAACATGAGCAATTAGGCGACAGATGAGAAGTCACTTTATAAATGAGCGTGACCGCCGGAAAGAATTACACATCCTTTCAACTCAAAGTATTTCTGCTGCAATCAAAGGGCCTGCTTCTTCATAGAAAACTGCTGGAACAAGTGTAATAGTCTCTGTCTCAGGAGTGGGGCAATTTCATCCGACATATCGTAGCGTGAAAGTGTCCATGGAAAAATCCCAACGACTTAGATAATGGAATCACAAAGAGTTACTTCATGTTTAATATGCGTAGAGAATGGGACTGAATCATAGGACGAGAGAGGATGAACGAGTCGACTACAGATATGAACAGAGGCATGTGAACGTCTCATCCAGTTCGTGTCCAGACACCAGCTGGACCGAGCTGAGGATTTTAAAAAGAGCCAACAACTAAATGTGTAATTTGCTGAGGTAATATACTCTGTAATTTGAGCGTGACACCCTTCTGTTAATGCTGGACTGACATAGCACACAGCAGGATTGTGAGTAACAACTGGAAAGTCCCTGTAGAGGGAAGAACAAACGAGTCAGAAAGAGGGATGGAGAAGAAAAGGGATCAGTGTTTCACTACAGCGTAATTCTCCATTATTATCCGCATGGGGCCCATGTTTACACACGCTGTCTCATGAGGTTAGAGTTAAAGCTAATAAATGACTGAAGCTTAACATGTGATAATGTTGTGGCCTAACTTTTATTGTTGCAGCCTATTTTCCTCGACTTAATGAAATCAAGGGGCGACATGAGGGCAACCGGTTTCTTCAAGTTTTCACAGAATCTCGGTTTTCGGATTCAAAGCTCCTCATGACACATAAACTTTCATGTTGCACATCTGGATTTTCCTTTTTTATCTGCTTTATACCCCCCTGATCCACTTCACTGACTCCAGAGGACTTTTGCTGCTTTCAAGTGCTCCATGCAGCCTTACAAATCACACAATAAAAAATAAACACTGTAGTTGTTTGGTGGAAAAATTACTACTACTAATAATGAATATATAATGCTTCTGCTTCTGCTCTACCCAAAACAAAAACAAGCATCTTCTGTTTCCCACTGACCCTGAAGGCAACATCTGCCCACTCATGAACATGTCTGGGCTGCAGTGATTGGTCAGAGTGGATCCGTGTCGACGTGATGCGTCTTCATCCTCCCACATAGTCGTGGTACTTGACAGCTCCACAACATTGCGCTCTCCGCCGGAGCGACTGTCACCTGCGGCTGCAACTTTTTGCAGTTCACTCGCTTCTCTTTCATCTGGATGAGACCCGGAGGAGAAATGGCCTCTCAGGAGACTTTTAACGACCTGGAGTGTAATTCATCCGAGGAGGACAGCAGCCGCGCGGCCTCGGTGGAAGGGACACGAGAGGAGAAGACGTCTCCAGCGGTGCGTCGGCACCATCCGTTCAGCGTGGAGGCGCTCATGGCCGGGAGGACGACACACGGCCGCGGCGGTAAACCGGAGGGAGGCTCGGTGGCGGTGTCCCCGCAGCGTTAAACTCTCTGTACCTGTGCCGGGAGCCGTGCAGTCCTCCCGAGGGAAACCGAAAGAGCTTAACCGCGGCGCCCTCGTCGCCGGTGAAGTCCGAGGCGTCGGAGTCAGAGGACTGCGCGCCCTGGGTCACCAGCAGCGCGTTTTCCACACAGCCGCGTAAGTTAGTGCCACCGCTTTTACGCACGCAACGTGTCTCATTCTCTGCGATATACGTCATTTATTCCTCTATAGAAAGGTTTTATATTTTTCCTGCTGAACAATAAATTGTATCCTGAAGCCAAAGTATCCAAGTTGCCCTGGAGTTTGAAGAAGTAAACTAATTGGCTGAATATGGATGCGACAGATTATCATTGTTCTCTCAGAGATGTATTGTTCACTAAGCTGTGCTGCCATGATGTTTCCTGTTGGAGAGAAAGCAGGAAGTTGTGCTGAGTGAACCACTTATCTGCTCTAAATGGGTCAGATGTTATATTGGAGGTTAATGTGGGAGGAAGTAATTCAAACATATTAAAGACATGTAGCCTTTTATTGAAATGTGGCCTATTAGATAACAGTGCAGCCTCACATCAAACCATCAACAACTGATTTACGTTAAAGTAAATCCAACTGATCGGTTTATGGCCTCCATATTTTATTCTCTCATTTTATCTGTCTTTTATTTCTTCCTGTAAAGTGCTATGTCACATTGTGGAGATAAGTGCTGTGTACATACAGTTGATTATAGTATTGTTGTTGCAAGCAGGATGCCCAAAAGCCACAACAAATCAACAGGACATTATGGAAGTGATTTACAAATGAAGTCCTCGGTCTAAAATCTCCTCTGTTTTCTTCTCCCAGGTCACATCAGTCCTTCCTGTCCGTTGAGGAAACACAAGAACAACCGAAAGCCCCGCACTCCGTTCACCACATCGCAGCTCCTGGCCCTGGAGAGGAAGTTCAGGCAGAAGCAGTACCTGTCCATCGCCGAACGCGCCGAGTTCTCCTCCTCTTTGACCCTGACGGAGACCCAGGTGAAGATCTGGTTCCAAAACCGCCGCGCCAAAGCCAAGAGGCTCCAGGAGGCCGAGCTGGAAAAGCTCAAGATGGCCGCCGACGCCAAGACAGCTGCGGTGGCGGCCGCCGCTGCTGTAGGTTTGCACCCTGGCTTTACGTTACCGTTAACCCTGGGCGCCATGTCACTGTACGGACAGTCTTACTCTGCCTATCACCATCACCACCACCATCACAGACCCATGCTGCCAATTTCACCTTTAGGACTGTACGCCACTCCGCTGGGCTACAGCATGTACCACCTATCATAAAAATGGAAATATCTCCGACTGTGGTGAAATGTGTTTCAGTGCATTTCCAAGGATTCCCTAAAAATGGACACAGAGGACATTTGAAAAAACTATGTTTGTATTATATCTACTGCACAAGGAGTGCGTCAATCAACTTTATGAGCACTTTGACTCAAATTAGAAAAAATCTCTTTCTTAAATCAAGGATTGTGTCTTCTTGCCTCTTTGGATTGTCTGTTTACATGACCTGTCCGTAGAAGGAGCAGGGGTGTCACTGTCCAGCTGTTCATCCGTTTCACTTGTTTACTTCTGCAGTAAGTGAGCTGGGTGAGCACTTGCACCGGGCACAATAACAGAGACTTCAACTTTTCACCAAAAGCCTTCTTTATAAACTCAGACTCAGTGCCTTGTTTTGAAAAGAGCCTTAATATCAAGACACTGTTTCTTTCGTGGGTGAATGAGTGTTTCAGCAACTCAGGCCAAAATAAAACATATCACTGAAACATTCTTTTATATTCCAGTTCTACAAACATGTCTGTCGCCTTGAAAAGAAAAATGGTCAAATTCAGGTTTGTGGTGTCGTCAAGGCAACAAGGTTCAACCCTCGCTTACTCATCCAGATGACAACTTATTCTCTCATATAGCAATAAAAACATCTTCAACTCTACTCATTCCTTTATAAAGCACAGACATATTTATTCTCTTTGAAATACAGTGCTGGAAAATGCATGTATGCCTAATGTTGTGTATTTATAATGTAATATGGTACAGAGACCAAAAGTGTATTTATATTGTTCTTCCTCCTGAGCGTCCCTTTGAAAGGGCCTACGTCGTGCTATGCAGTTTTTGTTTTCACACCAATGTCTTATGATTGAAATGAACAAAAACAATTAAAGCTTTTCAGACTGTTTCCTTTTAAAAACATGAGTTATGTATTATATGTGAACATGTGCAGTTACATTCACTGATGACCATTTTTAAAAGTCTTTTTTTTTTTTAAACCACGGAAACCAAGCGGCTGATTTTCCTCTTGTTCAGCTCTGTGCAGATACAGTAGGCTCTCAGTGTATACGTGTGGGCTGAAGTGTGTGTGTGTGTGTGCGTGTGGTTTGTGCTTCCCATCAGAAAGTGGTCAGTTCAGGGCAATGTTTGACAAACCATAAACGAGATCCATAAATTACTTCACAGACAGTTCCCATAATTACCGAGCTGTCGTTTACCATTCTGGTCCAACTTCTTTTTTTTTCTGCGTTACATTTTTATAATGATGCTTTTGTTTATACAGACATACCTTCTGTTGTCTCCCTGACAGTCTTATCACTGTATTTATAACTCTGAGCTGATCGGGTTTCATAAGCTGTTAGAGCATGAGAACTAACCAACAGCATTTATCTCTATAATAGATTGGTGGTTGGACCAATGAGGATGTGACAGTGACGTTAATGTCTCTCTTTTTAATTTCTTGTTTTTTAAATCTCACCACAGTAGGGCTGGGAGATATGGCCGGAAAAAAATGGACAGATTTTAATATCGGTTGATAGATAATTATCACATTATTCTTTAAAGTTTAAAGACACATTTCTGTTTTGTCTCTTCTTACTGAGCAGAAAATGACAAACTTGCAACATACTATTGCTTTCAAAGAAAAATATATTGTGATAATTATTGATATTGTTTTATCACCCTATCACCCTTACCACAGTAACATTCACTTTTAATTAACTTGTAATAATCAATAACAATCTTTAAATTAGCCTGGGACACAGGCGTTAATTAGCATTATTTTCCATTCTCTTGCTTCTCTCATGTTAGAGGCAACGCTCACTCATTTGTTCCTGCTCTTATCCTCTGAGTCGTGTTCTTCCTGCCTCATTAAACTTTACATCAATGACCTCTGTTGACTATAGGTTTGAATTAGTGGGATCCAGCGGACCACTCCGGATTAGCAGTGTAGGCTTTTGCAGGGCCGCAGGGGTGAGCGCGCGGTGGCATGTGGGGACGCTAAAAAAGGTGCCTGGGCCTTGCTGCAATTACAAGAGCGGCTTACAACTTCCGTGTGACTTTGATGTGACGAGGAAATCGTTTATAGGCAGCAGCGTATTTATGAGGCTTCCCCCTTTAACCAGAACGAGGCCGAGGGAGCAGGGGAGGAGACAGGGAGCAGCTCACATTGACAAGCAATAGGCCTAATGAAGTGCAGATTGGCAGGAGGGGGCTTTGGTTGTGAAACATCAAGTTTGTGCTACTCGCTGGCGGGTTGTTCGATAAATCCTCAGTCCTTTTGCTTGGGGGGGGGGGGGAGTCATCACCACTGAGGATCTGTATTTGTGATAGTCTCCATTGATGTGACAGGGATCGTTTGTCGTGTTGTTGTGCTGTTCCTTACACAACATGTGACCGACCACAGCTGAGCAAGCCATGTGCTTGTCTACTACCTCCTCTAGTGGCAGTTTGGAATATCACATGTGGGTGGAAGAGTCACTGTGGTCGCACTGTGAAGCACAACATGAGTCACATTGGTTTGAGGAACTGAATACAAAGCACACACACTGGATACAATCCTCCTGTCTTTCAACAATCTTTTGAACCCTGGATTAACATAACAAACCTCCACCAAGGCCCAAAAGTCTGAATCCACATTTAAATCCATTAGATCTGGATTTGTATTTCTATCTGCACCACATTGCACACACTCATAAATACCAGTCTCCTTTTTAAAAATCAAGATCCATGAATTACTCTCTGAGAAATCAACGGAAATATAAAAAAAATAGTAAAGACAGTGAAACAAAATTTCAGGATCCACCCCCTGATCCTGATCTGCACCAAAATGAACAGGATTCCTCCCTGACCCACAACACATCCTTCCACCAAGTTCCGTGCAAAGCAGCTTTTGCTTAATCTTGCCAACTACCTAACAAACAAAACAAACCAACAACCAAACGCTGAAGAAAATACCCCCTCCTTGGCAGAGGAAACTAACACACAGGAGCTCACTGTACACTTGACAGTGCATTTCCAACTTTGCAGAGTCACACCAATGACGTCCCAACTACGATGGATCCATCCATCCATTGAGGGTAGGGGGGGGACTGAAGCTACTCCCAGCTGACATCAGGTGAGAGGCAGGATACACCCTTAACAGGTCACCAGTGTATCACAGAGCCAACAGATGTACTGTCAATCTTTTTACAACATGTAGACAAAAGAAAGGGAGCTAATCATTGTAGAAAAGAAAGACAAATAGTTGAAACTGTTCCATTTCCATTCAAATGTGGAGACTAAGCGACCAAAGGGAAACAAAATGGCTCATAGAGACGTCACGATGCAGATATTTGTATATAATCACATAAGGGTCCGTGTTCTGTGGATTTCCACCTGGTTGCATTTGTACTTGTGATTACTTGCTGTCAACAGCGCAGCCTGCTACTATTTTTAGAATGTAGGGCTGTTTAGCTATGACGTGTCTGTGACATCACGTCCTCCTCTGTCCTTAATTCTACACAAACGTCAGCATTCGCCTCCAGATACTGTCTGAGCAGGAGCGCCAAGCTGGGAAAGCGTTGCATTTCTGAGGAGATGCCTGTTGAAGCCTGTGTGTGTGTGTGTGTGTGTTCCTTTGACCTCTCAGTGTCTGCTTTCTGCCACAAACCGAGAATATGAAAAAAATATATATATATATATATTTCGTTTTTTTTCCGCATGGAAGGGCTCACATCTTTTCACTGTGTGCTTCACCAATCTGTTTCGGAGGCTGATTCTTAACAGAGTCTATGATCGTAACTTCTTGTTACATTTCCATAAGATTTCAAACATGCACAATGGACTATGTGAATAAAGATCAGATTTGTCAGCTTTGCCAAAATATGATCATCTGCAGTTGTTTGCTGTATATCCTCAGTCGTCTGATGCAATCCGTCTCTCTTTCAGAATAGAGAATAAAAATTATCTTTATCCATTAGGAGACAAATTGTTCTGTTTACACATCCTAATGAAGCCCTGGGCAGCGCCTCCGGAAACAAAGAGAACCCCCCCCTGTGAGTTTATACATTCAGATTCATTGGGGCTTGATGCACAAGAATTCTGTTGTTGTTGTTGTTGTGTGTGTGTGTGGTCTTTGCAGATATCCCTCGAGAGCCACACAGTAGCAGATGTAGGGAAACTGCCCCGAGCAGGCCAGTGGAGGAGGACAGCCAAAGATTCTTACGCTCGACACACACACACACACACACACACACACACACACACACACACACACACGATGGCCTGTTTCTGTTTCACTGATTTCTGGGACACTTCTTGGGAAATTGTGACCAACACAAACACACACACAAACGATGTATGCAGCACAAAATAAACACGATGGAAGTTTGACCGGTTGTTTGTTTTCTTGTTTTCATTTTGAGCGTCACAATTTCCATCTTCTGCATAATGATGTTTCCGAAGCTCTGGCCTCCTCAATAAATTTGCGTTTTAAAATAGAGCTGCTGTCTCAGAAATAATGAGCTCATAGACGCTTTAAAATGGATTAGCAGCCATGAAGAGGAAACACATTGAATTTATAGACAGACTAATTGCAACATACATCACTCAAAGGAGGGTTAATGATTTATTATTAACGTGTGCTGGTCTTAACTGGCTCCTATCAATACACGTTTGTAACAAGGACACTGAGAACACCAGCTTCTGCTGTTTCGATGCCTTATTTTTGCAAGTTTTACATCATCTCCAAACATGCTCCAGCTTGTCTTTGCTTTGCTCTCTGTTTAATTTGGCTCTTTATACTCTTCCATATGCTGCATATTCATCATATCAAAACAGCATATCTTCATGTTGAGTGAGACATTTTCCGATGAGGCCTTTGGTCTTTCAATGTGTGCGATTTCCTACTTTATTTCTCTCTGCTCCTTTTAACTAACTGCATAATGAGAATTACTGAGACTAGAGCAGAATAAGGCTTTGATTGGATCTCTCACGAACGCACGCACACACACACACACACACACACACACACACGCGCGCACACACACACACACACACACACACACACACACACAAGATGATTTGCCAGTCTAATGATTCACTTAAAAAACTATTTGTTTGTTGATACACAGTCACTGTTACGACATTACTTATTAAACAGTGTGAGAACACTGACAAAGTGCGGCTCATACACGAAATGATCCGACACTTTATTTTACTTATTTAACGTGCTTTAATGCACCTCTCAATCCTCAAGCTGGCGTCTGAAAACAGAAGTAAATGACAATTAATATCATTTACATTGTGCGCCTTTGACGTCATGAATAAACTGTTTATGCTAATGCGATGCTGGCTGATGTGGACGCGCGGAGGCCTCTCAGCTAATCGTTGCCCCGCTCGACCGATGCTAATTTCCAGGTTTGATTGATTTTGAATTAAATTGCACATAAAACGTTGAGTGCCTGTGGTAAAGCTGCTAAAGCCTCCCACTGCTGCCACAAAATAAATTCACGAGGAAAACAAAACGGTGTGGCAGCATGCTCCCGGGCATTTTGTTGATTTTTTCAGACATGCGGTGCATCAGCGGAATACATTTTTTAAAATAAAAACAAAGCCATGAAAAACAAGCCAAAGAATGCCTGTGAACTACAGATCTGTGGGAGTGGGATTAGAGTCAGTGGCATTTCATAATGGTACATTGAATCTAACAGATACACAGTGAGTGTGCTGATTAGATGAATCCAGCTTAAAGCCATTATCAGCAGTGGAACTAAGTAAATATTTACTGCAAAGGAGAAAGAGCAAGGATGTGGAAAAAGACTCAGAAGTTTAGAGACACGTGAGATGTGGATTTGGTAAGACGACTTTTGCAAGGTCACAAGGTCAAATACTGTTAAAAACAAATCATCATGGGCTACTTGCTCTGTGGACTATTTCAAACGCTGCTGTAAAACAACGAGTGGTCTCACTTCGATCACTAAGATTAAACAATATGAATTCTACACAGAGGACAAAAATAAATGTCTATACTGTGAAGCAGTAAATGCTCAACTGTACCACGCACACGTTTGTCTGTTCACGTCATTTGCAAGAGGAAAGTTGAGCTGAATGGGAGAAACAGGGATGAGATCATTTGTTTCAGCGACGATGTGCATGAAGTCCCCCTTTTCATCCAGTAGGCGTCGCTATAGCAACAAAGTTTGGGCATCAATGAAATCCAACCAAGCAGCTGGAGACCATCCCAAAGCCGGCCACTTTAATTTGGCTGCTGTTCTTAAAATAGAGCAAACAAAAAAAGGGACTGAATGAAAGTGTTCTTGTCACTGGGCCATGAACAACTAAAATGAACCTGAATAGAACAATTCGGATTAAACCTCAGTTGGTTTGGTGAGAATTAGTGAGGATAAAGAGAAGAAAACACTCAGCGTCATTCTGTTCCATGACATGTTTACAGAGTGCTTGCAGTCGTGTGCATGTGTGTGAGAGAATGCTTGTTTTTGTTACCTCTTTCAGACTTTTAGACCACATGGGGACCAAAGTCTGTCCTAATGAGGCGAAACGTCATTTCTGATATCTTAGAATTGGGGGGGGGGGATTCTCCTTAAGTATCTCTGAGGATGTGTGTGTGTGTGTGTGTGTGTGTGTGTGTGTGTGTGTATATGTCATAACACACACATGTTTGTACAGCTGTCTTAGTGAGGACACACCCTAGCCCCTCACCTTAACCATCCAAACTAAATGCCTAAGCCTAAGCCTAACCCTTAACCTAAGCTAAACCTAATTCTAACCTTAACCCTAAAACCAAGTCTTAACCCCCAAACAGTCCATTAAAGGGGGGTCACAAAGTGAGGACCCGCCAAAAGGTCCTCACTCCGTAGGTTGTAGGCTCAAACTGGTCCTCACAAAGATAGCTGTGCAAGAGCACACACACATTAATGCCACAAAGATAGACTGAGAGAGCTATAAGGCACACATGCCACTACAGTGCCATCTCTCTGACACTCACTCTCTCTTTCTCCCTGTCACTGTCTTACACTAACACACACACACACACACACACTTACTGCTGTCACTGCGGTTCATCTTTTCTTCATTGCCTCGCTGCCAGTCACAGGCGCAGCACTAATACAAACTGATTAGGTTTTGGTAGACACGTTTCAGGGGTTCAATAAACATACAGATTAAAGCTCAACAGGTTTATAAAATCTGCTATTCAAATAATGATGCTTAAGTCTTTATGCATATCCAGACCTCTCTGACTATTAAGTTGGTAATTCCCCTTGTTAATACTAAAACAAATTGTACTCTTGACTCCAACTGTGAAGTAAATGACCTCTCATACATTCACATTCCATCAGGTCGGTTTTGAATCCGGTTTAGAGCCATGTGATTTTCAGGCTGTTGAAGCCATATGATGTGTGAGAACATAGCTCAGGGATGCAAACTATTTATAGATTCACATGTATGATTTCATGTGATTGCGTCCTGCATTTCTCCCTCTCTCTCGTGCTCATTAGGAGGGATTATGCACACAGACCTGCACAGGTTCTGAAGGGATGGCATCAGCAGGGGGACACAGGTGATTACAGCAGAACAGAAAAGGGAATCAAGGGTTGTGTGCAAGATCAGGTATGAAAGTGTCGGCATCTTCACCCAGTGGCTCTGAATGTCGATACGGTCTTTCTACAGTGAAAGATCAAAGGTAAATTTACTGTTTTGACTTGTATATGTGCATCTAAAAATATGGCAGGTGTAAGTAGAATAGACTCCTTTGCTATTAAAAGAATTAGCCCCACGGCCGTCTGTCTAATCTTTATTTAAGTAACGGGTATAGAGACAAACAAATGTAGTTCAACAAAACATCCATACATCCATCATCTATACTGCTTATCCTTTGAGGGGGCACGTGGGGAGCCAGGGCCAATCCAAGCTGTCACAGGGTAAGAGTCGGGGGGGTCGCAGGACGCCAGAGTACCTGGAGAAAACCCACGCAGACACCGGGAGAACTTCAAACTCCACACAGAAAGACCCCGGCTGAACCAGGATTCAAACCAGGAACCCGATAACCTAATAACACACAAACTTTTATAATGTTTCACCTTTATTTGACTGACCCATTAAACATTCACACTGCTGGTGAAAAAAAAACCAAGTCAACCCTTGGATTTGGTTTGAATCTCTTTTGGCAGAAATAACCTCAAACTAGCACTTCCAGAGCGGCTCAACATTCAGGAGCAATTTAAAAGGATCTTCCTACACAAGTGTTTCTTTAAAAAGGGCTGTCTGAAAATAGGGAAATGGAACGCTTCAGTTCTGAACGTGGCTCCTGATCCAACATGACTTGAATGCTAAGTGTCAAAAGTCGCCATAAGTCCAAGAGACTGCGGCTGTGAATGTGCCGAGTTATCACATGGAACTACATGAGTGTGTCTGAGTGTGTGCCAGCGAGGCAGCGAGTGTTTCAGTACATTCCCGCCCGGCTTCATGCCCGTGTAACTTCATAACTGTTTTTGGCTGCGTGTGCCAGTCTGCAGAGGAACAGGGGATCTTATCATCCCCAAAACCTTGTGGTGGAAATAAACAGATTCATGAAATGGCTCGTGGGATATAGTTCAGTGGCTGTTCTGTAGGTCAGCGGGCGAACACACAACTACAGCGGGCAAGCACATCAAGAGCTAACAGGCCAAGTAAACATGACTTTTGTGTTACAATGGAGACAGTAAGCTTTGAGCAAAATCTTCATTAACATTCATCGAATTACCCCTCATATATAAAGTCAATGCACACAGGCTCAGATACAATGTCACACCATCTGTTTGAAAAGACATGAAGAGATATTTCCCAGTGGAGCCATTTTCATGTCAAATACATGTTAAACAGTTTAGGAGCTTTAGCGGAAAGGGGATTATTTATCGATTTTCTTCCTGATGTATCGTATTTCACGTGAAGATACCGTGAGGAGACGCACATTCTGTATTCCTTGGACTAGCTTATATCTCAAGAAGAGACAAGTGATGATAGCCTGTTTACACAATGATCCTTTTTGCCTCTAGGTCTCCTTTGCCTATCTTAAGAGGAAACGTAGTGGACATGATGAGACATTTATATAGGATATGGGTTTGTGTGTGTAAGCGGGGGGGCGGTGCTTAGTGGGCTGAAGCAATGTGAAACTATTGAAGTATTGACAGAGCGCATACAAACCTCAGTGGTAGAGGGGAAGAGGACTTGATGGATATCTCCTCAAGTGACATCGCTCTTCTGGATAAACGGCTCATACTTTGCCTTTGCTGCTGTTTTCCTTTGAGGAATAAGATTGCATTGTGAAGTCTAGACTCTAGTGTGTTATTAACTGATGCTTGGGGTGCACATGTGGAGTAATTGCTTTTTCTGCAAAAGAATTCTACAACACCTGAAAAACAATGACACTTGAGCATTATTGCGTTAAATAGTTGATGGCTTTTATGTGTTTGCTAAAAATGAATCTGCAGGATACGTAACAATTCCCTCTCCTTCTATGATTTTGTCTCCACCCACTCCTCAGATGCATCTATGAATGTTAAAGTTCTACTTTCTTTCAGCCAACTTTTGCTGTCTGCTGTCTGGTGCTGTGCAGCCTGTGCTCAGGTAGTTTATCAAAGCGTTTTTGCTATAAAACAAAAGCTGCCCACTGCTGCTGAAAATGGGTTTAATGATACAGGGACTGATGAAGAAGTTGGCTAAAGTCTTCATCACTAAGAGAGACCCGTTTCAGTTAAGACAGTTTGTTCTAGATTTGTGATATAATGGACTGCAGGAGCAGGACTATATGGGATACAACAGGCACATATACATATACTGCAGAACATGTATGTGGGTTTTACCATCCTGTGTCTGTACAACAGCCTGGGGGCCACATTTCCTCTCATAGGATCAGATGCCCTTGCGTGGACGGATGTATATGACTCATAAGCATGAGGGAAGGCCTTCCACGTTGACGCCTCTGAGGAGCAAATACAGCACAAGGGTCTGGCTGTCAGTCAGCCTCCTACACATAGAGCATCCCTACGAGTCAGCAGAACTGTGCACTGCTGCGTCACATTAAAGGCAGGATGACCCGAGGCCGGTGGCTGCCTGCTTTGTCAGTCTAACAAAGCCCATTTGGCCCTTTTCATACCATTGCAAGGGCAATTTGCTGTGTGTGACCTTTCGAAAGGCAATGTAACATGACAAGAGCGGTTAACATCTGAAGAGCACCCAGGGGTTTCTGAAGATATAGGCCATTCTTACAGTTTTAGAGTTTATCCGTTTGTCATCTTTAAAATAGACTTCCCCCGCTTTGTTTTCTGTGCTTTAATCTCTGCAGCAGATCCCTCCCTGCCTGCACCCATTTGATGATTTTACACTACTATCAATTCCCCTGGAAGAGGAAGAGGGGAACGCACCAGAGAAAACTCAGATCAGAAGGTGGGATGCTGTTGTGGCATCCACAACTACTGTTGCTCATCCAAGTACAAACCACACCCCAGACACATATCACATGCAGAGGTCAACCAACAGATGAATTACATTTTGATGCAGTTGAGACAACAGTTGAACAGTTACTACTCTGACGCCATTTTCAGACATGAACTCGGGAAAATGTCCGGAAGATCGGGTCGGGACATATTCCAGAGATTGCCTTTCACATTTGAATAGCGCCGTGGAAAATTGTCCAGTTCATACTAACGGGAAAATTTCCCGAACATTCAGATGCATACAGTCGGCAGGACATACATTAATGGACGAAATAGAAAATGAGAGACGGGTTAAACTCTGGGAGAAATCCGCAGTACCCAGTAAAAACCCAAACAGAGGGAGAACAGACCAACTCTATAAGACCAAGACTGAACTGGGATTCAAACTGGGAACCCTAAATCGTTTTCTTTTTCGTCAAATTAGATATTAAAATGATAATTAATAACAACCGGCTTGTGATATAATTTCAGTATCATATCAATATATTTAAGCAGGTATCAAATTGAAGTCATATTCTAGTATCATACCACCACTAGCAGTGATTGTAGCCAGTGGTTACCAAGTGACACGACCAACTAACAATACAGTTAAAAGTTAAAAGCAATTATGTGATGTACCAATGTACACAGAAGAAAAGGTATACTGCAGAACATCATGCCATATATTGTGTGCATTGTTTTGCAGCCTGGCCACCACAGGGTGCCATGAAACACAAATGGATGGATGATTTAGAGGAATTCAACAACAATGATGAGACATAGTGACATGACGGCTGTGACTGACAGCTGACAAGTCCTCAGCCCACAGCCAGTGAACTTGTTCCTCCCAGACGAAACAAATCAAATTTAATTTATGGCTGTGTGGTTGTATTATAGGTTTTTAATCACAGTTGGAGGGAATGCTCTAGCATTTCACTTTGAAATAGCAGCCATCAATAAATAACTTTGCAGAGTATTTTTTTATTCAATATTGAATAAGAGTGAAATCCTATCTGGCACGATCTGTTGCTCTTTGCATACAAGTGAATATGAGGGTTTGTGAATATTTATATCTGCGACAGCATGCAACTCTGTGCTAAATTATGGACGCAAGCATGTACACTTTCAACCCTTTTTGTTTGGATACCCATTGTATGTGTGTGTGTGTGTGTGTGTGTGTGTGTGTGTGTGTGTGTGTGTGTGTGTGTGTGTGTGTGTGTGTGTGTGTGTGTGTGTGTGTGTGTGTGTGTGGTGTGCGTGTGCGTGTGTGTGTCATCCAGCTTAAGTACCACGGCTCCTGAGTAGAGGATGTCAGTGAACCAGCTAGCCTCTGGGGTTTAGCCTCCACTCGACACACTGCGAACACTGTTCTATTCTAGGAACTTGCCTAAAAACAGAGAGGAACACAGTTGTGGCACTTTCTGACACTCCTACCTCTGGTTCAGCTGCTGTTTCATTTCGGCCGGGGAGGGGGCGGCAGGAGGGAGCGAAGGAGAGAGGGACAGATAGGATGAAAGAGGGAGAGGCTGAGGGGAGACAATCGCCCTGAAGGCATTTGCTCAGCCAGCCAGCAATGCATTTACATAACCAGCTGGCAAGCCGTGCAGTCAGCTAGCCGGCCGGTCAGTTATCCATCAATCCTCAAAGAAAGCTATAGCTCAGTAAACACCTATCCAGTCCGCCAGAGCCCAACCGACCTGAGTTGTTGAGAGGCGACAGGCTACAGGGCTTCGACTGTGGCAGGTGTGTGCCTCACTTTCATACGGCCCCGTGACCAGGGAATGCTAATGGGTAGTGGCAAGACGGGAGGTGTGAAAGAGGTGGCAGAGTGGTTGAAGGGAACATGCCTCCGCTTTATGAGGTAAATGGAAAACAGAGATGGACGGAGGGCTATATTAGGTGTGAATCACCGAACAGGCGTTGGTGTGGCTGCGCCGTGGTTGGTACGTCTTTGTGGAGGGTGGGGGTGGAGGGGGTTACATAAACAGCCATTGCTGCAGTATCCAAACGGCCCTTCCAAGACATCCTTTGGCATCCAACTATCAGTGTAGAGGAAGTGTTCGGTTTGTGTTACTCTGGCTGCGTTACGACTTGGTGGGCATCTCTCCTCAGTCATGTACGTGCTGTTGAAGCTTAATTTCACCCCCTAATTTGAAAGCTTTCATTAACTGATTACATCCGAATGTTCTGGTGTTCTTGAGCTTGCCAACAGATGCAGCCAAGATAAACATTCTTTCATCGTTTTCAGCTGTCTCCTTTCCCAGGGCAACAAAAGCTGCTTCAGAGAGAGAGGAAATGACAAAACCAGCGTGACGAGACCACCAGCATGCAAAACAAATGCACCTGTTACCACAATAACTAAACAAATTGAAAATATTCACAAGAAAATTATGATGTTTAAGATCTTATAGGAGGACGATGAGGAATCAAATAATGGTCTTAATAAACATCATATTTCTGAAAGTGTGAATTTGTAAAAGAAAAGAAAATCTCAAATTCCAGTTAATGGATTTGTAAGAGTTTTGCAGCCCTAATAAAATTCTGTCTAGTTGTGAAAACTTTCTACTCAGACAAGTTTTTTTTAGCTTTGTAAATATTTTGTTGACAATTTCAAGTATGGTCCACTGAGCAAACCCAGGCACGGGTGCCACACACCGGTGCTATAAAGCTTGACAGGGTCAGGTGGAGAGTGACTCACATTGCTTCAGTCCAAACCTGCTCCTTCAATATGACGTGCACTAAAGTTTCTAGTATGGAGAGGAATCAAGACAGGCACAAAATTCATGCTTGTAGTTGGTAATTTGTAGTTCCTATGTCACAGGTAGGAAGTGTGTGTTTCCTTCTGTCTGACTTTTGCACATTGTAAGTATCATTTGCAAATGGGAAACACAGCCAGGCTTCAGATATACTGTATGGCAGATACATTATATAGACACAGAGAGAGAGAGCGAGAGCGAGAGCGAGAGAGAGAGGTGCTGTTTTTAATTTAATCATTATTCCATTAGACTGTAAACACATGCTGTCCACTCTCATTCTACCTCACACATCGACGCACACAGATGTAAACACGTGTACAAAACTGACAAAACTCAAGACAAAGTCCGTTGCCAAAGACACAAGACGAATGCGCCGGCACTGAGACAAAAGCACACACCTCCATAACTTCCTAGTGGTTGTGGCAGGTACATGACAGCGGCTGCTGACAAAGCGTCGCCCTCTCAGCTGTGGCTCATAGATTAGAGCAGGGCTAATTAAGTAGAAATGGTGTGAGGAGAATGAGCTTTTTTATCTCGGCTCATTGTGGACGACGCCGCAGCCAAGACAATGACACATCTGAGGTCAGCGGGGAGGTCGAGCAAATGGTGATCTAACTCAGTGAAGTGCAGGGGAATAATATTAGCTTCACATAGCTGTCGAAAGTGTTTAGAGATGTAGTTTGGGAGTGTGGTCGCACAGCTTGACGTCCAATAATTCATTTTAAACATCTTCTGTCTCCATAATTGATCCCTACAGCACAATGATTTATGACTTTCAAAGAGAGGGTCTAACATTACGGATTTAGATGCAGCTGCAGACATTTGTTTACTTCGAGTCCTTCCTCTGTTATTAATAATTGCAGAGAAGCACAGATGCTATGATATATCCCCTTCCATGCATGCATTTCCTAGATGATTTGTTATTTTGTGTGGTCTGAAGCATATAAAGACAAGACAAATACAAGATCTGTCCTGACTTGACAGCCACTTATTGTCTTAGTATATCAATTACTCACCATGTACGAGTGTTTGGGACATTTTTTGGCATCTACATATATCATAAATATGTATATTGTGTGTATCTATCTGCTTTTTTTGTGACACCATGTTATTAGCTGTGCTCATGTCCTCGTGTTCTTAGCTGACATGCACTGAATGATGCCCATTTTCCTGAAATCATCCAAAGTCTGTTGCTTTGGAAGATTTCCCAAAAATGTTTCTAGTAAAATGTCTGAGTGAGGTGCAAAACACACACAGAGAATATAAATGAAAAAGGTGTCATGCGAGAAGAAAACATAAACACAAATATGAACTTGTTGAGCGTTATATGAGCGTTGTTGATGTGACGCAAAAAAAAAACATGTTAGTGAAAGTTGTGGACATTTTCTTGCCCGTGTGAACGCGTCTGACCCGGACAACCTCCCCCGATCACTACTTCACAGGCTTCAAATGCAAACGATGGCAGCGTTAGCATCCGGGATATTTTGGCTTAATTTCTGGATGATGGGAGAAAACTGAGATTTGTCGTCCATCTTTATTTACAGTCAACGGTCTAAACATATTCGCAGAGAAGAGCAAACCCCGGCCTCTGGTGTCACAACCGCCTCCCTGCAATTCAGTGCAAATTATTTATGCAGTGTTGCATTAATTAAAACTATAATGTTTCCCCGGATTTCCCTGCAAGGTTTTTACGGGATCTGTAAGGATTTGTGCAAGTGTTACTTTCCTGAGTTAAAGATAGCTAAATTAAGCTTTAACTATTGTTTGTAGGCTACCAAGCTAAAAATCACTGGGAGTGCCGGGCAAAAGGTGGAGCCGATTTAGTTTGCAGCCATTGTCAACAGCAGAAGGTCAAGACAGATAACAAAAAAAAAAGATAATGTAAAACCTTTTTTGTACCAATATTTTATCCCACAGCCATCCGGTCCTCACCTTTGCTTTCTGGCCGTCCATGATAATGATCTAATACCTAATGACTTGTTTATTATCAGCTGATGCTCCTTTCTACAATCTGCCACTCACTGGCTGCCCTCACCGCAGCAATTAACTGTAATTGCTCCCCTTCTTCAAACAAAACATTTGGGCGCCCGGTGCTTTGATATCCTGCTCGACTACAAATGCGATGAGAGTCCCTCACTTCTACACAATGAGGGTGGAGGGAATAATAGAAAATCACAAAGATGTGATGGGTGGAGGGAATTAATCAGGGAACAGTTTATTTCACGAGGTTACAAATTGGAAAGAGGTCCGTCCACAGCTGTGCACCTTTTATTGATGCAGCAAACCAAGATCTCCCCTCTGCTGCAACACACCTCTGATAGTTGAACAGTGAACCATGTGAACTCTGTAATTAACTGAAACAATCTGACACAGAATGAAAGTACACCGATCGGATTATTTCATCATCAATAAATCAACCAATGGGAAAACCTATTAACCCCCGATAATGATGGTAGGTTTAACAATAACAACGTATTTCTAGTCATTAACTTGATTGATTTAGAATCTTGTTAACCTTTTTTAAGTAAAGAGACTTAATAGTGTAATATTTTGTAACCATATTCTACAATAAGCAAGGATCTCACAGCTATGAATTAGACATACTGTTAACACACGTTATTTTTATATACTTTAACGACTTTTCAATTCTTGGGAAGTTTTGTTCCACCTTTTCAAATGTCCCTTTTTGTGATTTTTATTTGGATCTGCACCAATATCTACATCAGACCCCTAAATATCGGTGGTTTTAATTTATCAAGATCCATGTTCTCTGAGATGTCAGTGAAAATGTCAAAAAACACCCGAATCTCCCAATGTTACGGAAAGTCAAATAAATCCTGTATGTGCCCCTCATCCAGATCCACACCGAAATGTAACGGCTTCTTCTCTGATCCAGATCATATCACATTTTTGTAATCTTTCTTACAAAGAGATAAATACCTGGTTGAGGTAATAATACAAGTAATTGTTTGTTTAACTTTAGTAATAACTTGACTTTTTTTTTTTAAAAAACCCAGGAAAAACTCAACATATTTCAGTCTTTATCATTTCACAACGACCAACCTCGAACGGATCCGCAGCGACGCTCGGAGAATTGGATTGAGGATAGAAGTAATGAAGATAGAAAGATAAAGGTGGAAATTAATTAAGCGTTTACTCGGCTCTGCTGCGTTTTCATATCAATCACAATGTTCCTGTGCAGAGAGTGAAAGCTGCAGGTCAAGAACAATTTAACAAGAGCCCCCCCCCCCAATTTATTGAAGTACAGAAATGTTGTAAACCAGATGTGTTCAGTGTCGTCAGTTCTTCCATCAAGCTCTTTGTTAACCAAACATCCCCAAGTCCACACCGTAACAAGGATGATTTCTCTGCCACTGAACAGTCGGCTGCCGACATAAATTGCTCCGAATAGCCTCAGGTAATGATTTTGTTTACACACCCTTGGCTTTATTTGGAGTGTGATATAAATGGGATTTCAGAGGAACTGTAGCTTTGCCATTTCATTTTATTGACTCTTTCACACTTAAAGCTACGCTAACTGAGAACGGATACGATCTTTACACAATCATACTGGAAGAGACGCGCTGTTTCAGTGACACAGTGCTGATGACTATTTGATAAGCTCCACGGACTCTTTACGGCCCCCACCCCTGACTCATCAGCTCAGTTACACCAACCCCTCAATGCTACCTTAACCATTAATAGACATTTTAATGCCACTTGTTTAAGTGGCAGTGCATCAGCATTTACATGCAACTCTGTACTTTGTTCCAAGTGAGTTTTGAAGTCTCGACTTGTGCTGACCTAATCAAACTACGAGACTTACATTTGTCGCTTCCCTGTACCAGGCCTTATAATAATAGTTCCTGTTATAATAGGAAGACAAAGACAGTGAAGGTCCCTAATGAGTCGCTGCTCTTGCGAGATAACAAGGCCTCTGTCCTCTGAATACACAGGGGCATACAGGGAAAAAGAGGTTATTAGAGATGCTGCATGTACACACCTAATGCCAATTTAAAATAACCATCTGGATTCGTCAGGTTTCTTTTTATCACAACCTTATTCAAATTGACCACAAAAATAGGCAACGTTCCTACGTGTCAATAAACTTAATAAAAAATAAACAAAATCAGTATCGTGCAGAGACAGTTTGTCATTCATTTGTTTTATATCACAAAGAATGTGTGGTAAAGCCTCAGGTTATGATTTATGCTGATGAGAGATACAAAGGAAAGGACCATCGCTAGTTTGTGGGAAAACAAAAGTTTATTGTTGACATTACTTTCCACTTTGATGAGTGAGTAGCCTGTCTCCATATTAAATCACTGCAGCACACAAAGTGAACTCCGTTGACATTATGTACAAAACTGCATATTAGAGTCCTTTCATTATTTACTGAAGGTACAAGAATGACTTTCTGCATAATTTTGTTCAACTTTAACCCACGTGTACTAAACTAATACTTTAACCAACAAAGAATTGAAGTATTCCAATCAGCCTGTGAATGTCTAGAACATCTACTGTTACTGATTTACATAATACTGTCAAGGGAGATGTTTGCAGCTGCAGGCATGAGCTGTTCTGTAAAAGGTAAAAATAGGTCAGCCGTGGAGTAACACACGTCTCACCTGCATCTCCTACAACGTGTACGGCTAGCCCAGTTAGAGAAAATCAATAATGATGGAGACAATCATGAAAGACATTAGAAGCAGTTTATCACGAGTCCAGTGATCCCACAGTTGAGCCTGAGAATGAATCTCTTCCATTCAAGATGCTCTGTCTTTTAAAATGTAGGGAGGGTATGTTAGTCATTATCCATTTCCTGTAGCTATAAAAGTAAATGTGCTTTTTTTAATGCAGCCAGAACAGAAGACATCCGGCTGGTGGATCACTTGATTGAAATCATTTATTCACATCTTGTGCGGAGAAGCTGCAGACAGAGTAATATTGTTTTTCGGAAATGTCCCCAATTAATTAATGTGCAGTGAAATGGGGGAAAAAACCTCTCACAGACTTTTACAAAAGATTAGTGTGAACTGATTTTTGTGTGTGTGAAAGTCCATGTGAAAGAAAGAGGATTGATGTAAGGTACATAGATCAAAAATAAAACACTGAATTATTTTGTGAATGACATTTAGCATCTTAGAAATCATTGTGCATAGATGTCACAAACAACTACATTGAGTGACAATAACTACAATTATCTTTAATAAGTGACATTTTGATAAAGGCTTGAAAATGGTTGTTTACTACATGAAGCAGCAGTTGAGAGAAATCAAAAGAAACACTAAAGACGATGTTTGGTTAGAATTAGCTTAGCTTATTTTAGCTGAGGGTAGAGACTTGAAACAGGGGTAACAGCTGTAGCCTGGTTTGTGTAAAGCTAACTAGGTATAGACTCACATGTAGTCAGCTACAGTTTGCTCTCTGGCGTATTGCATGAAGTTGATTTACCGCACATTTTCCAGAGTTAATGCTTGAAAATGGCCATGTTTCGTATTGTCTTCCGTGTTTTGCAAGAAAAAAACTGACCTTGATGTGGTTCAATGTCATTGATTGATTGATTGATTGATTGATTGATTGATTGATTGATTGGGATCCCACCCAAACTGATGGTATGTTAATACAGCCATGCTTTCTTCACTATTCTCAAAATAGGCGAATGTCATTGACACCAGTGCTCCCAGATGAACGGCTTTGGCCTCGTATCAAACAACCACAAAGTACTTACAGAAACACTCCAGCATGTGTGTCCACAGACTCATAAATACGTGTGACACTTTCTGCTGAAGACTAAGTGCTGACTTGGCCTTAGTTTAACATTTTATTTTGTGTTTTTCACTTCCTCTGGAGAAACCCTAGGGTTTACACACACACCTTGCTGATCTGTGTTTACAAGGAAGCTTTTTTTTTTTTATTCAACTACAGGTCCTTTTTCGATCCCGCAGGAATTTCTATCTATCTAAGTAACACAGATGGAGGATGTGCCACTGGTCTCTGCTGCTGTCGATATTTTAGAGGTTGTTTTATTGTGTGGAAGCTTCTCTCAGCAAGCAGCCAGCCTGCATTCATCAGTATCATCACCTTGGGTTGACCTTGAGGTTTCTCCACTTTCATAGCTTATTCTTTCAAAGAACTATTTTTAATTGATTCATTTTGTGAACTTCATTAAGAGAGAATGCAATTTCAGCTCTCACTTAAGTCAATTTATTTGTATTTAGAATACACTGATGCTGTGTCTCACTTCTCTCATTTAATCTCTAACAATAAGTGGTGTAGACAATTTTCAAAAAATAGCGGCTGTTGAGCAAAATGCGTGGCATTTAATGCTGAACGTTAAACATGTAATCTCTGTCCCCCTGAACTGACGTACACATATTCTTTGAAGTTGGTGGCAACCTGTTTTCAGATAGTCCATCCATCCCATACTTGTAGTCACCATATCTCAAGAACGTCTATAGGGGAATTTCTTCAAATTTGTTATAAACTTTCAGTTGGACTCAAGGGTTAATTGATTAGGTTTTGGTGGTTAAAGATCACAGGTCAAAATGGCCTCATGAAATATGTTTTTGGACTCTCCAGTCCGCCTATAGGACATTTCGTAGAACTGCAGTTGTTGGTGGTAACATACAATGTCGTAATCCTAGTTTAAGATTTCCCTCTCTTTATGGATGCTTGGGCCTTTATTCACGTTTGTAGTGGCTTATTCTAGTTTCAGGAGTAAACAGAATATTAAAAAGGGCATTTGATCATGTACAGAATATAATGAAGGCTTTGATTACTATAGTACTATAACTCCATCTTTTTCACATATTCAAAAATGGACGGTGAACCATTCTTTTGAATGCAACACAGTTTCTATTCAATACGAAATTCAAAAGCCTCAACGTCATTTTAAAAACGTACATTTGTTTTTCTCAAAGCTATTACCTTTCATTTGGAAAGCAGTAATTCGTTTCCGGCAACTCTGCCAAAAAAACTGTGCAAATGTAAAGTGGAGAAAAAACAGCCTGAGTCAGATAAAGGCCAAATAAAATGATGCAGTAACAAATGAAGAATAATTAATCTTGAGATAATTGAGGGTCTTTTTGCTGAGGGGATCCTGTGACAAGGGTCTGTCTGATTTCATAGACAGGGTTTCTCGTCACTTTGTAGGAATGAGCTCATGAGCACAAGATATGTCTCTTAAGAATTACACACAATATACACAATTTTGTTCTGCAATTAACATAACCCTACCGTTCAAAAGGTTGGGGTCACTTAGAAATTTCCTTATTTTTCAAAGAAAAGCACAGTTTTTTTCAATGAAGATAACATTAAATTAATCAGAAATACACTCTATACATTGTTAATGTGGTAAATGACTATTCTAGTTGGAAACGTCTGGTTTTTAATGAAATATCTACTTAGGTGTATAGAGGCCCATTTCCAGCAACTATCACTCCAGTGTTCTAATGGTACATTGTGTTTGCTAATCGCCTTAGAAGACTAATGGATGATTAGAAAACCCTTGAAAACCCTTGTGCAATTATGTTAGCACAGCTGAAAACTGTTTTGCTGGTGAGAGAAGCTATAAAACTGGCCTTCCTTTGAGCTAGTTGAGTATCTGGAGCATCACATTTGTGGGTTCGATTATACTCTCAAAATGGCCAGAAAAAGAGAACTTTCATGTGAAACTCGCCAGTCTATTCTTGTTCTTAGAAATGAAGGCTATTCCATGCGAGAAATTGCGAAGAAACTGAAAATTTCCTACAACGGTGTGTACTACTCCCTTCAGAGAACAGCACAAACGGGCTCTAACCAGAGTAGAAAGAGAAGTGGGAGGCCCCGGTGCACAACTCAGCAAGAAGACAAGTATATTAGAGTCTCTAGTTTGAGAAATAGACGCCTCACAGGTCCTCAACTGGCAGCTTCTTTAAATGGTACCCGCAAAACGCCAGTGTCAACGTCTACAGTGAAGAGGCGACTCCGGGCTGCTGGCCTTCTAGGCAGAGTGGCAAAGAAAAAGCCATATCTGAGACTGGCCAATAAAAAGAAAAGATTGATATGGGCAAAAGAACACAGGCATTGGACAGAGGAAGATTGGAAACAAGTGTTATGGACAGACGAATCAAAGCTTGAGGTGTTTGGATCACACAGAAGAACATGTGTGACGCCATACCCTGTGGACAGCGCTTGATTGGAGCCAATTTCCTCCTACAACAGGACAATGACCCAAAGCACACCTCCAAATTATGCAAGAACTATGTAGGGAAGAAGCAGGCAGCTGGTATGCTGTCTGTAATGGAGTGGCCAGCGCAGTCACCAGATCTCAACCCCATTGAGCTGTTGTGGGAGCAGCTTGACCACATGGTACGCAAGAAGTGCCCATCAAGCTAATCCAACTTGTGGGAGGTGCTTCAAGAAGCGTGGGGTGAAATTTCTACAGATTACCTCAACAAATGAACAGCTAGAATGCCAAAGGTCTGCAATGCTGTAATTGCTGCAAATGGAGCATTCTTTGACGAGAGCAAAGTTTGAAGAACAAAATTAATATTTCAAATAAAAATCATTATTTCTAACCTTGTCAATGTCTTGACTATATTTTCTATTCATTTTGCAACTCATTTGATAAATAAAAGTGTGAGTTTTCATGGAAAACACGAAATTGTCTGGGTGACCCCAAACTTTTGAACGGTAGTGTATACTATGCACGTTATCCTATGTGTGAAGGTAACCTGGATTTCAAATTTCAAGATGCAGTATCACTACTTTCTAAATGTATTCCTTTACTTTGTAAAGATCATTGTAACAACTGTTTTGTTGAGTACCACTTACAAGCTGCACTTGCACTAATTACATTACTGTACCTATATTGTGCTTTCATTTCATTAAATGTACGAGTTCCAGTAATTGCTATAATTAAAATGTCATAAAGCGCTGTCGACATTTTTCATTTGATTAGAGCTGTACAATCCAACAGATACACATCAGAGTCACTGCAGGAAATCTCTCGCTCCGCATGACAGGTGTTTTCTTTCTCCGACAAGGGAAGGTGCTCTTTAAGATCGAATTAAATTGGATCAATGGTTGTTATATAACCATGTTGTTGCTGCTGTATACTGGTTTAACGTTACCAGCTGTTGAGCATCTCTTTTTCTGTTGAGCATGGCTGTTACACCATCTAAATGTACTGTTGCACAACTCCAAACTTCAAAGTTACTGTTAATAGGCCACATTTAACCCGAGCTGAAAAGTTTGAGCCATAATATAGAGTGTGTTTCGCACAATCCCTGCGTCTGCTGTTTCCGTCACCCAATTATTTCGTATTATTATATGTCTCTTCCATACAAAAGAAGGAGGAGAAGGAGCTTACGATGCTGCTTAAGGAAATTCGAAAATTGTCCATAAACACCAGCACATAAAAGAACCGTCTCTGTCACACTGACAGCTCCCACTGGAGGCAGGGTTTAGGAGAATGATACAAGTATAGAAAACACAAGCAAAGTGGAGAAATGCTGCAGCTTCAGCACAACAGAAATGAGGACACATGAAGTCACTCTGGGATCATGTTATGTGAACACAGACAGATTATATGAGACGGATTAAATCCACAGAGGAACTATGGTCAATTCTTTAGGAAACAACGTTCCAACAACTGGTCGTGTTTTATAGGCGAAAGGTGGCACAGCAAATACTGTAGGATTTTTGTACTATAGTATAAATGTAAATTTTTAATTATTTTTTAAAAGCATCTTTAATTTATTTTACTTCCTAAAACCTTTGCATAAATCTGAGTGCAGTCCAGATGTTTGCTCGTTTCTTTTCTGAATTAGCTTGAGTTTTGTCTAGCTGCTTGATTTCCTGTGAGAGAAAAATAATGTGCAGTGAATGCATTTGAACAAAGTGCCGCAGCTGAATCTGCACTTTGATCTGGGAATGGTTAGATGTTGAACAACAAGAACTAATAAATCCAAGAAGAGTCTGGCAGATTCAGTGAAGTGTGAAAATACGATCGGGCAGAGGGAAATGAGGACATTGGCGAGCCCGGCTGTGGGCTGTTCGCCACAGGTTTTTAATCATGTCACCATTTAGCCTATGCTAAACAGGAAATAAAAGAACGGGCTATGCATTAGTTTCAGGTGAGACCAGCAGAGGAAGCAACACAATCACTGGCTCATCGCTGGCATATTACTTTAAGTGTGAAAATACTGTGCAGAGTGGAAAGCTGTACTCGAAAAGGCTTGAGGTGAATCTTTACTTTAAGTAAGTGCCTGTCTTTTTCTGTGCGTCTTTATCTTTTCCCTAGTTTTTCGCTTTTTCCTACTCAAAGTCAAACACCCAAGATACAACCATTGCACGTCAGGAACTAGGTTCCTACACGAGATCAAATAAAGCAAGTTGAAACGAGGACATTCCACAGAAGACGAGCTGTGGTGTCTTCTGCACAGTATGAATGGAAAAGGAGTAAAGACTCCCACCTCAACACGTCGAATGTGCGTCTTCCCAGGAGTGAGCAGCAGCAGTGTAGGGCCGTGTCAGACCTGCAGGCCTAAATACTGTATCTCCGTGGGCTGTGGAGAAGCCCACCCCAACCCCAACCCCAGCCCCCCCCCTTGTTTTCTTCCCCACGGGAGCCTCCGGTTCACATTCATCCTGTTCTGCCTCTGAGAGGAAAGTCCCAGCTTCCAAATTTAGACACAGTATATCTCAGTAATTGACACTATACATCTTCTGCTCTCCACATAGGCAGTGCTGTTTTGTTGTAGAGGCTTGAATGTAGAGGGGCTATGTCATAATTACTATATCTTAATGTAATGTTGACAAGTCTGAATTTGGAGCATTAATACATTATAGATTATTAAACAATGGCAGTTGAAATAAGATAGAGGCATAATGCATAATTTCTTTCTTTTTTAAAAATGGCTGGCATTTTAACACACTGGATTAAATATACATTATGTAACTTCGGCCACAAGGGGTCTCTTGATTAAAGACCTAGTTTGACGATACCCTGAAGCAGCGTGGGATCATGGGAGTTAGGGGTTTTCAGCACCATCAATCTTCTTGGGTCACTTGGTTCCCCTGTGTGTTTGCGCTTTGCCGACACAACAGTAATGGATAATCTTCATCTATTACGAGTGACCAATACAAACAGTGAAAAACAGCTGACTAGCTAATAGTGTGTTGTGCCATCGTTACACGTTCCAGAAGTCATTATAGAGACGGACAAAGCCACAGGTAAAGTGGACATGACATAATTAAAAGGAGAACAGAATGAAAAGTCCCATTACTTTGAATGAAATTGAGGATTTTTGGGATTAAATCAGTGCACAAGTCAACAAAACATAGCTCTAGTAGTATTTAGACAATGACAGAGGTGGTTTGAATAATACATAGCAGCAAAAAACAGACACAAAAATATCTGTTCCCTCGACAGAGGGCGGGAGAGGTTGAACAAAGCAGAACGACAGATTGACAAAGACGAATAAAAACAGGCTACATGCTGCTAAAATAAGCAGCAGAACACATCTGCCAAAGCCTGTAGCCGAGTACGCGGCACACGGCCCACTGGACTCCCACGATGCAGACAACTGGAGGGCACCGATAGAAGATAGAGCCGCTACAACCTGGTTGGATGTCAGCGACGTGAGCAGAAATAGACCCTGCAGACGGTACAGTCGTGGGGAGGCGTGTGAGGAGTAAGTGGGCAAAAGACAGGGAGCGAGCCAGAACAGGAGGCACTGTGCAAGGTGACAGATTGGCTCAAACTCTCAGGGTGTACTTTCACCAGGCAGCATGTCGGTTTCTCACGGCCGCAGGGTTCTTCAGATGGCCATCTATTTCAGCAGAACCCTTTTTCTGCTGAGATTTCTGATGCAATTTATAGCAAAGGCCTGACCAACTTACTCTGTACAAGTAGGACAGGGTAAAGCCGTTTATCTTGCTCAAGAGCCTAATCCAAGCATATGGTGAAGTCACCGGACAACGGATTGTCTGTCAAATGTTTACATTTTATTCCAGATTAAGAGAATCACTCTTGGACATCGATCCATTCATCAATCCTATGCTGCTTATGCTTCGAGGGTCGTGGAGGGAGCTGGAGCCAATCCCAGTTGACCCCAATCTGCATGTCTCTGGACTGTGGGAGGAATGCAGAGTACCCAGAGAAAACCCACAGACACCAAGAGAACATGAAAAGTCCTCAAAAGAGACCCCGGCCAAACTGGGAGTCAAATTGGGAACCCTGCCGGTAGGCGAAGATGCTAACCACCGCACCACTGCTTTGCCCAATATAGGTCATGACACTCATTGTATCTCTCGTCACACAAGAGTCCTAGAACAAGACATCAGGCAGGGATTCAAATTATATATTCATTGGACAAATCCTGGTTGTCTTACACAGCAGCATATGTGCACACAGGACGCTTGAGACAAGATCACCTCTGCCCCGACATCATATCCCACAGCCTGTCATCGTGTCACACGGCTCGAGATGGGCTGTGATTTCCAGTGTGACCTCTGAACGAGCAGGCTGGTCCCTTTAATCACCAGGGTTCCCTGACAACCAAGCGGGTGCCGGTGGAGGGAAGTGATGCGATGAGAGATAAGAGTGAAAAGGTGATAATGTCTTTCTTAGAGACAAGGACAGAAAAAAGGGAATGAAACAACTCCCGTAATCCCACACTGCTTCATAACCACATTATGCCTCATCAGCTGAAAAGTGAGCTCTTGATCCCGATATAATGCCGCTATCAACTGACAGGTGTGCGTGTGCTCGCAGGAAATCAGACACGCTCACACACAAGCAGATATAACCTCAGATACCCCGTGTTAGTTATATGCAGGAGATATAAAGGTGAATGACACAAACACCGGGATGCATTTAATGACTGATAGCAAGCAGGACCTATGGGAAATGCAGACAACACACTGAGGCAAGGCTCAATTTCGGGAAAAGGTCAATGCAAAAATAAATGCTATGATTGAATAACAGCAGCCCTACATTTCATTTCACACTGAGCTGAGCAAAGTACGAGGTATACGGATAAAACAGGGGAGGAAAAAAAAAAACATAATCCAGCAAAAGGCAAACAAACAGTCTCACTGCTGCAAATACACACGCATGCAAGCGCAGTGCGGCGTGTCATCACAAACTCGGTCTAAGCATAATGACTGTGTCACCTCGACAGACATCAAAATAAAAAAGAGTTCAATTATCAAACAGATTCGCTGATACCGCTGATATTGGCCTACAGACAAGTCGCCCATTAAGGAAGCCACAGAGCGATGAATAATCTGGGTCCAGTCTCCTGTAACAAGTCCAATAGCTTCAAGTCTGTTTATTTATGTATTTAATTTTTTTTTTTTCCTTTCTTTTTCAGGCTCTGCTCCTGGGGTGTTGGTCCTCTGCCTATTTCAACATTAACCCTGGCTTATGTTTTATTAGCCTTAACGACCCAAAACAATGATGACCTACTAATTCAGGATTATGTATCACTTCTTTGTCTTTAAAAACCCAGAATTTTGTATTATCTGGTTGTTTTTAAGATATTATATGTAACAATTCTTATATAAAATGACTAGACCTGTGTTATATATTTGGTTGACTTGTGTACTTACATTTTTCAAAATGTTGCCATCAAACCTGGAGATATTCAGGTCCCCCCCCCCCCCCAAGGTAACAGGACTTTTCATTTGGTCCTTTTTATTATTTTTGTGATCTCAGCTTTACCTGTAGCTTTGCTCGTCTCTGCCATAACGTCCGGGGCAAAGATATATGACGGAGGAAAAACACACACCGCTGGGCCGGTTGGCCATTCGGCTGTTTTTTCCTGCCACTGTTTGTATCGGTCATTTGTGATGGATGGAGATTATTCATCGCCGTTCGCTGCGTAACAGGAACCTCAGCCGTGAACAGGATTTGTTCCTCGGTCACGTCAGGTAGATTTTCATCAGCAAGGGAATGAAACAACTCCCATAATCCCACACTGCTTCATAACGTCATCACAACGTTTAATTAAGAGCCAAGATCAGATGGCTGTGATTTTTCATCTGCCACTGTAAATCCAGAGATTATTCATAATCCCTCTTTTTGTTACAGACAGAGAAAAGGACAGTTGTTTTCCATCTGGTTTTGTTTACCTGGGATTATACCTGGTACTTTAGGACCCAGATTATTTATCACTACAGACTCCATCATGGGATTATCCATCACATGGCTCTGCACATTCAGTTTGTGTTCATATACGATCCACAGATATTTTACATCTGTTACCGAGAACAATGGCTCAACATCAGTAGTAGAGAACGATTTTTTACCAGATGAGAGCAAAGCACTGAGCTTCAAGAGGAAATAAGGTCAGTGCTGCAGAAAAAGTAATTTGATTGAGTAGGTTAAAAGTTGTAGAGTGGAAGCACTCAAGAATATAAAAGATGGCAAAGATCGGAGAAAAGTGGAGAATAATAATCCTATAACACGATTTTCAACCACTGCAATATTTAGCAGGATATAATAATAAGGAGAATGTAGCATGTCTGCTTCTGAAGTTAAAACGGGAGAAACCGTGTAAAGAAGTTGATGGTCATCACTACTAGGTGAAAGCCACATTTTCCTATTTATATATTACTCATACTTTCGGTCAATTCAAAAGCCTCCTACATTTTCACACATCGACTGTGCGACCCAATTGTCCAGAATTTGCCTTTTAACATACGAACGCAACAGGAGAGACTTTCTGGGTCAGACGTGTTCACATCAACAGAATAATCTCCGGGGCGTTCAGGTGAGGTATGGTGATATTAATAGTCTTCTTGATTTTTTTCAGTTTTGTATCCATCATTAGAAACATTATCAACGGCTGGCAGAACAACTTCCAGAGATTATCCGGAGCAATAGTTTTGCGTTCTCACAATCAGCCCCACTGGATCATTTCAGGAGAATATCTGATGCAGCTATAAACTGTTTCTGCCGACACCTGGATGCCGTAGAAACCGTCCTGTAATTCGTGCAGATCAAATGATGATGAGGAGGGAGAACTCTGTAGCCCTGTCTTCGAGGTTAGCTGGGCAGCAGATGTTACCATGGTGATGTTTTCCCAGATAACGGTGAATCACCACCACCATCGCGAGCTGGAAAAGCCGCAGCTCAGCCCTGCAGAGACAGCTCGCTGCCCTATTAATTTAGCTTTGTAAGACAGCACCCCGGACTCAGCAGGTCAGCATAAAATCCTTCTGAGTCTGGTCGGCTGAGCTCTGGTGTCTGCTGAGGTTTTCTAAACATAGACAGGGGGAGGGTGTGTTAGTTACATAATCTAATTATATACTTGATGACGTTTTTTTTTTTTTTTTTAAATAAAAACATCTGCTTGAGAAAACAAAAACAAGGCGAAAAATGTGCTTTTCTTTCCATAAATTGAGGTAGAAAGGAGCCGCTGATCCCATTAAAAACCACACCTGTGCACATTAGGACACATCCATTGCCAACAAACTAGGCCTTTGTCATCTGCTGACATACAGAACAGACTATGAATAGAACAGAGACAATATCTCCTCTGGTGTGTTGTGCACCTGGGTTTGGTGTTTTTCTCCTCAGGTACATAAAGGAACAGTAGTAACTCTGTTCTTCAGTAAATAGTTCACACAATTCTTATAAACAAATTAATTATAAGTATTTATATTTTAGGTATTCATACATCCTGTCTGACCATTTCTTTTTAACACCAACAAGACAATTTCCACTTTCACACCTTGTTTGGTTTAGTTTGAAAAGGTGCCTCAAAAGTTTTATACGACAAAAATAGGTTGATTTTATTCATTTGCAGAGAAAATGCTTTTATGGATTTGTCGGATTTTGGACTATAAATTGGAAGAAGAAAAAATTTAAGCAGCTTGCCGGATTGCTTGCTGTCTCCTGTGTTAATTTAGTGCATTTGAACTATTGTCAAGTTCTGCACCTGAAGTTGTGATGCTGGTAGTAATACTAATAATATTAGAGTGGCAATGAAGTGAACTTGGAGAACAAGTTAATTCATTTTCTCCATTCAAATGGAAAAACTTTCTCTGACTTTTAATCAAAAAAGTGAGTAAAAAGTAAAAAACTGACGTGTACAGAGCAATCGATGTCGAGAATACGTATAAATGCAGCCCACACAGGGGATGACGACAGGATGTACGTATATATATTATACACAATATCTTTCTAAACTTAATACAAACCAGCATATTATACTGGCTGTATAGATTTAGTAAGTGATGACTCTGCATATAAAATGTGAAATCACTGCTCATTGACTGGTAACTACTTCACTTTGAATGATCTAATATGGATGTAAAAGTAAAAAAAATTAACAGCGTGTGAGAGGAGTTAAAATCATTGGTGACTTTACCGGGGCCGTTTCATCGGCTCCCTGCCTGTGATATAAATCTGCTCCCACTCTGGCAAACGGCCCAGACAGAGAAGTCACTGACTGATTAGAAGGGGGAATGTTTGCTTCCCTTGTTTGTTGAAGGGGGGTGTTCTCTCAGGATAAGGCAATTATCTCCTTCTTGAAAGGACATTTACTGAAGTTATTGAATGTCTGAGGAGCGTCAGACAACCTGTGGGCCCACAACAGATGGCTGGACAATAATACTTAACTGTAAAAATGCCTCATTCGAAAATGATATCCATAAAACACACAACAAATGCTATTTTATTCACGTGTCTTTTGGCAGGAAGCTATGATGATTAAACTATCTCCCGCATAACAAATGTCTCGATAGCATAATTAAAGTGTCACCAGAACACATCACAATTCCATGGAGCTGTCAGAAAGTGTCAATTCATCAGTGGCCCGTCGAACCCATGTGTCAGTCACGACGTCCGTTCGACTGCAGCAACATGCAAAAATAGACACAACAGGAAAATAGTGTGCGCATGTGAAAGCGTAACAAGCAAAATCACCATCGGCACGAGCTCTCGTATAAATCGAAACAATAACGTCCCATATACCCGCAAGAGTGTGACACCAAACTGAACCTTTACACGTGGTTTCCCACTTAGCAGGAAGCATCCTCAACACACACACACACATACACACACACACACACACACACACACACACACACACACACACACACACACACACACACACACACACACACACACACACGTCTTGACTAGAGCTGACCGGGTCATCGCTGCTGGAGACGAGCCGTGCATTAACCTTTTCCACTGACTGAACACATCGCCGCCACCGGAGTCTTGCAGCCAACAATTTCCGCTCTAAGTGACAGAGGCTGTGCCCCGAACACGACCACCGATGCCACGGCTGACACATCCTCCGACCTCCGAGCGTCGATCATAATAAAGCAATCATTATTATGGCCGCGCTAATCAGGCGACATACAATAGGTGCGCTTAAAGGTCATTTGAGCCATTTGAGCACCATAGGTTGAGGCTGCCGACGAGAGCCACAATCAGCACAAGATTACACAGCCGGATGTCTGACTGCTGCATGGGATTGAGATTTAGATTGAAATAATGAGCTTTGATGATGATTGGACGTTTGACAATGCAGACTCCATTCATCCCCCCGAATCCACAGGGCAGCGTCTTCTTTAAAGATCTCATGGTGCCATTGATCGTCTTGGATACGTGTTCATTTTACCAAAAAACACAACCCTTCCATAAACCTGATTTCTCGTTACACGTTCCGGCACCTACAGAGCCACATTAGCATGTATTTTAAAATCCTGTCCCTGTGCACCAGTACCTGAAAGAGAGATCTGTCTCTCCCGCTGTGTTCTCCAGCTCGCTGTTGAATGTGTCTGTGAGCCCTTTGATCAAGTAAAGTAGAGTGGCTTTTAAGATCTTTTTCTTTCTGGCGCCTGCTGCTGCCAAAAACTATGTTATGAGCCAAACCCTGAAGTTTAGCACCCGACAGAAGAACTACGAGCTTCATCGACGATGAATCTCCATGAAGCCAAGTGGAGCAACAGATTTAGCGGCTCATTTTCATGTTGTTTCTAAATCCTCATCTGCTACACTGTCACTATCACAACAGTTATTTACAGCAACTATAAATGACTATTTGCAGCATCATCTTTGGAGTGGACCAGGTTTTTCCACACTGGATCTCTTAATTTGTCAATTTCTTCATCGGTGTTGCCAAATATAATTTTATTTTCAAACTATAATTAAACAAACTGCGTTACATTACATTTCATTTAGCTGACACTTTTATCCAAAGCATTCATTCATGAGGGTACAGACCCAGAACAACAAGAATCAAGAAAGTACAATTTTCTTCAAGAAAGCCAAACTACAAAGGCTATAGGTAAGTGCTACTAAATCGCTACTTTAGTTTTTTTATTCAAGGTATAGTCGGAAGAGATTTCTGCTGTCCTGATGTCGTTGGGGACCTTGAATTCATTATCACAAATTCATTATCACATATACTCAAATGGCGGATGACCAATCGACCTCCTAATCCCATGCCGTCGCACTAAATATACATCTCTGTACTTCTCTGCTGCCATCACAAATTGATTTCCCCCCCGCAGATGATTGAGTGCGCGGAACGGGCAATGCCACGGGTTGGCTGGGGTCGTTCTGTGTGGAGTTGTGTGTCATCCCTGTGTCTATGTGGGTTTTCTCCTGTTCCTCCGAGTTGACTGTGGGTGTGATTGTGCGTGTGACTGGTCGTTTATCTCCGAACTGGAAACCGGTCCAGGGTGTGCCAGGCCCCAGGCCCAATGATCTTCAAAGGATAAGTGGTGTAAATAATGAATTGATGGATGGATTAATAAAGGTATCTTTCTATCCAAATAGGTGGAAGCATTTTGGATTCAACCCCAAAGCTAGAGAATGGAAGATGAAGACTGCAGCTGCCTCATTGTAAGAGTACCACGATAATCAGAGGACACCAGTTGTTTTTGTGATAAAAAATTAGGTGTGAAAGCTCAGCTAATGAACGGAACAACGCTGATTCTGCAGCGTTTTCCGATTAGCTGCTAATTGCAATTAATTCAGTGTTTGTTCAAATGTGTTCCAGCCTGTAATTGTTAAAGAGAGCATCATGGCATCACACACAGTTTGCAGTGTTCGGTGAAAAGCAAAGGTTTTACCGCCCCATCGACCTGTGAATGAGATCTTAGTGTGAAATGTTCTGTCCTGATCCAAACTCTCAACGAAATCCAAAAATCTTAACATACGGGTCAATTAAATATATGTATATAAATCTTTTTTTCTTTTTCTTTTCAAAGGAACATGTTGCTCATCTGGGGGCACAACACTTACACCATGCAGTATTTAGTTTCCCTCCTCTCTCACTCCCCAGAGGGTCTTTCATAATGTACAGATTACTTTAAGGTCGCTAGGTTGCAACGGTTGAAGCTGATGCTGAGTGACGGTGTTATTTTTAAAGTCAATGCCATTTTCTTTTAGCTTGTGACACACTGGACAGAAAAATAGTGTTTACAATTTTAATTTCACTTTGGTGCAAGATGTTTTGAAATTAAAACATCCACCAGGTAAGTGGAGGCAGTGGAAGAGAGGCTGTTTTTAGGAATCGAGCATGATTCAACACACCGATTGTTCTTTTTCTGCTTATTTTCTTCTTTTTTTTTATCTCCAACCTTCGACAATGCTCTATGACTGCCTGTCTCTCCCCCCCATCAGGCCTCAGCTGTTAACTTTACCAACCATACCACAGATGGCGTCTATTTTATTTCGCAACCTCCAATGGGTCGAAGATGTAACTGACACTTTCTTGGCTCTATCTTCATGTAGTTTTATTATTTTTTAAACAAATTGCACAATATCTCCAACAATCTTAACCTTTGAACGACCTCCAAAAGGACACAAGTGAGCAGAAGCACAGAGGAGGAATAGAGAAGCAACAAGAGGCAGAGAAGAAAATAAATCATCAATGTCTCCATGGGAAACAAAATGCATTCATTTATTTCTTAATTTTATTAAGTTTAACGTTGAAACGCATTGAAAGGACGGAACTAATGAAGATTAAAACAGTTGAGCTTCCCGCAGCAGTATCACATTCCTCATAAAATGGTGCAAAGAAACAGATTGAGACCTCAGCAATATTGTCACTAAGACACAAATCATTATTATAAAACATTATTTATGCTCCTATTTAAAAAAACTGCACATTGTTAAATGTAGGTAAAAGCATTCAAGCAAAGTTTTGCTGTCTATTTCATGCATGCACAAAACAAGCAATGAATAATACCACTTATTGGTGCAAATTCGTCAAGGTAAACGTGTGCACAGGATAAATACATGGTACATGTGGGCAATACACCAGCGCTGCAACAGTTGACTTTAAGGTTCTTAAATACCAGGCCCCAACCATAAAGTGGATAAAAGCAAGTCCAGTTGGCAAGGTACACTTTTCCAATTTCTGAAGTTGTCAGGTTTAAACCAAGGGGCAACACCCCGGGCTGAGTGATGAGGCCAATACGGAAGTGCAAAAAGCTGCAGTTCACTGGGTGGCCACTTGAGGCTGGCTCCAAGAAGGAGTCAATTCCCATTGACTCCCATGTTAAAAAGCCCGACTTTGGAGCAGAATTAAACCTGTTTACAGGATGGTTCAAAAAATGGTTTTAGTCTCAATCACTTAGTTCTTCCTTCATGACAACTCTGAGGGGGGTGAATTTGTTTCTAACTCACTCGTTTAAATTATATAGAGGTTTGATATTATGAATAATTATCACTTGCTGGACAGGTGACGTCACCGTTAGCTCGCAACTCCAGCTCCGAGCCTGTTGGCTGCTCGGCTTCACCTGAGCTAACAGGCTAACAGGCTACCCTCACCGAACAGACCGTCTGTGGAGAGGCTCACTGAGCTACAGCTAGCTAACCCCCCACACACCGATCTTGGAAGCTCATAACATCGGATAATCGTTTGATGTTCGGCTTGTTCTCCTGACGGAGAAGTTAAAGACGTCTGCGCTCCAGTTTCTGTGGTAAGTAAAGTTTATTTGATGTATGTGTTAGTAGTGATGAGCAGGTATCTGTGTCTCTGTACCTGGCTTGTTAGCTTAGCTCCGCTAGCCTGCAGGCTAGATACCAGCAGGAATGGCGATGCTAACGGGACCGCACGGGAGTTATTGACCCGACATGAACCGGTCCACACAGCGGTGTAACGTTGTTCAGTGAGCGTGAATGTTATTCACGTTATTTGATATTAATATTTGATGATAGATTACACCTCTAATTCGAAGGATCTAAGAATTCACCGCAGCTACATTCATACCGAGGCGGGCCCGATTGCGCATGCGCGAGCGGACCTGTCGTGTGACGTCGTAAATAAAGTTTACGGGTGACGTCACGGACCCTACGTCCATCTATATATACAGTCTATCTATGGTCTTCAAAGGAGGATTCCTATCAAAGGAGGATTCCTTTGATAGGAATCATCCTCTGATCTACTTCAACGTCATACTAGTGTATAAGAGAAACATTTGTCAGTGGAACCAGACACGACGACCGTGAGCCATCGTCAGACACGCGAGAAACTTCTCTCCAGTGACTTTCGACCATCACAAGAATACACAGCTACAGAAGAAGGTACTCTACATAAACCTTCTTGCTACACTGCAGCACCTGTTATTCGACATGAATAGGATCAAAAGCTCAAGAGATGAGCAACACAAGGGCAGCATGAGGAAAACGCTCCGCCGAGCCCCCCAGGACTCACAGAGGGAGATCCAGGAGCTAGAGGCTGGAAACGCCTGGCGGAAGGAGGTGAAGGTACTAAATGGCCAACTGGAGGCTGAAAATGCCTTGCTGAAGGCTGAAAACGCCAGTCTGGAGAAGCTAAAGGTTGAAAACGCCTGGCTGAAGGAGGTGGCGGTACTGAACGGCCAACTGAAGGCTGAAAATGCCTTGCTGAAGGCTCTAAATATCAAAAATATGCGGGTGAGGGCTGAAAATGCCCGGTTGAAAGACCTGAAGGCTGAAAATGCCCAGGTGAAAGACCTGAAGGATGAAAATGCCCGGGTGAAGGAGGTGGCGGTAATAAACGGCCAACTGGAGGCTGAAAATGCCTTGCTGAAGGCTGAAAATGCCTGGGTGAAGGCTGAAAATGCCCAGGTGACAGCCCTGGAGGCTGACAACCAACGGCTGGAGAAGCTGAGGTCTGAAAACGGTGAGAAGTTGAAGTCTTCTGCCTCACTTCTGTTGAAGTCCGAGGACAAAGTGGCCACCTTGATTCAGCTCGTGGAGTATGAACAAGCCATAAAGAGGGGGCTGGCGAAGGAGCTCAGAAACACGCACAGTGACTTTAGAGTAAAAGAGGAAGAGGTCTTCTTCCTGACTAGAGACCTGAAGCTCCAGCAGGACGAGCTGCAGCGCTACATCCTCAAAAGTGAGGGCAGCTCTGAGGAAATAGAGCTGCAAAATAAAATTAGAGACTTGGATGAAAGCTGGGGAGAAGAGAGGAAGGAGATGGTTGAGAAGTTGGAGTCTTCTGCCTCACTTCTGTTGAAGTACAGTGACGACCAGACCAGCTTGAGTCAGCTCGTGAAGTTCAGGAACCTGAACACGAGCTTTAAAGTCAAAGAGGAAGAGGTCGTCTCCCTGACTGCAGACCTGGAGCTGAAGTCTGAGGAAATAGAGGAGCTGAAAAATAAAATTAGAGACTTGGATGAAAGGTCGTCCACCCAGCACAAGGAGTCCCTAGAAAGGGAAACCAAGCTGGAGGACGACATCAAACTCCTGATCCAGCAGAACATTGTGCTTCAGGTACGTTACACCAACTCATTCTGATTGAATAATATTGGATTGTGGATTTGTTTCCGATTCAGACTTTGAAAAAGAAAAGAGTGAAACTTATGTTGTCTCTGTCTTTTCAGGAACAGGCCTTGAGGAGCAACAGCTACAAGCAGAGGGTCAAGAAGGAGAAAGAGGAGAAGAAAGAAAGGGAGAAGGAGGAGAATATGAAAAAGAAAGAAAGGAAGAAGGAGGAGAAGATGGAGAAGAAAGAAAGGAAGAAGAGAGAGAAGGAGGAGAATGAGGGGACGACGAGGAGGAGGTTCCCCTGGTGTCTCTTCAACCTCAAATCCTCCTAATCTCCTCTCCCATCCTTTCTCTCCCTCTGCCCTGTCAATCATCCCCTCATCCCAGCTCCCCCCACTACCTTAACCCCCTACCCTCCTTGCCCTCCTCCCTCCCCTCCTCACCCTCCATCTACCTGTATGTGTTAGGAAATGAAAATAAACGATCTATCAATAACAGTGACCTTTCCTCTGTAGTGATTCCAGAAAGCTCTGTCAGTACGGGACTTGTATATCTCAGGAACTGTTCTTCTCATCAGCTACACACACGTTTATTCAAAGGCCGATTGAAGAGCAGTTTTTGTGACTGTTGTGATTTCTTTTTTAATAAACTTTGAATAAACAGACAACCAGCGCTGTGGCCGATGTTTGATCCACAATCAAAATTATGAAAACCAAACATTTATATGTAAAAAAAAAACTAAATATCTATTTATATTTTATTCATTTGTATTTTAGCTGGAAAACACACATTCTCCGCAGCACTATCCTTTTATTAGATTTAATTATATTATTTTGAAAGACACTGACAGACCTCCGCTAGCCTGCAGCCAAGATACCAGCAGGAATGGCGATGCTAACGGGACCGCACGGGAGTTATTGACCCGACATGAACCGAGACAGGAGACTGTGTGTGTTTGGAGAATAAGCTCCACCACGTTAGATATCTAATGTTATGTAAAGTTGTTTCACTCGCCAACCTATTTGACTTGACTCCGTTACACAGATTATTATTCTGCAGAAACAGATTTACTGTGATCAACTGAAACGTGAGTATTTAAAGTCACATCTGCATTTTAAGAGCAGCTGTTTCAAGTAGCATTACGTCTCCTAAAGCTCTTTATTCAGAGTATTGGTGTTGATGTGTTGTAACGTGTTAGTGGAAACTAAACCTGTCGGCTACATTCAGTTTTTACATCGTTAATCTTAGGCTGACTTTACTGAATTATTGTGTTAAATAAGTGGACATGCAGAATAATGTATTTTGTCACATAAATAAATTATAGGAAGTGTAACTTTACTAGAATAGACAGTCACATAGAGAACCTGAGGCTGATGTCCACCACCTATTTCCTAAGGTGAAATGATTATGATCTGATGAACTTTGAAGTAATAAACTTTTATTTTTACCATGTAAAAGTCTGTTAAGGAGTTAACCTGGCACATGTATGACTTTACATATCTGTGTATTTGTGTTGAATGTTCCTCCAGGTGACTCCGACAGCCTGCACCTGTGGATGTCCAACATGAGACACAACTGGAATCCAACCAGCCTGAACACTGTCATCACTTCAACACTGACTCCAGGTACAGACCTGTTTTCATAACTTACAAACAATCAAAGCAAAGTATTGCACATAATGTATTAAATTATAAATGCAATACTATTAATGTGGAAGAACTCCATACTGTACATTCATTGTCTTGGTAGTGCACTGTTTAATCCAAAACCATATTCAAATACATAGTTGAATATCCACAGAAAACAAGGATACAAACTTTGTTCATAAGTAACACTTCCTCTACAATAATGCCATACTTTTATGTTTCCTGTCATTTTATTAGGGACGGACGAGCCTGAAGGACACAGCTGTGCTGACCGTGTTCTGTCTCTTATGGCAAAGAAGAAAAATAAAACACTGGGTTTTTATCTAAAGTGTCTCAAATCAGAAAGTAAAAGATAAACATTGTTCTGATAAGTGTTCATTTTTTTAACCAACCATAATGAATATAGAAAGTAACTCTATTATCCATGACACTTAGCAATGACTGCCAACTCTAAACAGTTGCAGGCCATTTTTGGTTAAGGGAGGAAAACATGAAGTGTTGTGCAGATGAAGCTGGTGCAGGTCGTCCTCATGTTGACCAGCCTGAAGCTGCCGATCTCCACCATGTTGCTGCTGCCACAGTGGACGCTGAGGACATCAGGTGCTGCAGTGCTTCATCTAATGAGAAGAAGAAACTCACTATAAAAGGATGTTTTATGTTGTTCCAGCAAAGACTGGTTCTTACAGTTCATTCTGTGTTCAGCAGGTGGAAGCACCACAGATTTCAGACAGAACCGATGTACTGGGCTCTGGGTTTGTACCCTCATGGTTAAATGCACATATTGTAAGTACCTTTGGATGAAAGCATCAGCTAAATTAAATGTACTGAAAGAAATAAAACATTGTACAAATAGATAAAGTCTTTCTACCTCATCTGTAATATTCAAGGTGATAATCTCCCATAGAGCTGTTGATAACAGTCCACATCAAGTCTCCACTTCTCTGTGTGAAAACATAATTATATCATTATAAAATTATAATACGGTTTGATGTTCGGCTTGTTCTCCTGACAGAGAAGCTAAAGACGTCTGCGCTCCAGTTTCTGTGGTAAGTAAAGTTTATTTGATGTATGTGTTAGTAGTGATGAGCAGGTATCGGTGTCTCTGTACCTGGCTTGTTAGCTTAGCTCCGCTAGCCTGCAGGCTAGACACCAGCAGTGATGGCGATGCTAACGGACCGCACGGGAGTTATTGACCCGACATGAACCGGTCCACACAGCGGTGTAACGTTGTTCAGTGAGCGTGAATGTTATTCACGTTATTTGATATTAATATTTGATGATAGATTACACCTCTAATTCGAAGGATCTAAGAATTCACCGCAGCTACATTCATACCGAGGCGGGCCCGATTGCGCATGCGCGAGCGGACCTGTCGTGTGACGTCGTAAATAAAGTTTACGGGTGACGTCACGGACCCTACGTCCATCTATATATACAGTCTATCTATGGTCTTCAAAGGAGGATTCCTATCAAAGGAGGATTCCTTTGATAGGAATCATCCTCTGATCTACTTCAACGTCATACTAGTGTATAAGAGAAACATTTGTCAGTGGAACCAGACACGACGACCGTGAGCCATCGTCAGACACGCGAGAAACTTCTCTCCAGTGACTTTCGACCATCACAAGAATACACAGCTACAGAAGAAGGTACTCTACATAAACCTTCTTGCTACACTGCAGCACCTGTTATTCGACATGAATAGGATCAAAAGCTCAAGAGATGAGCAACACAAGGGCAGCATGAGGAAAACGCTCCGCCGAGCCCCCCAGGACTCACAGAGGGAGATCCAGGAGCTAGAGGCTGGAAACGCCTGGCGGAAGGAGGTGAAGGTACTAAATGGCCAACTGGAGGCTGAAAATGCCTTGCTGAAGGCTGAAAACGCCAGTCTGGAGAAGCTAAAGGTTGAAAACGCCTGGCTGAAGGAGGTGGCGGTACTGAACGGCCAACTGAAGGCTGAAAATGCCTTGCTGAAGGCTCTAAATATCAAAAATATGCGGGTGAGGGCTGAAAATGCCCGGTTGAAAGACCTGAAGGCTGAAAATGCCCAGGTGAAAGACCTGAAGGATGAAAATGCCCGGGTGAAGGAGGTGGCGGTAATAAACGGCCAACTGGAGGCTGAAAATGCCTTGCTGAAGGCTGAAAATGCCTGGGTGAAGGCTGAAAATGCCCAGGTGACAGCCCTGGAGGCTGACAACCAACGGCTGGAGAAGCTGAGGTCTGAAAACGGTGAGAAGTTGAAGTCTTCTGCCTCACTTCTGTTGAAGTCCGAGGACGAAGTGGCCACCTTGATTCAGCTCGTGGAGTATGAACAAGCCATAAAGAGGGGGCTGGCGAAGGAGCTCAGAAACACGCACAGTGACTTTAGAGTAAAAGAGGAAGAGGTCTTCTTCCTGACTAGAGACCTGAAGCTCCAGCAGGACGAGCTGCAGCGCTACATCCTCAAAAGTGAGGGCAGCTCTGAGGAAATAGAGCTGCAAAATAAAATTAGAGACTTGGATGAAAGCTGGGGAGAAGAGAGGAAGGAGATGGTTGAGAAGTTGGAGTCTTCTGCCTCACTTCTGTTGAAGTACAGTGACGACCAGACCAGCTTGAGTCAGCTCGTGAAGTCTGAAAAAGCCCAAAAGAAGGAGCTGGCGAAGGAGCTCAGAAACCTGAACATGGGCTTTAAAGTCAAAGAGGAAGAGGTCGTCTCCCTGACTGCAGACCTGGAGCTGAAGTCTGAGGAAATAGAGGAGCTGCTAAATAAAATTAGAGACTTGGATGAAAGGTCGTCCACCCAGCACAAGGAGTCCCTAGAAAGGGAAACCAAGCTGGAGGACGACATCAAACTCCTGATCCAGCAGAACATTGTGCTTCAGGTACGTTACACCAACTCATTCTGATTGAATAATATTGGATTGTGGATTTGTTTCCGATTCAGACTTTGAAAAAGAAAAGAGTGAAACTTATGTTGTCTCTGTCTTTTCAGGAACAGGCCTTGAGGAGCAACAGCTACAAGCAGAGGGTCAAGAAGGAGAAAGAGGAGAAGAAAGAAAGGGAGAAGGAGGAGAAGATGGAGAAGAAAGAAAGGAAGAAGAGAGAGAAGGAGGAGAATGAGGGGACGACGAGGAGGAGGTTCCCCTGGTGTCTCTTCAACCTCAAATCCTCCTAATCTCCTCTCCCATCCTTTCTCTCCCTCTGCCCTGTCAATCATCCCCTCATCCCAGCTCCCCCCACTACCTTAACCCCCTACCCTCCTTGCCCTCCTCCCTCCCCTCCTCACCCTCCATCTACCTGTATGTGTTAGGAAATGAAAATAAACGATCTATCAATAACAGTGACCTTTCCTCTGTAGTGATTCCAGAAAGCTCTGTCAGTACGGGACTTGTATATCTCAGGAACTGTTCTTCTCATCAGCTACACACATGTTTATCCAAAGGCCGATTGAAGAGCAGTTTTTGTGACTGTTGTGATTTCTTTTTTAATAAACTTTGAATAAACAGACAACCAGCGCTGTGGCCGATGTTTGATCCACAATCAAAATTATGAAAACCAAACATTTATATGTAAAAAAAAACTAAATATCTATTTATATTTTATTCATTTGTATTTTAGCTGGAAAACACACATTCTCCGCAGCACTATCCTTTTATTAGATTTAATTATATTATTTTGAAAGACAACGACAGACCTCCGCTAGCCTGCAGCCAAGATACCAGCAGGAATGGCGATGCTAACGGGACCGCACGGGAGTTATTGACCCGACATGAACCGAGACAGGAGACTGTGTGTTTGGAGAATAAGCTCCACCACGTTAGATATCTAATGTTATGTAAAGTTGTTTCACTCGCCAACCTATTTGACTTGACTACGTTACACAGATTATTATTCTGCAGAAACAGATTTACTGTGATCAACTGAAACGTGAGTATTTAAAGTCACATCTGCATTTTAAGAGCAGCTGTTTCAAGTAGCATTACGTCTCCTAAAGCTCTTTATTCAGAGTATTGGTGTTGATGTGTTGTAACGTGTTAGTGAAAACTAAACCTGTCGGCTACATTCAGTTTTTACATCGTTAATCTTAGGCTGACTTTACTGAATTATTGTGTTAAATAAGTGGACATGCAGAATAATGTATTTTGTCACATAAATAAATTATAGGAAGTGTAACTTTACTAGAATAGACAGTCACATAGAGAACCTGAGGCTGATGTCCACCACCTATTTCCTAAGGTGAAATGATTATGATCTGATGAACTTTGAAGTAATAAACTTTTATTTTTACCATGTAAGTCTGTTAAGGAGTTAACCTGGCACATGTATGACTTTACATATCTGTGTATTTGTGTTGAATGTTCCTCCAGGTGACTCCGACAGCCTGCACCTGTGGATGTCCAACATGAGACACAACTGGAATCCAACCAGCCTGAACACTGAGTCATCACTTCAACACTGACTCCAGGTACAGACCTGTTTTCATAACTTACAAACAATCAAAGCAAAGTATTGCACATAATGTATTAAATTATAAATGCAATACTATTAATGTGGAAGAACTCCATACTGTACATTCATTGTCTTGGTAGTGCACTGTTTAATCCAAAACCATATTCAAATACATAGTTGAATATCCACAGAAAACAAGGATACAAACTTTGTTCATAAGTAACACTTCCTCTACAATAATGCCATACTTTTATGTTTCCTGTCATTTTATTAGGGACGGACGAGCCTGAAGGACACAGCTGTGCTGACCGTGTTCTGTCTCTTATGGCAAAGAAGAAAAATAAACACTGGGTTTTTATCTAAAGTGTATCAAATCAGAAAGTAAAAGATAAACATTGTTCTGATAAGTGTTCATTTTTTTAACCAACCATAATGAATATAGAAATTAACTCTATTATCCATGACACTTAGCAATAACTCTAAACAGTTGCAAGCCATCTTTAGTTACAGGGAGGAAAACATGAAGTTGTCAGATAGCTGTGCAGGTCGTCCTCATGTTGACCAGCCTGAAGCTGCCGATCTCCACCATGTTGCTGCTGCCACAGTGGACGCTGAGGACATCAGGTGCTGCAGTGCTTCATCTATGAGAAGAAGAAAACTCACTATAAAAGGATGTTTTATGTTGTTCCAGCAAAGACTGGTTCTTACAGTTCATTCTGTGTTCAGCAGGTGGAAGCACCACAGACTTCAGACAGAACCGATGTACTGGGCTCTGGGTTTATACCCTCATGGTTAAATGCACATGTTGTAAGTCACTTTGGATAAAAGCATCCGCTAAATGAAATGTAATGTACTGAAAGAAATAAAACAATGTACAAATAGATAAATGTCTTTCTACCTCATCTGTAATATTCAAGGTGATAATCTCCCACAGAGCTGTTGATAACAGTCCACATCAAGTCTCCACTTCTGTGTGAAAACATAATTATATAATAAATATGAGAACTGTTTACAACACTGGTGTGTGGAGATTATAATCTTATCTAAACTGTCTAATTCACTGTAAATTCCATAACAGGCTAAATAAACAAGGTGGCGATAGTAATGGTGGTTATACCAGCCTGTATCAGAACATTTGTGAAACATAGTTACTATCACATGCAACTTACACATGTAGCGTATTGATATTAACTTATTAACTTATTAAAATTTAAATCAAGTCACAACCAAACACACGACTCTGTAGTAGTGTAGTTAATTTGCTTCAATCTGTTCATTACAAATAAACGGTCACTTTTATAACAATTACATATTAAAAACCACTTGAGGCATGTAAGCATATGATTATGATAATAGATAAAGCAATAGGTTTTGTTGTTGTGTAGTTTCAAGGTTACTTACCTCTAGTGAGTTCGTTGTAAAGATCGCGACCATCCTGAAGCAACATCCCCGCAGCGCTAGCCGGTTAGCAGCCGCGGGTAGCATGTAGCCTAGCTCCTTAGCCTGAGCTAACCAGGTAACGTTGAGCTCTGTGGGCGTGGCTCAGCTGTCAGTCTTCACTCGCGCTCCTCCTCTTTGCCCATTTATTGGTTAGCCAGGAACTAGGAGGAGTCAGCACCGGCAAGATGGCGCCGGGTGAACGCCCACTACTAGCGTCATTTTCACTCTGCAGAAACCAACGGGTGACGTCACGGACCCTACGTCCATTATATATACAGTCTATGGTTTAAACTCAATTGAATAGCTAATGGTACAAATATCGTAAAATCAAGGGTCTCATTCTGTAATTGAGCGGACACACACACACACACACACACACACACACACACACACACACACACACACACACACACACACACACACACACACACACACACACACACCTTAAGTATATGAGGCTGAGTGGATGCCTCTTAACCCTCCGCAGCTGACACCTATAGATTATTGATACGTTAAAACAGATGAATGGGCTGGCAGGGATGGTCATGGAGAAAAAAAACAATTATCTGGGATTATCCAGCAAAATATCATGTGAGACATTTGTATGATGCTCATCAATTATCAAAGGGCAGTAAAAGACAATATCAGTCTGCAATATATATTGATGTTGCCAGTTTTGTACCCATAAAGACAACAATAATCCCAATTACAGGTATACTGGCTATAGATAATCATTGTGTACAACAACACTGTAGGACTCTATGAATATGTTTTGTTAAAAAAAACAATGACATAAATCTAATAAAAGGCTCATTGAGGCCCCTCAAAAGAAATTTGTTATATCTTTTAAAGAACTAATTACACTCAGTTTTTAGTTTAAAAAGTAAATTGGATATTTGTATTTCACCAACTGAAGCAGATTCTAAAAAGGGAGCCTCGGATGAAGGTCTGCCAGACGAGACATACGTGCAGCCATCTTTCAGTTGCCCAAACTCTTCGTCACTGACCAAATGGAAATTGAATGAAAATCATGCAAAGAGCCGGCTGCCATGTGCAGAGTGGTCGGCAATAGAAAGAGTGAAAAACCTCTGACTACGAGGTCAGCACAGACAGAAAAGGATGAAGTCTAGATTAATAATTTTAAAAAAGAGAAAGAGATGAAGGACATGATGAAATAGTGGAGAAGTGACGTAAACGAGACAGTCAGGTCGAAAATTAAATAACTGTCTGAGGTTTAAACAAATTTCAAACAAATGCAAATACAACATTTGGTTTCACTCCAACCCACACAGGCTGGATACATGACATCTTGGATGTTAAGGAGGGCTGTACTGTTAGATCGGGTATACATGCAAGCATTTATTTATAAATATATAGATTTTTTTTTAATGTACAGTTTTTATTTATGTCTCATGTTCTGTAGTATTGCTGTTCTTAGTTGGTTATACTGTACCCATACTTTGTAAATGCCACTTGTATTGAAAACTCAACAAAAAACATTGTTATTGCACCTTCAATTATTTGTCCTTTTTCAAAGTGTGTCCTCATCTCATGCTCAGTATGCGCCGCTGCTTTGCTTCCGCAGATAAAAAAGGGAATCTCTCGTTCTACAGCTTCAAAATGACTTGTAGCTGTGGTTGCACACATCACCAGGAAAATTAGGAGATGACAATATGAGCAGAATGTAAATGCTTGTTGATATTGGCCGCTGCACTATAAGCCGACTAGAACATACCCCAGGGGCAGTTGGAATGATAATGCGTGAAATTTGTGAATAGAAAAGGAAGAATTAAAAAAAAAACTGCAGCATGGGGGAATAGACAAGCGGAGATTTCCATAGTAAGAGAAAATATATAAAAATAGAGTCACAGAGAGAGACAGAGAGGGGACAGACAGAAGTGGAGCAGAATAATGGGATCGCAGTGGCTCCCCAGATCAATTCCCCGCCCACATCCCATCAGTCACGGCAATTATGCATGGAGGCATCAGAGATTGACTGTTAAGAGGAAAAGAAAGAGCACCTCTCCTCTTTTAATTACAAAACCCCTCCCTCCATCTCCACAGGTATGCAGGTGCCCCATTGTCACATCTGTTTGATTCATCTCACGTGGACAATGAAGTGTGGCGCTTGGTGAAGAAAGGGGGAGGGTAAAAGAGACACGAGTATTGTGTCCCGCAAAAATATATAGTAGTTTGAGAGGAAACTATTTCCAGGTCTGTGAGGCCAGGAAATATCTTCTCTGAGAACGTGTCAAAGCTGTTAATTTTCAGTGTGGGGGGATGTCTGCTTGCAGAAGTTACAGCAGGTAAGGAAAGAACTCCTGTCCATGACCAACTGGGAGCAGAGAACAACCAGTGTCACTAGAAAATCATGTTTGTTTAGAACAATGGCAAGTAAAAACCAGTTTAATGTTTGAGTCCTGAGTCCAAGTGAACCACTGTGCCAGGTGTTTTTTAAGGTCCCCATGACATTGACCTTTGACTTTTGACCATTAAATTCTAATCCGTTCATCCTTAAATCCAGATGAACGTTTGTACCAAATTCTTGAGCTTAAGCCTCACAAGAATGGGACCGATAACCCAAAACAGTGGCAACTGGCTGTCCAGCTACTTTTGGGAGAGAATAAAGAAACCAAGAGGATTAAAAACGTTGCTTTTTACAGGATTGATGAAAAACATCTGCAACTTAAATCCTGCTAATCTGCATTTTTTTTAAAAATCATTGCCCCAGTTTCTATTCACACTTCTTCCAAACGAATGTGCTACAAGTTCAATCCAGATTTCCATATGGCTCCATCTTTTCATGCCGAGTAACAAAGGCCATGAAGAGAAACCCCCCGCCAGCCGTTCAGAAGTTCAAGCTTACACAAGATGTATTGAAATTAAGAACAGAAGCCGTGGATCTAACACGACACCCAATTTACATCACCTCTCAAAAAGGATTCAAAAAGATGTCGTAGGAAGACAAATCTTTGAGTGGATGAAACTGCGCAGTTTTTGTCTCTGGAGGAAAAGACTCCATTCAACCATGTTCCCCTTTGCTAAAGTTTTGAAGGCAATTATCAGTTACATCAAACAGCCTCTTGGCTCATTGTTAAAGCTTATGAAGTTCTGCGGCACCATCCATCCCTCTATTCTCGACACAGCTTATCCATTGAGGGCTGTCAAACTGTGGTGCTGCCGCACCTGAAAGCTTTAAAATTCAGTCAATTACATTCGTTCCAACATAATCGCTGGAGCCTTTCCATTATCTGAACACAAAGGACACAATTTCGTATTCTGTTGAGCGCTTGCTTAAAACGACAACTTCCTTCCGTCGAATCAATTCGTAACTGACTGGCAGAGAAGGAACACGCTCATCGAGGCGAGCGTGAGCGGGCAGGAGTGAAAGAGATTGGCAGCAGATGTGGAACCGTTCCTTTAAAGTAAAAGTGAAGAGTGGCAAGGCGCAGGGTAATAACAGTCAGAGTGAAGGTGAGTGGGATGGAGAGGAGTTAATGAGGCCTGTCCTGGGAAAAGCCAAGGTCTTGCTTAAAGTCACTGTGAGCAATTTTACACACTAGCAACTCTAACTGGCACCGTGAGGTCACCCAGCAAAATCTGGATTTATAGCCCAGTAGGTAACGTGATGCCAGCAAACTGCACACGAGGCATTCATGTGTACTAAGTGTGCACGAGGTCTCTTTAAGACTACAGCAGGAGATCGAGTTAGCAAAGTGCAGAGAGAAAGTTCAAAATGTCAGATAAGCCCCAGTAGAAATGATGACATGCTATAAGGGTTTCCTCTGTGTTGAGGGGCCACTGAAGCTTCATGGGTCCAATTATCAGAAGCCTGTGGTTGGCTATTGAATATCAGATGGGGTGAATTTAGAAAAGGTATAAGAACTGAGGCAGAAACGGAAAGTAAGAAAAAAAAGAAACACCTTTATCTTGTATATTAATTAAAGTGTCCCAATCCTCTAAGAGAGCATCGCCTCTAATGACCCGTCGAAGTTGCTGCACAGTGATTATACTGTTCAAACACAGTCTGAGTCACCTCAGTGTAATGAGGAAGCCCATTACAATGATCCACTGGGGCGGCGATGCTTTCTTTAAGCTCCAGTTTGTACAACCTGCACCACATTATCCACTTGTTTAAGTTCGGGGAAACTGTGGATAAAACGATGAAGTCAGCAGTTCCTCCCCATTCTTCAAGCTTGGAGCTGTTTAGTGTTTTGTGTGAATGGATTTACAGCAGGTTTACTGTGTCGATTAGAAAGCGGGTTACGGCCATTTTCAATCTACAAATGTGTTTCAAATCCATCTTCACGTTACTAGCTGTGACTATATTTTAAAGTGAAAGCAGGTGCACGTGTGCTGCGATTGGCTCACAGGATAAGAGGGTGGATGGTGATTTTTCCTGCGGTTTTGACTGAATCTTCCAGGGCTTACTAAAAAAAGCTAAAATGTGTTTTTCCAGGCTCTGCAGACTGCAGTTCATTTTTGGATAAAATGGGATATAACCGTGTTTCTATTTGAGCCTGAGAGGAGGAGGTTGGCAAAGAACTGAACATCTTGATTCCCCGCCCCCCCGTGGTGTTGGTTCATTTTCTTTCTGGGAAAGAACATTTTCATTTTCATCGTATTTAGAGGATTTTCTAATGTTCCCAGGTTTTAATAAAGTCACTTAAAAAAAGATTTGACCAAGTCATTGTTGACTTAAAAAGACAAGCTGCTACTACATCAGCAATGTGCAATTCAATGTCAAATGTCCAATCCTGTTACACTGTATATATCCTGCTGTCACTATAGTTTACATTGTATGTATTATTTCTATGTTATTTTCTATTTCTATTATTTATCTGTCAATGTTTTCCGTGCATGTGATCTTATTGTTGTTCCACTCTGATATCAAAATGCCCTGTTGTGTTTTGCATGATAGGGAACAAGCACCAATCTACCGACTTTTACCGTCACTGTTTCAGCTTCAGTGAAAACAAAACGGCAGGCAACAATTTCCCCCTTTTCAGGTATGCTCCTCCAGGCCCCAAAGATCACACCAGGATTCCATTGCCTCTTTCTGCGAGAAGCGGATTGCTTTAAGATTCTGTTGTCATCTAGTTTTTATAGAGTTTCCTGCAATTTCCATTTCCCTCATCTTCAGCGTGGATCGCCATCGCAGGGAACGGAGTGGTGACGAGCGGAGGAGCTCAGAGAAGGTTCAGAATAAACGTGCATTACATATGTTGAGCTTCTTAAAGCTCCCTCAGTTCCTGATGCTTTAAACGAGAGCATAATCACACTTTTCCTAAATTGGGTCAAACAGAGTCTGTGTTCTCCTATTTAAGCTTACATCGCGTCTCACGGGAAGCTTAATGAGATCTACAAATGTACTGTGGTGTAGTATGAAAGAGCACACTGCTGCGCCGCTGAGCTTCCAAAGACATTAATGTGTGGAGATAATAATGAAGTGTGAACTTGTTCCAAGCTTGGTTCAATTCACGGAGTTACAAGTATTGGAACAAATCCTATTTAATGCACCTGCGACGCCAAGAAACGTACAGTGTTTGATTCAAACCCACCAGAGTCTTGAGATGATTATGGCTAATCCTCGTTAGGTGGACACGTCAGGCTAATACTATTTTTCTGGCCTGTACGGTGAACAATAGGGAGCTGTTTGGCAAATTCGAAAACGGACTGGACATATTTAAAGAGGCACAAAGGGAGCTAACACTGCACAACGAAGCATTGCTCCATGAGGGCAGTGCAGCCTGCCAGTCATGCAGCGTTATGCAGGGAGACATTATGCACAGTCACCAGTGTATTGTTACTCACGGCTCTTTTTGAATAATTTGTGATGACGCAGGAACTAAAATATTTTTGCGCTTCATTTACATCACATGGAAGTATGTATGTGTGTATTATGACAAATGCTGTTATGACCCATTTAGGGCTCAAAGCTTTGTGTCTGATTGTCAGTGTGCTCATGAGAAAGGAGATTAATGTGCACATATGCGGACACGTGCACAGGTGGGGACACATGTGGTCAGTGTTTTCGGGTTTCAGTGTTTTTCGGTCAACTAGGCAATATCTAACAACCGTGCAGCACACAACAAACCTTAATTTACATCACATTCAGCACCACTGAAGCTCATTTGAGACTAGAATGGAGCTCAGAGGCCTCATCCACCACGGCCCAATAGTCCCCTGAAATTCAGTCAAGCTGCAGCAAATTGCACACACTTATAGATCAGTCCACTAAATATGTCTTGAATGAACTGAGAAATCAATGACAAAAAAATTGCAACGTTAAAGAAAGTGAAAAAAATTCCTGGATCCACCCAGTTTGTGGTAATTTGTCCAGTCATTTTTTTTTATCCTCCCAACTAAGAAACAAATGCAGATGAAAACATAACTTCCTCCTAAAAAGTTAGTCGCTCTACATTAGGGCCTGAGCACCAACCTGTGTAAGGACACTGCTACAAATGAACTCCACATCATCAGATATTTCCCAAATTCTATGTCAGATAAGATTCCCATTAGGCTCCTCCGAGCAGGTTAATCACATCCAGCTCGGCACCCGGCCAGTACTCCAGAACACAATGAGAATGATTCGGGCAAATTAAAGAAATAATTCAGGAATGAGGATGGAATAAAGAACATTGAAGAGTAAGGGTAAGTTACAAAATCCTTTATTATAATTGTGTTTATATATTATTATCATTATCATATATTTTCTAACATATATGTATAATATGTGAAAAAATATATAATCACCCCAAAAATCCATGTAACTTTATTTTTGAACTCTCTAAATTACAGGCCTACTATGAACAGACCAAAGTAGACAGATGGAGGATGAGCTTGTGGACAAATGAGAAGTCGGCATACTATGCTATGTCAACATTTATCATCTCTGCTATGTGTCTCAGTGTAAAAGCTCCCCTCTATCCATCTCCGTTGAATAAACTGCTTTTTTCCAGTTATCCAGTGCCCAATCACAAACTGAAGGGAACTTGTGCCAACCGCAGGAGGTAGAGAACATTGCACAAAATGCTGTGCAGCCCTCAGGCAAACACAACCCTCGCACAAAAGACAGACACAAAGGGGCTGTTACTTTCCGCTGGCGGGGGGTCTCCACCCAGAGCATCCGCCGCCAGGTCTGGTATTTTCCCTCAGAGGAGATCAATGTTTTATCTCCACAGTGTTGTGGTGATTTTTTTTACTGCTCCATGATACAGAAAGCACCACCCTGTTAATACTCCTGCACTACAAGATAATAAGGATGGTGTGATTACTGGAGAATATGAACATTTCAGTGCAAGTAATGAAATGTCTGCAAGAACATAAGGAATTGCATCTCACTCCAAACAGACACCCTCGAGGGCAATGTAACACAAGCCGTCTTCAGACAGGAACTCCGGAAATCGTGTCTGGACATTTTCCAGAGTTTGCCTTTGAAGAACGCAGCAGGTGATTCTTCACGTCCACAACAACATTCAGGCAAGGAGTGGCTTCTGGATAGAATATGCAGGGGATAACATATAAAAAAATAAAAACCACGGCAATTATTATGTGTTACAACAGCTTTAGTACTTATCACCAAAAGCTTTCGGATCTCCTTGCCTTTGCATGCGGGCATCTTCACCTCTTTTACATCCAGACATTTGTATTCAATCAGTTTTGCGTCTGTTGCATAGAAACATCACAAGCACGTCCACTCACTCACTGAATTTTTATCTTCCTATTGTATTACCTCATGGGTTCACATTTCAGGACATTTTACAAAAGAGCTGACAGGAAACATTTCCACATTCTCACATTCAGCCCCTGTGGAAACATTTCAGGAGAATGTCTGGGGTTCAGTGCGTCTCTGAAAACAGCTATACAGACATGATAGTGATCGGATCATCAAACCTCAACCAAACCTGGACATTCTCATTCATGACCACGTCAGGTTTAAGAAAACATACAAGTAGCCCTGTTCACCGTTAACCTCGGGGTGGAAAGGCAAACTCCAGGTTTATGTCTATGCAGGCAGTTCATCTGTACAGCATGAGCTCTATAGATACCACCTCTTTCCTTTCTCATCATCTTCATACAATATTTCTCTTCTCTGTCAATGAGCCACTGGATGGTGTGGAGCCCGAGGACGTGCGATGTGTCCCACTCTCCCAGTGGTGATACAGTCAGTCCAGTTAAAGGATCCATTTTTCTCTTCGATACTGTCATATATATGGTTCCCTGCTGTGTGTGCTTTGCACTCTTGTGTCAATGAGCTCATAAGTCAAGCTTGGTGCAATAGTAGCATTGCACGTGTCCCCCTAGAGAAGAGGGGATGAACATGGACAAATCTATATTCTTTTAAAGCCCCAACAAGGACGGGATAGTGATCAGTTTCTTCTACCGGAGAGATAGAGAGGAGAACGTCCAGAGTTAAGGTTTTTAGTCCTTTAGAGTTTGTCGAACGGTCCTAAATTCTGTTTGGGTTCATCATTCTGGGCCTAAGAACCATGGATAAAACTGTCATACAGTGTGGATCACAAATCACAGCTGTTCTAGTTTTACAGACTCGAAAGTGGAAAATCCTGCTGTGGGTAAATTCAACAGACATTTAATTACAGTCTATTTATGGACAAAGCAGAAATGTTTAGTATTTTTTCCCTGGAAAAATGAATTAAGTTCCCTGAGGGACAGGACGCCTGTGCTTAGACAAACAAAATCAGAATAACTGAAGCAGCAGTTTAAAATATCCCAAACAAAATGGTATATTACTAATGACAGTTCTTACAGTTCGGTCTTGGCGACTAAAACAAATGCATCTGTGCTTATGTATTATACAGATTTTCCTAATCGAGGGTACGTTCACATATACGAATTTATCTGGCATGTACACATATTGGTCTCTTAGGAACGGAAAGGAAAAGGAATGCATAGACCATAGACCGTTATCTCACTAACAGTGATAGTGGGCCACAGTATCAAGGTCCCACCCATTCATACGCTAGACCAATTGCAAGTCAGTCTCAGCTGTCAATCATTGTTTAAGCATCAAATAACTAATTCAAACCAAATTACTGGGAAAAACACTCGAACAATCATCAGGGTGATAAGAACCAACTAACATGACAGAAACCATCTTTGAGAAACTTGTGTACTTTTTAGTTTTTGCCCATGTGTACCATCTGCAAACATGGAGGTGGGATTTTATGACAGACTGCAGCCCGCCACCAGGGGGCGATCAACATGCTTTGGCTTCTCTTTTGGGTTGTGTCTTGTCTTCCATCTTTATCTATGCTCACAGCTTCCTAAGGTGAATATTAAAGCAACAAGCATCATTTCCATACGTCAGTGGCTGTGGGATCAAATGTACGAGGCCTCTGACCTGCAGTGCAACAATGATGACACAGGGAGGAGGTTTTTTCCCGGCCGTCAGCTTTTTCTATGATAATGAGTTTATCCGTTATGCTAATGTTACATTTTCCCCAATGTTTACACACCTAACACATGCAGTGTTTGGTCTGAATGCCTCCAGGGACACATTCTCATTGTGTCATCATTTTCTGGAACTATTCAACTAGTCACTATCGATCCGATCGTCCCAAGTTTGGTAAGTTTGTGCATGCATTTGCATTTCACCGACATCAGCTGAACCGTTTCCTCGCCGTTTCTCCTGTCCTCATCTTAAGCCGTTTCAACATGCAGCGCACAGCAACTGATGTCCTCTAATTGAAAAAAGGAATGAGAGCAAACCGGTCACTTTGTTAACAGCTTACAGGTATCGTGCCTCAGAGAAAATCCAAGGGAATAAGACTGCATGCAACTTAGAAACTCTAATGTCCAAAAGGCATGTGGAGTAATGCAAGAGATTCTAAATATAAGCAGAAACAGATAATGGATGTAAAGTGGGCATGATGCAAAGTTAATGTGAAACTTTAACACATGAAATAGTGTAAAATGTTTTTGATTCAAAATATAATAGTGTGACAACATCCATCGATTTCGCAGCGTGCTTTGTGTCACTGTGTCGTTGCTGGCGCTGCGACGTTTTCTTTCATGTTACACGCTGATGTCAGATCTGCACAGACAGCAGACATGGGCACACAGCACTGACGCACATGAATTGTCAGCGAGCTCATGTCCCGCGGTGCCTGTGGACCGATGTCCCTCGCTCTTATTGCACATGACAGTCAACAAACGTGATTGTGCGGCAAAGTGTGTGAGCGCGCAAGACACATCCAACCCAGTTTGCCATTCATGCACATGCACACACTTTACACTTGATTCTTCACTGGTTTACACAGCGTGTTCAAAACCAGCGTTGGTGCGATGCTGATGTTCATCCTGTTCCGCAACTGTTGATATCAGTGCCAATCTGTCGGACCTGCCGGGATCGACTTTCCAACAGAGGAAAGGTGTGGGCTGACGGCCAGAAACTAAGTGAGCAGAGGGAGAAGCCAGCATGTGGGAGGAGGGGGTGTTGTAATTCACACACAGTAGAGCTGGAGCATCACTCAGGAGTTAGCTACAGAAACTTGGACTTGACATAACCATTTTCAGACATGAACTCCGGGAAATGTCCTGAAAATTGGGTTGGGTCGTTTTGCCCTTCACATATAAAGAACTCAGCGGGATATTGTCCTGGTAAGAAGTGCTCACAACAAAAAGGAACATGCAGGTGAGGGGTGGCGCCTGGGAGGCAGAAGGTAGGACGTGACGTGTTAATTCGGCCGTGGAACCTGCAACCCTCGTATTAGAAACGTTATCAGCACGCACACTCACTCAGTAAATCTTCCAGAAATGTTCCTGCTCACACAAACTCACTCTCCAGCAACTTCAGTGCATTTCTGAAAGCAGCTATCAGATAATGGACCTCTTTTTTGAACAATCAAACTTTCACTGAGCTCGAATGTCCACAAAACCCATCTCCAAGTGAACTGAGCAAACTTCTTCCACTGATGGAAACCATGTGATACGAGTAAAAACTCCAGAAAGGCTAGAGCTTGGATTTTTAAGGTGGGATCAATTAATCAAACTAATTTCAACGTCAACCTTGTAGTTTGAGGAATTGAACTTGATAAACTGATAAAGGAAACCAAAACAAAAAAAATGTAGAGAGTATGATTGATGACATGAGATCACGCGCAGCTGCTCGGTTTCTTATTGGAAAAAAGTAAATCTTCTAGACTTTTTTTTTTTCAAAACCATGTTTTTGTTTTTATTTCCTGTGCGGCTGAGATAATCAAAAGCAGTGGAGCGCCTGGAGGAAGGGCTCTTACGCTTTCATGAGAGAGAACTGAACCGGTGGTGGTGTAATTTATTTCTCCTCTTCATTCCGCCTACTCTATATTCTATTCAAAGAAACACAACTAATCAAGCCGTGCAAATGTTTCTATAAATATTGAGTGTCCGTGCACATTATCTTTCAGTGTATTTTGCAGACATGATTGATCTATGTTCAGAGGTATGAGCCCGTGCATTCAAAGTGGAACAGGACTAAATCACATTGACTCCCCCACGGAGAGCAGTGCTCCTGAGGCTCCTTAACGCCTCGTCAGTAGTCCAGCCGATACTTCTTTGATTCACACATTGAAACTTTTTTTAAAAGGAGGCTGAAAAGAGGAGCTGCAGCAAAAAAAGTAAATTATGAATCTAAATATGAGAATAATCCGTCTCCTTCCTTCAAGAAACTGGGAGTGTGACTTCTTCTGCTTTATGTGGCAAAAGCCATGTTGAGATTCCCATGTGGTGAAAAAATACGTTTTATTTCAGTTTCTGCAGAGTGATGAAAAACCTCGGCAGCTGTATCGGAGTAAACTGCAGTGTCCCACAAAATCTAAAATAAAACAGAGGAAAAAATGCAACAGGGAGCAGAACTCGCATTATCTCCTCGCTAACAATCAGCTCCAGTGTCACAAGCACAAACCAGGTTGATCAGAGCCAAAGACATCAAGTGGCTGTATGCGTGGTCATGCTCCTAAAAGGTGGACGGATAAACTCCTCTGCTCTGATGTGAATTGATTCGCTAAGCACGCTGCAAACTCGTTTATTTCCCTACAAATCCATAATCAAGCATCACGATCACAATTTAAGACGGAAATGCTAATCAAGGTCAGTTGCTTTGATGTACTGAGTGCATAGCTACAGTCCAGGGATGTGTAACTACACTGGACTTGCTCGCACGCTAAATATTTTATAATTTCTTTGGGAATGTAATTCGATTTTTTTTTTAACTTTTTACATTTGTGCAAATAAACAGTGAGAAAAGCAAAAGCAAATCTGTAAAAAAATAAAATAAGTTCAAAGCAGTTTTCTGTCAAATTTACAACATTTAGACAATAGGGTGACACTGTTTTAATTTGAAGCACAGCCTCACCTCACGTTAAAGAAGTTCCTTTAAGAAGTTGTATTTTCCAACTTTTAAAATCGCCTTAGAATGATAAGCTGCGATGAGGCTGTGGCCGTCCTCCGGCTGAATGCTGTTACTCTTCCAACATTAGATCACACAGGCCTGAGTTTGCCCGACAGAATAAAAGGTAAATGTGTGTGTACAAAGACTTTACTCCTGTGACATTGTATTTAAGGTCACGAGTCGATATGTCCAACTTCTTAAGACTGGCATGCAATTATCATCTCCTGTGCTTCAGTGCATCAAATGGAGCAAACACATCGATACAGACGGGGGCAGTTTTCTTCTTTTTGTTTCTGAAGAGCAATTCAGACGTTTGAGTGGTAAATGCTTATCTAGCCTGGTGCACTGAAGCACCATTGTACTGCATTGTAGCATGTGTGGGGTTTTGTGTTGCACATCTCCATTTCATTGACTGTGGACACATGAAAGCAGCTGGAGCTTGATAGATCTCTACAGAGACAAATGCACAATTCACTCCTCTCTTCTGTGTGCTCTTTCAAAGCAAATTAACAACAGAGTGATGATCTCTCTGGCTACGAGTCGTAGAGATGCGGCTTTATCTGACATTCATAGATCAATATATAAAGCTACTATTTTACTATTATATGTACTCCACACACTCCATTTCTTTTGATCATATCTTAACTCTTGTGACATTTATAGCAAGCAGGACCCAAATGCAGGAAAGAAAAAACATAAAATAAAATAAATTGGCTGAAGCAAGTTATAGACACAGGAGAGAAGAAGTTAAGTAAACAGGAACTATCAAACAACTAAAATACAAATTAGGTCGATATAGAAAGTAAGTCCAGCACAGGGGCAGATCCTGACAAATCTTATACTCTGATAAAGCAGTAAAAAAAAAAGTAGAATTCATGTTTGTGAAGATTTAAATAACATAATGAACCAATTTTAATTGTGCTGTTTTCATTGGCTGAAATCTGTTTACAAATGGTTGCTTAACCTCAACCAACAAAAGTTGGTGAAACTTTACCAAACCCTGTTATATATCTATAAAAAAATATACACACCATTCTTCACAGTGCATGGTGTGTTTGCACTGTCTCATTGCTCTACACATGCCATATTTCATCGTGTGGGCATTCTTAAGTTTGTGTGGATAAAAGTATAGTAGCAGTAGTAGAATATTAGAAATGCCTACGTGAACAGATGGTGCAGGATGAACTGCACGCTTGCCTTGACACTCACCTGAGTCCAGAGTCCAGGCTTCTATTTAAAGCCACTGGTGAGCACAGACTATACTGTACACGGATGCCTACAGATACTATGTAGGTATCACAGGAACACACACCCCCACTTGAATGCAGATATTCTTACATGGACTTTACTCATCCTGTGCATGTTGTTGTAGAATTAAACGAATGACTGTGGTGTCGAGTAAAACATCTTGCGACTGTTGCATTGATCGCCATGATTTCTGGTACCAGGCGTTTATTGTGCCCAAGGCATGAATCCTGATGACTTTGTTAATCCCCGACTCGTCCTCCTTTGCCACAAACAGGTCAAGGTTTTTACTGGGACATCATTTTGTAGATGCATTAATGATGCCCAGATGTTTTTATTATTACGACTTCCCTGATTCCCTCCTGTTGTAGACATTTTTACTTGAACACCAATATTCCGATACGGTCATACTCAGAATAAGCGATACTCAAATTAAGAAATGTGGATTGTTCTGATCTTAATGCACTATCAAGGTTTTCACAGCATTTTGCAACATCGACATGCAACAGTTACCAAGAGCTGGAAGATGTATGCCCTGGGTTTGAAAAACAGGAATATGAATAGAATATTCTATCAGCGACTTATGTAAACAGTAAATAATTCAAATAACGTCTTGTCCAGATAAATGTCAATAGTTGAAAATATACTCTTGTCCATGGTAACGTAGTGAGTGGCATTTCTCAGCTATGGGGTGGATTGCTGTGAACTGTAGACAAACAAGTCAATACTTTTGTTTATTAAAACATAATATTCCCATGGTCCTCTGTTGTAGGCCTAGTTTGTGTTTAGCTTTCTGACAGGCCAAACAAAAAACAGCATGTCAGGGTGGTCACTGTACAGCGGGAGGATTCAGCTGCAGTCCAGCTGCAGTCAGAGCAGCTTCAGGGAGCTGCTAACCTTGCTGCTGACTCGTTGACAAATCCGGTGTGTCAAAAGAACCGTAGGAGAGAATCTTAACCAAGCGCTCCGACTCTCCCGAAACATAACCAGGAAAAAAACTATGTCACACTCCATTTGCTGCAATCTGTTTTTCCGCGGTTTCATTCAGTACAAACATTTTGCAGCTCGGGAGGATTTACTCAACACAACATTTCCTCATATACTGATATAAACTTAATTCAGGAGGCATATTAGCACTTCTATGGCACTTACCTACAGCACTTTGTAGTTTGACTTTCTTGAAGAAATTGTACTCATGGTTGAATGCACTTAATGTCATATTGTTTCTCTCTCTATGTGCTGTATTTGCTGTTTGTCACTGTTATTAATAGTAATATTATAAAGTACTATATAAACATAGTTTTGAAATGATTTTATGAGTAATTTGATATGACCCAACTGACATGGGCATGTGAATGGTCTATAACCTTGTGTCATCCTTGCATATTGTTGTTATCTCATTAAGTACTCCCAGTTTGTCTCGTGGGTTAATTGGTGCGTAGGTGAAGGACTCCAAACAATTAGTCTCTTTCAGTCGGCTAATGAGGATCCCCCGCACAAACAAATAAACATGATCATCAGTATCGTTATTTCTCTACGACCAGCAGGGTTAACTTACTTTGGCTTTCTGCCACGCATTAAGTTTGGTGATGGTAATTTGAACTTTGACTTGCGTTCATACAGGTGAGTGCCGATTGCTTTGTTGCTTCTTTGACACTTTAAGGAAATATGCACTCGTGAAAAAATAATTTGCAACCTTAACAGAATAAAGCTAATTTGCAAGAAAGCAAGAAAAAAGAATATAATATGAAAATATTAGCATATCTTAACTATGCAGGGGCGAGCTGTATATAAAATAATTCTGAGTTTGTTTTGATGTTGCGTGCATGAATTAAATCTGTCCTAACAAAAAATATTGTTTACTACTTATGACTGATTTGTGCTCCAGTACAGTATAATACTGGTTAAAAATTAGCATTTAAAATATTAAGTATCTTCTCTGCTTATGGAATGAATGCAGCCCAGAGGTTATTTCTTTCCTTGGGGCATTCAAAGAAGAAAGTCTCCAGGGTGTGATTTGTTTCTAAATACCTGACTGAAAAGGTTTTAGCACGGAAATGCTAATCAAGGTCAGTTGCATGAGCTGCAGACATAATTCAAAAAGTAAAAATAAACAGTAAATATTCTGGATCGGTGTTTGAAAGCTTACTTCACTCACAGGAATTTAATTTATTCCTATCCGCTCCTCGCTCTGTAAATATGTCCGAGGGATCTCATTTGTTTTTATAGACTTGAGGTGCACTTTGTGGCCCTTGTTTTTTACAGAGGTGACATACATCATAAATTCTAACAAAGTCTGCACTGATGATGCATTCATTATAAACCTTTTACCAAACCCATCAGTGTCCGAGGTGACAAATACCATCCATCTGGTGTCTGTAAGTGGACTGGAAAAAAAAAACCACGGAGCATATTTCCAAATACTCTTTGCCCCGGGCGTAGTCACAAATGCTCAGAGTGAGCGTTTGACCTTCAGCTTAAAATACAAGTGTGTGGTCTGCTTGTGATTCTCCTGACAGATCATCCTAACCACCCAGCTCTTGAGCCACCTGTGTCCTGTGTAAACTAATCTATTTCAAGGGGCACCAGATGTCCGGGGAAGAGATTTTCAAAAACAGCACAGATATTGCACACTGGTCGCCGTGATGGACGTTTATATACGCAGAGACATGGGTCATGAGACAGTCACGACCGGGGGAAGAAATTAATCTGAAAGACGAACCAGAGAGAACGGAGATCAATCAATCAATCAAATTTTATTTGTATAGCCCATATTCACAAATCACAATTTGTCTCATAGGGCTTTAACAGGGTGTGACATCCTCTGCCCTTAACCGTCAACAAGAGTCAGGAAAAACTACAAAAAAAACATTTTAACAGGGTAAAAAGAAGGTAGAAACCTCAGAGAGAGCCACATGTGAGGGATCCCTCTCCCAGGATGAACAGAAGTGCAATAGATGTCAAGTGTAAACATGACCAAGATAAAGGTTTTAGCAGCATTGATAAGGGTAAACAAGTGAATTGGTGGATTAATGTCATCAATGGTCAATGATTGACTATGATTGCAGCCAGTAAGATCATGATACACTATCAAGATCGGATGCCACTATAGTCTACAGTCATTGTCCACTGCCGCCATTAGGATCCATCATCAGCTGCCACCTCGGTCGTGGTCCACCACCATTATTGGATGCCAGCACGATACAGAATCCGCCATACTGGATCCACCATTACGATCTCTGATACGTGATCCACAGAGCCTAATCCATGATGTGGCCACAGCTGCGGCCCTGGATCTGCGGACGATAAGGCAAAGGGACTCCGGGGAAGAAGTCAAGTCAGTAACATGTATTGATGGGATATGAATTACATTGATGTGATAACAGTTTGAGAAGTGAAAGGAGAAGCTGGAACGAGAAGCTCCGAGTGTCATGTGTCCCCCGACCTTCTAGACCTATAGCAGCATAACTAAGAGCAGGTCCAGGATAAGCCTGGACTGGCTCTAACTATAAGCTTTATCAAAAAGGAAGGTTTTAAGCCTACTCTTAAACGTACAGATGGTGTCTGCCTCCCGAATTGAAAGTGTGAGATGATTCCACAGGAGAGGTGCTTGGTAGCTGAAGGTTCTGGCTCCTACTCTACTTTTATAGACTTTAGGGACGACAAGTAATCCTGAGTTCTGGGAGCGCAGTGCTCTAGTGGGATTATATGGTACTATCAGCTCTTTAAGATATAATGGTGCCATATTATTAAGGGCCTTGAAGGTGAGGAGGAGAATTTTAAATTCTATTCTAGGTTTAACCGGAAGCCTGTGTAGTGAAGCTAATACTGGAGAAATGTGGTCTCTTTTCTTTGTTCTTGTCAGGACACGTGCTGCGGCATTTTGGACAAGCTGCAGAGTCTTTAACGATTTACTGCTGGAGCCTGATAGTAATGAATTACAATAATCCCGTCTGGATGTAACAAAAGCGTGGACTAGTTTTTCTGCATTCTTTTGCGAGAGGACATGTCTGATTTTTGCGATATTACGCAAGGGAAAAAAGGCGGTCCTAGAAATTAGTTTTAAGTGAGAATTAAAGGATAAATCAGGATCGAAGATCACTCCCAAGTTCCTGACTGTTTCATTGGAAGCAAGGGCAATGTCGTCTAGCGCAGCTATATCATTAGATAATGTATCTCTAAGGTGTTTAGGGCCAAGTATTAGAACCTCTGTTTTATCTGAGTTTAATAAGAGAAAATTGCGGGTCATCCAGGTTTTTATGTCCTTGAGACATGCTTGGAGTTTAGTTATTTGATTACTTTGTTCAGGTTTTATTGACAAGTATAACTGGGTGTCATCCGCATAGCAGTGGAAATTTACCGAGTGTGTCCTGATAATGTTTCCTAGTGGAAGCATATATAATGAGAATAAAATCGGGCCGAGCACAGAGCCCTGTGGAACACCATGGTTAACTTTGGTGCGCACAGATGACTCATCATTAATTTGCACGAATTGGGAGCGATCAGAAAAATAGGATTTAAACCAGTTTAGGGCGGTTCCTTTAATGCTAATTAACTGTTCCAGTCTCTGTAATAAAATGTTATGGTCAATTGTGTCGAATGCTGCACTAAGATCTAACAGAACGAGGACAGACACAAACCCCTGATCTGAAGCTATTAGAAGGTCATTAGTGACTTTAACCAAGGCTGTCTCTGTGCTGTGATTGGCTCTAAACCCCGACTGAAAGTCTTCATATATATTATTTTCCTGGAGAAACTCACCCAGCTGATTGGCTACAACTTTTTCTAGGATTTTAGACAGGAAGGGGAGATTAGATATCGGTCTGTAATTTGCTAAAACCTCTGGGTCTAAGGTGGTATTTTTTTTAGAAGGGGTTTGATTACAGCTATTTTAAAAGACTGTGGTACATATCCTGATGATAATGACAGATTTATTGTGTTCAGTAACGAACTATCAATTAGGGGCAGAATTTCTTTAAGTAATTTTGTAGGAATGGGATCTAAGATACAAGTTGTTGGTTTAGAACCTGAGATTAGTTTGGTCAGCTGATCAAGGGTGATCAGAGAGAAGCTGTCTAAATAATCGGTAGGATTCTCAGCCGTTTCTGATATTTCGGTTCTTGGTAGGGTATTAGTGCCAATTGAGGGCAGGAGATGGTTGATTTGATTTCTAATAGTTAGAATTTTATCATTAAAGAAATTCATAAAGATATTGCTATTTAGGGATCGAGGAATACTGGGTTCGGTGGAGGTGTGACTCTCTGTCAGCCTGGCTACAGTGCTGAAGAGAAACCTGGGGTTGTTTTTATTCTCTTCTATTAGTTTTGAGTAGTAGGCAGCTCTTGCTTTGTGGAGGGCCTTCTTATATGCTTTAACACTACTCTTCCAGTCTAGGAGATATTCAATACGGTTGCTGGAGCGCCACCTCCTTTCTAGTTTTCTTGATACTTGTTTTAACTCATGTGTCTTGGAATTATACCACGGAGCTAATTTACTATGTCTTATATGTTTCTTTTTTAGAGGCGCTATTGAGTCTAATGTTAATCGTAATGAGTTTACAGAGCTATCGACGAGATGGTCAATCTCAGTGGAGCTAGGGTTTTTAATGAATTTGTTGTTTATATCGACGGATAATAGGGGTTTAAATGTAATTGGAATTATTTCCTTAAATTTAGCTACAGCACTATCAGGTAAACATCTAGAAAATGAGTTTATTATTAGTGGCATATATTCTGATAGTGAAAAATCGAAGGTTATTAAATTATGGTCGGATAGAATTGGATTGCGCGGAAGTAACGTTAGATGTTCAATTTTGACACCGTATGATAATATAAGGTCAAGTGTGTGGTTACAACAATGAGTAGGTTGGTGTACACACTGACTGAAACCAATCGAGTCTAATATCGAACTAGGTTTGATAAAAACTCAGGGAATTCCGTTAAAAATTCCGTATAAGCCCCAGGGGCACGGTAAACTACAGCAAATATGATTGGCTGTAGGTGTTTCTTGGATTGGAGTGGAAGACTAAGAACAAGACATTCAAATGAGTTGTAGCTTAGTTTAGTTTTAGGATTAATTGATAGACTGGAGTTAAAAAATAGCAGCAACTCCACCTCCTCGACCAAATTCTCTGGGAACGTGTGTATTTACATGACTGGGGGGGGTAGATTCATTTAGACTGACATATTCCTCAGGATGCAGCCAGTCTCAGTGAGGGACAATAAATCCATTTTTTTATCTGAGACTAGTTCATTAACTAAAATAGCCTTAGATGATAATGATCTTATGTTTAAGAGACCACATTTAAAGGTCTTTGTTCCCTGAGTTGTTGCAGAGGTTGTGATAATTTGTATTCGATTTTTTGTGTGGCATTCTCCCTCTGTTATTGTTTGATTTAAATAATTTAATGGGACGGTGTACAGACACAATCTCTATGGGTTTGTGGTTGTGTGACTGGTCCAGAGGGAGCGCAGAGAAGTGTTTAGCACTGCAGCTCTGCTTCCTGGTCCCAACTCTGGGTTGTCCTGACAGATCATCCTAACCACCCAGCTCTTGAGCCACCTGTGTCCTGTGTAAACTAATCTATTTCAAGGGGCACCAGATGTCCGGGGAAGAGATTTTCAAAAACAGCACAGATATTGCACACTGGTCGCCGTGATGGACGTTTATATACGCAGAGACATGGGTCATGGAGACAGTCACGACCGGGGGAAGAAATTAATCTGAAAGACAAACCAGAGAGAACGGAGATGTTGATCTTTAACAATCTAACATGTCTTCCACTAAATATTAAAACACCCTTTTGGTAGATATGTGCTTTTTTCAGTGCTTGACTTCACTGAGCATAACACATGTTGATAAACCCTGGTAGTATATCAGATGTAGCTCAAACCTTCCTCACGTGTTGACAGAGGTCCCCAGTTTTTCTTCTCGGTTTTTGAATTAATGTTATAACCAGGGGGGTTCTTTACCTCCGCCAGCCCCCCTCCCCCCACCTAGATGGAGAACTATACCTTCAAGCACCTGCTGGCGATCCATTGTAAGTGGGTTGGTGGATAATACCCGGTGGATTGTGAGGGACACGGTGCTGAAGAGAGGCCATGGAGGCCGTCCAAGGACATTCTGGACCGATCCCTCATCCGTGAGCTCCACCAGAGACACACTGATCAGCCTGGTTCATTTGGAGCCGTCCATAGGAGATGGTACTTTTACATTTCAGTAATTCATGTCCATTTCCTGGTTTATTTTAAATATACTAACCTCTGTTTGTTGTCTCAGTTCCTCGGCTGCGGCCTTCCCCCCTGTCTGCTCTGTTGCTGCCTGGATTGACTTTACGTCTGCGTACCGTGGATTTCCAGTTATGACTATCTCATCCAGCGTCTCAGTGATTAACAAATCTTTTACACTCGTGTTTTCGACAATAAAACTCCCACATCAGCCTCCTCTGAGGAAGGTTTTATATATTTCTGGTGTCGACAATTCAAATTTTCTATTACTGTTCAGAAAAAAAGAAAATTGAAATTAATCTTGGGTTTCATTCTATATAGATTTATTGCACCAGAAAAGGAGGCAACAGCTCATTCCATCTTTTTATACTCCCACTCCCCCGCCTATGTGCATGAGAGTGAGCAAGACCCATGCCCACACAGTCATACACGTCAACACCTGGAAGCTGTTCAGTACAATCACTGTCACACCAGCACGCTGCGTCTCCTCAGGAGCGTTTGGCAGAACCGAGCCCAGCATGTATGGGCGGAAGCTTTATTACGCAAGCAACTGTCCGGTTCCCAGTTGTCACTTTATTCCTTCCTGCTACAATGTGATCCTAACATCTGTCTTGCAACAAGTCAGATGTCTTAAGATGTGTCTGGTGTTCACACTCATACATGCATGAATTATGTATAAAGCATAAGACCTTTTTTTTCAGAAATCCTCTCTTCTGTCATTTTCTTTTCCCCGACAGGATGTCATGGGGAAATAGATTTGTTTACTCTATATGTTAAAATGAATAATGCATCCCCCACCTGGTCCTGATGCCACCATCTTGTGCTTTTGACTTCATTTGGATCCAGAGTCTGCACAATAGAGATCGTGGTGTGAAGTCGCAGTTTCGAGGTCCTGCCGATATACGCCCTCGACCAATTGGAAGTCACTGTCAGCTGTCAATCATGACGTTTTTATTGCATCATAGCTAATTCAAACCAACGACTTGTACTTTGACTCACGTTTGGCCCGTGCCCTATCTGCTAACATGGAGGAGGCAGGATTTATGACCAAAACTACAACCAGCCCCCAGGGGGCGATCAAGATGATGTGGCACCACATTAGGGAAACAGTCAAACATTTTTAAAAGACCATCTTAATATTTATGAAGATTCAAGTTGCCTGTGATTATGGTTTTTTGTGCCACTGATCTCACAGATATTGAGAAAAAGGGGATCAGTGGGACAGACTTATTGGAGCTGCAGTGACCACGTCACCGCAGCTTCAATGAACCAATGATTTCACATTGGCATTCAGAGTGGAAGTGTTAGAGCCATGACTCATTCAAGTCAGAGCAAATGGTGAAACGTACAGTGTGTGTGTGTGTGTGTATATATGTGTGTGTGTGTGTGTATGTGTGTGTGTGTGTGTGTGTGTGTGTGTGTGTGTGTGTGTGTGTGTGTGTGTGTGTGTGTGTGTGTGTGTGTGTGTGTGTGTGTGTGTGTGTGTGTGTGTGTGTGTGCATCTATGAATAGATATGTGGGTAAGAGTTTGAGAGATTCTATGATTTCTGTGTGTATTTATATTTCTGCATGGAACAGGTGTTCATATGTGTTTGTGTGCATACTTTATGTGTTTGTGTGTGTGTGTGTGTGTGTGTCACCATGTGTGTTACAGAGAGACAGAGTGAAAACATTGAAGAGAATAGGGTATGTGCCTACATTTTTTTTAACATGACTGTCTCTCGCTTTCTCGCTTTCTCGCTCTCTCTGCACGCACTCGTGTGTGTGTGTGTGTGTGTGTGAGTGTGAGTGTGTGTGTGGCTCAGTGTACCAGGACAGACTGTGTGACCAGCGACAGTGAGCTTTAACATGTGCTGACAGCTAATCAATAGCAGATAGTGTTTTTTAGCTTTTAGGGAGAACTATTTATAACCGGGCAGCGCCATCTCTCTCCAAACCAAATCAGATATTTCCATGGGACGGACCGAGTGCTGCACAGTCATGCTTCACAACAGTGTGTTTTGTGGACTGCATGTGTATGTGTGTGTGTGTGTGTGTGTGTGTGTGTGTGTGTGTGTGTGTGTGTGTGTGTGTGTGTGTGTGTGTGTGTGTGTGTGTGTGTGTGTCTACAACTGAGCAGAACAGCATTAACCAGGGGAACATTATAGGGGATAAGATATAAAATCGTTTATTTTCTACTAAAGTAAATATATTATTTTTATTTTTATGGGTCATGAACAACTATCAGATAAACAACTACGGTTAACTTCAGCGTCACCAAATACAGACACTGTCGCTGAGCCTGTCTTAGCCAAAACATCAGTGCTTACTATTTTTTATTTTATTTTATTTTATTGACCAGGAAGGTCCAATTGAGATATGTTGTTGAGATACAATATGTTCTGCCAGGGACACACACACAAAAACATGATAACAAGCAACAAAGAGATTAATAACAAAGAACACACATATAAACAGTAATTGGTTGCTAAAGTGAATTATAAAGAATAAAGGGCACATGTTAATAGCAATCACATTGTTCTGTAAAAAAAAACAACGATTTAGACATTTATGTGGCTGAGCATTGTTCAAGCACACTCACGTCTGTCAGGAGAGGAAAGTAAATTGCTCGTTGCCAACTAAAATATAGAGATAATAAAAGAGGGCTGGTAAAAAAAAAAAAAACTGGTGAATTCATTGTCCCACACAGGCTTTGTTTGCTCACTGCAGGGATGAGGAACATTAACTGGGCTGTGATGGAATTAGACTGGAAAAAAACACTGCAGGTCAGTTTGCATGGGCTTAAAGCTGAACACTATACTTGTATGTCTAATATTTATTTAAATCTGAAACAGTGAAAATCAGGTATTGAGTATATTATTTGAAATTACATTGCATTACTATTATATTTACATCGTTCAGGCTTGATTGATTCATTTAGGACTCATTGAGGAATCATTGAAAAGTCAGTGCAGTGCAAATGTTGAATTGCTGCAGTGTTTGAATGTGTAGGCCTGCGCGTGTGTGTGTGTGTGTGTGTGTGTGTGTGTGTGTGTGTGTGTGTGTGTGTGTGTGTGTGTGTGTGTGTGTGTGTGTGTGTGTGTGTGGACATGTCAAGAAGGCAGTTGTGTCAGGAGCAGTATACTAATGCTATTTTGATGCAGCAAGACAATCTGTTGATGCATTTGGTGAAAGGAAGTGAGAGAGAGAACTCTTTTCTCCCTCTCTCTGTCACACACACACACACACACACACACACACACGCACACACACACACTCATACCCTGGCTCGCTCTGTCACCCTCCTCCCCTCCTCCCCGCTCCAGCCTCCCCCTCCTCTCGTCCTCTCAGCTCTGCTTTACTCCCTTTAAGTCCTTTCCACTCTGTTGATTTCCCACGCACAGTCCGTCCCCTCGCTCCGTCTTCATGTCCACCAGCCAGTGTTGTGGCAGCTGTCATGTCACCGCGTTTCACCAAACAAGCGGCTCTCCATTATTACCAGGTGGACAAAGTCATAAATCTTAAATTCGTTGACACCGCTGCTAATAGGAAGCGACGTTCGTTTGCAGCGCGAAGCCTGAAAATCGGCCAGTCAGACAATCCAGCCATCCAATGAGGTAATCAATTTGTCGATCAATAGGCCACCCAGTGTTACGTTAGTGACAAATGATGGAAAATCCAGCTTATTTCTGTCTTCAGTCGGCCAGGCATGTTAAAAATAACACGTTTGCCAATTTTAAACTCCCACTGAACCTGCAAGAGCTGTGGTCAGTGAGTCATTCAGTCAATTAGCCAGTAGGCAGCTAATCCCATTCACAAATCATGCAGGGGGGGGAAAAAAGTGCACAAGACAACACAGTGTGCCAGCCATGTGTGTGGAAGCTGAGCAGCAAGACATTCAGTTCCTGCAGTCGCACAGCAATTTTTCTTCATCAGTCAACACAAGCTGCTACTGGAGTCAGACAAAAAATCATTACACTCATAGTGAGATGACATTTTCCTCCACGCAGCTATTTAAGTTTCTATATCTCATTTCATACTAAAATATTTTATTTTCTATTGTACTTTCCTTGCAACAAAGCAGTGCAGCACACCTTATAGCAGAGATATTATTTTCCCAGTAGAGGACGACCTGCCACAAACATACAATACAATAAAACAACGATGATGAAGAGCCACTCATTGACATAATTTATGTCTCAATTGCATTTCCCCCATTGTGATTTCTACCAAATCTGATGAAATCTTGAACATTTCAGCATTTTTATTTTGTTTTGGGACATCTAGGATTCTTCCAGCTTTTAAATCAATAACTTTGCTATTTGTTGTATAAGGTATCATGCATTATCAACATAGTAATGTTATTATTATGAGGAAGCAGACTCTGAAGTTTGAGGTGTATGACAGCAACAGATAAATAATAAGTTAATAAATTCTATATTTTCCTCTTCTTGCTGCAACAGCTTGTTTTTAACCAGAAATCGATTGAAGGCGAGACATCATTAAAATACTCATTCATTACACATCCACCCAGTCCACCAGTCAAACAGGAAATTCACTACTCAGACATTCAGCCATCAAGTAGCAGCCAGTCAGCGAGCAAACCAGGCAGACATCGTCCGGCCATCATCCCTGTCGCCTGCCCATTAAATTGGGTCAGTATTAACAAGACCCATGCTGCTGCTGTGGGAGCCCGAGCCCCTGAAGCTGACTCCCTGTGACAGGACCTACGTTACATAAGGAACAAGAGGAGACTGCGGAGCCAGCGAGGCATCTCTGATGGATTTGTTTGTTTTCAGAATGTCTGCGGTTTAAGATGCCGCTGCAGTTTAGGCTGTGCACCATGTAGGTGAAAGAGGGCGCGAGGGAGGACACAGCGCTGCACAATTATAATGTCTCGCTCCTTCTTTAAACATTAAATGAATTCCTCTGAAAACAGAATGAACACAGTTTGGCCCTTTTCAGACATGACGTGAGGCAAATTAGGTCCAGACAGTTTCTGGAGTTTGCATGAAGGTAAATTCAGCTGCAGAAACCACATGTTTTTCTTGTCATCTTCAACGTGTATTGCACCTTTTTTTTAATCCTGAGGTAAGAAACACCATCGTTACGGCCACTAACTCACTTTGAAATTGCTGTGTTCTCACATGTGCTCCGGATCGACTAAATTTCAAGGGGAAAGTCCTGACTTCAGTGCATGTCTTAAAGCAGGCTATAATAGCTTGAATGCATGGAGGTAAAATAGTTTTACTCAGCGTTGCTCACCGCGTTTTGGCTCAAGGGAAGGAGATGTGAGTCTATTTGTACATTGTTAAGGATGAAGCCTTCACCGTCTTAGATTTCTGCTAAAATATTTAGGTCTATGGGTTTTGACACACACCCAGACTGGCCTCAGGAAGCGTTGGATGTCCGTTGTGCCCCAGAGGATGAACTCAAATGTCTTTGTCCAACACCTAAACCAACACAAACAACGACAGCTGAGGGTCCATGCTGCACACAGTTGTAATTATCCTTTACACTGTACAACACGATCTTAAAATAGATCCTTTTAGAGGCCGAGTGCCACCCGTGCATCAATGTGAAGCCAAACTGCTACCTCAGTATTTACTGCCGTGCTAGAGGGATTTTTCTCATGTGAAATTCATGGCAAGCTGACACAAAGTGTGAGTTTCTAAATCTCCTGAGTGTGTGATACTCGACATCTTTGTTAAAAATTAAATTCTATAAGAAATCCTTCAGAGAATGGCTGTGCACATATGAGAAAAACATCCATGATGCACGTTGTCGTTGTCTTTTTTTGTTTTAAATTGTCTATTAAGCAGTTTTTATTTTCTCCAAATATAAAACATCTGACGAATTAAATTAAATGAAGTCTCTTACTTTTATATCCTGAGTCTTTGAGGTATTTTAAATTGATCTAGTTAATAATATAGTTCTTTCACCTCAGTCATTACTGTATCTGTGTCTGGGAGGCTACTGAAACAGTTTGATTTGTTGTACCTGCACACAGCTCTGAACTTGCATCGGAAATAGCACATGCAAAGTGCCCCCATCACAATGACCTGTCAGCAGCACGTGTAATAGCCTCTGTCAGCCATTTTAAAAGCACACAATCAGACCAAAACTACAACCGTCGCAGAGCATCACATCAGTAGAGCACATACCTCTGCCATGCTCCAGCAGTCCATTTAAATTCAATTAAAAAATCAAATTGCACACATGTAGATTTCAATTACCGAGATCCATGATTTGTTCCCTGAAAATGCAATCTCTCAAACTCCTGCTAGAATAAAAATGTCCACCTTTGTCCAAAATTCAATGGCTGGTGTCTTGTGGAAATATGTTGTGTAGTTTTTTTTGCTAAATCTTGCTGACAAGCACACAAACACATGAATGGACAGGGGTGTACTATGAGTAATTATGCGTCACAGAGTTGAAGCGTCACAGCATCGGTTGTGTTGCTGCTGCTGTTAGACGACAAAGACGGCATCTCCCACATCAGGTTGTGAGTTAAATATGTTGTGACACTTTGAATGAAATGTGAGAAAAACAGACACAAACATGGAAAAAAAAGTGAAAAGCTGTATATAAAAAAAAAAGGAGGGCGAGTATTCAGAGAGGGGGAAAAGGAGGATGTTTTTCTTTGGCCTGTTTATTAAAATCAGACTGCGAGAGGCAGAGACCTGTGAGGAGAAAATCAAACTCGTCCTAATTATAGCTCCTCTGATCTGCAATGATGATGCCTGTGCCGCTGTGGCAGAGCCTAAGGCCTCGCTGCCTCCATGAACTCTCTCACTGGTCCTGCAACCTCCTCCCTCTGCTTCATAAACTCCCCTAAACACACACATCTGGACACACACACACACCACCACACACACACACACACTCAGAAGGGTGCATGTGCGAACGCAAATGTCCGGAAAGGGACGCTCTGAAGTTTCCGCCAGACTTGTAGTATAAATCCCGTAGAAAGTCAGGAGAGTTCCATTTACGAACACAGCAGGGGATCCCGCATTGGATTCACCACAAGCGAGTGGGGGGGTGATGATGCTTCTAACGTGACAATTGACATGTTAGTAGCCGGGGATGAATCCCTGGAGAAGAATAATTTCGTTTTCACGGGGGATATGTGACAGTGACAGTCAGCGGCCAAGGAGCAATTAAAATGCTTTGGCTTCACTTTTGAGGAGCATTAATGACATCCATCTTTATAAAAAGTATATGGCGCGCGCACACGCGCGCACACACACACACACACACACACACACACACACACACACACACACACACACACACACACACACACACACACACACACACACACACACACACACACACACACACACACACACACACACACACACACACACACACACAGGGGGACGTATATCAATAAATAATATGATTGTGTACATGCGCTCCTGTACTATATATTTATGAATGTCACAATTGCTATGTTCTGTTTGCAGTACAGTTATTTGTACACAGCTGCCTGTGTCTAAAAATAAAGACCCCGGACAGGAATGTGACGTGACGTGCTGGTGAAGTCATGTTTTATCAGAGGAATTGTTCAGCAGGGTTTAGTTTCTGCATCAGAGGGAACAGTAGTACTGGCAGTTATGTACTCATAGTTTATTCAATAAAATGTATCAGGGGAAATCACTTTGCATCTCTTACAAATGAATGTTGACAGCAAGGACGAATATGTACAAATATGGACCAGAGACCGCTCACCAAATAACCAGCAGGTAATTTCACACATTAATTCCTAAATTGTGTAAAGAACCACATGCTGCAGATTTGAGTCTCAGCTAAAATCTCCCTGCCTTTCATTGCCCTTCAAGACAAATACCACAGGGGTCATATTAGTGAGAAGCATCTGCATTATTGAACCATAAAACGACTCATTGTAATAGCTTATCCTCTCTCTTCTCTCTCTTAATCTCTTGTTCTCCTGCGTCTATAAATATTTGCCAGTTTAGATTTATTTCTCTCCTCCATCTGTGTCTTGCATTGATCGTGGAATCCTACATTCATACATTTTGAAACTGTGATCTGCAGAATGTATTGAAACACAAGAGTCACGGTGCCTTAAAGTAAAATCATGATTCATTTGATCCTGTTTTCATAGCATCATAATCAGAAACCTGAACACTTTAACAAACATCTGATAAGGACGACCTAAAATGACAGATACCGTCTTTGAGAATATAATGATTCAACAGCAGTCCACCTCCATCCTTTGAGATACTGTTCAAGCCAGTACGCACACTGTTCCGTCTCACTAGAACACACAGAAACAATTTTACACATGGAAAGAGTTTCTCGTTATCATCCAACAGCCAAAACCCCTGGTGAGATTATAATCCCCTCCTGATTTTCGCCGGTGTGCCGAAGAAGGAACAACGCTGTCCCGCAGGATCTAGCTGCAGGTATAAAAGTAAAGTTTCGATTGCCTAAACAATTTAATCATTACACGGTTATGTGATCACATTCCATTAAAAGATCTGTAAATATTGGGGATTTATTTCATTTCACATCACAGAGAGAGCGAGGGACCAACATGGAGCGGATCATTTGTATGTGAGCTTCTCTGCTCAGTGAAGATCAGCAGGTTTTCTCTTTTTTTGCAGAACATTAAGCAAGTTTGCGATATGACTGCGTCTATTGACTTATTGTGTATAAAATAAAACTTCTGGAAGAGAGGTGGAATCATGAGTATGAGTTATTTTTGTCCTGTAAAGTAAACTTGCATAAAAGCAATAATTCAGTTAAGACTAATTCTAAATATGAAATTCACACGTCTCTGATGCGTCGTCTTCAAAATGCATTGTCGCAGCGTGGGTTGTGTTGCTGCTGCTGTTGCTTAGACAACAAGGACGGCTTCTCCCTCAACAGGTTGTCTAAAGATGTTGTGACACTTTGAATGAAAAGTGAGAAAAACTGAAAAAATCGTGGAAAAAAACTGAAAAGCTGTATATAAAGAAAGGAGGGCGAGTATTTTTAAAAGATAAGAATAGTCTAAAATCTCGCAGTTGGACGTCAGGGGTGTAAACCCAGTGGGCCGTTTCCCTCAGATGGTTCTGATGTGTTCCAGCGGAGGACTTCCAGGCTGAAAGATAGCCGCCAAACAAGCTCCTGCTCATGTGGGAGGCCGAGTGGAAACAAAACAACACATCAAGTGCAAACCTCTGACACAAAAATAACTCACTTGGACTTATCGCTTCGACTCCACCATCTTAAAAAGCAAAGTCTGCCAAATAACAAGGGACACAGACCCACTCCTATTGACACAGGGTTTAAAAGTCTTTATTGGGAAAAAAACTAGCACAGCTTTGTAGAAAAGGTTCCAGAGATTACTGGCAGACCTTTGAGAGGAGGAGAAACACCGTGAAATTGATCGTAACCTCCAGTGTGCCCCTTCTGTAAACACTTTTGTGGTTGCAGGTGGGTAACACAAAAACTTCTGTGCAGCACTCCCCACAATCACCCTTTCACTTGGCACTAAATCCTGGAGTGGGTATTGTGTTCCCAGCAGCTCCCTCCCATCCAGAGAATAAATGTCAACGCACATCTTTGTCAGAATAGAAAAATCTAGATGCAAAGCTTCTCCGCTCTGTGCTGTTATGGATAGCACGGGGCGACTGTGACAGCCCATCACTTTAGGTGTGTGTGTGTGTGGGGGGGGGGGGGCCGGAAGCCAGGGAACCAGCCAATCAGATTATAACCTGAGTGATCCTGTTACGGTGTGTGCATGAGCAGCTGTGGTGTAACCCTGTGTGCACTGCACGTTGACCTTGGAGTCTGAATGACCAGTGCCAAGCATTGATTAGTGGTAGCGCGCAGAGCAGAAAAGGGACAGGGACAGAGAACATCTCCTCTCTCTCTCTCTCTCTCTCTCCTCTCTCTCTCTCCTTCTCTCTCTCTCTCTCTCTCTCTCTCTCTCTCATCTCTCTCTCTCTCTCTCTCTCTCTCTCTCTCTCTCTCTCTCTCTCTCTCTCTCTCTCTCTCTCTCTCTTTTTCTCTCTCCCTCTCTCTCTCTCTCTCTCTCCTCTCTCTTCCCTCCCATCACTGGCAGGCAGAACAAATACAATAGCGGTTTGTCAGTCAGTCGCACACTGTCAGGCTGTTTCAAAGCCACACTTGGACCAATGAATTTGAACAGAAGCTGTTTGTAAGCTTTTTTTTTTCTTCTTTTTAGTTTGTCACCCTTCTCCAATGATGAGGATTAACAGCATCCTGTCCTATAAGATATGGATATGAAGCCTTCACAGTTCACTTAATTTAATTAGTCCGTGGGGTCTGACCTTAGTGACACTTTGTGGCCATGTGAGGTCGGAGGGATTAATAGGAGGCAACCAACCAGACATTTATTGTCTTTTAACATGATTTGTAGTTTCCTCTTCAACCTGCAACCATTAGAATTATATTACGACTCCTGCTGGCAGTCATTCCAAGGTCCCCGACAATGTTTACAGAGGCACCCTCTCTAATTTTAGGAAGGCGAGTGTGGTGGTAATGGAAAGCGACACTATCTAGCCTGCACTCTTCTTCGCTGGAGGGCGTTTCAGAGCTGTGGCCTTATAGCGCTGGCCACCCAGATGAGAGTAATGCGACCGCAACGTCTGATTATTTCCACGTGTACACATTAAGCATCATGAAAACCAGCACACTCAAGTCTTCTCTTTGTTTTCGTGGAGCAGGAGCAGAGTGGTCCGGTGGCTGTAGGCACTGTTGTCGTGTTAACACCACGAGTGTCACAGGGTCTGGAAGGACTCTGAGGTCACAGCTCTGAGGTCACTGAGGTCTGCAGAGATTTCCAAACATCGATCTGACAGCAGGGAGACCCAGTGTTAGAGATATACAGCCATGTATATAATTCAATGAACCACCACCCCCCCTCCCCCCATGCGCTTTATTTGTTGATCTAACTCAGATTTTACTTTTCCTCCCAAAAGAATCCAAGCTTCTTTTCGTCAGATCCGACAAATGCGGAAATGCGCATCTTCCATCCATTTTCTTGAGCTATATGCGGGATCTGGTAACAGCAGCAGCTGAACTGTCCATCTCCTTCTAGGGGATCCCATGTGTTCCCGGGGCTACCTCAACATGGCCTTTACTCCGAGCTCCCTGTCCGACGCCTGCATTACTCCTGATGCCGCACTACATGTTTGTGATGTTTAGTTTCTCACCTTGTTTCCCCCGACTTCACCGCTTGAGTTAAAACTTTATTAAAACGTCTCCCTAAATCTCCTCAAATCAGTTTTAATGGAAATGAATTGAAACATATTTTGGCAGACGCAGCCGCTGCCTGAACAGCTGCCTCATTATCCTGATGCAGCAGCTCTGGCAAAGGAACGGGGGGGGAAATAAAGGTGCCTGGAACTTTTATCATGGCAACACTGGCCTGTGAAAGCACATAATCCCCGTTACTTGTAACTTGAACTTTCGGCGATGGAGTATGAATGATTGACACTGTGCTTCTTTTCCTTGAGGCCAGTAAAACACTGCGCCGTGTTCATCTGGCATTTTAAAGAGCCGAAAGACTCAAGGGTAATTCATTCAAAGCAGAATAATGCAAATCTGTGCATTCCAACCACATGCTGCTGCGTTTTTGTCTGAGCTCCTGCGTATTCAGAGAACATGTACCAAACCCTCACTCCAATTAATTTGTCACACCTTGTTATTTCAGGGTCACGGGGGAGGCTGGAGCCGTCCAATACCCTGAACACAGCCCTGTCTCATATTGTGTTTCTATACAACTCAAATTCATTTTGTTGGTAGAGTAATTGCTTCCTGGATTATGGTTAGAGAGTGGTTCTGATTCGTAAATGAGCAGGAGTTGCAGGAGGAGATGGTCGGGGCAAATAGAAATCGTCCAGTCCGTCCTCTGCACTTCCATCACTGTCCACTTTGGTACGGCCACCAAACAGGACAGGAACAGACTGCAACGGACTGTCAGGCCTGCAGAGGAAATCCCTGGAGCCAACCTGTCCTCCATCCAGGACTTATACCCCTTCATATATCAAAGACCTCATAACACTGTATCGTCCCAATAGATCATTTCGCTCCCAAAATACAGGCTCCCTTGTGTGTCCTAGAATCGGTAAGAGTACAATGGGAGGTAGGCTCCTCTCCTGTGGAACCAGCTCCCACTCTGGGTTCGGGAGGCAGACACCATCTCTACATTTAAGATTAAACTTAAAACATTCCTTTTTGATAAAGACTACAGTTAGTTCTGGATCAGGTGAGTCCTGAACCATCCCTTAGTTATGCTGCTATAGGTCTAGACGGCTGGGGGAGTCTATCTCTGCAGGATTCAGACAACAATTATTATTATTATTATTATTATTATTATTATTATTATATGAATTGTTGCTGCTCTCATTAACAACATCTTTACATCCATAATTATCACTCCTATTGCTCTCATTAACTAGTCAGAGCTGAAACCTGATGCTGTTCCTGGTCTCTCTCTCTCCCCCTCTCCCCCCTATCTCTCTCTCTCTCTCTTCTCTCCCCTCTTTTCCACCCATCTCTCCTCTCCTCCCCATTTTTCTCTGCTCACCCCAACCGGTGGAGGCAGATGGCCTGTGTATGTTATCCATACACAGGCCATTTCCTAAGATAAGTAAACGTACACACTGATCAGCCACAACTTCTGTGACCGAGAGAGCACAAGTCCGTCAAATAGAAAGCAAAGTCATACAATCTTCATTGATTCGACAACTCACATCCAAATAGACCTAAACTGTGCATACACACGTAATATACACATATGATACTGTATATACAGTGTACTCTTAAGAGTGTGGTAGAGCCAAAAAGCAATCAGGCAAGGGTCAGAGAGAAAACTGATTCCCTCAGTGAAGGCAGAAGAAAAGCTACACACTAGATAGAAGATCATTCAAAAGATGGGGTGAGTCTGTGGGGAATTGTCCGCACAGCAATGACACAGGCACGGGAAAACCTTTGTGTTGAATTCTTACCATTTTCCACATTAGGAAGCGTTTTCACCGTGAGATATGTTATTAGGAACAGGATTCTCAGCAGAGGCAGGATGGAGAGACAGATTGTCGGCTCCTGCATCCGGGAAGGCCCTCGAGATAAAAGACAGAATCTCTCTCTCTCCACACACACACACACCACACACACACACACACATAAGGTTTTAGTTGTGTGGCATTTTACCCCATCTATCTTGCCCAGTCTTCATGCTCAACTTAACTGCTACCCTGGAGTAAACTCCACCAAATGACCAACCTTTCCTTTTATTTTTTTCCAAAAATGCTTCTAAATTTAGAATTACGACTAAAATGTTCCACTTGAATGTGCCTACTATCTATTCTGGTAACTGCTTAATATATTTTCTGCCTGTAGTAGCATTATAATAATAAATAATTATAATAAATACATATTTTAAAGCCGTCTCCATGCTCTTGGTTTACCCACAGCCCTCGAGTAAGTTAAGGCTTGGAGAAAGTGTATATACAGCAGTTTTGCAAGTGGGTAGACAGTTGAGGGACCGGCAAGTACTTCACACTACTTTTTGTATTTGCCTTTTTAGCTTATCAACTTGCTTTAGAAAAAGGAAAGTGAATAACACAACTGTCCTTCAAAAACACTCCAAATTAATCAGATTGTTGTATAACCTTTTTACAGCCACAACTTTTTCGAGTGATTTTATATGGAAAAAACTGACCCCCAATTTATGTGATGAATGATGAAAGTTTCCGTGCCCTATAAAACACCAAAACCACTTTTCACTCGGCTCAGCGCCTCGGAGCTTGTTAACTTTATCCCCCTGATTTGATAAAATGTATTCCAATTTTCCATGCTATCAATTTACCTTTATATTTTCATGTAAAGGTAAACTGCCATAAAACATTCCAACGTCATTTCCTTGATAAAAGATAAATTAAGATCAGGACTAGACCTGGGTTCAGATCCAGAGTCCAGTCTGTAATTAGGTTCAGGCAACAAAAGCACTTTGGTTAGGGACAAGATTTTAGTTTTGGCTAAATGTTAAAAATATACAATTTTGTAATGTAAAACAGAACATATAAACATAATAAGTATAATAAAGCTGAAAACATTACAAGTGAATATCGTTCTATAAGTTTGAATTGTTTGATGGAAAACATTTTACTGATATTCGGTATAAATATATATCTGTGACTTTCCACAAAAGTAAAATAAAAACATATCATCGTTGCATCTATGTGTCCTTCACCATGTCAACTCTCTTTGAAATTGTTGTTATATATGAGCTTACTTTCAAGGACACAGGGTTCAGGAAGATGCCTGATAAGACAATGCAAATAACCAGTCCCCTGCTTTATTCCAGTTCATATTGTCCTACAGAATATTAACCACAGACACAAGATCTCTTTCTGTATTATCCCATGAACATGCAAATTTAATAGCACGTCACAGCACGATAACTTCAACATAACCAATTTCTGCCATAAAAGAAAAACACTGAAATCCCGCACGGAGATGAAACGAGCACACGATTCATGTGGGGAAAAAAAACGTTAGCTCCACTATGCTATTTTTATTTTTTTATTCTCCCCTTGAGGATAAGAACAATGAGGCAAACAACACAGGCACCACAGAACCCATGATAGATGGTAAAGAGACCAATCTGACTGGGGAAGACTCCTCGCAGGCTTTTATCATGTATGAAAGATGATCACAGGTCTTTCTCCGCAGGCGAGCGCCATCGCTCTGATTTGCAAAGCGCGTTTCTCCTTCCAAGATCTTGAAGGACAAACCTGTGGAAGCAACGGAGGTGAGGGAGTGCGGTGAGAGACTCAAGAGGTGATTAGCAGATCAGTGGAAAAAGGTCAAAATGAATGAAAACGAATGCAGAAAGCAAGCATGAACAATGAGGGGGGAAATAGACGGCAACTAGAAGGGCGCTCTGAGCCATCATACAGAAAGTGATAATAAATTCCAGCAGCAGTCCATTTATACAGATCCTCTCCTAAGTGTGATGGGTTCTTCTTTGGGTCAGACCCAACCCCTCCACAAGATTTCATGGAAATATGTTGAGTAGCTTTTTGAGTAATACGGCTAAGAGACAAACAATCACTGCAATGAAAACAACCTCCTTGGTGGAGGTAGAAAGTGGAAGGTAAGTGCAGGAACTGTCTCCTGAGAGTGGGCGATAAGATGCTGGATAAGATGTTTCAGTTTATATTTCAAGGCCGTAAACAAATACAGAAAATATGTAAAACCATGTGACAAATGTATATTCTAAACCTAGATATCAACCTCTAAAATCTGTCCGAAGCCAAAAGGGGACTGGTTGCCATATTTATCAGGTACAAGGACTTTATTTTGTACCAGGCAGGGGCTGTGTAGCTCTGGAGGAGCTTACGTTGAGGACCTGCAGCTGTGTTCATAATGTGGCACAGTGCGATTATGGCTATTGTTTTGTGGAAATCTGTTGAGCGGTTATCGGGTAATCAGATAAATGCACTAACAAACAGAAGAGCAAATTGGTTTGTCTCACCATGCCAAAGAAGTGATAAGAAAAATGGAATCTTCCCATTTCTCCGGATCAGCTCTGAAAGTTAATGGATTCTTCATTGCGTCCTGCGCCACCCATCCACAAAATTTCATGGAAATCTGTGAAGTAGTTTTTTTGCGTAACCCTGCTGATTAACACACAGACAAACAAACACATATGGAAACAACAACCTCCTCGGTAAAGGTAACAAATGGACTTGCATATTACTTAAGTTCACACCCGTCCTGAACTGTGAGACGCACAATGTAATTTCAGTTAAAAACAGTCTTTAATATTTTAACAACACTCCCTCTGCATATGCAACTAGAAAGTAATAAACCTTATGATCCTGCATTGGAATCATGTAACTAGTTTCAGATTTTATATTCTGCAGACAGTCCACGCTCCAAAACTTTCCATCCATCCAATCATTCATCCATCCATCCATCTAAGCATCTTTTTCCTTGCATGCCGGTTGAATCTTTGAGTTTGAAAGTCAACCTGCAAGCTTTGTCCGCTCCCCCCACTCATTTTATGATTTATAATTCTGCTCACCAGTTTACATGCCGCCCCTATTTTGTAGCATGTAGACAAATCGCTTGTATGATATATATTCAGTATCTGGATACATCATTGAGGAGCTTTTAATAAATAAGTCAAGTGCAGCCACATCCTGTCAGAAAATCCATTAAGAGAATTACCAAGGGTGTATAGAAAACCAAGTAGAGAACAGAACATCATTGTGGCTCTCCATGTAATTGTGACCACGGTGTCTTTAACAAAGGTATTGTATTTAATACAGTGCACTTCCTATTGGAATTCTATATAATAAAGTACATTCACCCTTCATCCCGTGCCCCTCTCTACTCTCTCTTCTCCTTTCAGATCTCATGCGTCGTCGAGGTGACCCTGCGTCATTTGCAGTCATGGATTTTATCTATAGTCCATGGCTGGTGTGTAATATGACACAAGCCTATACGATGATAGATGATCTACCATCTCTGCTGGTTGTGATCTCATGTGCACTCTCCTGCACACGCTTGTTTCTGGAGTCTGACCTCATCTTGGGGAGAGATAGTCCTGGAAACTAAGTCGTACGGGACCCGTCCTTCATACGTTACACTAATTGGCCATGTGTTCAGGTACCGCATGGGGTGACTGCTTGAAGAAAAAGGAAGCCAGCGGTCTCATTATCGAGATAAAGTGTTTCTCAGCTGCACCCAAAACCAACCCGTGTAATCAAATTGATCTTGCAGAGGTTTGTTTGCAACAGGGGTGAATGGGAACATCCGGATGTGTATGGCCCCGGAAGAAGGTTTGATCCAGCCTACGAGGCAATTCATGAAATACGAAAAAGCATCTCGCAAATATGAAATGATGACTGCAGCTATTTTATTCTGGGACTGATAATAGTCTAGCCTCGTCTTTTAGGTCGCTCCCCGCTGATTGTATTGCCACCAGGTCAAAGTCAGGGTGAAGAAAACCCACAAAGCTGTTACGTGTCATTGTTGACAATCATTGTGGCGACAGTGAAGAAAATAAAAGTGGCTGTGCAGTGTCAAACTTTTCAATAGAAATGGACAAACAGTTTTGGGCTGAAGTAAAAGAGAAGTGTGTCTAGTTGAAAGGGGAAGTGTTGCAGCAATGGAAAAGGCCAATCTCAAGCATCATTACAGATGGAAACATGATGCTGACATATATAGATTTTAAAAACAATTACGCTGGGTTAAAGCTCCTTGGTCGACTTTGAGTGCTTCACAAGCAGCTCTCACAAGACTCATTTCTTACAGGGACAATATTACACAGGCAAGTTTTGTGGTGAGCAAGCTGATAGCTTTGAAGCTCAAACCTCATTTAGAAAGTGAATTAGCTGCGGACCAGATAAACCACATTGGTTATATGGTTAACAATATTGTAAAAACACAATTTCTAGTGTTTTCCTCAGGCTGAACATAAGTAGCTGTTTGAGTTTGGCCTGTTTTAGTTCATTTTGGACTTGCCTGGACCGCAGCTTGTGTCTCTACTGTGCCTTTGCCTGGGTTGTGGCTTCCAGGTTCCCTCCTCTCTCACCAACTCCTCACCTACATCTCTTCCAGCAATCAACTCCTAACCTGTGCCAGGAATTAAGGATCGGCCCAAACACTACTCGGCCGGATTGTTGTTTACCCTGTGGCACAAGCTGTGGTCAAATCTTTGGCTTGTGATTTTGGAAACTTTCCTGTTCTGAGCTCAGACTCACCTGCGTCCTCTCAGCCCTCCTAGCTTCCCTGAACTCTTGACTCTTAGCTTGCGTTTGGACACTGGACTCCTTGGATTTCCTTCCTCAACACTAAACTCTGGACGAGTCAGCACCGTCAGCACATTTTTTGTTTTGTACGCCTTCGAACACTGTTGCAATAAATCTGCTCGTGTACTGTGAATTGTGGCTGCTCCTCCGACTCTCTTTGTGTCCAATGCCGTACCAAATCACGCCTCGCATGTGACCACCCAAGGTGACGATTTGTTTGAGCAACGTTGCTTTGGCTAAAAGTGGCTTCATCATCTTCACTACCATTGAAGCAGTTCCAGCTATTGCATTAGAGAGGTTGGTGTGATATATGTGTTCAATAATTTAGTATCGCCTGTCTGTGACTAAAAACTGAATTGGCCCTTGATAGAAAAAGCTCCACACCCCTGGTTTATAACTTATGTGGCTTTGCTATCAGCCTGTCAACTACTTAAACTCAGACAAATGTAATTTCACACTTAAATTAAATTACGTTCTAGTGTTATGATTTGTGACTCTTTGTTTCTGCTTACTGAGGGAAATTATACATTTTATTTGCCATTATTTTCACTTCCTGAAAAAGGCATAACCTTTTTGATTTGACTGTGTTTTACCAATAGAGATACGAATATTCATCCAACACATACACGTTTAGTGACAGATTACTGCTTGAAAGGCTTTTACACTTTCACCATATATTTCTCCACATTATCAGATGTTACCTCAACAGAGCTCGACAAAGGATGAAGCTTGTTTTAAGCCGACCTCCTACGTATTATGACCCAGTTATTCTGAATAAGACATTACAAAAGTTGCTGATAAGATATTCCGTTCATCTTCACGTTTACATGTTACAGAGCATAGTCTGATTAAGCAATTATACATATCTAATGCGACTAAAATCAAGTACTCCACATCTTAATTCGTTTATTGCTAATTCTGAGTAAGGCCCCATTCAGGTTAAGATAATCAGATCATTTAAATTGGAATATTGGTGTCAATGTAAACTAGTCCACTGACTTGATGGATGCTACATTAATTGATGGTTAAGGTCATAGAGTCTGTGCGCACTGAACATAATTGATTAAAAATAACTAAACTATTTAAACAATTTAACAAGAACAATTAATTTTGCTATCGCAGATTCAAAGGACAGTCATTTATAATAGTGGCTATTACAGGACCTCTGTCTAAAGGAATTCTAATTTGTCCTTTAGGCCTCTTTATATATTTCTGTGTTTTTTCCGTAGAGACCATCGGTCCAAATGGGGCCACTGTTTCTCTTTCATGATTTGATCCGACAGCTGATCAGTGGCTGCATGAAGCATTGACTGACACACACGCACACGCACACACACCACACACACACACACACACACCAATCATAAATCAGACTGACAGCCTATAAGTCTTTTCACACCGTGCCACCGTAGCCCACAGACATATAAAACTCACTGACATGAATGATTATGTGCACCATATAGTGAGGCTGCAACAGATTCAATATGTACACCCACATACATGCAACATGCTTCAGTGGATTTACACAGACACACATAAAATGGTTAGTTGCATTACTTAAATGAATGCCTACTTAAGCTTTAGTCAGTGATGAAAGTAGGCGTTGTATTCTTGCTGGTACTAACCTTTCTTACTAAAAGCATGTACAGTAAAACTTAGGGTGCAGAAGTTTGGTCCCCAGTTACAGTAAGATGTCTGCGATTTAAGATGATACAGGTAAACAACACGTCACATTTACAAATAGAAGGGCATAACTCCGCCAAGGCCCAACTGTCCCCTTGCGAAACCATATTTAAATCAACCAAAATTGCCAAACTCATAAATATTAGTTCCCAATGTCTAAGAAGGAGAAAAACAATTCCTGGATCAGCACCAAAATGTACTGGGTTCTTTCCTTGCCCATACAGCATCCATCCACCAAGTTACCTGGTGATCTGTCCTGAAGATTTTGCATAATCTTGTTAACTAACAGACAAACAAACAAACAAACAGCATGACAACTCGAAAACTTGACGAAAACTCTCCTTTGGCAGATGTAGAAATAAAAATAAAGAATTTAATACATAGGTAAAAACACGTTTGATAACATTGGCACTTAAGTTGCAAGTGCTGAGCTAGTTACTAAACTACAGTGAGATATTCCAGGTCCACCTCCAGATGCGATTTATTCACCTGCAAACCAGACGAGACTGGGGGAAAAAAAGTGTCCTTACTTGCTTTTGCCTATGTGGCAAGTTTAATTATATTTCCAGCACCTGCATGTATTGCTCTCCAAGCTTTCTTTATCTTCTTGTCTGTGTCTGTCCTGTGTGTGTGGGTATGTGGTTGTTTGCCTGTGTGTGTGTGTGTGTCTGTCTGTGTATAGCAGAGCAAATGCAGCCCATTCATCATCCCTGTTACCTCTTCAGCTAATGAATCTAACCCTGGCTACTCCTCAGGGATAAGAGATGGGGTCAGGGGTTGCACTTCCATGATACGTAAAGCCTCAGCAGACCGTAGTCTCACAGCGGATTGCAACTAACTGATCAAAAGGCATCCTACAGAAAATTCCTCCAGCTGTGCTCGGTAGTGCCATGTTTTTAACGTATGCTTTTTAAGATTTAGCAAATTGACAGTTTTTAACCATGTTTGCCTTCTCGTACACGACGCTGTCATTTTGACACTGCATGTCTTCATTTGATCAGTGTGTTAATGTGGTTCAGCAATTCAACTGAGCCTAAACTTTATTCTGTACTGTTCACCCATCTTCTTTCCTCTCTTCAACATCCCCCCCTTTCTCTATTTTACCTCTCTCACTCATCTCGCAAAACTGATACCTTCAAAACCGAAAATCACTTAAAGTCTTGCTCATCCACCCCCTGCTGTTGGCCTGATTCAGTCTCTCAGTGCACTAAAGTCTGTTGGATAAACATTCAAGCCCCACCATATGGGTAAAATTGTCGGGGCATTAAGCTCACTCAATCAAAATGAAAATGAAATACCTTGAATCAAGGAATCGGCCTGTTTCCTCTTTGAGGATGCATCTGCTACCTCTCCTCAGCCACTTTAATTTTAAAATGCAATCATCCCAGCTCTCCGATAAGATGCAGGGATAAAGCAACTATACAAAACCATGCAAACTTTTAATGAGATATACCTACTGGATCTAATCTGACGCTGTGGAAGGCTATTTTGGGAGATGACCGGGTGATAAAGCCAACTAGGTTGCACGTATCACAATTTTGCCGCAACACACAGGCACTTGTTAACCTGCTTTTTTGAGAATTACATGTTGAGGGTTTCCTGTTTCCAGATGTCAGTCGCAGATTGTTTGGGGCCACCGCAGGTCTCGCCAGCACATAATTGGTTTTCCGTGACAACAATCACAGGCCATGGAATACACTTTTCCAAAGGTACAGCCTCATGGGAGATGTTGATGAATGAGGAGGAATCTTCATTTAATCTTGGTCTTTTAAGAAGAAATAATTAACGAAATCTCACCATTAAGAGCATCAGCCGAAGCTCCTAGATGTGCAGATGTGCAGCTGTAGCGATTTTTCTTTCCACAAATCTCCTTGAGCTGGAGAATACATATTAGATCTTATATATTGAGAAAATTGGATAGATAACATTGGTTGGGTTAATGGAAAGAAGCCAATCCAATCTACCATTCCGTCCCCATTCTTACCTTGACCTACTTCTATCTTCTGAACACCATCTCCCAACAAGGACCTCACCATTATAATGAGAGAGGTTATACACTCTAGTGATTGAAGGTGACATGTGACAAATTGATCACATGTACTTTTTGCTTAAAATAGGGTTGAATGGAATAGTAATGTGCTTGTGGGATCTAGTCCGCCGGGACTCGCTGGACCTCTTGTGTTCCCCCCTACATCTGTTCTTTATGATAAACGCCAGTAACATGCTGCGTAGCTCGCCATATAGTCAACCAGTCTCCTGCATATTAATTAGGCCTGGGTAACCGGGCAACAGACTGAGTAGTTGCTGGGAATTAGTTCCTAAGACTTGTAATTGGGCTGAGGATGAGCGAAGTGAGAAATCTCACAGCTGTGATTCTACTAGGAAATAAGGAGAGTTACTGTATGTAACACATTATTAGCGAGTGGTTTTATGAGAAAGTAGCTTGCGTGGATGCATTTTACAGTTATCGTGTACTGAGTTAATTGCCTGCAAAGATCACCAGTATCTGTGTTCGTGTGGCTTCTCAGAGGAGATGAGGAGATTTGTCATCAGCGGTGAATCACCATTCACTTTATTATGTATCGAAAGATTATAATGAAGAGACCCCCTCATCTTCGATCTCTGCAGGCTGAAACATAACAACAGGCGTGCAGGTCGATTCACTACATGAACTAAGAAGAAAAAGCAAATTTTCACATGTAATTTTACCCTGTTGGTATGAAGGGAATCTTCATCACCTCGAAGTAACCGCCGTCATTTATCATTTTAAAAGTAAGGTCAGTAGTGTGCGTGTGTACATTTCGGGGCTAATACGTGGAACCGTAATCTGAACCGGAGCAGAGGCAGCCATGACCTATACGATAGAGTCGATTGGGCATGGGGGGCTGCATGAAAGGGCCCCGCAGTTATTAAAGTGTTCATGAGGGAGGATATAAACTGGAAAAATGGATCAAACAGGCCACACACAAAACATTGTTGGCTAATGATCATCTATAGTGTGATTACTTCAACCAGATGAAGCACAGGAAAGTGAGGAAAATCATTTTTGATTTGTCTTTAATGCATCAAAGCGATAAAGGGCAGGAGCAGCTGCCCAAGCCACAGGAATGATATGGATTCCAACACTTCCTTTAAAAGAATGATACTATAATCCTTACATTTAAAATGGCACCGCTCTGTTGCTCCAAGTGAGTTACACAGCTATGGGTAAGAGTAAGAAGGAAAGGGAGACCAGAAAGTGATTAAATGATGATTATAAACTTTCCTATAAAAGATGACTGTACGGAGAAGCTTATGTTTTCCAATGGTAAGACCTTTAATTATATGCTTGGACAAAAACGGCAGTAAAAAGGCCTGTAATTTAACATTGTCTTCCCATTAGCTGATTTGGAATGTGACCGTAGATTCACTGCCTTCAGGATCTATTCAAAACCCCTTATCGAATGAAACCAGCGCTCTTATTTGCAATAACACACACTCGGCTGCCAAATACAATTTCCCTGGATACGCCTCTTGTCTTGGCGAGGTCCCAATTCTCCTTTGCAGATTTGCTCAAACTGGATGGGTAATATTTGTTATTCGAACAATTCTGACAATTTTCAATCCAAACATTTTTCACTGAAGTCTGAGCTGGTCAGATCCACCAGTCAAGGACGTGACAAGGACTTTTATACAATAACAAATACTTGTATACCGCTGTTACCACCAGGCTTCTCAGAGGAAACTTCAATTCAACAGGGCTATTGTTAATATTATTACTCCTGTTTTTTCTGCTCTCCCTCGATATCCATCTCCTGCTTGGTCCAAGGTTGGATTGTAGGAGCATCAGGCTAATCAGGGTGTTCCAAGCGTCCCACTCCCCAATGCTTTCCAGCTCTTCCTGAAGTCATTCCCAGGCCAAATGGGATATAGTACCTCCAGCAAGTTCTGGATCTACCCCTGCGTCTCATCTCACTTACTTAGGCGAACCACCAATGTAAGACATCCAGGAGGAAAATTATTAGATATATCGGAACCACCTTGCTCCATTTGACACAAAGGAACAGCTCCCTCCGATTGTTCAGGCTGCTCACGCTATCTCTAACGCCCGGGCCACGCTGGCTGCCTAAGTGGCATTGCTCTTCTAGAGAATTGAGGTCTTGCCTATTTTCTCTAACATATCACGCCCGGTTCACAGCAGAATAGATGGAGAAAATGACCTTTCACCACAGTTTCAAGGCTTAATCTGTTGACAATTCCGATAGCCGTTTCAAAGTAATAGCACTCTTTTCCTCTGTTGACTGAATCCTAATAGTATTTTATTGTTATTGTAGGGCCGGAAGATGCACAGCCTTATACAGTCTTGGCATTTAGTTGTGTGTATAGCTATTCTTTTATTCGAGGAAATACGGTTTTCATACCAGAAACCTCACATTGCAGCTCCGCAGCAGACAGGCTGCCTGTGGGAACAACAGACAACCGCGACACGCTGCAGATCAGCGGCGCAGCCACGAACCCAGTAACCCGTAGAGAGACAGCTCATTTCGATCTCTTGTATCTGCAATCTCATTGTCACGGTCAGTACCCGAAGCTCATAACCTCAGGTGAGGGTTGGAATGTAGATTGACTGGTAAATATAAAGCTTTGCCTCCCAGTACACTCCAGGACAACATCTGTATTACTGCTGACGTGGCACCAATCCTCCTGTCCATCCACCGCTCCATCTTCACTTCCTCCTCTTCCTTCCTTCTTTAGCTTTTCCTGCTATGACCAGTCAAAATATTCTGGGTGAAAAATGGTCAACTGTATGAGTAATTACAGTAAAGTTCACTCAGTCCACTATTCTGGTCTGAAGCCCTGAGAGTAATACATTAGCGGATGGATTGCCATGAAATATGATGCAGACATTTATGGTCTGTGAGAACTTTGGTGACCACCTGACCTTTAGCATGGCTCTAGACTCGACTTGTTTGTCTCTATGGTTAAGTGAGTCTGGTGTGATAACAGTTAAATAATTTATTAATAATTGTAGCAATACAAATTATTAAATAAATAACCCGAATAATCAGTATATTCACAAAAGTAAGGTGTCAGTGTTGTTATCGTGTAACAACACTTTTACTTTCGTATCTTGAATGGTTCATGTCTTGCACTGTCCTCTTCGGTCTCAAGTCGTTTTCAGTAACACCCTTTATCAGTCAAGAGTCAGAACTGAGATTTCTTCCAGCTCCAACTCAGCTCGTGAAATACTAGGAAAGGAGTCAGATCAGTATTTACGCTTGTCTTAATTAACATAATGATCTGTATGCATTACCGATTTGTCTCTATTCATAAAATATAACTGGCAGTCCACAAGGAGAAAGTCTCAGAGTCCAGACCAACAATTAGTTTCCCTGCAGTGCCTCAATAACCTGATGGATTGCCCTGAGAGAGAAACACAGAACATATCAATTACACCCCAAAATAGGACTATAGTGCACACTGTGATCCAACTTCATTCTTTATGCCTGGTCTGCAGGATTAATGAGAAGGTTGTGAACCGATGCTGTTGGCTTTTAAAAAAAAAAAAAAAAAGAATAACATCAGAATTAACTGCTTACTTACAAGGAATAATGGTGTTGTTAAAAGCAGGGATCACCATATGCGTGTCAGAGCAGCATTACCTTTCCACAGAGGAGAGCACTTTCATGTCTGTGCGGTCAGACAGTGTCAAGAAGCTAATTGAATTCAATACTTTGTGAAATATGAGAGTGATTGAAAACTTGGCAAAAGTGTAGAGCTTTCAACAAAATGATTCTGAACGTTATTTTTAGTTGTGCTATTTAGTCATCTTGATCAGACATGTCTCAGTATCTCACCTTCATCTCAAGTCAAGAGAAATTTGAGCAAAGGAAACGGGGATCGCAACAGACGTCTGGGGAATATCACAAACCACTGAACTTGAACATATTGTTGTCTTTTCACTTGTCTTGTGTGACCATTGTCAATCTGTTTCTATACAACTGAAGAGCAACAGCCAATACATTTTATTAGAAGTGTAACTGAACCCATGAGGGTATGTTGGTCCAATGCGATTCACTTATAAGCTGTGACTGATCTTGTAGTTCAATATCTATTTGTAGTAACTTCAGCATTATGCCAATATTTCTGTAACCTCAACAAAATCCTTTTTGTTGCCAGAAGCTAAGCACAGACTGAACTCTGGATGTATCTCTGCTGGGACAGTTGTAGGCGTTCACCCCCCCCCCCAACCACTGATCCAGGATTAGGTTTTTAAAACCTAACAAGGAGCTGTTACTTAAAAGTGTATCACAACATCACCATGACAAACAATTTTTGTCCAGCCTGGTTCCAGACATGGTTTGCCATTACAATCTTAATAGCATTATTTCTAACCCAGGATTTTTTCCTCTAAAGCCACATTATTTGTATCCATGCTAGCTGCATGGCTCTGTGGGTGGTCATGCTGTTCCTTCTCAACGCTTCGACATGTGTTGGATGGATCGTCAGTAAATGTGGAACACAATTTCATGTTCCCCATGGCAGGATTAAAAGTATTATATAACCATTTGAGTTTATCATTGCAGGTTTATAAACAAATCCACAAGGTCAATAGTATACCTGCTTATCAGCATGCACACATGGTCATTAAGGGGAATGTTAGTATACTGCCATGAGCTTTTAGTGCGTCCCTCTGGTCTCTTTACAGTAAAGAAGCTTTTGTGCAGTGAGGAGACTACAGATAAGCTAACGCAGCTGGGTGATGATTTCAAAGGATCTGCAAATCTTCATGACATTGCAAGATAAGATCATATAACCTTGAATGGTCTCTGTTCCCTTGACAATTGGTTAGTTGAACATGCCATTGAGAGCAATGCCGATTACTTAATTTTAGATTAGCACCTCTCATCTAGAGCTGTTAAAGACAAGGTCTGCCCTCACACCAAGCAATGTTGAGGCATCTTGGAGCCAATATCATCAGCAGATCCACTGGGAAACCGATGAGTTACAGAGGGTTTGTGAGTCAAGACATCCTTGGCCTCATTCCCTGAAACTGTATCATCACTGCTAAACACATTTGATTCGTGTTCAATATCTGTATACAGGGAATATGACACATGGCTTACGGGGTCCACAGAGACGATGCCAAGCTAACGGCTACTGGGAAAACTGCATTTCTCATCTTGTGCCAAAACAGCTGTTGGTGATCAATATTAATCACACGTTTCTGAACATAATTAGTCGTGTGCATGATCGTATTTATTAACATGATCAATTATATCGCCAGACTCTGGCCAAGTTTGTGTTGATGTTGGCTTGTTTCCAAGCCACAGGGGAAATGTGAACATTAAGCCTCTGAAGTAACATTAGTGGCAGCATGAATTCAAATGAAAATCAGTGAGTGATGCCAATCCATGGAAATGGCTTTCCAAGGAGAATTTTAAAAGACTGTTGACATGCAAATGGATGCAGATTGCGAGTACATTTTTGGTTGTATTCTTGAAAGAAAACTTCACATCAAATAGATATTAAAATCTATTCAAAGTCTAGATTTATTTCAAAAGACAACAAAGAACGTAAGTAGTGTCTAATGTTTCTGTGAATGTCAAACGCTGATGTGAGACTTGCCAGAAGCTGTCTGACCTTGTCAAAGGGAAACTTTGAAGCACTTTAAAGTCTCTTTTGTCTTTATTTTTGTCTTTCACATTTCAAAATGCTTTTCAACTCTCCATCAATGGTTATTGTGTAGCTTGTCTACATCTAACAAGGCCAATGTCTGACTTAACTCTCACTATGACTATAACACATATGTCACTGTCACTGCAGTTCTGTTATTTTTTCTAAATTTAAGCAAACACCAAAAACAGAGAAGCCACTCCATGGGATTGTGATATATACCAGTGCTGCTGACACTGACCTGGTCTTCTATTAATATCTTTGTGATCAGGGCATATTTATACCTTCAAAGAAGTTCAATGACCAACAGATCAATGTTGAGTATATTTAAATTCCTCTTTGTCTTAATCACATCACTGTGCAGCATAGTACACGGTTTGCAGACACACATATTTGACCAGTTTTTCTTTCGAAAACCTCACAGACTCTTAAATGACATCTGCAATTAATTTAGTATGATTTTTTGTATCCAAAAATGTATTCATATACTTACTATAAAGACTATAAAGAGTAACATATATTACAGATATATATAAATATAATCAGTAAAAGTTGTAATGTTCAATACTAATTACTATTCAATGTATTGAAGACACTGCACTGGTAATATCTGGTTCACCACGTCCAACTTAAGTAGTTCATTTGTGTCACTGAGTGTTGACGCCTGTGTGATAGCTTGACTGGATTTAACACCGTGGCCAAGTAGGCCAAGTAAGCCTGGTATGCGTTAACACACATATTAACACATGAAAAATACATGCATTGAAATACATTTGCATTAAACTAAATGGTCTATAAAAAATGTATGTATCCTAAATGAATATTTTCAATTGGTCCACAGAAGGGATTTTCTACGAGTGTGTTTCCTGCAGTTGTGTGTATTTTCAATATATATTATTATGTCACAACACCACCATTAGACCGAGAGTGATCAGAAACACAGGGTGATGAAAGGTTGTCATAGGTTGTGTGCGTCTGTGTGCGTGTGTGAAATGAGAAACAGCAAATGAAGGACGACGTGGAAGGTGGAGAAGTGGGAAGCGAAACGCCCGAGGCTTCATACGGCGCGCACAGATGCTAGTTGACATTAGAAATAAACTTCTGAGCCACCGCTGTCTTCTTGTAGAACAGCACTCTCTTTGCCGCTGATTTGCATTCCTGTACACCAGACGGAAAAATTAAGAAATTAACTGACCTGAATAAAGAATTCATCTTTCTTTCCCTTGTAATATGAGTTAGAAAAGGGAGAGAGGGGTTATACTTGTGAACTAGACATTCTATTTTGTTCACTGACTCACACTGAACTGAGTAATTCTTGTGTTGCAGAGTGGGAAGGCAAATTCCCAGAGCTCTACTGTATAGAGGCTGCTGCACACTAGAGGATTTTCAACTCTTGACTGATTTTTTAAATGTGGGAGATCAAGGACATAATGACAGATTTAACCGATTTTTAATCGCATAATCCTCAGAACACACACTGGACGATTTGGCCACTTGCCGTTTGTAGGAAACAATTTCACTGTGGCGTTTCCAGAGAGTTGGAATCTCAAAGAATCTCCCAAGACTCTTCTTCTTCAGTCTGTTATGGCTGTTGGCAAATTACTTTTAGGCCCATTACCGCCACCTTCTGAACTGGAGTGTGGAACAACCCTTAATGGATTGTTTACAGTATATTCTTAATGTTGCAAGAGTCTATAGAATTAGTGAGTTTCTATTTTTCTGTTGGGTAAGTATTTAACTCTGTTAAAGAATATGATTACTTGATTGTTGTTGGTTATTGTATGATTAAATCTTGTACTACCCATAATTCTGTTAAATGTTATATATTATATATATTACATTTATTTATCCATTCCCTGAGAGAATAGCATTAAAAAACATGGTATCTCAAACCTTCAAGGCAGTCTAGTGGGATTGGTCTGGTTCAACATTTAATAATTAAAGGGTTAATCCAAATTCCTTGCAGCTTCCAACTCTGCTATGACATTAACTGATAATGTGTGAATTCACCTGGACGTTGGGGTCAAAGGTTGAATCAATGGTTTTAATTTAAGCTTATACAACACTGCTTTTGTTTGTAGTTCCCCTACTCATGATTCCTTTATGGTCCATTATTTAGCTCCAGAATAACTCTGCAAACCTAAAAGTGGGTTTGAATATGAAGATTCATTAAATACTGACGCAAATAATGGGACAACGTGGTCCACAGTCATGACTTAAAATAAAACAATTAAAGTACTTGTAGAAGCCCATTGCACTTTCAATTATTTCATTGCAACCAACAATGGAGATGATATGAAACACCATACAATCAAATTGTACACACACACACAAAAAAAGATATTTCCCAATTTGTAAACACGCCTGCGGGCAAAATGTCTCATAATGAGGAAACTTACATCTCTGACTCTGGTAAGTCGCACAATCAAGATAATTAACATAAACTGGGACAACGATGAATATAGAAGCGGTATCTTTTAATTGTTTAGTACTGCAAAAAAACAACAACACCTGATAAGACGGTGCCAAGCAAAGGAAACATCTTAGTCATCTCATTAGATGTTTTTTACCGTATGGTTCGCTTTGAACTCTCCAACCTTGGCATACCCAGACCACCCCCCCCTGCGGGCCTCAGTGATCACCCACTGCCAGAGTCGATAAGACTATTTGAGCTCTTTTGATAAACAGTGCAATGAAATGTAATTCATCTGCTGGATAATCTCCTCTCGCATGCAGCTCATGCTCTGTGGGAATTGAATCGAGCGCAGCAAGAGAACCGCTGGTCTAACTGTGCCTCCCACCTCGCATCCTCCCCGAGACCCGTCAGTCTCATCCATCAGGCTTAATCACCTCCACTTAAACAAAGCTTGTCTTTCTTCCAATGGCTCGTTGATCCATCAAGCAGAGAGTAAAGGAAATTACATTGATGGCAAGATACTTAGTGATTTTTTTGACCCCCTCCCGCTTAGTCTATATCTATAGGGCTTATTGTGAGGTTAATCTGTTACCTACACACTGGAATTAGTTAGAGGAGGAAATCCATACAGTGTTTGAAGGTGGATTTGTGGTTTCCTCAGGCGTGATATTGTGGACATTCCTTCTTAAATGAGGCGTACAGTAAAGTAAACGTTATACCACTTACACAAAGTAAAGATGGACAGCCCGCCAACGCAACACAGGATTGTCTTATAAGAGCCAATAACACTCACAGGTTACATCATTAGCAGCAAACATGACAATAACTCATCATCATCTCCCTTACCTGTTAAGTTAAAATAAAATATTCCTTTCCCATTATCGGCCAGATCGACATCAAACTGATTATAATACTTACAATCCAGGATTATGTAAAGGTATGGTCATGGGTCATTAGAGGTCATAAAGTTCCCACAGTTAACAAACCTCAACCCAAATACTGAGGATTGTAATATATACCCCTTTTGCCGGTTTACTTCTTTTACATATTTATAGAGGAAAGTATGGGAAGTTTTGGGACAAAACCTGACACACAGACCATGAAATGAAATGAAACCTTATTTTCTCCAAACTTGTTTACTTGTTATATTTACATATACAGAGATAAGACACCTTATGACTTAATCATCAAAATAATTTAGTAACGGAAACCAACCTTTAAATGACAAAAGAAATCATAATGGAATGCTGGAAGCCTAGTGCAAACAATTTGTATGGTAATAAGGGAGAGAATTATGAATGTGACTGTTTCTATTGGAAGAAATTCCTGCGAGCTTTTCCAGTAGCATAATATGATGGATAGATGTCCCCTGGTGACAGACTGTCAGTGTTCAGGCAGTTGAAGTGCTGTCGGTGTGACAAAGATGGTGGAGGCAGCGATTTGTGGCAGAGCTACACCACACAGTGTTGTGTATGAATCATTTAAGCAGCAAATCATGGAAGCTAAAACCTGATTGAGTGGATAGTTATATATTGAGTTTCCAAGGGGTTAGATGGATGTGATAGAGAAAGCACTGCAGGACTAGCCTGGAGAAGTCCTGGCATTACGTCAATATGGCTTAGGTTTCTGTAAAAATGTGTTTAAACCACTGGGCCCAGTCCATCCACTGTACCTCACATTTGTCACACTGACATGTTGACATCAATCTACTGAACTTGGACCCAGTTTGTTTCCTGGGCGTCTCTCTCGCAGTTCGAATCACTCTATATTAAAGTGTATGTCTCTTTTATCCTCTTAACTAGAATTACCACACTGTGCTTGTATGGATCCGCCAACCAGTGCAGTTTCCCCAGAGAGACATACGACTTTTGACCTTTGACCACTCAAATCGGTGAATCTGTGAGTCCAAGTGCTGACTGGTCAAAGTTAGAAGAATTAACCCAAAAGGTAAACTTCAGATTCAAGATGCCAAGAACATGTTTTGTGAGACCACCTTGATGTCGGCCTTTGACTTTTGACCACGTAACTCTAATTAGTTAATCAGTGAGTGAACATTTGTGCCAAATATTAAAGGATTCTCTCGATATGTTCTTAAGATAACTTTTTCTTCTTTTTCATTAAAAAAGCTAAAAACAGTATTATGAGGTCACTGTGACCTAGACCTTTGAGCTTTGACCACTTAGACCAGGGGCGGGCAAACTTTTTGACTCGCGGGCCACAATGGGTTCTAAAATTTGACAGAGGGGCCGGGCCAGGAACAGATGGATGGAGTGTTTGTGTGAACTAACATAAATGACATGTAAAAATCATTACTTGAAAGGATTTGGCCTTTAACAGGTAGCAAAGCATTTATTTGCAAGGCAATTCAGTGTTTCCCCTAGGTTTACAGCTTTGGGGGGGCGGGGCGGTGGCTCACCTGTGTGCGCGCGCGCACGTGTCAGTGTGTGTGTGCGTGCGCGCACGTGTCAGCGCGCGCACGTGTCAGTGTGTGCGCGCGCGCACGTGTCAGTGTGTGCGCGCGCGCGCACGTGTCAGTGTGTGTGCGCGCGCGCATCGGGATGGAACTCCGCCGTGCGCGATACAGAGAGCAGAGGAGAAATCTAAACGCGCGACCATGTAGAGCAGGGGTCCCCACACTTAGGCTTGTGAGCTACTCTTGAAATGACCAGCTCAACAAGATCTACCGGCCGAATAATGTTGGTATCCACCGCCGCCACGCCCCCCCGCCCTGTACAAGAATTTACTGGTAGATCGCGATCGTATTTATTTAATTTAATAATAATAATATTTGGACAAGTTTGGTGGGCCGGATTAAAAAGCCCAACGGGCCGTATACGGCCCGGGGGCCGTACTTTGCCCATGTCTGACTTAGACCATACTTAACAAATCCGTTAATCTTTGTGTCTCAGCGATCATTTTCAACAAATTTTAATAGAGTTCCTTAAGTTGTTCCTGAGATCTTGAGTTCACAACAGCAAAAAGTGTTTTGTAAGGTCCCAGTGACCTTGACCTTTGACCACAAAAATCAAATCAGTCCATCTTTGAGTCGAACTGAAGACTTTTACCAAATTTGAAGAAATTTCCCTCGTGAGATATCATGTTCACAAAAATGGGACAGACAGAGAACCTAAAAACAAAATGTCTCAGTGGCTAGTTCCACTGCATAGGAATAATAATTAATTTGTTCAGGGTAAAAATGACAATGTTAACATTATCCAGGACGAATGGACAAGAAGGAGGATGGCCCTCCCGTCAACATGACACCTTGTTAGAACAAGCAGGCACACTTAGTAACAGACTTTCACATCTGTTGACATCTGCTGTGATCTGAGGAGCTCTTCAGAAAGTCTTCTAATCACATGTAACCATGGGCAACAGTACATCTCTAGAAACGAACACAGTCAATGTAATTAATTCATGATGGAAGAGTTGCCAAGCTTTTAAAAGGAGTAAATCTGCTTTGTTTTTGGGGGCAGTTTTATTGTCTGGAGAGTCTGGTGGCTTTGGCTGTGGGGATAAGACAGACATTTATACAAGGAGGAAATTCTTGTTAGACCTGACCTGATTGGCCAAACTAGTATATGCAGATTCCAGTGCAATGCTCCGCGGAGGTTAGTGGGCCATTAAATTGCCCAGTCTGCACCCATAGAACAAAATTCACAAAATACAACCTTTAATTCCTTTCCTTCAAAATGGATGTACCTTTTATTATGTTGTGTGGAGACGTGGAACAACCTCAGGGAAAAGCAGGATTAAAACCCATCTCTTCATACCTCCATCCACCTGTCTCTTTTTCACTTACAGCCACCCGCACTGCTCTATTCATAGATTGTTATTACGATTAAAGGCTTTCCTATTTGACATTTGAAATCAAAAGGAATATGCGGCACAGGATTAAGGATCTGCAGCAGCCAAGGATGCTGAGCAGTTTGCAAAGTATGAAAAACACATCATCATAGCACACGGCATGTATGACATTCGTCTCCATCTGAGCCTCGGTAATGAGATTATTAAAGCACTACCATGCCGCAATGGCTTTTTTTGTGGAAAAGCAAAGGCAATAACCTCCTTGACAACATCATAGAGCTTCGCGAGGCTTGTGTTGTTTGATGACTGAACCTGGAAATAACCTGACGATGTGCTTCACTGCAGCACGCGAGGTAATGTTTGTTTGTCCTTCAGTCTATTCACTGCGAAATGACACATTCAGTAGATGTGCTTTCACAGTCTTTGTCCAGGCGTCTACAGCCGTCTCTGTACGATAAGCACCAATAACTGCGTCCTCAAACTTTTTAAGTAATGTGCCACGGAGTGAACTTGTGACTCGAGCCGGGCTAAAGCAAACGCAGGAGAGATCTCGGCACGAATGAGCAATGCTGGGAGTCTGTGCATGCATGTGACTGAGGGAGAGACAGTCGACATCGAAGCACGCAAAGTAAGCAGGTCAGTAAATAAAGAGGCCCTTAATTGACATTGAATTAATTTGTCATTAATTCCACTGTCGTTCTCCCGCCTGTCATTAGTTTCCTCTTCCTCTCTTGCATCCTTTCGACCCCGTTTCTCTTTGCCATTTTCACTCCACCTATTATCCTATTAGTCGTTACAATCTCCTCCCTTCAATTCTGTCCCTTTATTCCCTTTTCTGCTAGTGCACATCTCCCCCTGTCTTCTTTCCTACCTCCGCAGTGGTCAGCTGCTGAGTGACTCATGTTTCCCCCGATGTCTGCGGCCACTCTTCAACCTCATCTGCAGTAAATCAGTGTCCCATAAACACATGGATGCGACGATACAGGAAGGAGCAGGACAGATGACAGATAGACAAACAGGGCATTAGTCATTCTCATAAGCCCTTGTGGGCTCTCTTGCCCTTTTAAAGAGTTGTGTCGTGTTCTGATTAACATTCCAAACCAGCTCTGTATTTATTTATTTGCCTCTGTAGGAAATAGGTATTGAGGTGGGTCAGAGTCCTGGCTGGATTGTTGGCCAGCACATCTTTGTCACGTATCACTTTTCAAGTTTGCAGTTTTTTAATTCACACATATTAGCGTTTCACCTTGTTGATATATTCATTTTAATTCAATATTCTTTATGTATAATTTCATATGTACACTAATAATCCCCATTATCTATTATAAAGACACCACTTAAGTCTCTAAGCATTGATAAAGATACAGATAGGTAGTCTACTGCTGCTTTATAGTGCTTGCAGTCCTTTGAGTGTATTATTTTCCATCAAACCATCCTTCTGCTCTGTCAACGCAGTATCTGTACTGGCACGTGAGCAAGAGTGGAAATCCCATGACAGCATTGATGTATCAGCTCACATGATTGACTGAGGCTTCAAATCATCAGATGCTTGGGCAGCTCTCTTGTATCCTGGGATTCAAAGGTCCACTGCACAGGCGAAGCAACTGTGAGTGGGTTAACTGTAGCTAGGAGGGGGAAACCACAACATCCATCCATTATGGATACTGCTAATCCATTGAGGGTCGCAGAGGGGCCGGAGCCAGTCTGTCACAGAGCTGAAATACAGATAAAATCATTCACGATCACAATCAAACACACAGCTTTCCCCAAAGGTCTGCCTTCCTATTTATATTGTGCTTTTTCCATTTGCTGCGTTTATAATGATACTTAAGAGAGAAATCAAACACAACTCAAATTATGTTTTAGTTCAAGGACCTGGCTTCACCGAAAATAAAAAGGGAAATCAGAGCCCAGCAGTCTCATAAAGATGATTCAACCCACTCATCCATCAATCCATTCATTATCTATAAGGCTTACCCATCAAGGGGTTGCAGAGGGGGTGAGCTGAAGCCAACACCAGCTGGGCGAGAGGACATGTTACCAGCGTACAACCATTCACACTCACGTTCACACCTATTAAGGACCTCCAGTTGACCTCACCCCAATCTGCATGTCTTCAGGCTGTGGGAGGAAAGCCCACGCAGACACAGGGAAAACATACAAATGCTACACAGAATGACCCCGGCCAAGGGATTCGAGCTGGGAACCTTTGAGGCGACAGTGCTAACCACTGCTCCGTCCTGACGCAAAGCCCAGTCAAGCGAATGGTTACATTTCTCAAATGCGATGGGAGAGAAATTTGCCCTGTTATTACCACATCATTAAATTGGACTTGGTACTGATTCTTGTTCAATAAGATAACGACAGCTGATGACCACCAAAAGAGGGAATTGGGAAATGAAGTGCGTGCTATGTAAATGCAGGGCAATTCTCTCACACAGTGCAAGCGAGGCTTTGGGAAATCACATTAGCGACATAAGACTTGGGAGACTTGCAGAGGTAGGACCTTTCCACTGCAGAGAATATATGTCTCTGAGATAATAAATCATCAGGCATAGAGGAGGTGGTCTGACAGCAATGTGCAGACTGCTCTTGTCTGTGCATCCAGGTACAAAACACAGCCACAGCTTGTTCAGTAAAACTGAGGGGGAGATTCTTTAAGGCTTTTGTGACATTTAGTTAAGCATGAAAAGTTTTCCGTCTCTGGAGACCACGCATAGAAATAGTGCAAACTGTTTACACAAGCCAAGGGGAAGATTGCCGTGACAAAATAAACATGAACCAAATATATGTCTGTGAATAAAAACTGATTCTTAGAATGAAAAATAGAACAGAAGGTATCAGTGAAGAGATTATGTGATTTGGGTAAAATCTAACGAGACAGGTTATGGTCTGTGATGATGAAAAATGTCATTCCTTTAAATTACTCTCAGGAAACTGTCAAATTACTGCGGCTCAACTGCACGGTAATTTCCTCTAGGAAGAAATTTGGCTGCAGTAAATGATCAGCATCATCATCTCTGCCACATGCTTTGCTCTGAGCAACCGGACCTGCAGCTCTCACTGTGGTCAAAGGGACTTGAAGATACTCAGGTTTGGTCTATGATTTCTTGATTATGTTTGCACTGTGAAAGAACCGGGGACTATCACACTTCAGAGTGGGAGAGTAAAGGTGCTTCGAGCATCTTCAGTTATTCATATGCGAGCCATGTTCAACACCTTGACAAAGTGCTCATACGCGTCCAATGCATGCAAAAGGGCCAAGGACGTCTCTCTCTCTTATGCATTTTACACTCTAGGTTTCTGCACGAGCTTTAATCACTGCCAAGATTGAAATGTAATAACCGATATGTCATTTTCTGTTAATGTTTAGTGGCATCAACATGACACAACGTTTCAGTATTCAATTACACAGAGTCTTAGCCATGATTTTTAAATGATGGGAACCTTTGTCACGACAACACTAAAAGTCCAGTGACCAGTTCAGAGATGGCAGCATTTTTGCACAGCAATGATATCGGGCGTCATACTAAGCTGTATTACTTTGTTATTGTAACACATTCTCCTTTACTCAGTTTTCTTTAAGGGCATTTTCACACTTGAAAGTCCAAATCAAGGTCTTAACCAAGGTCCATGCCTTTGTTAAAATTTAATCCTGATAGTTTTGCTATCGCATTGTAATTTAAGAAGCAAACTAAAGTGACCTACATTGAAGTTTTGAATCACTACTTTAAAGCGGTTAATGGTTTTCTTTTAAAGCAGTTACAATGCGCTCAATTTCTCACTGGCTGTCTCTCATGCACAGTATTTCTCAGGACACCAGTTTTTCCAAATGAAATAGACACCTTATACACATGCCTTTCTTTTGCAATTTTTCTGGATTACGTTTCTTAATTGCTGAATTAGTAAGTTAATTAATCATGTTTTGCCAGATAATAAAAACACAATTACCCCGGCAGCAGGGCTGGACTGGCCATCTGGGACAGCAGGAGTTTTCCCTGGTGGCCGATTGACCCTGTTGGGCAACAGTTACACAAGCAACATCAATTTGATAAGACTATAAACAAGTTTTCATTATCCTGATTAGACCGACCATTTGGCTTCTTGTGTGACACGAGGTTACATTAATAAATTTGTCTCAGTCCACTCATCAACCTTACTGTTATGCATTTCTGCATATGTTGGCCTGACATTGTGCTGCTTCTAACTATGCTGCCTTTACAAAGGGAGCCAGCTGTAAATACCAGAATTATCACGATAAAACACCTATTCTTGCTGAAACTGATTCACAGAAAACACATCATACATTCAGTGGTGATGACAACACAACACACGGTAAGAAAGTGGGATTTGAAGCTCATATTCAGAACCGAAAGCAATTTTCTTGGTTTCACCAATAAAGTACTAGACTAGGAATATGGTTACAAATTCAAGGCAGACAGATGAGCTGAGGATGTGTTCGGTGACCTTGCCTGAAGGCATCAACAGCAACAACCTCGAGTGGAACACGAGGAAAAACTTTTTCCTGTGTGATGTTCACATCAGTCAAGCATTTAAAAGTGTTCTAAATTCCTCTGCTGCCATTTTCCAGCTCCACATTGTTTCCCATACCTCAACAAGCAACTAAACAACATTTCTTTAACACGACACAACCATCGCTCTACTCGTCCTCTTTAATGGCCTAATGAGCCAAGAGTCCAGGCCTCTATGTGGTACATTTTGACCTGGAGGCAAAAATGTACTGAATATATTAATATGCACCATGCTAAGAGAGGCTGATGTCAGATTTATGAAGAGACTGATACTCCTGTCAGCATGCAGATGCATTAGAACGACTAAGGTTACATATAAAATATTTGATATGAAGTAAGAGTAAAAATCCTGTTGAAAGAACTGAATGTTTGATAATGTGGCCGACATGGGTTCAGTTCTCTGATGCTATAAAAGATGTAATACGACAACTCCCCTCCCTAATCACTGCTGTGCAGATGGCAGCGCCCCTATGAAGGAAATCTGGGCTTAGTTTATGTGCAATGGAAGGAGCTGTGCATATATTGTCCATCTTTATATTTCTTAGTTCTCTCCCCCCCGCAAATGACCTATGGGAGTGTCTCTGAAAGTGTCTAACGCTGGAAGGAACTGGACCTTCATCGCCATGGTTACATGTGTAACAGTGGATTTCAGTGGGATCGAAGTGCACTTCCTTCACAGTCTTACAGCTGGTAGCACTGCCTTTGGGATTCCAAATCCACGCAGAGCATATTGAATCAATAAATTGTGTTTTCTTTCTCTTATAGCCGGTAGCATCATGTCTCCAAAGATTATGAATTGATCTATGTTCAAAACAGCCAACCATGTGCCTCTGCCATGACAATTTTAGATTCTAGACATGTAGGATCCTTATGGAATTTTTGATGGTCAACCAACCACCAACGACGCGGCGGCTCACCAGGATTTATCACAGTATTCCCAAAGTTCCATGTACCATTGATTTAGCAAGAAGCTAGCCTCATTTTTATTTCCACCAGAAGATGCTTCACCAGCTTTGAATGTGAGATCCTGATATCCAGACAGAAAGCTCTGCAACAAGTCCTGAGCACTCTCAGGGAACATTGAGTTGGGTCGGTGGTGAAGGCTCAGAGATCATCTCTTCACTGGAGACGCTGCAGCCTTGTTGAGTTGATTTGCCAAAAGTCAAAAATATAATGCTGACAGTGGCAGTGGAGACAGGCTCGGAACACAACACGTGCTTATTACAAACTTTTAAGTTGACACAACAAACTCCTTGGCACATTTCTTGTTTACTTATCCTACAGATTTAGCAACATTAGCATTTTCTTGTCCACCTGATGAATTTAACTTCAATATTCATTCCTCTTTTTACCGTGACCATTTACATGAACCTGTTTACCTCTGTACAGGTGTCCACCAACTCCCCCCCCCCCCCCCACAAAATGCCCTGAAAATGTCCGAATGAGCCCATGTGAGAGCATAGCAGGAAAACGTCTGAAAAATTCATAGCAAGTGAGCTGGAAAGTTGTTGACATTTGTAGATATAATAAAACAATAACTCAGGATTAAAAAGAGGTGCCATACATGAAGAAGACAACAGGATTTGAGACATTTTGGCAATTAAAACCAATATCGAAATTTACAAAAAAGTTCCAGGGACTGCAGAGACTGGATCAGAATTTATCTGTCATGTCCTGCCTCCTGCATGCTCTGCTTTAGTGTGCATCCACTCGCCTGAATGTTCTGGACATTTTGTTGTGAACACGTGTGACCCAGACAATCTCCTGCAGCGCATGTGTGAAAGGCAAAACTCCGGTTAATGTCCCCGCACAATGTTCTAGACATTTCCCACAGCTCATGTCTGAAAACGCTTACGAGAGCCAAACTGAAATTCTGTCTGAGAAAAGTGAATACGAGTTGAAACTCACTTCAATACTTGAGTGGGTGGATATCTACAAGCAACTGCTTTGACAGACAAGGACACATGTGTTTTACTCTTAGCAGAACAATGGGCAAAAAGCAAGCCTGGATATGTCAATACTCTCAGTTTCCATCAGATTCAGGCGAAGTTGTGGATCTTCAGTGCACAAATATTTCCTGCTCTTCGCTGTACTTTTTTCAAAGTCGACAAAATGTTCCCCTTATTCTCTGAGTTGCTGAAGGCTGATGTGTTGACTCACTGTCTCTTTTTATTCTTCAAGTGCACAGCTGGAGCCACCAGTTTGTGCTGACCACGGCAGAAAGCAGAGAGAAACATAATTGAAACTGATATCAGCGGGATGACTGTGCAGAGACAGAACTATTGAATAAAACAAGCGGTTATCAGGCCTGTGAATTATGTTTATTCAACGTATCGACTACTCTCTGCTTTCCACAGTCTAATTTTAAATCAAATTAAGATTTTTCTCCGAGTATTTGGAAATATAATACAAGTGACTCCATTAGTTACTTTATTATTTAAAATTACTTGTTTATTAGTTTGTGAAATGACCTTGATGTGTTGAACACCCTGGATTTATCAGTGCTGTTAAAACGATTTGCAAGTGAAATGTTACACTAAAAAACTTTATATGCAAATTAAGCTTTTGTGAAATCGGAGAGGAAAAAAATGCAACCTCACACGTTGCAAAATCTGAGGTCAAATTTAGTTTTTCAGTGACGATGCAAAACAATATTCGGCTCAAGCAAAGGTAAGTATGGACCAAGGGAAAATGGGCGAGTTGATGTGACTTGAGAGACCATGTATTAGCATTATGACAGGACGATAATGAGAAGTGGAAGAGGAACCTGGGGTTTTCCATGCAAACCAGGCTCAGAGTGCGGATAGAGCCGAGACATCGCAGTCGGGAGGCACAGCAGAGCTCATGAATAAAACATGGTATCATAACAAGAAGGAAGCATTCTGCATCTGTAAACTCAGGTTTTAAGGAGTAAAGTTTTACTCTGCCCTGAGACTGCCAGGACCTGGGACATTTTTGTTTTGTCCTTGTCACTCGGAACAGAATGTGATAATAAAGAAAAAGCTTCTGGCCAGTTGCCATTAATCAATCAATCAATCAAAGTTTATTTGTATAGCCCATACTCACAAATCAAGGTGTGACATCCTCTGCCCTTAACCCTCAACAAGAGTAAGGAAAAACTACTACTAAAAAAAACTTTAACAGGGTAAAAAGAAGGTAGAAACCTCAGAGAGAGCCACGTGTGAGGGATCCCTCTCCCAGGACGGACAGAAGTGCAATAGATGTCACATGTAAAGGAGAACAGAAAGATAAGGGTATTTGCAGCATTGATTAGATTAAACACTTTGTAGCATAATGGAAGGTCTAATTGATGGATTAAGTGAAGCTTTTTTTTTTTTTTCACCTTCGGGCAAATGCAGACTGATTTACATGCCTCTAGTTCTTCATTTTGTATCCCTCCGTCAGTCATCATGTGCTGCAGCTCATCCAAAATGCAGCAGGAGGGCCACTCAACTAGAATTCGCTCTAATTATGACAAAATGTATTATTCAGTGAACCTTAATAACATTAATGGCCTTTTAATTTGAAAGAATACCTACTTGTATTAACTTTCTCTACAAGAAATAGACTTCCTAATGGTTTACTATTTCACTGCGAGAGTGAAACAGCCTTCTTGCCGTAATGAAAAATGCCTGAGTTGATTCATTCCGTGATGAGATGAAGCACTTCACACCAGAGGGAGCGTGAGTCACTCCACTGCTTGGGGGAAGGTGAAGAAGAAAAAAAGACAGGAGGAGACTTAGAGGAGAAGGATCAAGAGTAGTGAAGGGTGTGTTTGGAAGGAGAAAGAGGACACAAGAGAGGAGGAGATGAGAGGACAGGTGTGGTTTTGGCTTCAGAGGGAAGGCATAATATGTAATTTCGTCTATAGATGCGATGGCACAGACGCGTTTTGTTTTCAAAGTTGGTGTCTGAAAAAGTTGTAACGAGATTTTTTTTTCATCTTAATAAAGTTGGCCAGGTGTTGCGAGCAAACTAGTTTAATGGGAGAATTTGTTAATTCTACAACTACTGCGTAAAAATGCAAGCAAACAAAAAGACAAGACAAACAGTTTGTCATGTCAGAATCAAATTAGTAAACCCGATAAAACAGGATCAATTTTGGAAATGTATTTGGAATAATAAGAACTGGTTATTGGGGGAAAAAGTTTGAACACCTGCATGTAACCCAGAAAAGAGACAGGTGTTGTAAAGTTTTTGTCGAGCCTCTGGAGAAACTCTGCTGAAGAGACAGATGAAGGTTTTCATGCAAGACATCCCAGAACTAATGGCTTACAAATCGCTCACAGACAAACTATTAATGATGACAGATGGGGTTCTGTCAGAGGGAAAGAGTCTTTTGTTCATGGCTTCCAACCGAGACACTTATAGGATTAAAAAACGAGGGTTATTCCGGTTCCTTAAAATAAAGGGTCTGAGTCACTCTTTGCTCCTTAAGACTTCACAGCATTTCAACGTTCAAATGTTGTTCAAGCGTTGTAATGCTCCAGTCTAATCAGTGTTTCCCTTGTTATTCTTCAAGGGAGCGAAAGAGTCAAGTCTATGAAAGTGATCGAAAGCCCCGGCTCCTCAGTGGTAAACAGAGGCCGTTGTTGCTGTCAAAATGGTCTTTGAGTGTTTGCTGGAAGACACAGAGGGAAAGATGCAGCTCAAGGACATGTCCCGTGAACAATTAAAAGACAACATGCAGTAAGATTAATAAAATGAGACCCTGATTCCAGGGTTTTTAGAGGAGAGATATGTCAGGAAACTCTGTGAAACTAATTTGGAAAAGTTAAAAGATGTGGGAGAAGATTTAAGATGAGTTGCAAAGAGGGTTTTTCTGTCTCTTACAATGTTTTTGCCAAGTAACAAATGTTTGTATCCAATCTGAATCATCACCTCTGCCAGGGAGGCTGTGTTTTCATTGGTGTTTTCTTTGTTTGTTTGTCTGTCGTCAGGATTTCTGAGGTCGGACATGATCCCAAAGAACAGAATCATAACATTTTTCTTTAACATGGTGAGATTCAGTGTTATCCTCTGAAGAGGAGTGCATACCTCCACCAAAGAGGTCATGTTTCCAGCCCTGTCTGCTAGTTGGTTTGCTTGTTAGTTGCCTTAGTGGAGGAATGTGGCCTTAGTGGAGGTATGTGCTCTATTAAGTGCCATTCCAGTTTAATATGTGTATAACAACCAAAACTTGAATTATGTCAACGTGTCAAAGTCCCAAATCAAACAATATAAAAAATAAATGGTTCAATTTCACGTTTTCAATGGGTTAATAGAGTAGTATGAAGGGCAGCTGAAATAATGCATCTGAGCAGGAGGAAGAGATTGCCTGTAACTCAAGTTCGCATAATCACATAATTTGTTCAGTAATAGGCAATTATTCTCATGATGGTAGTGATAGTGAATTTGTGATGGTAGTGATAGTGAATTTGTGTAATGAGCACATGCTATTAGATACTCAAACCTTTGTCTCTGGTGGGTTTTGTGTCGAGCAACGTCTATCTGGGGGGAAATCCCTGAAAACAAAAAAAGGTTTTAATTCAAATGCATCAGCGACTGTGCAGGGCTCCAGTTTTCAGAGACGAGGCTGCCTGCTGCTCCTGTTAACTTAGGACTGAGCAAATGAGCTGAATGAGGGCTGGTGTGGTTACATAAGCACATTACAGCCCGTGCATGCATGCAAGCACACACTCCACACACACTCCACACACTCCACACACTCCACACACTCCACACACTCCACACACTCCACACACTCCACACACTCCACACACTCCACACACTCCACACACACACACACACACACACACACACACACACACACACACACACACACACACACACACACACACACACACACACAAACGGGAACAACTCGGTGTTGCATTTTGCTGCCTGCAGTCTATCATTAACCTTGACTGTATTTCCACTGTGATTCCCCCCCCCCACACACACACACACTGCTGCCCCACTCTCTCTCTCTGTCAGGCTGGATCAAGAGAGGTTAACTATCAATACGCGGGGCTGATGAGGGATGTGCCAGTGTGTCACAAGTGCTAGTTGTTTTCGCAGATCTTTCCCATAATTTAGATGCATGCAGCTGCAGTTCTTCATCGCTGGGCACTCACAGGATTGTCCGTCATGTCACCATATGCTGTACCAATTAAAATGATTACAAACCTACATGTAGATCTCAGGCTTTGCTGAATTTATGTCTCTTTTTCACTGCAACTCGTGCCAAATAAAACCCATTAAACCTGATGGAAAATATGCCTCCCAATCCACTTTATTAAAAATATAGAGTGTCTTGTTTTTAGACAGTTTGTTGCTAATCAGTTGACATGAAGGTTTGTGTTAAAGCCCTGACGCAGTGTAATAATCTATTCTGTAAAGATCTGTCTTAAATTAATTAATTAAATTAAGAGTTTGCATGTTCTCTCCGTGTCTGGGTTTTTTTCCAGGGACGCAGGCTTCCACCCACAGTCATGCAGACTCGGGTTAGTTCGATTGGAGACTCTACATTGACCTGAGGTGTAAATGTGAGCCTGAATGGTTATTTATCACGTTATTTATCACGTTGTCCCAGTGATCCACCACCTAACCTGCACCCTGCCTCCTGCCCAATGTCAGCTGGGACTCGCTCCAGCAGCTAACCCCCTACACGACCCTCCAAGGATAAGTGGTGTAGATAATGGATGGATGTTTTCAAACCTTATCAGGGTTACTACTTTTTTTCCCCACCCTCAAATACTTTATTTAAACATCTCTCTACCACTGTGATTCAGTGACTAACAGGGCGGCTACAAAAAGGTTACACCTCACCCGGACATTTAAAAGTATATAATCCACCAACCATTGGCTCTAGTTCACTCAGAGGTCACAGGTTCACTCAACACAAACTAAAAAAGCCAGTGCATCTGAATTTGAACCAGTCATGGAGATCGCAAACAAACGCTATCTGGCAGCAGAGTGCGGGGCTGCGTGGAAGAGGCGATACAGCTTGAGAGGCTGTGTAAATCACAGACTCACTCTCAGTTCTGGCTGCCATTTTATTCGTGTAAACAAATCAAATGCCGTTTGTACTTCCAACTGTCATTACCGTTTGGAATTTACTTTGCAGTGCCACAACGGAGGAATGTGCTCCAAACTGGCGTGCGAGTGTAATTCATTGGTCCGTGCGGGAAACAAAATGATCAATTGCACAAAAATGCTCCACAAACAGTGTAGATCTACATCTCGTATTCATTTAGTGCTGTAAAACAGACAGACAGCAGGAGGAGGAGATTTTCTTTCCCTTTCAACAAACTAACAGCACTGATTGAGTTGTTCAAGCTCTTAAATTTAAGAATGTGTGCGTGCATGCGTACGTGCGAGAGAGTGAGCTGAAATCAAACAGACGTTAGTTAAAGCTGTATTGTCACTTACAAAGCAACAGAGTCATCCAAATGTTTAATATTTTACCTCAGTATGGTTTTTCCTGACTTTTCCTCTTTCTGTCGGTGAGACTAATCCTGAGGTAAATTCCCCACTTTCAATAAATTGTCCCTCACTTACAACTGCCCGTTCCAGACCTGGCTGTTGGAAATGGGCTGTTTGCTCAGGCCTGTGGTGATGCTGGTTGCAGCTTTTCTTTCTGAAACTGTAAACGTGACCTGCAGTAATTGGGCCGCAGCGAGTAAAGACCTGCTGCGGGACTCAGTCCACAGAACCCTGAAGCTGCACCACCGCTTGCTGCACAAAGTTCACTGAGGCTGGACTCAGTGTGAAGAACCAGAATCAGTTGTTGACGCTGCTGTCATGAAAGTTGCCCGTAAGCACGATGTTGTCGTGATGGACGATGTCACTTACATTAAGGAGTCGCTGCTACAGAGCGCTGTACAGAGTTGTCTGTTTATTGATGTATCATGTGTCCAAATCGCACCATTTTTGACATTACATTTTCTTGGGCCCTTAATAATGCTTGTGCCAAAGTGTGGAGCTGATATGATGAGCAGTCCTTGAGTTCTGCTAGACACAGACAGACAGAGATTTCTGGAATTAGTAGATATAAGACTGTCCCTTACTTAGTACATTTAAAGCAGATGTTTTCGAAATCTGAGACTGAGCCTTTGAGAAAGTAACGTCCTCACCACACCTTAGTTTACTTCTCTTCTTTCATTGAGTTTCTGGATGCCTATATGAGCATGATTACATGTTTTAATCCCATTTAACGACTGCGCAAAGATATCCTAATGTTATTGTAATAATATTATAATTACACCATACACATTAAATAGGTCTATTCTGAGACATGTATTGGTTTCTGACTGGGAAAATGAGAAAAAGTAATAATCCCATAAAATAATGTATCTCTGAACCATCTCTTGAACCAAATCACCCACATTTAGGCTGTTTAAAGTGATCTCATCTTGACTAACTAATGGAGTAATTAATATAACATGCAGTTTTACTTCCATTCACTGAGCCTCCCATGAAACTGTCTGCACCCGCTGCAGGGGAGACCCGCCTCCCACTTTAAAAACCTCTGATTACAGAGCAAATGCATATATCTGTGAAATGGGATTAAGCTAATTTGATCATATCTGCGCTGGGGTTGATTCTTACTGTGCTTGGTTCAGCGGGGATATGTAAACCAGTACTTTGAAGTATAACCTATAATGAACACATAGTTTTGCTGCAAGGTGTCTTTTTGAGGTGTCCGACTGAATTCGATTTTTTATTTCTTTTACCTTCAGGTTAAAATCTGATGAAACAAGCTTCGTCCCCAAGTGAGTGGAATAAAGATTATTGATCATTATTGCAGTCTCTATAGGAGCAACATAAAAGGGCAGGGACCTTGTAGAGCTGTGGGCTGCATCCAATTCTGATATTTACATGGATTACAAGTCTGAAGTTGTTTGGGCTGATGACATTTCTAAGATCTACCCTCGTAGATCTTAGTCCTCAAATATAACACATCAAAAGGTACTTTTTCCTTGAATTGTCTTTCAAATGTTAACGTGTACATCTAAGTGTGCGTTTGTGCCCGTGTTTAAGTTAACAAACGAGGTTAGGGGAGCGAGTGGAGGAAGGGGACATGTCAGCTGTCAAGTGGCTGTCAGGTTATGTAAATTCAGGGCGAAGGCAGGAACACAGCGAGGACACCACGCTCAGGGAGCTGGAAAAAAAAAATTTGCGTCACCGTGCATGATCAATCCCCCATCGATCCCCTGCAGTGACATGATCTTCCAATACCCACTCAGTGTCAGAGGTACAGCGCCAGTACCCCCCCCCCCACACACACACACACACACCTCAAATAAACACAACTCATTGAGCACGGATGGAAAAAAAAATACATACATTTATTTTACAAGAAAGGGCACGTCATTTTTTTTTGTACAAACTGTAAACTAAATACTGTAATAATTCTGAGGGTTATAAGCTTTGACATCACTTTCATGAATGAAACACCCAAAAACATGGAAATAAATAAATGTATATATATACATACTGCAAATAGACAGTGAATGTTGCATCTCACTGTAAATTATAATCCCACGCCAGAGAAAACATACAGCATGTAAATTTGCTACACACATTAAGGATTCTCGAAGATAAAAAGCACTTGTGTTCATCACGACTACATTTTGAACATCATTGTACAATACTCTATCTCTGCTCTCCCATCCCTAAATACTGCCATTTCTAGTTTTCGTTTTTTTTTTAACATGAAACTTTGAATTGATGTCGAGGTAGGGACTCCGTCGTTATCCTAGACAGTTGAAGTGAGCTGAAACATCATCATTAGAATAAAACCCACATTCCCAGGGCCTGGCAGTGTAGCTTGGGCCTTTGCGTCTTAACCCGTGTCCACCCCACCACCAAAGGAAGAGGAGGAGGAGGAGGAGGAGGAGGAGGAGGAGGAGGAGGAGGAGGAGGAGGAGGAGGAGGGATTCTGCACTGTCAGATGTACTTAAGTTGTCATTATTCATGCAACTACACTGACCGGGAGACCCGGTGCTCTCATTAGAGCCTCCCCCAAAGCAACTCGTAGGACAGCCTAGGGGGAGACGCTCCAGATCAAACAAAGCATTCCGCTTGTGGGGCGGTTTCCTGCATCGCCCTGCTCGGAAATCACAGCAGTGGCAGATGGAAAGATGAGTCACTGAGTTGACAAGGTGAAAGCTCAGAGGGGGGGCGCTTTTACATGGAGCCAAAATACAGCAGAGATCATTTCAACTCTCAGCTGGAGGTACGCTTCTATAAAAAAAACAATCTGGTAAACCTGTAAATGCCAATGATGTCAGGACAGATGACAGATTAATCTCTATTATCATTAAAAAGTACACCCCTTCACTGCCCCCCCCCCGCAGACTTCGGCTTATAAAACACTGGTTAACTCACAGTATAAGCTACAGTACAGCCACATTCAGCCAAAAAAGAAAGATTTTGGCAACAGCAATAGTATAAGAACAATAATGAAAAGACAGCCAGGTGGGTCTTTGATTCGGTGCTTTGACTCGGAACTACAGCAATGGAGCGGTAGGCCCTGTCTGTTTAATAATAAATTCAATCTGTGTTAACATTGGGAACGCTCATCAAGTCGACAGAGGCAGCCAAGAGAAAGAGAAAAAGGAATAGGAGGATAGAGTGCGGAGGCGGAGGGAGAAAGGGAGGACCAAATCTTCCTCAAGGCAGTTCTCTCCCATGTCCGATCCTGACAGATTATGTGCAGTCCACAATTTATTGCCTGTTCGAGACGGCTTGTGTTTTGGAATAATTAGGGATGAGCTGGTGAAGAGTGAAAATGGAGGGCCGTTGAGCTGATATGGTCGAGAATTTTCTAAGAGGCAATTGGCAGCACTTGTGATGGGGTATAATGTGGCAGTGGTAATAGAAATGTAAGCACTTGGAAAAATTTAATTAATTCATAATAAAAAAATATAAACAACTTATTCCAGTTCACAAATATTGGTTTTTGAAGTGATAGAGAGCAGCAAATGGCAGGGGCAGAGGACACGGAGGCAGAGAGGACAATGAGTTGCTTTTGTGTCACTGGCCGAGCCATGTATTGAGCTAAAAGCTTTCCCCCGCTCTGTTGCCATCTAGATAGCATTGGATTTTCCACAGCAGGAAAATCAAATGCTTCGTTCAAGACCAATTGCTTTCTATCGCATCAGTTCTTCCCTTCCCTGACGAGCAATAGTTTCACGCCTTCATGGACAAACGCAGCACAGGGTGGACGCCCGACTAACAATGGCAGAAAAAAATGCAGAGACTTAAACCAGAGCGCCAGCAGTGTCCAGCTCTGACAGTTATGCTCAACATGCATTGACATTGCATTTACTTAAGCTCTGAAACAAATATACACTTTAATTTCCTTCAAGCTATGAAAAAAACAATAATCGTGTTTAATAAACAATAATATACGTTTATTAAACAATAAACGTATATTTACTAACAACTGAAAGAAGATGTTACAAATGTGTCTTTCAATAGATGTTCTCGGTTTGTTGACCAGTAGCTTGTGGTGGCTAATGTTAGCTTATGTTCAAAGATTTTTGATCAATTTAAAAATATCTCTGCTGTTTAGCTGTTTTAGACAAGTATGTAATTTTCAGTTGTGCTCATAGATGTCAATGTTCAGCAAATGCTAAGTTGTCTAACTTTTAACTCAAACTAAAATTTGAATATTTAAATTGTCAATTTCATCAGTGCACAGAGCAGAAGTAAGTATAAGCAATGCAAAGTGTTGAAAAATATATAAATGAAACGTATCAGGCAGCAGTAGTTTTACAGCAAATGTGTGGCAGGTACATTCATTCATAATAAGGACTACCTTACTCAAAACTGCCTTTTCTTAACGACTTTATTCTAACGTCAACACTTTCTGTACATGGTAATCATATATTTTAGTGCTGCGTCCTTATTTTTTAAATGTAACTGTGCAAAGACAAATCTCTGGGTGAGGAGAATCAATACAAATATGTCCAGTATCTTCAAGGTATTCCTCATCATGACGATGTTTTATCCTGGACTCCCTGCACACAGAGCCGTCACAATGCATGCTCCACATCCCCACTACAGCACAGCATGGATTCCAGCATGAGCAATTTACAAAATCAGATATCTGCAAGTTTGCAAAAGGTCACTAAGTGTCACTTGGATTCCAGCTGAGCAAACTCTGCTGCTGCTGCTGCTCTGCTTCCTCTGTCCAAGTGCGGAAGTTTAGATGTGTACAGATTTACATTCTTTTTTAATTACGTACTGACGGCCTTCGCCAAAAATAGAATCATTAGTGCCGCTTTAAGTGGGCAGAGTAGGGACTTAAAATGGAGGGCTGCCAGGGAAGCGAGAGAGGAGGGAGCAGGCCCGAAAGAGTGAAAGAAAGCATTAAAGAAAACGTGGCGCAGGTGTAAAGGACCATGCTGACTGAGGAAGTGGTGAGAAGACTTTGAGAATGGTGAGGGAAAAAAGGGCAGCAGGAGGGAGAATGGGGCTTTGCTGACAGAGAAATTGAGAGGAGAGGGCTCAAGAGGTGGTTTTCAGAAGAGAAGCAGATGTGGGAGACAAAGCTAATGAAGTGAGGGAGCCAGGAAGAGAAATGGAGAAAAGTTCAGGTGAGCCTGTCCGGTCAGTCCCAGCTGGAGATGACCAAGGACGGCTCAGAATAGACTTCAGAGGAGCGCCTCGTTCTATGCCCCATTCTTTGTTTCTGTCTCTCACACACATCTGTCAGACCCTGGACATTTCAAGCTCTATGAGGATTTGGATCCGGAAAATAATAGGGGGGGAAAGGGGGGTTGTAAAAATGAAATATCTTGGCTTAAGGTATGGAACTCCATCACGTGCATCCCACCTGTTTTAGTTTGGATCAGAACATTGTTACTTTGGCTATGAAGTCATCTTTAAAAAAATAAATAACAACCGCAATACAGGTGATTCGGTTTTGCAACAAAATCATCCATAGAAACGTACTGAAGAGAAATAACTGCAAAAAACAACTAATTATACCGTACCAAAACCAATTCACCAACATTGTTCTCGCTTCCATGAAACACATATAAAGCACCTATACCAACAAGACATTTTTTCTAATGGTTACTACATCTTGCTCGACTGTATATACTGTGTTGAAGTCCTCCCAGGACAGTGTCAGTACTGTACAGTATACACGTGCAGATATACACATCTTTCTCTGAATACCGTTCAAAAATGTATACATGTGCACATAGCTAGTGTTCTGCTTTAATATTCACATTATCAACATTTATCATCAAATGTGTCAATTTCATCAATAAATGCTGAGAGTATTTTGCAGATAGTTATATCCAGGATAAAGTGCCTTTACTTTTAAACATTCTGTAGGTTTTTCCATGTGGATTTATGTTGACAGTCTTGACGTCCTGTCCCCCTTACTGTTTCAGGCATATTCTTAGAGATGTCTGTCTCTTTTGTTTCTCTTTGCTGTCCTTCCATTTAAGCTTATCTCTTCCCCTTGTGCGTACATACATGCCTCGGTGTACTCCAATCTATCTTTGCCTTTTCTCAACATGACACAGCTTTATGCTGTCCGTTCTGCGTTATGGGATTGATCTTTTCCAGCGTGACCTCAGTGTCGCTGTCTAAATTCCCAGAGATGGCTGGGGACAGTTTCTCCAGGGCGTTGTTTACCATCCCTACCTCGATCTCTCCTCCACATCCGTCCTTCTTCTGTAACTCCTCCTCCTGACACAGGATGCTGTGTGGAATCACGTAGTTGGCTGAATGGTTGCCCTCCTTTGGGATGTGACTCTTGGGCTGATACTGGCAGTTTGGGTTTGAGGTAGGGGCACCCATGTTGTTGTTAATACTGACGATCTCAATGGCGTTGCTCCCTGGGCAGAGCCGGTGGCAGCCCAGGAGGATGGAGAAGGCCTTGCGGAAGTCAGCGTTGAAGGCATAGATGATGGGGTTGAGCGAGGAGTTAGCCCAGCCGAACCACACGAACACGTCAAAGGTGGTGGGGCTGATACAGAGGAAGTCCGTGGCACCATCTGGCAAGTTCGGCTCACAGAACGGAACCATGCAGTTAAGGATGAAGAAGGGCAACCAGCAGCACACAAACACCCCCATGATGACTGAGAGTGTCTTTAAGACTTTGGTTTCTCGTTTGAACGACATTTTGAATGAGCTCTCACTCTCTATGGTCGAACTGTTCCCCATGCTGCTGTGGCGGTTTTTGGCACTCTCTGCTGCCCGCTCCAGGGCAGATATTCTCCGTATCTGTTTCTGGGCAATGCGGTAGATCCGGGTATAGGTGACGATCATAATAGCCACAGGGATGTAGAAGCTGATAAGGGAGGAGGAGATGGCGTAAGTCCGATTAAGGCTGGAGTCACAGTTGTCAGGGGGAAGATCACCGGGATAAGTTCCATTTAGCTCTGCGTAGCTAGTGGTCTGAGCTTTGTGCCAGTTAAGCTGCACAGGAATGAAGGAGATGAGGACGGACAGGGTCCATGCCACGCTGATCATCAGACACGCCACTTTAGGGGTCATCTTGCGTTCATAGCGGAATGGGCTCGAGATGGCCCAGTAACGGTCGACACTAATCACACACAGGTTCAAGATGGAGGCAGTGGAGCACATTATGTCAAATGCCACCCAGACATTGCAGAAGGCGCCAAACGGCCAAAACCCCACGATCTCTGTCGCCGCCTTCCATGGCATTACCAGGATAGCCACCAGAAGGTCAGAGATGGCCAGAGAGATGACAAAAAAGTTGGTAACCTTTGACCTGAGGTGTCGAAACTTGGTGACAGCGGCACACACAAGTGTGTTGCCTAGCAGCGTTGTGAAGATGAGGAGGGAGAGGAAGCATCCTGTCAGCACGCGTTTGGACGAGTCTCTCTCTGGTAGCAGCTGCTTGCCGTCTTGAACCGTTGAGAAATTCTGATCCATTGTTTATGTTACACTGCTAATAAAGTGAGAGAGGGGGTGGGTGAGGGGAGTGTCAACAGTCACCCCATCACATCCCCAGCCCGCAGCAGCTGCGCCTCTCTGGGGAAGAGTTTTAGACGGACAGCGTAGCTGGCGGAGAGGTCAACTGTCTCGGCACCAGCTCTCCCACAGACTGGGTCATCCATAGGCTCCTTGTCACCACCACCATCCTTGCAGAAGAGTTGCTATAAATATTTCAGAAATATCTTTTCTGAAATTTGCCCGACAAAAATTCCTGGTCGATAGATTCCTGCAGCAGCTGTACAGGCAGCAGACATTCTACTGAGGAAATAAGGAAGAATATTCCAGCAGTTCTCTCCACTTATATTTTCAAAAAGCGTCTGTAAGGTGAAAAAAAAAAAAAAAAAAAGGCTGCAGTAAAAAGGATATTTAATGAAAAGTCATCGTTTGCTCCTCTCACTGTTTGCCACAGCTGTCAAGCCCTCCGCCAAAGTTTCACAGCATATTGTTGCCGAGCTATTGAGTAAACAGAAGCTTGGCCAATCATTAGACTTATATACCACCTCATCAATAACTTGTATTGATGGATTTCGCGCTGCGTTTATCTGATTTGTTTAATGATCCTCGAGGCGTGTCTGTGTGATTATACTGGTGCCTGCATTGACGCTGGTCCACCCCGGGCTGCTATAGGTGCTGTTTTCTATTTTATTTATTTTATTTTGTATGAACGGAGCTCCCTGTCGGTACATGGCACCGTCTCGGGCCAGAACATTTCCACCTGAGCGTTGAGCCAAAAGAAAAAAACGAGGCTGAAAACAGCATTGAAAAGTCTCAACAGTTCATTTAGAAAAGCAGAGGCATGCGTGTTAAATGTCTCAGAAGCGCATCAAAATCTCAGCTCCCTTTTCATGCTTCCATGTCGCTGTAATCCAGGTGAGAGTCCATGCGTGTGCACACAGCAAAAAGACGACTGGTCAGCTTCTAAAAACACATTCAAGAGTTGTTATGGCCACCCACCTAAATGATCTATGGCTGTGCACTCCCCGTGTTGAAGTCTTTAAAAACAGAAGCGTAGTTTATATTCTTAATATTGCGCCAGCGTGCGCTCCGCTCCGCGGATGAGGACAGCTCAGGACCAGCGGCAAAGTCTTGTGCTGGTTGAAGTGAATCCAAAATCAACTCCGCTACTTAAGCGGGCAAACGAAAATATCCAGTCCTCCAAAGATCCACATCTCCTCGGCATACATCCAACTTGTATCTTGGTAAGGAGTGAAAGGGAAGGAGCTCAGCCTCCTTGCGCTCCCCTCCATGGGAAGTCAGTCATGTCCCCCCCGCTGCCAGGGGTCCCCAGGTGTTTTATCGCTCCTTATGCTTTTCTTTTTGGGCTCATCCTTCACGCAGTTACCCTGCGATGTGTCTGCGGTCCGACTTGCCGGCAGAGAGTGATGGGAATGACCCTGGTCTCTCCAAGACCGCTTTCCTGCGCGCTCCTCTCTCTCCGCTCAGCTGCTGCTGTGCGCCACGGTCTCTGCCACAACTGCTCCATCTATCCGGGGGGAGACGTGAGGACCAAAGCCACCCAAATGTTTGCTCCTATGAACCCCCTTTGTGGCTTAAGTGTTTGGCCACACGATTTATGATGGCATATACTCCTGCAATCAAAATGTATAACTGTGTTGTATTGATTTGAACTTAGAATTTGGGGAGAAACTGCATAGAAAAACAGTTTCTCACAGTTTATGTGATGTCAATTTATAAATTTGTCTTATATATTTCCAGGTTAACAAAATGATAAACGGTCAGCCTACAACCTCCATCTGAATCTCACTGTTATATATATTTTTACTACAACGGTTATGATGGCATTCTCTTTATTTGCACAAGCTGTGTTTTAGACTTCACCTACAGTGAGAAGAGCTGAAATAATAGTGAAGTCACACAAACAAAAAAAAGGAGCTAAAAATGAAGGTGCCGTCCTGAGGTGAACCAGCAGCGAGCAGCCATGCACACGGAGGTACAATGAGGCCATCTACTGGGTGCACTGTGGGAGAGTGTGTGAGAGTGATGGGATCTGAGAGAGGAGGACACACCGCACACACAGTCTCGCGTGTCCTGCTCTGCTGCGCTCTCTCACGCGCGCCTCTGAGCTTCGCCGCCGCGGCGCGTCATCGGCCTCGCATCCTTTTACGCATGACGCGCGCGGTTCAGAGCAACGATGGCCGGGGAAAAGATCTGTCATACCGGCACCGTTCCATGTTACTGCCACCTTCCACTATAGTTTCAATATCTAGACTAGATTCTGAATGTGATACATGAATTAATATATAACTGCTGACCTGTTTTTTCTTTTTTCTTTTGCGCAATTGCATGTTGTTACAAGACAAAGTGGAGAACACGTGTAATATACGGTCATAGCAGAAACCCAGGCTATAATTATATTGATGTCAATAATTTAACAGGCGGAGGGGAGAGTCTCTCTCTCTCCCGCTCTCTCCACACACACACACACACACACACACACACACACACACACACACACACACACACACACACACACACACACACACACACACACACACACACACACACACACACACACACACACACACGTTTGCATGCCTTGTAGGACTTTTGCCACAATTCACATCTAACCTTAACCAGGACCTCAGAAATGATTACCCTCTTAGCCTGAGTTTGGTCCCATAGGCTACTACAAGGTCATATTATAATGGAAGTTCTTACATGTACACACACACACTCGTGTCTCCCTATTAGCGGGTCTTCGGTCGCCTGTCTGGGACTCTAATCTATTTCAGAGTTGTTCAGTCATGTTTATCGAGGTGACGTTTATGCAACAACTGCTGCGGCTCGCACGCGTCTGTGCGCGTGTCCACGTCGCCTGCGTGTCTGCAGCGGCTCGTGCAGCCTCAATGAGAGGAGAGAAAGAGAGGAGCGGAGAGGTAGGGGAGGGAGAGAGGGAGCAGGAGAGAGAGAGAGAGAGAGGAGAGGAGAAGAGGAGAGAGAGGAGGGGGCCAGAAGGGAGTTTGCATTTTAACTATTTAGCAAGATTAAATCTCAATGGACCCTGTGTGTGTCTGCACTCTTGTTATGTGTGTCTGACTTAAATGTGTGCATCCATGACTCTGCATTCTTGTGTGTGTCTTTGTGGGAAAAAAGAGTTTGTGTTTGCATTCTGTTTGTGTGTTGTGAGTGTGTGCATGCATGCGCGTGTGTGAGTAATACATGTAGACAAGCCAAGTGTAAGAGGCCTGGCAGACAACGCCCACATTTCCCTGTAGCACAGAGCCAGGGTGTGCGTGCAGCCCACAAAGTTCAAACCAAGACCACGTCACACACAGACACACACATAGACTCACTCACACACACACGCACACACAACCAGCCATGCAGGGTAATTTATGTTTGCTCCAAAAAGCAAATAGAATTGAATAGAATAGAATATAACTGATTTGGTGACCAGAAATCTCCTTTTCGGGGACTTTTTTTTCAACATTCACAACTTCTTTTCCTGTACTTATAACCCCGCCAAAGCTAAACAAAACAGGTCCAACTGAAATAAACGGATTCTATTTGATTATGAACCGGTTCCACAAAACTTTGCATAACTTCTCATCATGCCTGGACAGAGCGGCATTTCACTTCCTGGCAGGAAGTTCATCGACCGCCTCTACTGTATATGCTGCTCTCCTGGCCCTCGGTTATTCCAACAGGCAATGAGTTTAAGGTGATAACCAAAACTCTCACTGTGCCTGTGGGGAACATGCCAATCTCTGTGGGTATGTGTGTGTGGGGGGGGGGGTCCTTTCATTTTCTAGGATTAGTTCTGAATCCAGCTCAATTAAAAAATATATACCCACAAGCAGTCATTCAGCCATTCAAGCTGATATGGAAATGAGAACGATTTAAGGCTGCACGGGCGGCCAAAAATCTGCAGGGGACAGCTCAGAGATGAATTTTTGGCACTCAACACACATTTAATAAGGCACTTGAGTATTGAAGAAAAAAGGTTCAGAAAGCAATGATCTACACACATTTACATTTATTAGTGTTTTCATAAATGGATAACTGCCAGATGGGGAGTGTGTAGCCAAAATAACAAGATTAACACTTTATTGGCATTTTGAAATATTAACAACATGTAGTATCTAATGGTAGGACAGCTATCAATATTAAAGTCTGTACTTGTACATGGAAAGTATAGAAGTGCTTAGAACAAACAGACGAAACTGAGTAAATTCAAATGAATAAAATGAATTATAAAGGCAAATAGGCAAGTAAAACATATCAATAAGGACACAGTAAACGATGCCAAGCGACAGCGTACGTCGACACTCTGCGAGACCAAACACGGCGACAATTCAGGCCAGATTTTTAAGCTGCATGTACGAAATGTTCAATTGAATCTCTAATTTAGTGCAGTACATTTACAGAAGTTAATGTTGCTGAAGAATTCTGCTGAAGTGCATTGATCACGTCTCATTGAAGCCTTGTTGTTTTTCTCCTATGATAAATGAAGCAATTATCTGAAAAAAAAGAAAGAATACTCAGCATGTGTAAAAATTATGTCTGTTATGTCCACTCCATTAAATGTTTCACTTAAAGTTTAATCTGTAAGTTGTACTATGAATGATACAGTATATATCGAGTCAGTAATCACCAAGCATCTGTATCAATGATATAGCTATGTACAAAAGTTAGTGTTTGAATGAGGAAGAATGATAACTACGGTCAACTGGCATGTACAGACAAGAGAGTCAAGAGAGCAAAACAATCAATAACACAGTCGGAGGCGCTTTGGCCGACACCATCTATCAACAGCAGATAAAGAAAAGTGCAGTCTTTAGAGAAGATGTTTACTTTCAGGAGAGATTGTTTTTGAAAGGCGAATTGCTTTTTCCCTGTAGTAAAAGAAATCTCATTTAAACTGTGATAATAAAACAAGGTGATCGCCATAATGACAACGTTTTCCAAGACAGCATGAGGTTATTCTCTTTGAAATGAAAAGCCAAGAACTGTCAGATGTTACCGACTCGTTTTAAATGTGTTGCTGACACGTTGCAGGGCGTAGTTTGTGGAGGGACGTCAAGGAAGAATAAGAGACTAATCCGCAACAAAGATGTCCCTACTACAACAGAAAATAAAGGCACCAGTTTAAAGACTGAGTCTATATTTCTCTTTCAGTCTTTTCTCTTTCTCTCTCACACACACACTCTCTCTTCTCTGTCTCTCATCCTTCCTCCAAATCCTCTTTGTCAGTGTGACATCCATCAGGTCGCAGGTTGTTGTCGAGGCTCTAACTGCCACACACCCAGCATGAAGGAAATGTTGTGCACAAATCCTACCACCGACGCACACGCACGCGCGTACACACGCACGCACACGCACGCACGCACACACACACTCAACAATACCACTGAGATTCGCTCGCTGACACAAACACACCAGCTTTAATGACATCATAAGCCTCCACACTCAAAAAAATTAATCCGGGTTGTTGTTGACTTTATATATATTTTTATGTTCAGTTTAATTAAAAAACATGAATTTGTTAAGTTAAAATACTTTTTTAAAATCAAGTCAATGTAATTGTGCCTCTAGTTATCTTTACAAAATAATAATGTTTTGGACAAGCTCGAAAAAATGATGTCAAGCCAATTAGGGTCGAGATACTTCTTACATCCAGATGGTGGCAGTAATGCAATGCCAGGTGCAGTAAACCCCCTAAGAAGAAGAACTCTACACTGCGCATGCGCAGAATGATCTGACCGGAATTCAAAAAGTAATTTTTGGCGGCAGGCAAGTGGAAAGAGGTAAGAGAACCTTTGCATACAGGAGGCAGGAGGTCGTCAGAGACAAGCCAATGATGGCAGAGTTCAAGATCAGATGGCCAGGACTCTTCACTGTTGCAGAGGTATGAAATGCTTCTAAAATATGCGTTAGTTTAGAAAATATAGGGCTGTACTAAATTTGCAAATCATTAGTTTTCACTACAAGGTTGGATGTTTTAGTCTGTGGAAATAATAAGTTGGGTTTCAGTGTTTCCCCTAGGTTTACAGCTTTGGGGTGGGGGGGCACACAGGGTGTGCTCACCTGTGTGTGCGCGATACAGAGAGCAGACGAGAAATGTAAATGCGAGACCATGTAGAGACAGAAGTGACATGCCGTCGAGTAAATAAGATAAATAACATAAGGCCATTTAGTTTGTTTAATAAAAGAGCAAACGATAGACCTGTTTTATAGGAAAGGTAACCTTAAATGACATGTTGAGATCTGGCGCTATATTAAAAAAAAATTAAAAATTTACTTGACCTTCCAGGGGGGGCAGGGGGTGCCGTTGGGGGGGCGGGGCGCCCCCCTAATATAATGGTAGGGGAAACACTGTGTGTCTTCTACTAAGACAGTCTTAGTTCTATAAACCGAACTAAGAAGAGGATTAATTAAGAAGAGCTTGTAAGACTTGCAATAAATAGATAAGTAAAAAGACAGATTTTAGTTAAGAGTTTCTTAGAAGATTCAGCTTCACAATGGATACATCTCCTGATTTGGATCTACCCGACAGTCAAAGCGATTCGGCCGCACATTGACGATGTCTTCACCAAGCTAACTGCGGACGAGTGGAGGCAGTTAAAATTAGGGGCACCGAACAATAGCACAAAGTTTCTGTTGGCAGAACTTGTCATCAACATGACATCGACTGTGTCCTCCAAACTGTTAACGACTCTTGGATATGACGGCATGTCCGTGACTGTAGAAAAGGTCTTGTCCAGTCTGGGAGACGCACTCTGCCAAAGTTTAGCACTGGGCAGCTCAACCAGCTCTGAGAGTTTGGCTCAATTCACAGAGTTGGTTGCAGAGGAGGTGACAGAGAGGGTCAACGCCAGCCTGCATTCCAACTCCGCCAGCACACAATCCACCAGACCGCCACAGTGTCACCAGACCACAGCCAACAAGCTTGAGAAAATGGTCAGTTGTCTTTGCAAAGTGTTGAAGAAATCTGCTTGTGACACCGAGGGCTCGTTCAAGCCAAGACTGCGTAGTCAAAGGACATTTGATCTTTTAAACGAGCTTCCTCAGGGTAAAACAACCTCAACCTCTTCAGACAGTGACAGCGCATCATCCTCAGAATGGTCAGTCCGCAGCAGTGACTGTAGGACAAGTGAGGCCGTCCAGGAAATCCTTGGGAAGGAGGTGAGCGACATCATCGAGCCCCTTGTGGACGAAATGTCAGAATCTGACCTGAGTGGGCTGATCTCTGAATCTTCTCTGGAGTTTAAAGCTGCTGCAGATGAAATTTATCTGATAATTAGTGAAGAGGAGAGCTTCAAATCATCTGATTCGACTAGAGGCTCCAAATCCTCAAAGACCGACAAGAAGTGTTGGAAAGGAGTGGGGACGAAGGTCAAGAAGCTTTTTGCAAAGTTGTTTGCCACAGCATCGCTGCTCAAGATGGCGACACTAGTCCGGAAGAAGTTCCGTAAGGAGACCCGAGCCCAGAGCAGTGAGTCAGTCAAGTCTCTGATGGATAGTGTGGAGTCTCTGCTTCTGACGGAGACCAAGGACAGAGTTTCACCTGCAAACGCCCCCCGTCCTTACCGATGTCCTCTATAGGTACATCACAACTGACATGTTAGAGGCGAGTCCAGCTGAAGTGACGAAAGTGTCTGTTCCTAAGTCCCACAAAAAGATGTACGCGGACATAAAGCAGAAAGTGATCAATTTCCTGCCATTGATGAAATGGTGGTTCTCAAAACAGGCCGGTGACTACACCAAGAGGGTGACCTCCGCTTTAAAGGAGATTGAATCAGCTGTAGGATCTCCGGTCTCAGAGATCAACAGCGCAAAGGAACGGGCAGAGTCCCGCAAAAAGATGTATGTCAGTCTCCTCATCGACCAGCTCGTCACTCGAGTGTATGCAAAGTCCAAAGTGAACTTGTCCTGTGGCGAAGCAACAGTCCTCAGTCAAAACCTGTTTGAAAAAACATGGGCCGAAAGTCCAAGACATTGACTTTGACATGTCCCCAGACATAATCAATGGCCTCCACAAGGCCGTGTTCAAGGACCTGTGTAAGATGTGGGACTGTCCAGAAATGCTGCTGCTTTCCATTTATCGGAAAGAACCAGAGGTCGAGAAAAGAATCGCCGCCTCTATGGAAAGGCACATGTCCAAAGAACCCGGCAGAATCTCCAGATTCTTCTCCTCTTTGAGCAGATTCTTTAAACGATAGAGATGCTATTGCTCCCCCTAATATAATGGTAGGGGAAACACTGTGTGTCTTCTACTAAAGGGGTGTGGCTTCCCTCTGGGTGCTCCAGCTTACCACATCCAACCAAAAAAAAAAGTGTATGAAATGTTTTCTTGAACCATTTTCTGTCAACTGTTAATAAAGAATTAAAAATACACCACTCAGTTGTCTGTTCTACCGATGTTTCACTAGATGAACAAATTATTAAGACACTAGTTTGGTTTGTTCCTTTGATGTATCAGCCATCTTTAAGAATATTTGTCATGTGCACAACAGTTACATGCACATACAAATTCTTGGGTCACAGGCTCCCTGCTAGCCGTCCTCAAAAATATTCAGAAAGCAGTGTTTCCCCTAGGTTTACAGTTTTTTTTGGGGGGGGGGGGGGTCAGTGTGTGTGTGCGCGCACGTGTCTGTGTGTGCGCATCGGGATGGAACTCCGCGGTGCGCGATACGGAGAGCAGAGGAGAAATCTAAACGCGCGACCATGTAGAGACAGAAATGACATGCCGTTGTGTAAATAACATAAATAACATAAGGCCATTTAGTTTGTTTAATAAAAGAGCAAGCTATAGACCTGTTTTATAGGAAAGGTAACCTTAAATGACTTATGTTGAGATCTGGCGCTATATTAAGCTAAAAACTACAATTCAGTTTTTTTTTAAAAAAGTGATGAAATGTTATAGTCTAGTGGTACTATTTAGTAAAGTTTCAGAGTCAAATCTAAGTACAGAATTGACATTACTGATAGCAGTTTGTCTCTCAGTTGTGCTGCTCTGCACGGCAGATTAAACCATCTGCTGGACAATTGTGCGATGATTCCATTTATATCTTTCCCTAAACATTTTTGTATGGTGTGTTAAATATAACAAAGTTATTGTATATGTATTGGTTAACACAGATATATCTGTGATAGGCCATTGTCGGCCGATCATATTATATATATATATATATCTGCAGCATTAATTAACATGTTATGTTATTTTCTCCACAATGCTAAAATGAATGCGCGTTGTTAACGTTTTGTTAGATGTTACAAAACATAGGAAAGTGGAATTGCTGTTGTATTGTTGGACCATGTTTATACAAATTGTTGGATGTTTTTTGCTGTTGGACCATGTTGCAATGTTTTAATAAAAAGTTTTAAAAATAATTTGGTTGTACACTATTCATTTGGGTGGAACCAGTTGACAAAATAGGATTATGTTAAAGTAATTCATAAAAAATACATTGGATGAACACTGTTGAGTTAAGTTAATTGAACTTAAATTATATTACTACTACAAATAAGATATATGTAAGCTGTAAATATATTATTTAAGTCCATACAACATAACTTACTTAAATTGGGTGAACGTAAATATATCCTGTTGCTCTGACGTTATTCTTTTTTTTTTTAGTTGGAAAAACTCATTATTATTGCATTACTGTAATTCAAGTTAATTAATTTGGATGAAACTAATAATTTAGCTTTCAACTAACCTAATACAATTTCGTGGAACCAGTTGACAAGATAAATTTAATTAAAGTCAACGAATCATTTTTTTTAGTGCACAGTGTTAATGCATGTGTGTGTGTGTGTGTGTGTGCATGTGTGTCATCACATGCATTTGCGGCTCATTGCAGTGTACAGAAGCTTTTTGTCCAGCAGAAGATTATTGCGGTTTCCAAAAGGACCTCTGGCTGATCTCATTGAGCCATTTGTGACTTGTGTTTAATCCCTGCACTGCACATGTATCCCAGGGAATCTTTTCACTATGCATGTTCAGTTGCACACACACTGGCAAGCACTGGTGTTTTATGTCCCTTTCTTGTTCTCGTTCTCCCTCATCTCTTCCTTTATATCTGAGGATAAAAGATTCAGAGCAGTCACATTCGGACCATCTGCTGGCAGCAGTTTCATTTGATAAAGTAGGTTTATAATGATGTGAAAGCATCAGTCATGCAAGAAGGTTCATCTCAAATCATATAGTACACACACACTATCATCTATCTATCTATCTATCTAAATTAATAAACAAGATTACTTGCCAGGACATATATAACCATTTGACGCAAAAAAAAAAGTTTCAAAGTAATTTCAAAGGAACAGGTCAGTATATAGCAGAAAGTGTGATTTATTTTCATTTCAAAAGAAAGGGTCAAAATGACAAGTTTATTCATCTGTTCCCCCTCTTTTCATGCAGAAAAATAAATTGCCACACAGCCTCCTCATTATAAACACACATCAAAGACAGAAAAAGTTGAATCTCACTTAACTCCATGTGGGTGTGGTAGTGGTGTGTGTGACAAGCCTGCAGTGGCATGAAACAAGGCACTACACAGAAAAGGGTGATGAATGCTGCGTCTTAACGCCCTCTTCTGCTGAAACCTTTCCCTGAAACAAGGATCTCACCGCTTGGCCTCCGGGTTGCGCAATCTAAAATTTATGAAATGTGTGCTTCTCAGCCAGGGTCGCTGGGGAGAATCAGCCCCGGGGTATAATTAGCAACGAGCAATGAACGCAGACACGGCAACATTGGGCAGTTATCCTATAAAAAAGAAAAAAGAGAATAACTTTCCCAAAAATGAAATTGACGTGACTCTGGAGCTGGAAGTGTACGGGAGAGAGAGAGTGAGAGAAAGAGAGAAAGAAAGAGAGAGAGAACGATTGTTGAGAGTCCGACTGGTAGATGAATGAGCAAATCAGCTTCTGAAAGAGGCTGTGATCAACTGTTGCAGGAGCAGGAAACACATTGGTGTGCTGTCATTGCACAATCACACACACACACACACAGGCAGACACACCAGGAGACAGACACACCACAGTGCGATCGACGCCAACAGATATGTATGCCAAGAAAGAGAGAAGAAATAAGCTAAGCTACTTCAAAAGAAGAACAGATGTCCAGCAGATGAGACGACCAAAGCTTTGCTCTCACAACTCAGTGTTCACTAACCTGAGGATTAAAGTTTATTACCTCCACCAAGGAGATTGAAATCTGGGGGATATGACACCGATCAAGTAACAAACCATTAACTTTTGCGACAAATCTGGACAAAAGAGCAGATCGTTACTACTATTGAGAGATTGTGCGTTTTATAGTCTTATATCTACGAGTGTGCGCAATTTGGTGCAGCTTGATAGAATTTAAGGGGACTGTTGGACTTTGGTGGGCTTATTCTTCTGAGTGCTGTTAGTCCTCTCTGTTTGTTTGTCGGTCAGCTGGATTACTAAAAAACTACAGAAACGATTTTCCATCATTTCGTGAGGGGGCATGACCCGAGGCAGAACCCATTAACTTCTAGAGTGGTTCCAGATAAAAGGGGCAAGATCGGGTGAATACACTCTCCGAGCACGCCACTAGCTGAGATTAGATTTAATTCAGAAACCACCCAATCAGTTTTATTTTGATTTCATATTTATCAATACATTTATGTTTATTTATTAGCTTTAATCAAATTAAGCAGGTCATTGCTACGCATTCATCCATTAAAGTCCCAATGATTATCCGGTCTGAACTGACTCCAGGGAGGGGAGTGAACCTGCTCGGGCTCTGCAGATCAAAACACAATACAGCTGTTTTCATCCACTGCTGTGAGAGACAGACTTTCATCGTTGTTGTTGTCAATCTGATGGCGGCCTTCACAGTATGTCCTGGAGCCCTGTCTGTAATAAAGCTTTAGCAGAGCTGTCAGCGGCGGTGAGGAACTGTCAACGTTTGCTCTGTGCGCTCAGTAAAATCGATACGGATAGGAAACAAATATGTTGGTCAAAATCACTGGGAAAGATATCAACAAACGGGAAGAGTAGGAACGATGTCGCAGACAAAAGTGACATGAGGTCAACCATGTTACATGTTAGCTGGCTGACATCCTGGTTTCACATATCACCGTCATCACTTGAAGAGATCTTTCAAACTCAATTTGTGGCAAACATTGCTATTATTATTATTTTATCACATAAAGCCGTTGAAATGTGTGTGGTCCTAATTGAGTAAATACAATGTCATCAAAACACACGGGGATTAAGTCATTTGTTATGCTTCATCTGAATTATTAACAGCAACTTATTGGATTCTGCACCTATGCACAAACATCAAACATGTTATAATGGTATCGGTGTTAATTCTTGTGCTGATAAAGAATTAATGAATACAAAATAAACATGTGATTTTATGTAGAAAAATGCACAAAAACACAGCGAACAGACGAGTGCCTGAGCTCAGCAGGGATAAGAGCCTGCAGGCGTCAGAGCTCATGTTCAGTAATAGTTTTCCTGTTCGCCGATTTTACACATGCTCAATATGTTCAGATTTCTCTTCATGCAGCCGTGTGTCACAGTTACTAAATGTGTCGGTCATCTCCACAAATACACACGTTGCCGGTATTGTAAGGAACTTCCGGAATCTAAGGTATCAAGTGTCATATGTGATCATTTGTCACATGTATGGTTTAGATAAAAAACATAGATTAAAGGCCCAGATGATGATTAGGTTAGTCCATATGGAGTTTTTTTATACAAACTGATTATTGTCACAATGCATTGAAGTAACTGTAGACCGGCTGCTGCTGGTATAGGCAATCCTTCAAAATATCAATACCACAACATATGCTTTACAAAAGTGTTGTGACTAATATTAGATAGAAATATTCTTAGTTACTCAAATGAGAAAAATAAACTATAACCCATCATTTGATGTAAACTGCATTGATATTTCAGATTTCTTTGCTTTCTCCCTTCTTCGCCCCTTCTCTCTCTCGCTCCTTCTCTCTCCTTGGTTCCTGTTGCTCACCGCTGTGCCATTGATGCTGTGTATCTCCTGACACCGCTACGCCTCGGCAGTGGGAGGCTAATTTATCTCCCATTACCAGGTCCAGCACATGTACCCCCCACCACCATCACCCCCACCCCACACACAGCTCAGCCGCTCCATCTCTGTCTGCAGTGGTCTCTCCCTGGGTATTTGCTGCTATAGAGCAGCGTGTGTGTTTATATTTTACTGGCCCTGTTTTTTATATTCAACGAGTGATCTCTCTGTTATGATAATGACAACGACCTTTATGTTTGGGGCACTTTGCCACATGTAAAAATCTATTTTATCCGAGCCATAATTCAGTCATAGTCCCCGTAATAGGCTTTTCTAGACTCAGGTCACATTGATAATGGTAAATGGACGACATATATAGAGTGAATGCAGCTTTTCTAGCCTTAACAACCACTTACAGTTCAAGTCACATTCACCCATTAACACCTCGCTTATATACATCTCACACAAAATTATCATACAGACTGTAACTCCCTTCTCTCTGTCATAAATAGAAAAGTCTAAGTCAGAACGTAGCAACTCAGCTTCTTATTGGTTTTCGTTTCACACCACGAAACCCCAATGGCTTCGCTCCATTGGTTCCATCTTTGGATTCAAATTGATTTTAAGATCTAATTGATTGCCTGTAAAGCTCGCCTTTGGTTGGTGTTGACCCCATATGAGCCAGCCCGCCTGCTGCTGCCATCCGGACGCTTTGGAACGACCTGCCTGAGGAGATAAGGCTGGCGAATTCAGTTATTTATTCCAAATCACTTTTTAAAAACAATTTTTACAGACTTGCCTTTGTGTGATCGGCGTCTTATCTTATCATGTTTTATTGCTTTTATTCTCTTTATTTGTAATTACTGCTTTTATGTGATGCTGTCTTGCTGTGATGCTTGGAGATAATTAAACACTCCATCTAATTCTTATGTGCCACAATGCTCAGATTAACAATAATTATTTCAGCAAAAATCAGGTCACCAAATCAAAACCTGTTATTAAGTATAATTACACGGTTGATGTATATTTAACATTACACAGTTATTATTGTTATGTAGAACATGTGCATGGGTTTAAGCAGAGTGAAATAAAGACAAACAGAACAAAGGGACATACAGAGACACACACACAAACAGAAAAGAGACCTCAATGACCTCATTACTGCCATTCACAACCAGAACCTGTGTAATCGTTAATTCCCTGCACCTTTTACCAGTCGCTCTTGTTTAAAATTGCAGGTGTCCGCCGAGCTCCGTCTCTCCGCCTTCTCGTAATTACCTCGTTCTAAATCAATAGCATCCACTTGTTTTCCTGATTAGAAAGTCACCTGAGTGGAAACACTTCCAAGGGCACAAAGACAAGCGAGCTGTTTTTTTTTTTACTGATAAGCCATTGTTTAGTTAGAAGTGCTTAGTTGCTGCAATACTCCAACAAGCATTACCCATTGTTGAATTATGGATTTCACGTTATTGGTTGCAAAGGACGTCCTTGAAGTTCACAAGATGAAATAATAGCACTTGGATGTGTTAAGTGGGTAGGAATAGTCATGTGTGATATCATTTGGCATCTTTACAGTTACATGCTTTAAAAAATATGCTACAATCAATGTGTTTGGACTCCGCGTGGGCGACTATGTATTTTTTTCCGAAAAGCTTTTAATTACATTTCTCTTCCTGCACGTCTTCAAACCTAAACCACCATAGTGGCCATTTGTCCACGTATGTGTGGCAGCAGGCGGTGCATCGCACCTCTGTTGCCATGGTAAGAGAACATATAGTCATAAATAGACAGATGCTGTTAAGGTTGTAGAAGGAATATGGATAAAATAAGAAATTACTATTCGTTTCACATGGAAAACAAATTATGGTTTCCTGTGTGGAAGTCCTGGATCAGGTTAACCCACCCATCCATCAACCTGCTCCTGTCACTCTGTAATACTACATCACCTAATGTCCTCCTCTGCTAGTGTCACAATCACTACAGCCGCTGGAAACCAGCCAACAATAAAACATAACTATGAGTCATTATAAGCTGCTGGCACATACGACGTCCACGGAAAAAAATAAAACAATACTCCGATGGATATCATGCAAATGAATTACGTTTGTTCAAATTAAAGTGAACAACATTAACACAATTGATGACTTTAATTTGAATAAAAAACGTTGTTTCCTCATCGTGGTTTCAAAGTCCGTCTCCTCTTCCAACACAATTTTCTTCTCAGTACCACCTCATGATTTACTCTTCATTACCAATGCATTTTCAGCACACACATCATTTCTATCAAAACACTGCATGAATAGTCAGGGATATGCATAACATCCTTTTGGAACAGGTATGAACTTTAGACTGTCCATAAAAATGCACCTCACTTCCTCTGACTATCCAGAAATGAGGCCGAAATTTCCATGAGACGAGTGAAGCCATCTTGCACATGGAACCAGAGACTGTGCAGTAGTGATGGTGGTGTAGAGCTGTGGTGGCTGTGTCAGCTGTCAATCATAATGCCCCCCCCCCACCGTTTTTATATCATCAATAAACGACTTCAAACCAAACTTAATTAGAATTTGATTAAGAATGACCTAAAATGGCAGAAGCCATCTATGAGAAAAATTATTTAATGTGCGCTTCATCTTTTAATTTGGTTAATGTCCCAAAGGGGGTGATTTATAACCTATACTGCAACCAGCCACCAGGTTGCGATCAAGACACTTAAGAGGTGTTGTTGAACAAAAATGATAATTTAAAGAATACTGAACTAAAATGACCTCTCTCGCATAAACTAACGAAACAAAGGAGTATATTCATCTTTTAACACATCATATTATTATTATTAGCCTGAAACATCCACTGCGTTTATTGGCAAAGCTATAAGGAGAGTCCAGATGCATCCATCTTTATTTTACATAATACTTGATGCCATCAGTAGTCATGTCCTCAGCTGCCTTTTTGACCCAAACTGAGTGAATAAATGTGCAGCTATGCGTGAAGACAAAGAGCAAGGTCTTAAATGAAAAACACAATATAGTGGCTAAAATAAAATCTGCAGTGTTGGCCAAAAGGAATATTTCTGCTCATATTGGTTTATGGGAGTAAGGTTAAGTAAAGAAAATACAGAGGCCTAAAATAAACCTCTTAGAAATACTATTTTTAACGTTGGATAAATGTGTTTCATGCCTTATATAAGGTGCTTTTAATTAAAGGGGGTGATTTGATCATTAATACTAAGATTGTATTTGTGTCAAGAGCAAAAATAGAACCATTTGTTCCTATTTTTATTTCATATCCCCCTGAACTGAAACCTATCAAGAGCTTTTGGGAAAAGTCAGCCTCCACAGCTGAAGCTCAAACTCCTTTTGACAAATCCTGACTGTGTGGGAGGCGCCATGATATATATGCACAAGCAGCAGGACTTTCAAATCAAACGGAAAGGGAAAAATGTTTTAAGACATCCCAGTGCTTATACCTTCAAGCTTTGAGGACATGATAAATGTGAAGTCAGACTGAAAAAAGTCACTCTGACTGGCTGAAATCACAAAGCCACATGAAAGCACTGGAAGGAACCTCAGATATATCACTGGAAGATGATTCATACACTGATACATACTTATTAGAGACATTGCACTTAGTTAAAATGCTGTGGTCCTTCTTTTTTTATTTCTTGTTTGTGGTATAGGAGTTGAAAGGATTGTGGCTTTTTTGTCCCACGTTGAGGAACCAAGGAAATGGATGGGAAAAGAAACAGGAGATAAAGGAGGGGTGAGGCAGAGGACAAGTCACTATTCATTGGATGCAAGGGAGATGAGGGGGAAATTCTGCTTTTCAGAAGTCAATCTGTCTCTATTTTCAGCTCTGAACCATCTTAAAGCTCCCGGCCGAAATGGACCCTCCTCAGAGAATTCAGTGGGGTAGAAAGTGAGTCCAGCAATTTGTTGATGAAAAAGAAAACTTTGTCTTGAAAAGCATTTGTTTCATACCCCCTCCCCCCCAAAAAAGATAATCGCTTTGAAGGATTACTGTTGGTTTTGTTGTTGGCTTTGCCATCAAATGTTTAATCTCAATCCATCACACAGCGGTCGGAACCCGGCGGAGAGCACTCTGACACACCATCAAATCAATGAGCTTTTTCTTCTTCTTTCATATCAACTCTCCCCCCGCTCTCCCTCAAGATGCTTTCAAGCGAGCGGGCGGCACTGAGGCCGATTTGCCATCCAAACATCCCTGCAGGATTTAATAAAATATTGGCACTGCAATTTTTGTGAGAGGAGTTTTCTTTAAAATGACTGAAAAAACATGCAGTTCAGAGAAAGGTAAGTCTGTCAGTTCGACTTGTGTCTGCGACTGATGGCTGCCATTGACTGCCAGTCCAGAGGATCCAAATTATTTATTTCTAAAGAACCAATTCATTTTCTTACTGCTGTTAGTTTACGTGACTATTGTTTCCCACTCCTCTCCATATATTTTTTTTAATCTGCCGACATATTTTCAGGATAAACAGCTGCTTCCATGTTCGCCCCGTGTGATCATCAAAAACGGCCAAGTGAAGCAATTCCATTGGCCATTTAGACAGCGGGGGTGACCGTGGGCATGTGGGATTAGGTTTTCACACTTAAACACGTAAACATAATAACACACATGTGTACACATACAGCTCTAGTGGTCCAACACAAGACACAAGGTCATGGCATTTTCATGTCAGGACAGGATGAAAATAGAAAGAGGGCCATGAGCTGGACAGGCCGAGGCACAATGAGTCAGTGGGCTGATAACACAGACAGACTGACTCAGTGGGCTGGAAGGAGAAGGCGGTTTGTGGGAGTGTGTGTGCATGTGTGTGTGCGTGCATGTGTGTGTGTGCGTGTTCTTTCAAGGGGGAGAAAATGGAGAGAGGAAGTCAGTGAGATGATGTTCTCAGGTTTTCAGGGGCTTAGCTGCAGGTGGTGAACACCAGCCCTGCAGGTCCCTGTGGATGTCCGCAAACTATTCTTCAGCCTCCACCACAGACTCGAAATAACTCGTAACCCTTAATATCGATTTGATTTATTCTCTCCTCCCCATTCTTACACACATTTACCCACAGCTCCTCTGCTGTTTAACATGCATCATCCATCTGTTTCCATTCATAGACTGTATATAAAGATGGGCGACGCATGTCCACTTCTTCCCACTATCCAGAAACGAAGCTGAAATGTCCGAGTGCCGCCATGTTGTGTATTTGGAACCAGAGTCTGAACACTTGATAAACATCAGTGTGTTAAGAACTAGCTAAAATAACAGAAACCACATTTGAGAGAATATATTTGACGTGTACTTAGTTTGACTAATTGTCCCTTCTACTACCAAGGAGGATGACCTATGACCTATACTGCAGCCGGCCACCAGGTAGCGATCAAGATGCTTTGGCCTCAATTTTGCATAGCTGTCATGTCATACATATTTATATACAGAATATTTTTCCACTCATTTAAGTTGTAGTACTGCAAAGTGGAGGAAGAGATGTTTACAGAAAGTGGACTTTTCACCTTTTTTACAAAATGATATTAAAAGGTATTGCACCATTTTTATATATGGGCTCAAATTTACTATATGGAAATATGTGTTCAAACATATTCAGTTTGCTACAGAAATAAACAGATTGGGCATCTTATCTGCATCTAACCAGCTTCTAATAGCCGAGACGCTGCATGGCCAATATCCTCGAACTGTCAGAGCAATACAACAGTGCATGAGAGGAGAGGAGAGGAGAGGAGAGGAGAGGAGAGGAGAGGAGAGGAGAGGAGAGGAGAGGAGAGGAGAGGAGAGGAGAGGAGAGGAGAGGAGAGGAGGAGTTGGGAATGTTTGGTTTTCCTAAGGGAAACACTGTCCTCTTGTGGTAAACGTTTTGAGATGGGAGATTGTATAGACCAGGGGCGGGCAAACTTTTTGACTCGCGGGCCACAATGGGTTCTAAAATTTGACAGAGGGGCCGGGCCAGGAACAGATGGATGGAGTGTTTGTGTGAACTAACATAAATGACATGTCAAAATCATTACTTGAAAGGATTTGGCCTTTAACAGGTAGCAAAGCATTTATTTGCAAGGCAATTCAGTGTTTCCCCTAGGTTTACATCTTTGGGGGGGCGGGGCGGTGGCTCACCTGTGTGCGCGTGCGCGCACGTGTCAGTGTGTGTGCGCGTGCGCGCACGTGTCAGTGTGTGTGTGCGCGCGCGCACGTGTCAGTGTGTGTGCGCGCGCATCGGGATGGAACTCCGCCGTGCGCGATACAGAGAGCAGAGGAGAAATCTAAACGCGCGACCATGTAGAGCAGGGGTGCCCACACTTAGGCTTGTGACCAGCTCAACAAGATCTACCGGCCGAATAATGTTGGTATCCACCGCCGCCACGCCCCCCCGCCCTGTACAAGAATTGGTAGATCGCGATCGTATTTATTTAATTTAATAATAATAATATTTGGACAAGTTTGGTGGGCCGGATTAAAAAGCCCAACGGGCCGTATACGGCCTGGGGGCCGTACTTTGCCCATGTCTGGTATAGACCATAGGCCCTGTTGAATGTCAAGAGATTTATTTGTGTGGCAGAGTGAATCACTTTGGACTATAATAAAAATATGATTTATGTATCAGTCAAAGACAAACCAAGATTTAAGGCTGTCTTGATGCACCAGCTCCTTTCATCAAATAGCAGGGAAAAAAGAGAATTGCAAGACAAGAAAAGAAAAGATAAGGATGTGAGGATATTGTGCATTTTTCAAACTGCCAGCAAATCGAATGAAATTACCAAAACCAACAATAACTTAATCATGAACAAATATTGTATGTGCAGCCAAAGCATGACATATAGCTTATTCCTTCAAACTACATCTGATTTGTACCAGACACATCACTGAGCCACACTGCTGGACAAGTTATCTTATCAAGATGAACACGCACACGCACACGCACATCTGTCTAAGGAAATTACCATAGTACTTGGGGCTGAGTGATTATATTGTCATAGTTTCTATATAATGTTGAAACCATATTAGAACAATTGACAGTAAGAAACAAGAAATTAGTTTTATAACATCATCACATGCTTAAAAGAACGTTACTTTCAATTGTCATCATTTCTAAAAACATGAGAAAATTACATTAAAATCCTTTTAAATTGTGATTAGTTGTTCATTAGAATATTTCCACATATATGTATGTATGAATAATATATTGATATCTAATATGTCAAGGGAAGTAAAACAGCACAAATGCAACAGTGGGTGAAATGTACCTCAACAAGATGTCTTCTTCTTCTTCTTCTTCTTCTGTCCATCAGGACGACAACACGAACCACCTCCATTAGGGGCATTAAACAAGTTATGTGCATAAATTGACATCCGCTCCATGTGTGGAAAACTCACTTAACTCAAACGAATGGTGAATACCGATCTATGCGTTTATGTTCTATGTCCCGGAAGTCCGCACTCGTCACCGGATACGTCGCGTCCCCCACAGCGGGAAAAGTAGTTTCACTTCAGAGCTGAAAAACACGCAGGACGTGAGGTGAGTTAATTCCACACACACGTGGAGACTGTTGTTACTGAACACACTGTGTGTTACTCCCTGTGTGTGTTCAACGCTGCAGTGTAGCACGGAGGCTAAACGTGTGTTAGCTAGGCTGCTGCTAGCATGAGGTGTGTGTATCATTAGACTCAGGCTAACTACACGCTGTTTGTGTACTGACTTAACTTAGCTTAAGAACCAACAGATACACTGAGCTCTGTCACTCAGGCAGGTGTGTTGTCACATCCAGAGTTTAGCTAATGTCTATTTATGTTCTCTGTTAACTTCATGTTTCTGGGTTGAAGGACTGTCAAACCCAGCCCAACAGCCAATCAAAACCAGCCTAAACCCAGCCCAACAGCCAATCAAAACCAGCCTAAACCCAGCCCAACAGCCCATCAAAACCAGCCTAAACCCAGCCCAACAGCCAATCATAACCCTCCTAAAAACATCCCAACAGCCAATCAAAACCAGCCTGAACCCGGCCAATCAAAACTAGCCTAAACCCAGCCCAACAGCCAATCAAAACCAGCCTAAAAACAGCCCAACAACCAATCAAAACCAGCCCAACAACCCATCAAAACCAGCCCAACAGCCAATCATAACCCTCCTAAAAACATCCCAACAGCCAATCAAAACCAGCCTGAACCCGGCCAATCAAAACTAGCCTAAACCCAGCCCAACAGCCAATCAAAACCAGCCTAAAAACAGCCCAACAACCCATCAAAACCAGTCTAAAACAGCCCAACAACCAATCAAAACCAGCCCAACAACCCATCAAAACCAGCCTAAAACAGCCCAACAGCCAATCATAACCCTCCTAAAAACATCCCAACAGCCAATCAAAACCAGCCTAAACCCAGCCCAACAGCCAATCAAAACCAACCTAAAAACAGCCCAACAACCAATCAAAACCAGCCTGAACCCGGCCAATCATAACCAGCCTAAACCCAGCCCAACAGCCTATCATAACCAGCCTAAACCCAGCCAATCATAACCAGTCTAAACCCAGCCCAACAACCAATCAAAACCAGCCTAAACCCAGCCCAACAGCCTATCATAACCAGCCTAAACCCAGCCAATCATAACCAGCCTAAAATCAGCTCAATCCCAAAACTCAAAATGTACCATATTTTGCCATAAAATAATGATTACTTTATTTTGATAGCACTTCTCTGAACACGGTAACAAAGTGCTTCACAAAATACACAAAACAAATGAATTCAATTAAAAAGGTAATTTATAAGTGCTAAATCATAACGTATCTTTTCAATAACAGCACAGGTGAAAGTATGTTTCTTTTTATATTGTTCTTTTAACAATGGTCTTCCACTGTTGCAATACTGCAGACCGTCCTGTTATCATCACTGATGTTCATCAACTTCTTTCTCTCTCTTTCGCCTCTCAGAGAGCAAACATGTCAAAGATAGACAAGATGAGCATCCTGGGGGTGAGGAGCTTTGGGATCGAGGACAAAGACAAACAATTAATATCGTTCTTCACTCCTCTGACTGTGCTGGTTGGACCCAATGGAGCGGGGAAAACGGTACGAGAACGTGTCTTGAGAGCAAAGGTTGAATCTGAAGCGTGACCTGCGGTGACTGAACAAGAAAGTTGAGAGATAACACACATTAGGCTGCCTGGACAGTTTTCTTTCGTTCTTTTTCTGAAAGTAGCCGCAGACAAAAGTTTGAATAAAGTTTTCTAGGTCCTTGTATAATGTCACCTTTTTTTTGTTTTCAGACTATTATTGAGTGCCTTAAGTATGCAACATCTGGTGAACTTCCCCCTGGATCTAAAGGAACGGCTTTTGTCCATGATCCTAAGGTGAGCACTCTCTCCTAATTATTTAGTCATTTTCTTTTTTTAGAGACGTTTTTAGAGATGTCAGTTTATCTAAATACTAATATGGATTTAAGAAGTGCCTGGAACTATTTAATCTACCAGAGCTTTATATTTCGGTCTCTGTCACATGAGAACTACACATGCTATCCTTGTTAAAGTTACTGTCTCCTGTGTATACTGAATTCCAGGATGCCCATGAGACAGATGTGCGAGCACAGATTCGCCTCTTATTCTCGGATGTTAATGGAGAGAAAGTGAGCATCCACCGCTCCATGTCGTGCACTCAGAAGGCAAAGAACTACTCCTTCAAAAGCTTAGAGCAAGTCATCACTAGAACAAAGTAGGTCACACGCTCAACTTTCTGTCTCTGATTAATATTGAAAAAAGTGATTCTGAAGAGAAATTAAGATTATATGACTGACATGTCCCCATTATCATCATTCATCCAGAGACGGTGAGAAGGTGAGCATGTCGTCTAAGTGCGGTGAACTGGACCGGGAGATGATTTCCGCCCTGGGTGTGTCAAAGTCTGTGCTGAATAATGTCATCTTCTGTCACCAAGAAGATTCTAACTGGCCGCTTTGCGAGGGAAAGGCACTCAAAGAAAAGTTTGACTCTATCTTCGCTGCGACAAAGTAAAGCCAACTCATTCTTGCATGTTTGTCTATTTTTCATTATAATAGCTAAAGTGAATCTAAAGCAAACGTGCCAAAGTAAAAGTATCAACCTGCATGCATGCAGATATGCATTAATATACTTTCCTCTTGTTCCCAGGTATATCAAAGCTCTGGAGACCATGCGTCAGCTGCGTCTAGCACAGAACCACACGGTCAAGGAGTGTGAGGTCGAGCTGCGCTACCTGAAGCAGAACAAGGAGAAGGCCGCGCAGTTAAGAGAGACCATGGACACCAAGGAGGCTCAGCTGATGACCTCTAAAGACAGCGTAGAGAAGATAGAGAGCTTGATAGATCCACTTGAGGTGGGTCTGTGTTGAACTTTATGCGTGTGTTGTGTGCAAACGTTTTCGGCACTAAAAGTAACGAGATTATGTTTTTTTTTTTTTAATGTTCTGAATTACTTCATACAAAGTGCCATAAACGGGGAAAAAACTAAATCAAGTTAATATTGGTGAAGTCAACCTTGAAGTCTGCCGTTCCTCCATCTTTTGCACGATTCTGACCATAATTCTTTAGGACTCTGGCTGCATGTACGCTGTCATGCTGCAGAATGAATATATGACCAGTCAGATTCCTTCTTGATGGTATTGTGTGATGATTAAGAATCAAGCCATCTAAAGTAGCTCAAACCTATTCTCAGTACTGTGTATATTTAAAGACAGAGCCAATAGAACATTGTGTTTTTTAAATTTGACAAAAGAAAAAACGTTTTAGACATTTGACAACAAAGATTCTAATCCGTGAGATCTTTGTCCATTAAGTGAATATGATTTAGCAATCACTGCATCTTAATAAGAATGAGAGTATGCCGTGCGGTACACTAGGTGGTGGGCATGACTAAAGTGTAACAGTACCTTTTGTCATCATTATCAGAATCGACAGATCGACATTGACACGAAATTGGGGAAAGTGATGAAGCTGGACAACGACATCAAGGCTTTAGAGAGCAGGAAGAAACAAATGGAGGAGGACAACAAGGAGCTGGAGGAGACAATGGAACAGGTAACAGAATCAGATGTAATATATATCTATATATGTATGTACATCTAAACAAGCACTGTTTATTTGTATTAGTTAAACATTGTTAAATTTTAATTTGATGGAAAGCTTGAATTTGTGTATTAGATCAGAAATAAGCTCAACACTGCTTCTGCCAGCAGAATCACTGCTCATCTCTCCACTGACTGGAGAGGGTTAAAATGTCTTGGGGAAGCATGTATGACGAATGTGTGAAGATGAGGTTGAAAACTCAAGTTCACTCAAATCAAGTCTCTCTGCCTGAGGGTTTAGTGAACCGAACACCTGCTAAACAGTGCTCCAGACTCCGATCAGTTCGAAGTGTTATAACCATAAACGGGAAACTAAAAGAAAAACTGCAGATGGTGAATGAGGTTGTTTTGATTTTGTAAGGGCCACCCAGTTCATCATCAGCCTGTAATATCACAAAATGTGTTTTTAGACCGATGGATGAACTCAAACTCATTTCCTGTTTGTTTACTGTAGATGCACGAATACCACAAACATAATGCATTAATGATATAACAGTCTTGATTTGTCTTATCCAGATCCTATTTAAATATCTGTTGGTGCATATAATTTAATAACGCAAGGCCCCCTTGTGAAGTACGACCTCTGGCCCTGACAATTCTCTAAGCTGTACTCAATGTGCTTCAGAGCCGCTCTAAGCTCGTGAACTGTGTATGCGGCAGGTGTTTCAGGGCTCAGACGAGCAGCTGCAGGAAACTTATCAGAACCACCAGAGGACGGTGAAGGAGAAGGAGCGGCGGCTGACAGACTGCCAGAAGGAGCTGGAGAGAGCTGGCCGAGAGTGCCAGCGACTAAACCGAATCAAGGCTGATCTCCTGGTAGAACAAGGTACACACATATGCACACGTTTAACAGTCTGTGCGACGGTGCCAACTCAAGCACACACATGTATATTTTAATAAAAAATTAATTCTGATAGACAGAAGGATGAATTCGCTGCTGAAATCCTTCCTCTCCTCTCCCAGGTCGTCTTCAGCTGGAGGCTGACCGGCACACTCAGAACATCAAGAACCGTGACACTCAGGTGAGGGGAAAAATAAATACTTCCACACACCTGTACTGCAGCACGGCACATATCTTTGTTGTTTGCTTGGAAGGTGTTCAGGCTTATGTTCCCACTGAAGTTAAATGCGCTTCTTAGAAGTCACCTTGGACAAAACTCTCTACTGTAATAAAGAGTATATTTTTTATCTCTGCCTCAGGTTCGCTCTTTGGCGTCCTATCTGGAAATGGAGGGATACGACCGACCGCCCTTCACCACTCTTCAGCTTGAGAGTTTTCACCGTCAAGCCGCTCAGAGATTGGAGCAGGAAAAAGAGACAGCCAGTCAGGTTTTGGTAAGAAAGTCATTGTTTGATGTCACCACTTCTTGTCAACAGGCTGTTTATAGTATTTTATACCACAAACAGGATTTACAGCAAATATAATGTTATGATTAAATTAATATTGTGGATAAGATAAAGTCACAATAGGCGATAGCGTGTTTTTATGTTTCCAAGCTTATTATGAATGCTTCCAAACAGCAGTGTTATTTACACATTAAGTCATTATTCAGATGATGACTTAAAGTGCTACTCCTGATTGCATTGCCTGATTTCTACTCTCTTTTACCACTTAGGCGGACCTGCAAGAAAAAGAGCAGCAGAAGCAACAGTCCATTGATGAAATAAGGGACAAGAAGACTGGCCTGGAGAGAACGGTGGAGCTGAAGAGGGACCTGCAGGGAAAGAAGCAGCAGGAGCTGAGGAACATCCGAGCAGAGCTGCAGAAGCTGGAGGGTTCGTCCACTCGGCTGCAAGTACTGGAGAATGAATTGGCTAAAGCAGTGAGTATACAAACAATGGATATGACAAGTTAGTCTGCTTTAAGTCACTTCCTCTTTTCAGGCCGACGGATCAGTCTGAAAATAGAAATGATCTGTTAAGTGTAAGCTTTTTATAAGCTTTTACAGAACATCGTTGGATTATTTGTATTTTTCTTACTCATATTTTATGTTTTTATTTTACAATTTTTCTCTCACAAAATGCTTGGATATATTTGATCTGTGATATACAAGTCGTACATAACATATAGTATCTATTCAACGTTAAAGTGTGGGTGTGTGTGTGTGTCTTTTCCTCCTCAGGAGCGCGAGCTGCAGAGCTCCATGCAGAGCTCCAACGTCGAGGAGCTCAAGGTCGAGGTTGTGGAGCTCCAGAGAGAAAAGGCCGAGCTTGATCGCACACAGAGACGGCTCGACCAAGAAATGGAGACGCTCAACACACACACCTCAACGCGCACGCAAATGGAGATGCTGAAAAAAGACAAGGTAATGTGTAAACGATGGTGCAGATGATTCATCTCATGCCTGTTCTTAGATTGGAGCAGGAAACAGTAAATGGTACAGAACATCAGAAACACAAACCACTCTTTTATATGTTCCTCTTTCTGCGTATTACCCTTGGTAAATATTACGTGACCCTCGGTGGTAATTTAACCTCGTTTGTTCATCTTCTCTCTCTCTATATTTCTCTTCTCCTTCACCTTTCTCCTTCTTTCCTATTGGCTTCTGTCATCGTTCCTTTCCCCGCTGGCTCTCCTCTTTTCTCTCCTCGTTCTTTCAGACAGAAAAGGAGGACCAGGTACGTAAGATCAAGTCTCGTCACAGCGAGGATCTGGTGTCGCTGCTGGGTCACTTTCCCAACAAGAAGGAGCTGGAAGACTGGATCTATACCAAGTCGAAAGAAATCAACAGCACCAGGGACAGACTCGCCAAAATGAAGTGAGATTTATCTGCACAACATAAAGCAAATCCTTCAAAAATGATCTCTCTGTAACACTGTGTGGTATTTTTGTTTTCATCTTTCTCAGTAAGGACCTGGCATCAAGTGAGCAGAATAAAAGTCACATTGCTTCTGAGCTGCGTAAGAAGGAGCAGCAGTTATCCAGCGATGAAGAGAAGTTCTTCAACGTGTGTGGCAGTCAGGATCTGGAGCAGGACCTGGGCAAACTGCAGGATGATCTGGAGAAGATATCCAAGCAAAGAGGTGAATGGTTCAACAATAAAATAGAAGGATGTGGTGTGGAGGCCGGGAATTCTAGGTTTCTGAGCGGATGACATTTGGTCGTTCCAGACAATTCCAGATTAAGTTATCGCTTCCCTGCAGTAAACATTTAGTTAAATTTCTAGTGCCCGTAGCATGCACACTACTCTTTGCTAAACATCGCTTGACATTTGACAAGTGTGAATTACATTTATGTGACACTACATCTGATTGTGTAACATTGCAGACGCCACCAGAATCCCATTTTAACCTTAAATTGACATTGATATTGTATATATGTAAAACAACCAAGGGGCTGATTCCTGGCCTAACATGTTGCCATATGGTTTGTCTTGAATTCTAGTAGTAGCCATAGTCATAGAATAGGTACAAAGTATATGTTATATATATATTTTTTCCCCTCTTGTCTTTGTATAGCCATGCTAGCTGGGGCCACAGCGGTGTACACCCAGTTCATCAGCCAGCTGACAGAGGAGACGGAGCCCTGCTGTCCTGTGTGCCAGCGGACGTTCCCATCAGAGCCCGATCTGCAGGAGGTTATCAGTGACATGCAGTCCAAATTACGCCTGGTGCCAGACAAGCTGAAAAACACCGAGCAGGACCTGAAGAGGAAGGAGAGGAAGAAGGATGAGATGATGTCTCTCAGGCCCGTCAGGTAAAGTGTAACAAGTGCACAAGGACAGTCAGACAAATGCTATAATTTGTGCAGTCATGAGGGATGGTTTATTAGAAAAGGTAAAAAATGTTCAATTCAATAATTTATTTTTAAAAAATAACCTCAGCTGAGGAGTAAGCTTTTTTTTCTCCACTAGATGGAGCTACATTCTCATATTACTGAGGATTATATCCTTGGATCGCTTTGCTTTCTTTTCATGTCATGAACAGAACTCTGCAGTTGGGGGTGTAGAGACCCAGCAGCAATTCTCACTCTCTCTCTCTCTCTCTCTTGTATTTGTGACAGTTTAATATCCAAGCTTTCAGCATGACGGAAATATTCAGGAGAATTAAATGTATTGAAAATTGTTAGAAGCTAATTCGATTGACAAACCTTCTTGAAAATGTCAGACACCAAATACAACTTTTAGTATATGGCCTGTTCAAGTAAACAACTTATTTTATCTTTGACATAATACAAAGCAAAATGGCATGAAAAATTGATTATAGTGAATTAAACATGAATTAGGTCCCACAAAATGGCTCATGTTATTATTGTCTTACTGTTATCTCTTTTCTAAAATAATTTCATATTAATTAATGAAACAAAAGGGAGACTTCGCACCATTGCTCTTATCACAGTGACTCCTTTACTCTCAATGCTTAAAGTATATTGTTTGTCTCTTTCCTTAACCCAGGCAGTCCATCGTACAGTTTCAGGAGAAGGAGTTGCCTGAGTTGAGAAACCGTCTGCAGACTGTGAACAGAGAAATCGAGAGGCTGAAGGGAGAAGTGGAGGAGCAGGAGACGCTGCTTGGTACCCTGATGTCGGAGGAGGAAACTGCCAAGGCCTGCCTGCAGGACATATCGCTCATGGACAGATACCTGGTACCATACTCCTGTCACAGTCTTTATTTACCCCTCCATACAACTTGTTTACTCTGATCTTCAAATAAAAAATAATAAGATTGGCACTTGAGATGTGACACATCACTTCTAAGATATTAAAAAGTCCTGGAGATGTATGTACATCTCTCTTATACATGCCTCCATTCTGTCTTTCTCCACCTTATATTTATTTTATTTTTCTTTCCAGATTGACCTTAAAGAGGTGGAGAGGAAAATAACTCAACATGGTGCCAAACTCCAGGGAGTAGACCTGACCAGGACCACCCAGCAAGTTAGTCAGGAGAAACAAGAAACCCAGCACAGGATAGACACCAGTAAGATGATATTACACAATTTTGGCATCACTAATGGTTGTTTTTACTTGAATTGATAAGACACATCCCCTCACATGTGGCAAACCATGAAGTTAATTTAAACTTATCATGTTATCATAACCTCTGAATTAGTAAGAAGGACAAGACTCAGAGTAGAACATCTGCACTGCTGTTAGACTGTTCAATAAGTCCTGGTCACAGAAGCCTTTGACTACACTTAGCACAAGTTTCTTTAAAGGTCGCCTTAAATACAAGTCGCAACAACTATTAAACTCTCATTTATCCTGCAACATCACTGGCTGCCTTTACATAAAGAACATTGTACAAATGTTTTTCTCTTTGCCCATTTGTTTCCCTGCAGCCTCCAGCAAGATGGAGCTGAAACGTAAACTGATCCAGGACCAGCAGGATCAGATTCAGACGCAGAAAAGTGCTGTGAATGAAACGAAAGCAGAGAAGCTCCAGCTGAGCAGCGATATGCAGAAACAGCAGCAGCTGGAGGAGCAGTGTGTCGAGTTCACTACCGAGATAAAGGACTTAACCGGGGACATCAGGGTACTTCTTTGTTTCTTCTATAGAGAAAACTATAGGGGCTTTGGGATTCCTGCATTTTACACAAATGTACATGACTATTGGGTTGTAGTGATACTGCCATTTACATGTACACAGTAAAAATAATGCTGTGGTGCTGCTGGAGAAGAAAGTCTGCTATCGCTTAATAAGCCACACTGTCCCGTTCTCCTCATTGTTTGTTCCCACCAGGAAGCAAAGGAGCAGCTCTCCCCTCTGTCTGCTGCTCTAGAGAAGCTGCAGCAGGAGAAGCAGGAGCTGGTGGAGCGCAAGAGGCAGAGGCAGGAAGAAGGGCAGGAGAAGGTGGACATATTTTTACTGTTATCTCTTAGTTTTATCCTGTATTGGAAACTGCTGAAAGTCGACAAGAAATCGTTGCTTCACTCACATAGGCCTGGGAAAGATTGTATTCTCCTTTGCTTGTTATCTCTTTCGTCATGATCAGGTAATGATCGGCCTTTTCTGCAGGACATTTTAACAGTAAAAATGTATTATTCTATTAATATATAAACCTGAGAAAGTCTTTGCACGGTTTAACAAACAGGTCACATTGTCTGTAATGAAGTAAGTCAAGGGTAAGGTATTCTAACTCTGTCACTTATAGATCAATGCCATTAAAGAGAGAGTGAAGGTGATCACCACTTTGGAAAGAGACATCACCAAATACGTTGACGGAGGCAAAAATGAATACAAAGAGGTAATATTCATTTGATATTCAGTGTCATTTTGTGAGGACATTAAATAAATACAGTCACCGTCTTCCATCCATGCCATCTTCATTTACCTTGAAACCCCAGTCTTCACTTTTCTTTTAATAACTCTGTCGTTGTTTCCTTTGGTATTAGTTGTAAAGACTCAGTTGTAATAGATTCGAATGAGCATTTAGTCGTTCAAGTCCAAGTATTGAACAACTTTAATGCCACTTGTTTTTGTCTCAGCAAAAAGAGTCTGAGCTTCAAGAAACCAACACTCAGCTGCATGATGCTGAGAAGCAAAAAGAGAAGATCAGTAAGGAGATGGGAAACATCCGTCAGGACATAGACACTCAAAAGGTAGAGCCTCCGGAGTCATTTAAGTCCTGTGTCTTCTCCTCTACTTTTTAAATAGAGTTGTAAATCCAGTCCATGATTGTAACCCAGTCGATTTTTAACATATTAATATGTCTTAGGTTCAGGAGCGCTGGCTGCAGGACAACCTCACCTTGAGGAAGCGTGTGGAGGAGTTGAAGGAAGTTGTGGCCAAACGTGAGATTCTTATGAAAGACATGGGCAGCATGCAGGTCCTGCAGCTCCGCCAGTAAGCGCACTACACCATTATCAATCATCTGTTAGTTCAAGGAACTTGATAGAGTGATTAAAGGGAACCACGCTACACAGAATACCTGTTCAAAACAACCTCAAATCTCTTTTACATCCGCAAACTCATGCTTTGGGGTTTGGATCTTGGGCGATAATCCAGTAAATCATTGTCGGTCTTGTGGTAGAATTTATTCAGAATGTTTTCACCTCATCTCCCCTTTGTGCTTGTCCAGAGAAAGACGTGACGCAGAACGCAAACTGGAAGACTTGAAGAAGAACCGCAGTATTGCACTGGGTCGACAGAAAGGCTTTGAGGAGGAGATACTGCATTACAAGTGAGAAATATAGATATAGTTCTTCCAGGAAGTATTCAGAGCCCTTCACTTTTTTCATAATCTGTCATGTTACAGACTAACATTTCACCTCATTAATATACACTTAAAAACCCTGAATGACAAATTATAAACAGAATTGGTTGCAAATTCATTAAAAAGGAAAAGCTGTGTTCTTGCTATGACATTTGAAATTCAGCTCAGGTGCCTCTCTTTCTTATTATGATCATCTCTGAGACGTATATACACCTTGACATGATATTTAAGGCTGCACATGGTCTAACACTATTCAATGCATATCAGATCATACACAAAGCTTCGAGGTGGAAAGAAGCGCCTGCAGAGCTCTGAGACAGGATTGTGTTGAGGCACAGATCTTTGATTGATCTGTCGGGCCTCAACTGTAGGTGCCTTGTAGGTTTGTGTGCCATGTTTGTAGGAAACTGGGGCACTGGGGCACTGGGGCATGGTGCTACGGACAGATTGTTACCCAGGACCTCGAACTGGGCCAAAGCACACAGCTGAGACAATGAAGTGGCTTTGGGACAACTCTGTACTGTTAAGTGTCTGAATACTTATGTCAGTTTATAAATTTAATAGATTTGTACAACATTTCTTAAATTCTGGTCTTGCTTTTACATTATAGGGTTTTCAGTTTAGATGGATGAGGGGGAAAAAACATAATTTCAACATGAGGCTGAAAAGAAGTGATAGAGGCTGAATACTTTTTGAATGCATCTGCTGTTTGCTGAATTTAGTGTCAAAGGCTGAATGAATGTGTCTTTGCACCTTGAGTGTTGAGAAGTTAAATTATTTACCCAGCGAGTTGACAAGTTGATTAATTAGAGAAGAACAAAAGCTCTTTTATCTAAATGACTTTAACTTGCTCTTTGAATTGATCGCTTGCAGAAAAGAGCTGCGGGAGGATCAGTACGACAAAGCTGATGAGCGCTACAAAACCAAGATGATCGTAATGAGGACCACAGAGCTGGTCATTAAAGACCTGGATATCTACTACAAGGCCCTCGATCAGTAAGTGTAACACCAACTTGAACTTAAATGTGGTGAATTTGGGCCAAAATGTGTCGTCTGAAGTTACAAACGTTAATCAGTTACTAAGGAAGAAGGTTGAGAGGTTTGTGGAGGAAGACGTCGGAAACATTTACTTATCGTGGAGGAATGTATATGACACACATCTGAATGAATGATTTCGAGGTGAAACACAACATTTGCTGTACATGGGGATTTTTTTGCTAATATTTTTGATTAATATCGTAAAAGCAGAGAAAAGCAGTATATTTTATAAATTATTTTATACTGGAACCATATGTAAAAAGCTAGAGTGGCCCTCACTAAATCGTAAACTCCACTCATAGATCTCAGTTAGCTAAATATGCTTGTTTTGGGGGGTTTCTCATCGATATCCCTGAAGGCTTCCCTGCCAAATTGGTAAAAATGTCCAAAAATATCCCTGATTCCTGCAGTGTTAAAGAAAGTGGGTCTGTCCCCTTGTCCAGATCCCAGTCCTAAATGTAAATGGGTCCCTTCTTGGCCCATGTCCCATCCCTCCACCAAGTTAATGAAAATGAGAAACAAGATAAAATAATGTATTCTTATATAATAGCATTAGTGACGGAGCAGAGCGCTCATTAAAAAGCAACTTTCAAAAGGTAGGTTTGAAGTGTTTTCCAAAAGTTTGCTTAGTGCTAACAACAGTGGTGTTGATAAGATATACTATAGTTTCAGACTTCAGCATGAGTCCTCTTTTTCTTCCCCTTGAAGTTAGATCATCAAAACAACCACAAACTTTTAGATTGTCAGCTTAAAAGTTCTGAGTATGAACAGTGATGTCAATTCCTGTGTTACTCAGGGGCGTTGGGGGTGTTCAGAGGCCTTTAACCTTGCAGAGACCTCCTGCACTGAGCAATCCTTTCTTGTGGTGAACTAATCTCAAGCACATTCGCCCACTGAAGGCAAAGCAGTGACATACAACATATGTCGTAAATGAATTGCATGTTTCGTCAGTAGTTATGTTTCCTGTGTGTAGGTGATCAAAGTCTTCTCAGACAGACACGTCACTAATCATGAATTTTAACTTTGACGAATCTCTGCTCATTATAAAATACATTATAAGGTATAGAGTGTTATATGTGTAGCTGTAGTAATAATACTAATAATCTTAGTAACAAGATGCTGTTCAAGTTTCAGAATCAGAAGTATTTATTGCCAAGTAGGTTTACACCTACCTGGAATTTGCCTTGGCATGGCAAATGAACAATTGAAAGCAAACGGCAGGAAACAGTTAAGAAGCAAACAAGAAATAATGTAAAGGCAAGATGACTAAAGTCACGTGTCAAATGATCCGAAAGTCACCAATAAAATCTTTTGAAAAATTTACTTGAAGCAAGTAATAATGGGTGGGACTGAACGTTTTCTGTACATGTGATGTATTATCCTTCTTTAGCAATGCTACATATATCCATAATAACCCAAAATAATGGATTATTTGCCTCTGCACCAAATTGAACTCACTCATAAGTATGATCGATTTATTTCCATCAAGACCCATGCTTTATACCTGGGAAAATGTCCCTTTGTTCCGCATCCATGCCAAGATTTAATGACTTCTGTCTTGGCCCAAGTCTCATCCTTTTGCCAAGTTTCATGGAAATCTGTTCCATTATCACGTAATCCTGTTGACAAGCAAATTAACAGACACGGGATAAATGTGACAGCATGAAGTGAGGATGAAGAGCTTCAGTGAAAAAGTGTGAGCTCAGATACCATCTGAGAAGAGAGCCGAATCATCACTTACCGATACTGTATGTGTGGTTTAGTGAAGGCATCAGTGTCAGCAGCGTTATCAAGATTAAAAGCAGCTTTCCAGCAGACCAGATATCCAGGTCACAGTTTCTGTCTGAATACAACGAAGATGGTTTCATGGTTGTGATTTGATTAATATGAAAGTACCCTTTTGGTATTAATTCGCTAACATGTTGCTGTATGCATAACAGATAAAAACCCTGAAGATGTTATTGTCACGTACGCTTTTATTGTCATATTTATTTGTCAAATAAATGGCAGTAGTCAAAAATGGGATTTTTTAAATGCAGTCAACAAAATCCAAGTACAATATACATTAAAATGTAATAAATTTATATTATTAAGTTACTATAGCGACTTTCCAAAAATGGTAACAAAAAGGGCGATCCACGTATTTGATGTGGAAAAGAAAACAGTTTCAAGTTCAAGTGTTTGAATTGAAAGTATTTGAAACGTGCTACTATGTTCCTGGCCTGGGTCAGAGGACACCCTGTAGGGTTGTAAACCAAATCCTCTCTGACTGTATCAGTCTGATGATCCGAGCTGGGAAGTAACAACAACATTTACCCTATCTCAGGTCATTTTCTTTTAGTAGATCATATTAGTTGAAGTAGTTTTTATGCAGCTTCACTTATACTCCATGATATGCTTTTATTTATATATTACTTTACATATCTCTTTTATTGCTAAGGCACGCTTAATGAAAACGGGATCCACTTGATCCTCATCATCACCTCTAAGCTCAGCAGAAGTATTCTTTTACAAATGTGGTACATTAACAAATGGCCCAGGCACACAGCCCAAAATACTGAAAGGCTGAATGTTGTCATTGGATCTCTGCTTCAGCCTGTGTGTTAACTGTTTTGAAAACGTGACATCAATATGGACAATTCTGTCACACCTCACACCCTCGTGATTCTTTGTCTTTTTCTACTGTGAAAATATGACTTTTTAAGCAGCTCAGGCAGCTGCAGAGCACAGAGATCGTGCTGCTCTGTGCTGACACTGAACTGACAGAGCGTTAAATCAAAATAAATAAAACACAAAAAGTCATGAAATATAGTTCAAGGCCTCATCAGTAATACACTGTAATTCAAATATAACTAAGTCATATTTCTTGATACCTTGGAGTCCAATACCGTTGTAATAGGAAGTCCTACGCTATTACTTCCTCTCGATGTGTCAGCAGTCGTGCAAATTAGATCAGATGGATAAGGACTGCTCTGCTCCTCTCTTCTTCTCATCGTCTCTACATGATTCATTTGGTGTTTTCCAAACCACATGTGATTTTCTTGTTAATTTGCTTCTTGGTATGCAGGAAAGCAGCGTCCAGTTTACATTGATGTATAGATATGTTATCATCGTCAAGTTTCAGTATAAACTGGATTTGGTCACAAGAGGAAAATGCTATCGCTTTTATTTTGTAACAAAGTGATCAGAAAAATATTTGTTTGCACATTGTTGAATATTATGCAGGAACAAGAGTTTATACCAAATACTGAAATGCAACATTTACACTTTTGTTTCACTGCACTATTCAACTGACACAAATTGTATTTTGTATATTTATTTGATATAGTCATTCATTACTGTTGGATAGAGTAATGGTAGAAGTATATAAACAAGTACAGACACACAAACAATTTAATAAAATGCCTTTTCATTTTGTGCACCATTGTGATGACTTGTTAATTTTCTTTTTCTATCATTCAAATGTTTTATTCTGTTTGATGTGCAATTTGAATATTTACAACACACAATCAGACACATTATTTATTTATTTGTTTTTATTTTTGTTTTCCTTAGAACAATCATGAAATTCCACAGTATGAAGATGGATGAGATCAACAAGATTATCAGAGACCTATGGCGCAGCACCTACAGGGGACAAGGTGCATCTTACTTATATCAATTATTTGTATATACATTGCCCCCCCCCCCCCCCCCCCCTGTCAAAGTGTCACCACTCTGTCTTGTCCTCCAGATATCGAGTACGTGGAGATCCGGTCTGATGTGGATGAGAACTCATCTGCTTTAGTGAAGCGGAGGGTTTACAACTACAGAGTGGTGATGGTGAAAGGAGACACAGCTTTGGATATGAGAGGACGCTGCAGTGCTGGTCAAAAGGTGCCACATTAATGTGTAATAAAATTGCCGTTTTTCCCAGTAAATGTATATTGTAATCCCCCCCACCCCCGTCTGTGTGTTCAGGTGTTGGCGTCCTTGATCATCCGTTTAGCTCTAGCAGAGACCTTTTGTCTAAACTGTGGGATCCTGGCTCTGGATGAGCCCACCACCAACCTGGACCGGGAGAACATCGAGTCACTGGCACACGCCCTCGTAGAGTCAGTACACACACAGTACACACACAGTACACACACACACACACACAGTTTGTACCTCTTATTTGACATCATTATTAACTTTGACATATCAACATGCCATAACCCAAAGTCTTACCCTAAACCTAAAACCAACGAGAATGGCACCAAGGCCCAACAGTCCCTTTTTAAAGGGATAGTTCCCCAAATAATGAAAATTCACTATCTACTCAGCACTATGCCGATGGAGGGGTGGGTGAAATGTTTGAGTCCACAAAACACTTTTGGAGTCTCAGGGGTAAACAGACAAATATTCAACCTGCATCATTTACACCATATTTTAAGCTATTCTAATCTTCAAACAGACAGTTAAAGTGAGGAAGGTTACAAAATAGGTGTGATGTGAAAGCCAGTAAGTACAAATGTGATTATTTAATAAACCTCAGAGAGACCTGTGTGTCCAGTCGTGGCTTCACGTAGCTCTGCACCAATAAATTAGACATGAACAAGGAACGCTGACAGAGTTCTGAACATGGCCTTGTTCCTCTGTGGATATTACATGAGCAGGTGATGTTCCGGGAACAGCATGAATTTCATATCTCTTCATCTCCTCTTGGTCGCCCTCCCCAGAATCATCAAGAGTCGCTCTCGCCAGCGCAACTTCCAGCTGCTGATCATCACCCACGACGAGGACTTTGTGGAGCTGCTGGGGCGATCCAGCTACATTGAACACTTCTACCGCATCCGTAAGAACCAGGACCAGAACTCTGAGATCACAAAGTGCAGCATCACCTCCCTCTCCACGTATCTCCACTGAGCAGAAGCCTGGAAACGCACAGTAATCCTTCATCACAGGGTTCATGTTCATTTCATGGAGTTCATTTCAGCCAGGGTTGTTGAAGTTTTGAGTCACTCCCTCCTTTATGAACTAGAAAGTGAATTGTTCTTCAAAATATTTAAACTCCACAAACAAAAGACACTGACAAAATATCCATAGTACAATGTGTAAGATTTTTAATCTGCATCACAACTTTTTTTTTTTGTATTATTCCTTTACTTCACATAAAGGCCATTCTCCTGCAACTATTCAGCTTCAATAAGCATACAGTGTTTATAATGTTCCTTTTTTATGTCAGTGTCAAGAATATTACATCCTCCTTTTCACTGAAAATGTAAAGGGTTAAATTCGTACAAAAATCCGATAAATCCACTTCTTCCTGTGTCTCTTGTTCTGTGCCCCTTCAGATGATGCAAATCAAAAATAAACTGACACTAAAAGTGAAACTCCTGTGATGGTAATGACACTAAAATATACCCTGAGTCATTCAGCTGTCTAAAAGCCGGAGTGTGTGTAAATCTGTTCATAAATTCTGATGTTTAAAACTTCACAGCAATGTTGCAGTTTCCATTTATATTTCCATGTTTGTCACTTTGTGAGCTTCACTGGGTTCTGTCATTAAATTTCTTGGGAAGGACATTAGCTGGTTTATACGTTTTTTTTCTTCACATCAACACTTCAGAGAAAAGTAGAAGAAGTTGCTCATAAACCACAAAATCTTATCTCCCTGCATTTCTTTGTGAGGGAAAGCACACGTTAGCGAAGGCGGGGGCAAAAGCAAGTATAAATCTTAGGTTTGCAGTCGAGACCTCAGAATGAGCTGCAAGTCTGACAACAGATCCATCGCTTCAAGGGCTTCTTCAAACCGTTTTCTCCCGAAGTCGATAGCCAACGAGCGAGTATCATGAAGATGACAATGGTTCTGCTGGTGGCCACTGTGGCCCTGCTGGTCAGCGCGGATGCTGCTGCCTTGGACAGCAAGGCAAAGGGTGACAACCGCAATCAAATCATTCATTTGACTGACAAGTTTAATGAATCTTCCTTTAAGGTAAGAGCCTAACTGTTTTATCGCATAATAATGCATTATTTAAGAATTCGATCAGAAAAAAGTTGATAACCTGAAACTTTTTTCTGCTTTACGCAACAGGAAGAGTATGTGGCTGATGTGGAGCCACTGGCTGTCGAATGTGGGGTGAGCACTGTTTTGTCGTCTGTAGTTCAAATGCTGTGACTAATGTAGCTGTTGAAGTCATGTCAGGAACTAACAAGAGCACAAATTGCAGCGTTCATTCTGCATAATTGGACGTGTGCCTGTTTTTTGGGGGTTTTGTTTACTAATATTTATCTTTTCTTCCGTACAGAGCAAGTTCTTCTGCAAAGTGACTGATATCCTGGATAACAACAAAACCTTCAGCGCCTGGCCTGACAAGAAAGCGCTTGTGGCAAACTTAAAGATGTATAACAAGCAAGAACGTGTAAGAATTCCCTCTGGTGTCTCATTTTCCAAATAAGATGTTCACGTCTGCTCTTCAGAGGTTTCAAGTGCCACACTCGACCTTTTCAGACAAAGCAAATGCAGTGTCACTTGAGAAATATTGATGAAAGGTGGTGCACTACCTAAAGCCAGTTGATTTCTTGTCTTTTCAGGTGAACTGTACAGAGATACTGAAGGACGTGCCAAATGGACCAAATGATGTCAAAATTCAAATTGCTTCTCTGATGCGTTACATCAATCACTGTATGAAAAAAAAGAATTGGACCAAAACGAGCAAACCTTGAAGTCGTCCCAGACACCAACTGTCCGACAGGGAAGCACCCGGAAGAAACAATAGAGGCATTCAGGCGTGTGTCTTCTTCTTCTTTCCCTCGAAGAGACGTAATTTATTTGCATATTTGAAAGGTTGACATTTACAATGACAGACCAAATCATTAGGGGATATGAGTAAAGGCTTTGGATAATTTATTTTGTTTTGGTTTTTTTCCGCAAATTATCTAGGAACAAGTATTATCTTCAAGATAATAGTAAAACCTGCATATTTATTTGTTATTGTATTTAGTATAACTTATAAGTTAAGGCTGTTTCACATATTTGAATGATATATATATCTTAATATATTTATATCTATATTGCAATCCTGTCATTCTTGTTTCAAATAAATGTTTACAGAAAAAAAGATCTTGTTGCCTTGTTTGCTTACTGTTTTAACTTCTTTATTAACATACGAGTTTTGGGTTTTTTTCAGTGTCTGTTGTTTTTTGGTTGGTTTATTTGTGGGATTATGCAAAAACAAATCAATTTCAGTTTTTTGACCAATCCGTCCGGGCTCAGTACTCTCCTGAGTGTCATTCTATTCTAAGATCCTTTTCTATAAATGCATTTTATTAATTTTTTTCAGTGAAATACCTGTTGATTTGATATGTTACTAGTGTTTGCAGCACATCTGACTGTGAGAATTTCTTTTAGCCCTCACACTCAGATGCCAAAACAATTACAGTGTAGAAACTGAAGATTAACAGATGTTTGCAGATGTTTCCGCCGCTCATCAGACATTAACTGACATGATACAGGCCTTAAATCCAAGTTCTAGTTCAAGACCGCGATGATGCGCAGGCATGGTGCATATTTCTATATAAATTAATAATAATAATAATAGTTGTTTGATTAAATGACTAAAAAATAATTCAACACAGGGGTAAACCTGTATGAGAGAGTAGACTGCACAAGCACAGAGAGTGAGAGAAGTGGGGGGGGGGGGGCTCCCAGTGGGTTCATCCAGCCATTAGAGTTTACTCTGTGGAATCCCTTTGCTTTATTGTATTAAAATATAACAAGATCCTCTATATATCACACAAATAAAAGTTTTTTATTCTTATTTATTTATTTTACCTTTATTTCTTAACTGTCGTCTGCATTTTCAATTTCAAATTGCGGACGGTCTGTATTTCCAGACGATGTAAGTGAGCTGAAAGTAAATCATCAAACCAGGTATTGCTAATTGTAAACTAACACTTTTAACACGTGTTCAACACACATTGGGAAAAACAAGGCCGTTGAATGTTCCCTGTAACAAACAGTGAGTTTTACAGGATTTCACATCTTTTAACATGTTTCATTTGATGTCACGTTTGTGTGAACTGGATTGATGTGTCTCATAAATACTGTGCTGACCTGAGTGGGTTGTTTATGTCCATTTACAGTGATACGATTGGATGAAGCCAGATCCTTTTATATCTCGATTTAGTAAAGAAGGCATTATGAATTGAGACAAATTCACTTTTATTACAGTTTATATCGTGTTTATTTATTTTAGATTTATGTTCATTGTTTAGATTTCATATTTAATTCCGAGTTTCACTACCTTTAAAAAAACATTTTCACTACCTTAACAGACTTTATGCCACCACCTGCCCTTTGCTCCAGACTTGTGGTTCACATATTCATGCCTTATACCATCTGTGTAATTCGCACGCTTCACGGTGACTGGCTCGACGATTCCAGAGGCGTTTGTCTCAGAAGATCATTGTTGATCAGTAGTAAGTCATTAATTAACAAGTTGTAAGAACATGATTCCAAATTCTGCATTTCAGAGGATAATTATGTCAGATGTGTGTTGTAAACCACGATATCCTGGATAACCATCCAAACTTCTGTGAAGGCGCCATCGAAGAGATGAGACCCTGAAAAATAGAGGCAGTATGAACTGGGAACATTGGGTTTGACAGAAGTGATACCGAGTTTAAACATTGAGGGTATTGTACAGGGTTTTTTTCAGTAGACGCAAATGAAACGGAAAAGTGGAATCCCAGTGGAAGAACATTTCTGAAGGGCTGACCAGCTTCCTTGTCTTCCAGGTGAACTCCACAGCGACATGACAAGTACAGTGGATACAACTGTATCATCCAAACAGAGAGGCAGTCCGTGGATACAACCCTCAGCAAATACAAAATGAGATGAATCGACCAACAGGAACAGGAGCATCAAGGGGGATGGACATGGTGAAGGTGCTGCTGATTTATTACCTTTGTTACACAGAGACCTTTCTGTTTTTGGTTGTGTTGAATATTTGCAATCAATTTGACTATCGTTTGTCAAATGTATGTTTTTTTATTTTGCTTAAATTCACAATGGGGTAAACAAAGATTGGGAGCCGAATAACATACTGTATGTGCAGTGTTGAGTACAAAAAAAACTAAACATCAAATTATGTGTACTCGCTCTTGACCAGGTGATCAGTCCATCATTTACTTGTTCAATAGGCCCCGGGGAGTAAGTTGACATTCATGTGTTTGCAGAAGCACTGAAGGCTTTTGAAATAGCGACGCAGAAACGTTTAGAAGTTCAAATGATCGCTCAAATATTGATGATTGTGTAAATCATTCAGCCCACGAAGAAGAACGCCTGCTGCAGAACCCTGTTTTCGCGGAGTGCACTCAACCAATTGGGGCGCCCTGGAAATACATTTGTGTCGATGCTCTCCCCGCCTGGCTGTGGTGAGCCGGTTCCCCCGGCTGACTGAGGAGCTCTCTGAGAGAAACATGTTTCACCACTCTTTTCCCCCTTGCCTTGGACAATGTACCCGTCACTCGGTGACTTGATGCAATGTGAGAGCTTTGGGGAGGCTTGCTCCTGGTGGTGGTTGGGTCTCTGTGTGGCCTTCAGCTCGTGCGTATGTGCGCTGCTGAACCGTGGCTCCCTCATTACTAAATAAAGAGAATCACTCTCCTTTTCAACAGCGCTTTATATAGAACAGTTCGGAATATTCCCAATACTTTGTCTAACCTTCCCTCCCGTGCTTCTCTTGAAGGACTTTAAAAGGACAAATAAAGTCTAAGATCAATTTAACATTGTGCATAAGAGACGCTAAACCTCAGGAAGCTCGGTGTGTGTGGTCTTTGTCTCGTAGATCCCAGACTGACAAGTATTCAGAGCTGTTGATTTAGTAAAAAAATAAGCGACGCAATGATGTGGAAAAAACATCAATACAAAAACCCTGCATTCACCATTTTACTTGACTGAAAGTACAAAGATATTGGCAGCAAAATAGTATTTTATCTACACATTAGGAATATTATAAATATTACATAACATGTCCCATGATAGTGTTATTAATAATATTTTCATTAAATATATTACATCCTATACTACGTGTACATTACAACTTTATGGCCACGTGGAACGAGAAAAAACGTGATCAGCTACAACGAATATTTTCTTGATGAAATATCTGTGCCACTGGTTTCAAGTGGCCTCAGTTCCTTTTGGTCCCGTTCATAGAGTTTATATGAAGGTGGCCGAAACGACAGCTCCCCCAAAAATAAGGCCAAAACATTCTGATCGCCCCCTGGTGGCTGGCTGCAGTATAGGCCATTAACCTCTTCTCCACCATGTAAATGAGATGAAAGTCATAATTGACTCGCCATTCGTCGATTGCGTGTATCGGTGTTAACCCGATACCGCGGCTCCACCTCGCAATCGCTACTGTGCACATCCAGGCTCCGCATGACCTCAAATGAACAAGATGGCGGCGCCCATATCCAGGACATTTTGGCTCCACTTTTGTACAACGGGAGGACGTAGAGACATGACGTCCATCTTTATATGCAGCCTATGGTCCCATTGGACAGCTATTTTTTAGTTATAGAGAATATTATCACGACTACCAGTGCAAACCCCTCGTGGGATTTTTTGAAAGTATGCAAATGTGCTAGAATCACCTCAAGGCAATCAAACCTGACCTGATGTTCACCCGCTCCCTGATGTGATGGGATCCAGCAGGTATCATTTCAGAATTTCACTGGGTCGGACGTCTCACGACACGCGTTCGAATCTTCCCTCATTGACCAGCATCGTGTAAACATGAATCTCTTTAGATGAGTAAAAAAGGCCTTGCCGCTCCTGGAGCCTACTGGTGTTTAGAGCAGCTTGATAAATATCTTTTTATGTTCCTCCCCCTTGATCTGTACACACACAGACACGCTCGCTCAGCACTGGCTGCCCCCGCTGCTCCTCTATTGTGTTCCTGGTCGATTAGCCTCGGGGCTGTCTTCGGGGCCTGGGGCCAGTGGGAGCAGGAGAGGGGTTGGGCGGGTGGCTGCGTCTGCTAGGGGACCTGCTTCTGGGGCCCCACTGTGGCCCGGCTTAGTTTTCATGTCTGTCTTCAAAGGCACAGCCCTGTGGAGGGAGGGGGGGGGGCAGACAGTTCATCGACGGTGATGCTGCCGCTGTTATTTCCCCGTGTGCCTTCAGTCGGTGCAGAGTATCTGGGGTGACGGAGCATGTCCACACCAGGCTGCTTGTCACGGCCCTGGCAATACGTTTTCCACCCAGAACATACACAGCAGTCACTAGATATTGATGCTATATAGATATATACTTATACAATATACTTCATTGGCAGCACGATTATTATTCATAAAGTGTAAATTATTCATCTTTTGGTTTAATGTTTACAAATGGAAAACATGTTAATTCTGCCTGCCATATCAGTCGGCCAAATTATACTTTATGTTATATTTCTGTGGTCGACTTAATTTGTAATTGTTCTGAAGAATCCAACCTTTTTCTAATTCCATAGGTTGATCACATGTTACAGCTTTTTTTCCCACCTAATGCAATATTTATTTCTCTGCCCACATATTGTCCTTATATAGCTGGTATGTGCACTTATTGGAACATACATAAAGTGAGTGTTAGTCAAGATGTGTAAATGAACATGACTGTGGATTGGATGATGATGGCGTCCCCCCCCCCCCCAGTGCAGGACGGTGCAGCCTCCTCTTGTAGCTCCTCTCCTCTCGGCTCGGGGTCCTCTGGGTGCTCCTGCCGTCACAGGAGTTTAACGTCAGATTGTAGCGGGGCCGTCAGAGACCCACTCACCTTGACAAGATCAACTTGGAAAAGAATAGAACCAAATCCACACAGTCAGGATGACGGACATGTCGTCCACCGGGGATTTATTCTGTCTCTTCTCCCTTCGCTTTATTTCTTTTCATCCTTTCCTTTCACATTTTCCACGGATTCCCTCTCTTTTACCCCTCTCCCACTAAACTTTCCTCTCTTCCCTGTCCTTCCTTCCTTCCTTTCTTTCTTCTGTATCTTTCACCTGCTTTTTCTAGTCTTCACCTCTCTGTGACAATCCTCTCCTCCCTTTTTTCTTACACTACATCTACATTTTCTTGGAGAGGATTATGATGTTCAGCAGACTACATGGTGATCATATGCTCATATACTCTGATCTGAGTACGTGTGCAGACCTGCACCTGACCAGCTAAGTGCTTTGTGGAAAGAAAAAAAAAAAATCACGCCACAGTGAGTTATTTCTGGCTGGGCTAATCTTATTTCTCTGGGCACTTTGATAATGGAGAGGACTTGAATTATGAATGGGGTGTATAATACTTCTTCTTCCTCAGGCCGGCTGAATGAATTAAGCAAGTGGTTATAAGTGAGGTTGTGTTAGTGTCTCTAACATTATGCATGCCCCCCCCCCCCCCCCCCCCCCCGCCCCCCCCTCCTGTCCGTTCACTTCCTCACTGTTGTTTTGGTCTTTTTTGGATTTAGAGCAGAAATACACACTCGAGCAGAAGTTAGGGTAGAAAACAAAAAAACTGGAGTAAAGTGCCTGAACGCTGTTAAAGCTGAAATACAGAAACACAATTACTCCTCTCATCCCTCACCATGGCTAGAGGAGGGATCTCTCTCTCCCTCCCTGTGTTCACATCTCTTTGTGTGTGTGTGTGTGTGTGTGTGTGTGTGTGTGTGTGTGTGTGTGTGTGTGTGTGTGTGTGTGTGTGTGTGTGTGTGTGCACATCTCAATAATCTCTACATAATGCATGGTGTGTTAGTTAGCAGACGGTTTGGCCTCACACAGACTTTGAGGCTCTAAATGTTTCTCTGACGCGGGAGTTCTCTCTGCTCTCGCCGCAATATCAGATTGATAATCTTGTGTGAATGGGGGCCGTCGATATTTCATAATGTATAAGTACGTTTTTTTAATCCATTATTCATTTATTTGATTTATTTGGATGTTTGCTGACAACTACAATTTGCTTTGAATTGATTCGGTAACAGCAGTCAGCTTATTTGTGACACTGATACTGCAATTAAAATCTTTTTTATTTTTTAAATTTATTTGTCTATTAAATGATCATTTAGCATTTGCAAACTAAAAGTATTGTTAAAAAATACACCTCACAAAGTGATGCTTTTTGAACTTTTTACTGGTGTAACTGAGAGAAGCAGGAGACAATCACACTTGACGCACTTGTGAATGGAGAATTACTCAAATCCAATGTCAGAATTATGAATTATAAATATTGTAAATTTTCTGTTATTTTATTGTTTTAAGAAGGATTTCCCCACAGTGCAGCACCACTTGAACCTGTCACTTCTATTTTCCTATCTGGAAGTATTCAGGTCCTTAAATAGAAGAAATCCCACTCTGTAAATCTGTGAAGTAGAATCAGCGTTATAGTGCCTCCCTGAAGTAGAAATAAAATGAGCTCAAGTATTAATATACTTCAAAATAGAATATAGGATAAAGTGAACTGTCACTCGCATCTACATCCACCTTAAAATTTCTTATTTTTCCTCCATCTGAGAAAGAAACTCACAAACAATGTGGATTCAAACACTGAAGTGTTGAGAGAGGCGGCAGCAGGAGACACAGGTGGACACTGGACAGCACCTCCTGGTTAAAGACATCCATCACCCTGGCCTCAAGTTTCCAGAGAGTAACACAATCTGTGTGTGTGTGTGTGTGTGTGTGTGTGTGTGTGTGTGTGTGTGTGTGTGTGTGTGTGTGTGTTGTCCACAGGTATGTGTGCAGACTCCAGCAGTGGGGATAGGTCCTGAGCTTCTGATGATAATAGAAGGTGACTAATAGAGAGCTGTCTTCCTTCGCTCTGGTCACATTCTCATTCGTTGCTACTGGCGTCTGATGAATTATTGAGTTTGGGGTGTCTTGTCTTGGAGGTGGACCGTGTCTGTGTGTGTGTGTGTGGGGGGGGGGGGGGGTGCATTCTTCAGCAATTAAACAGAGCTTTCATCCTCATTCTGTCAAAAATGCTCTTCCCTGCATGAAGACCTCTCAAGCAAAGACACACACACACACACACACACACACTCGTGTCTCTCCCCTTCTCTTTGCCCACATTTGGATCTTTCTCGCTTTTTTTCTCACATCTTTTTTTTAAATTCTCTCTGTCCAACATCGGTCTCAGCTCCTAACCCTCACCGTCCACCCTTTATTTTAACCGTTAATCAGTGTTGCTCGGAGTTTTCATATTTACAGACGATGCATAAATTGGCCTGTGGAGCCAACACGTCTCCGTTATTGCATGAGAAACTGCAATATAGCCGGAGCTGCTGCTGAATAATTGAGGTGCCCTCAGTTCGCCACATGCTGCTCACAAGCCTTCAGCTCGACTTACCACACAGCCAGTGCGTTATGATATCAATACAAAGATCAATTATTCACACGCTCCTGTTTGTTTTTAACCCCACGTTTTAAAACACCTCATTCCGCAGGACGATAATAAGCTCAAATTATTATTCTCACATTTGTTTTTAGAAATCATGACCATGAAGGTTTTTGTGTATTTCCTCGCCCTCCCCTCACAGAGTCATAAATAACAAGCATCACCTATAGGCTGGAATTGGATCAAAGAGAATATTAATTAGTGCCACGAACGTTTCCTGCGCAATTTGCGCAGGGATCGAACCCCCGGCTGAAACAACCCGGCGACACTCTCACTGGGAAAAACCACACAGCCCGCGGTCATGTTGACTGTGGGAGGAACCCGGTGGAAGCTTTTCATTATTTTGTGTTCATCTATTTTAGTAATTAAATTTATATATTTATACACAGCTCTGCTAGAAAAGGAAAAAAAATCCTCTACTGCAAGTTTATCCCTTTCTATTGTTTTAGTATTTACAAGTTCAAATAAAATGAAGATTGTTGTTCAGTTTAGTTTTTTTAACTACTGACAAAATTTCTCCTAAATTACAGATTTAACAGACACATGATTTAAATGGCTGCCATGACATACATGTAAGATCTCTTTATGTTTTCTGGGCTAATTCTATTTAAAAAAGCACTGTTATTAAAATAGTTTTACTGAAATACGCGAAAAAAGATATATAATAATAATAATTATTATTATATAGTAATAATAAGAATGAAATCCCCTTGGAGGCCTCTGTTATACTGAAATACATGATCATATCTCTCCTGTCCACTGAAAGTATAAATATAACAAGAAATCAAACGACAACAAACATAACAAATAAAATAAAAAGATACTTACTCAGTCCAACAAAAATAAATAAATAGTCCTATGATAAAAAAATAAAAAAAAGAGAATAAAGTTCACGAGGCCACGTGCTGCTGTGACTTCTCCCCTCCGTCCTCAACCTGTTGTCGTGGATCCAGCGGCTCGTCCCCAGAGTCTCCACATAGCTCAGCCCTGCTCTGCTCCCAGCTCCTGCACATTACTGCGCTTTATACCCAATATGTACAATTAATATTGCATCGTCATGACTTAATCATCTCAGGGCCCCGTGCATGCGCCACATAACCCGGTGACATGAGGGCCATCCATAATTCAAGCGGCGCTAATTAGAGAGGAAGGGGCCATTAGCGGCGGCGCGGAGGACGCACACGCGGCGTCAACGCTGCTGTGAGGACGCAGGCGCTTTATTTTCCACGGCGCTTATATCACATATACGACAATACATATTTAATCCCAGCGGATCTTTGGGGATTCATAAATAAAACAGATGCAACACTTTCAATAAATGGGTTTTTACAATTTTGTTTGGTGCATCTCTTTCTTTCTTTCTTCAAATTAAATACTGCAAACACACATGTACAGGCCTCATCCCACAACATCAACTTTAAAAACTATAATTGCACAAAAATAACAAACTCGCTGCTTCAGAGGATATTTTTCTTTTTTTTTTTTGTAGAAAATAACCAATCATTTATTAAGTTTAAACTTCACACGTTATTTTTTTTTTTTTTTGTTCAAGTGAAATAAAGAGTGAGGAAAAAAAATAAATACTTAAAGCAGGTGATGTATAGGCCTATATATACTGTATATTATATCTGGGCTATATAATAAATATATAGCTCACCTGTAATGCTCCAAAACATGTCCACGTCAAAATATTAAAATATAGCAGCAGCCAAAAGCCACACGGATGTGCCTCATACAGCCTATAACAGTGTCATTTTATTATTCTATTTAATAATTAAAGATAAATAGATTCAGTGTGTGAAATACCTTGTGAAAGAGTTACTGTAAATACTCTTTTTTTTGTGCGTAAAAGAAGATCATAAAGTTCAGGAATAAAGAGCAGATTCGTTTGCAAAAAATTGTGGTGTTGGTTTTATAAAAGTGTGATTTTTTTTTTTTTTTTAAACTCCTCTTCATCGTTGAATTCCACCAAAGTCTTGATTTGTGGAGTTCAAATAAAAATAAAAATAAAAATAAATCAGGTGAATAATACAGTTGAAGATGTGATGGTGAACTTCTGCATAGTGAGCCAGTCAGTGACGTGGAGGATCAACCTCAGCCAACAATACAAAAACAATTATCTTTTCAACAAAAACCCACAATTTCCTCGTCTTTCTTCACAAAGCATCAGTTTTACAAACAAACGGCATCTCAACTCCACGTGTGTGGGTTTCTTTAAAAAAAAAAAAAAAAAGATCCCTGAATGTGACGAGCTGTCAGGGGTGACTTTACTGAAAAAGTGTGCGCGAGGATACACGAGACCAACAACACTGAAATCAACCCTGATCACAGATCTATAACACACGTCATCGATTAGTCCCGCATCCCCAAAAACAAAAACAAAAAACATTTGAAAAAAAGTGCATCGACGAAGAGTGAGTGACACGAAATGAAAAAAAATCAGATCAGAAGTTTTTTTTGGAGATAATCCCAGATGAGGAGCTGCTGATAAATCCTGTTAGTGAGGCTACTTAGGCTATTATTAATCACTCGATCAAAAATGTAGTAGGCTATTTTATTCATGATGTGAAAGTCAGTGCACCGCAGAGTATTTCATTCGTTTCTGTTTCTGCCGCTGGTTGCAAAACCACACTCGAACCACGTTCTTTTTCAGGTCCAGCTTCTCCGCGATGGCCGCAATTTTTTCCGAGGAGGGCCGAGGCTGGATGGCAAAGTACGCCTCCAAAGAGCGCTTCTCCGGCGCGGCGATGGAGGTGCGCTTTCTTTTCCTCTCGCTCCCGCTGAAAAGGTCCGGCTTGTTGCTTTTCTCCCGGTACGCAGCCTCGGCTTCCTCCAGCCAGGCCTGGAGAACCGGCTTGAGCGCGATCATGTTGTTGTGGGACAAAGTGAGGGACTCGAACCTGCAGATGGTGCTCTGGCTCAAGGACCCCACCCCGGGGATCTTGAGGTTGGCCAGCGCTGACCCGACGTCCGCCTGGGTCACCCCGAGTTTGATCCTCCTCTGCTTGAACCGCTCCGCGAAGGCTTCCAGCTCCCTGGGATCCGACTCCACGTCGTTGACGCACGCCATGCCGCCGTGAACTGACAGGGAGTGGGGGTGGGCCATGTTGGCCATCGCCTGGTGCAGCTGCCCCATGGTCTGCAGGTGGTGGTGAGGGTGCTGGTGGTGGTGCGCCGCCGTCATCCCTTGAGGCTCCGGAGCACCCATCCCGGTCACGGCCAGGCTGGTGGAGAGGTGCTCCAGGAGGTCCCCGGCATCCAGGGTCTGTCCGAGGTGGTGGTGGTGGTGGTGGTGGGAGATGGGCACGGTGGTGGAGGAAGACGAGGAGGCTGAGGTGCAGGGGACACTGCTCATGGTATGGTAAGTCACGTCTGGTTTGAACGGGTGACTCTTGCCGTGAGAGACAATGCTGTCAGCAGCCGCCAGAGCCTCTGCCCGTGCCAGCAGGCTCTCATCAAAGCCTCCGAATATATTGCCCTGCAGCTGCAAGCAAGAGTGCGCATACTGGAGTCAGTGGGGAATTCTGTCAGGCAACTCTCAGGATCTACAAAACATTTTCCACAGGCAAGCAGCGCCGAGGAGAGGAGAGAACCCCCTCCTCAAAGCGCAGGTCATAAAAATTAATATGAAAGCAAGAGCACTGCTGAGGCAGACGTGGATGGGATGGGGGGGGAGGGGGTGGTTGGGTGGGAGGATGGGAGAGGGGTGGGGGGTGGGGGGGGGGCACAGACAGAAGAGAGAGTGAGAGAGTGAGAGAGACGGAGGATAGAACAAAGTCCTGTCAAATCAACTTTAACATTTCCCAGTGTGATAGTTTCTGCCCCCACTCCTCTACTACCCCGACCTGAACGTACCTGCGGGGCGGGCAGACAGACTCTGCGCATGCCCTCCGAGCCTGCGTGCAGGCCGGGATACTTGGGCTCGTGCAGGGCCGGGTGCATGGAGAAATGCTGCTTGCCGTTCATGGTCATCATCCTCCTCCCTGCAAGCGCCGCGCCGGCAGCAGTGTGGGCCCTGACATGAACGCCGGGGATCGGACACACCACAGAGCTCCCTCTCTGCTCTCACCGTCACCCGGACTGAGCTGTTAACACCGGCTGCGCCTCCCGGCATCCCACCACCTCCTCCTCCTCTTTCAGCCTCCCTCCTCCCACCTGCTCCTCTGCTCAGCTTACAAGTTTCTAAATGTTGGCCTCTGTGCGCAAGCGTCAAAGGAATCCAACCCAAGATGGACAGACAGACAGTTAGAGATGGATGGATGATGGATGGACAGGTGGATCTTTATTGATCCCAAACTGAAAAATACCTATAATCTAATAAAATATTTTTAATTCATGAATTCGTTAAGAAAATCTTAAGAAATTCTTACTTTCCCAAAAGTTTCCTGCACATGCGACATATGCAAGATCGCCCACAATATTCAGAAAATAATCTGAATATTAGTGTTTATTTTTCTCCCATTTTCCAACATGATTCATGTTGTGATTTGGTGCCGTGAAAATACAATTCAATTGAAAATGTTATATCAGCATTTGTTTTCAACATCATCACCTTTGTTAACGAGGGAAAACAGTGATTTAAACTATGTTGTCTGTTCAGGAGGATTCAGAGTGCGTTAAAGAAATCAACTACAGGTCTTTGTTCTGCCAGAAGCACATTTGTCGAACAGCAACAAGAGTTTGGTCACGACTGTGAAAAAAGACATGGATTCCTCCACCTGAGTTCCCCGTGTTTCAGCACCATGGACAGATCACTTTGTCCTCTGTCCATGGTGCTGAAACTCAGTGGCTCACACAGAAGCCTGAAGTGGCCGAACAATAGTTTTGACTCCTGTATGATTCAAGTTGTATCTGTGTCCTGTCAGGTTTCCCATCAGCCGTCCTCGTCCCCGCCCATCCCCGTAGCTGCTTTACAGCCTTCTCATGTGGCCGCCTGCCTAAAGCCCGAGAAGCCACGCTGGACGGGGCCGAAAGAGGAGCCAGTGGGCAGAGGTGGACTGATGACACCGCGGGTCCATCCGATCCCGCCGGCCTCCTCTCTGGTTCCCCAGACTCTGAATAATTTAGCAGCCCGGTGGCAGGCATCCATTACCACACTGGCATTTTCTTATTCATTACACAGATTAAAACAGCCAAGGACTTTTTCTCACCATGCAAACCTGTTGCAGGCCGGATACCTGCGTGGGGATAGTGGAGAAGAAACACAGGTCTATGGACTTGATTGTCAAGTCAACACGTATATCAATGAAGACGGGATACCTTTTGAAAATATAGTAAACATTTTGTTGATATCTTGAACTACAGAGTGGACGTTTTGGTTTACTATGATTTTCTAGCTGGCGAGTGTAAATGTGAGATCAAAAAATAAAACATATGTGTTTAGACAGAAATGTGAGTGTCCTATAGAAAACAGGACACGTGTGAGAAGCTCTCAGGAAGCTGTGCCTATGGATCCCACTGAATTTCTAAGATGTTAAAGTCTGAATAAAGCATGAAGTCCCTTTTCTCACCCTCCCCTTTTTTCCCTTCTTAATAGCTGTTATATAGCTGGCAGTATTCATAATTGAATGGTCATTGTTTACAACTCTGTCATCTCGGTGCATTTCATATTCTGAAGATTGCATCCGACATGTTTTATGAAGAGTGCCCACATATTACGTCTTCTTTTTTTTTTCTTTTTTTTGCCCTCGTCTGGGCTGCATATAAACATCTGCAGCTCCACTCCACCGGACGACCTCTCTACTGTCACAACATTCATCCCTTCATGGTTCAGTAAGAACTACGTCCATGTAAACTCTGACTTGAAGAGATTCAATCTTTTGTTCTAATTCTCAACCTTCTAAGAAAATAAACTTTGTGCTTTGCTCATGTTTCTATTTCTTGTATTTCATTTCTGCCCACATGGTTTTATTGAAGCAACAACGTTTAGTGTCAATTGATTAGTTTAGAAAATATTGAAAATAACTGGATATAGTGTGGCCATAGTGATCAAGTTTATTCATAAATTTATGGACAATTGTATGTATTTCTTCCACATATTCCCCATATAGAATGTTAAAAAGCCCAAATTGAAAAGAGTTTTTTGACTAATGAGCCCCCCCAAAAAATAAAATCACTTTTAAAAGCAAAACAAAAAAAGCACAAGTAAAAATGTATAACTTGCATTCTACTTTTTATGTCAGTTCTAAAATGTTATTTCACAATCATTTTGAAAATCATTTGAAAAATTACATTATGGTTTTGGTCAAATGATTCCTACATATAAATATATCTACAAATATTTATGTCTATTTTATTTGTAATTATTGCAATTGTATTCATTTGGCGGGAATTGGCTTCCATAGGGCCTCCCTTCTACCAGAGCTGGTTCTTCACCTCAGTTACCAGAGCTGGTTCTTCACCTCAGTTACCAGAGCTGGTTCTTCACCTCAGTTACCAGAGCTGGTTCTTCACCTCAGTTACCAGAGCTGGCTCTTCACCTCAGTTACCGTGTTCTGCCGGGCTCTGCCAGGAGCGGAGCGCTGCTCAGGCCCCAGTTAGAAATCCCTTCCCCCGGGGAAGAGCCAAAAGCTCTTGCATTAAACCAAACTGACTCTGAGTGTTTTCACTTGACTTCCTAAAGTAAGAAATGCTCATGTTTTATTCAGTGGTTTTTTAATATGTCATATTCGCTGGGTGCTTTAATTAAAATGAGTCAGAGGTCACATTCTGATGCGGTGGGATCAGTTCGGGGCCACGGGTGTTTAAGTGCGTCCATGAGTAACAATTAGAGACAATGGGAGGTATTGATTAATATTGACTATCCACTTAGATTTAGCCAGACATTACATCACATGTGATCAAGCTCCAAACTTAGAATCTGATTCTAAAACCTGATTAAAAACCTTAAAGTCAGTTTAATGTCAAAAATATTAAATATGACTGGATTTTGATATTGAATATAACATTTTATAACCTAATGGCCAAATTGTGGGATATTTTATTATGGCCATGTTTCTAATTGACGAGTTCATAAAAACACAACTTGAAAGTGACACTGTTCAGGTTACCTCATCTTTCTAAACCCCATAGCAAGAGGCTTTTGTTATGTTGCTGTGACAACTTGTCTCTAACTCACTGGCCTCTGCTTAGTCGTTGGTCCTGTGTTTTACTACACATCAGGAAATTGATGAATTCTAAGTGATTTCTATTCAACATATAATGAAAGCTCTAAATAAATTAAAGTGCACCAGTGGGATTTCTAACTAACTAATGTAGCTTTATGTGGAAACTGTTTAGTTTGAAAGATCTCAGTCATAATGTAATGCCGATGTGTATTTGTACCCATACATGTATCTTTAAGCAGATACTGGTAACTGACAGGGAAGTACTCCTGCAGTATTCCTTCCTCCCCGTCCGACATCTAACACATTTAAAAAATAATGCTTGATATGAAGAAACGACACCACACAAGAGTTTCAGTTCATATTTTCAGGAATGCTTTTGCTCGATTTTTTTTTTCTTTGCCAATGTCAACTTCTTTTTTTGGTCAGTTTTCTTTCTTCAACTCAAAATGTTTTTTTCCCCCTCCAAGATCCAATTGAAACTTTTTTTTTTCTTCCACTTTTCTTTTCATTCTCTTTTTTTTCTTTATCTTCTTCTAAGCACCCCATTCCTCCATCTTTATTGGCAAAAGCAAACATGCTTGTAAATTAGAAATCCATTTTTACAAACAAAACACAAGAAAATACATCCACACCCTGCAAATATAAACAGTTACAAATCCAAAACTATTATCCAATAAACATTTTACATTTGTTTTTTACACTAGTGTGATAGTAGCATACAGGAGATAGTACAAAAAAGGGGGAGAGAGAGACCATCTCTGCGTCGTCACTTACACAAGCGAGAACCCTGCCAGTATCGGTTTGTCCTTTAAAACTGCCACGAGCAAATCATAAGAAAGTATGTGTGAGTGCGAAGGGAAAAGTTTCAGCTTCTCATCGCAAACCTAAACAACTCATTGTGACAGTGATGGTGAACTCAAAGGTTCGACTGGGACAGTAACGTCAATGGCAAGAGGCTTCGGAGCAACGGTGAGATATTAAATCCCCCCCCAAAAAAGGAACGCTACCGTCACAGTAGGTGGGAGGACATGATTTACTGCGTTCACATGCAGGTAAAATACTTCACACACAGATTCCTGCCTGCATGACTGTGTAAATGAGCGAGATGGCTACAGTTAATAGTTGCCATCTGACTGGTTACGTCACCGGGATATGAACAGATCACTTGAGTTATGATAAGCATACGTCTAACGACATTTCATTAGGCTGCGTGTAAACGTTGTTAGTTGTTTGAGGGAAGCAACGAAAGAAAAAAAAAAAGGAAATAAAGTGTTATCTTGCATTGAGCACATTTACACACGATTAATTGATTCTCCTTCCTCCCACCCTGAGGATTCTAACGTACAGTCTGTGTAAAAGGTTAAACTAGTTCTGTTGACACGAAGGGTGCACATTGTGGTTGTGGGTTTAGAGCATTGTGTGACCATAGTCAGCTGTAGACAAAGCTGCACTAATGAACAACTAACAGTGGGAGGCGCATGCATGACACCACCTCCATTCTTTTCCTATGGTGGCTTTCTACAGAGTGATTCCCACAGATCAGAGCAGCTCTGAATGTTTCTTTAAACAATATGACAAACTTAAGAGAAACGACAGAGTGGATTTGTGGTCACGAATGCAGAATGCACGCAGAGACGCTTATGCCTCTCTGGTTTGACCTTCTCGACCTGAACACAGCCTCGTCATTCATTGCAAATGACCGAGAGAAAAAACTAAACTCAAAACAAACAAAACAAAAACACTGTAATTTCTCTCACAAGCATTTACAAAATTTACAAAAGTAAATCACAAATCTTGTAAAAATTCAGCCTTCTGCTGATTGTGTAAGGCAAAGAAACTAAATATATATATTTATATATATATTAAAATCAACTGTTCAGTATTACATTCAGTCACCTGTCTAGGGATCTCACATTTTATTTAGAATCTTTAAATGGGTGATCTGATCCTTGTCCTGTCAGGGCCTTTGTTGGACCCGGTGACAGAATAGAACAAGTGGGAAATGTTGGACACTCTTAGAAAATGTAGAACACCAGTTGATGGTGTTTGTATTTACACAGAGTGGCACCGAGACATTGAGTGAACGACAAAAAAAAAACACACAAGAGGGGGAATCTGTCTGTGACGCGCATGGACGTGGTAATTTGTAAACATCGTTGTTGTTCTTTTCTATTGCACTGGAATCCGTCTGTACCTGCACTGGCTCGAATGTGGTCGTGGTACAGCATCAGCACCGTCGGGTGCTGGGAGGGAGTGGCTCCGTTTGTTTAGGAATACAACATGCACAAACTAGACTGGGTTCATGCCAGCACACGGAGGCCACGGTCAAAGAAATGTGAGGAAAATGGAGAACCATACCAAACTGTGCCAATATAGGTACGGCACAGTGGGAAAATAAATAAGCTTCTCTCCGGCAGCGACAGAGAACGTTCTATTGGTGATGGAATGGCTGTCCCTGAACGGAGGACAAGGTTTTTCAAAAAACTGGTGAGAAAAGAGCTTAAATACAGTATGTATAAAAATACCTATTCACAGTAGACACAAATGTTGTGCATTACTGATATTAATCATCTGGTAAGCACACTCCAACTTACATAGGTTTTTTTTCTATCTATAAGAACAACTTAACATTTATCTTTCTCAGCAAAAGTGAGATGTTTTAAATAATTGTTTAGTCGAGGGATACAAAAAACATCGACCCCCTAAACTTCTTGCGATGTACAATAAAGTAAAAGATGTTTTTACTTTGATCAGAGTTTAAAATGACTTAGTTTGAAAATACTGGAAAGGAAAAAAAAAATGTGAGTTCCGTTGAATTGATTTGATCTCCATGTCAGGGTAAGTACTGATTTCGCTGAAGAGCAGGCGACGAATCAGGTAGCCTTCACCGTCTCCATGATCGGCTTTCGTACTCGTCATCTTCGTCGTCGTCTTCCTCCTCCTCCTCTTCCTCACCAGGCAAATAAGAGCCAGCTTCCTTCTGTTTGAATTAAAAACAGACAAAAACCACATCATGGTGTTTCGTGTGATACATTTCTCACATCAGAAAAACACTGATGGACACACGACGTCAACATCTCATCACACAGACACATCAACCTTATACAGCTGTGCAGTTGTGCCACTCTGTGCAACATGACAAACCCAGGCGAGTCCCATAGAAACCACAGTTGTGCGTTTGTTACTGTGTGACGTCTTGAAGTTGCATTATTTACGACGTTCTTGAGTTCTGTTGCATTTCAGACTAGAAGGGCACCCAGAGATGTATTGAGATCAGGTACGTACGACATGTACAAAGACACTTTCTGCAAACTGCTCACATTAAACAGACACAACTTTCTGACATAGTTGAAAGGAATATTTGTTATCGTACAGTAACTGAATAAAGATCAACCTCTTAGAAATACTTGATTCACAAAATCTTGATCATTATCGAGATCTGCACCAAATGGTCCCCAATTCATAGATATGAGCAGTCTACATATTTGCATGAGAAATGGGTTCTTCCCTGTCCCGTACCCCACCCTTTCCCCAAGTTTCAAGAAAATCTGTTAAGTAGCTTTTTTATAATCCTGCTAATAAACAGACAAACTGCAATACAACAACAAAGTAGGACATTAGAAGCTTTCCAAAGGAAGGATTTGTTGCATTAGATTGAAAAGGTAAGTCTAATAAAGTGGGGAGCATAACAAGGAAGCATCATACCGAGGGTTTCTGGAAGATATTGAATAAATGATGCACCTCACACTCCAGAACAAGTTGGATTGAAATGAGATGGGCCTCGAGTGTCTCCGAGGGAATTTCTCCCCTTGCATTAAAACATGTGTTCAGTGATTTATCATAGGAATTGGAAAAGTTAGGACAGGAGTGACGGGATCTCGAAACTTAACTTGCACACAAGGAAGACCCCCCCAACCTGATGAACGCAACTCAAAACATGAAAATACAGTATGAGGATTTCATCTGACAGTAATGCAGATTTACTCAACGGGCTGAGATGCTCTTAGAGGCTCGCCCGGATTTTCCATTGGGAGACGCAGTGAAAAATTTAGAAGCACTAGAATAAAATGTACAAGTAAAATCTGTGAATATAACTAAAACTTCCAAAAGTTTCCCCACTTACAATTTCAGGTTGGACTGCGCGTTACTAAATCATCACAAGTAGAGAGTTTGGGTTTGTGTGTCGTACCTTATTGTCCTCGTCTTTAGCCTCTTCCTCCTCTGGCTCCGTGTTTACAGAGGGGGTCTTGGGTTTGTACCAGGAAATCTGCAGCACTCGACCGTTGAACTTAGCTCCCTGGTTAGCTGCCTAGAAAACAAAACAGGAGGAAAATGGCAAGTTATACTTACCAGTAAAACCAAAAGGAAGAAAACAGTCAGAGAGTAAAAAAAAAGGGTAGAAACAGACTAATCCGATTTGGAGTCATGTGACTTACATTCTCTGCTTCGCTTCGTGTTTTAAAGGTCATGACGACAGTGTTAGCGTCTTGGTCGCGGAGATCCTCAATCTCCCCGTATTTCTAAGATAAGCAAAAAAAAGAATTTCAGTACTTGTTCAATATTCATCTCAAAAATGTGTGTGCCAGTTTATCAGTTATTGCAACACTAACTCCCCTGACTCTTTAACTAAATAATACAGATGGTGACTCACCACAAAGTGCGGCATCAGCTCCTCCTTCTCCTGCTGAGTGACCCCCAAAATAGCCAGGGCTCTGGGTCGGTGGTCGACCACCATACGGTTCACGGCCCCGCCGCGACCCATCATCTCCCGGCTCCGGCCCCTCCCCCGGCCCATGTGCATCGGGCCTGGCTCATGGGCCATCTTCCCTCGACCCCGACCCCGACCTGTTGGAGGCCGTATCAGCCCCAGCCGTGTCGCCTATAGGAAGACAAACGGGAAGGTTTAACGTTAAACAGAAACTGGAAGCGATCAACAGACTGAATATAAAGATTGACAACACATATTCACTTCCTCCCATGAACTGGAGATCCAAACTATGTACTCTATGCTTATTTATCGAGTGTTTAATAAAAATAAAAAATAAAACATTATGACAAAATCAAATCTTAAATTTAATCACACTTAAAACCCCCACACAGCACAGGCAGAATATTGCACATTTATCTTCAGTGATGAAATATTCCCAACACGCTTGACTCTGGTCTCCTCCACTGTCACTCTCTGCCCTTTAGTTGTCACTCCTCCATTTTTAAAGTGACATCTCCTCACATCTGAACCACTCCACAACCTCACAACCACTCTCTTACATTTGTCCCTCCCTCATTTCTCCCGACTAATTGTCATCCCGCGATTTTCCTACAAGGACCAGCGGCTCAAACTTTAATGAGACGGGGCTCCATCAGTGTAGGACTTGTGTCTGATGGCTTCGTTAGCGCCTGCTCCTCTGGGCTTGCTTAAGTGGCTGCGGTTTAATGTGCAGAAGGAGGGTTGGCTCTGGATGGATTGGGGGATATGCATTTTTAACAACAAGCTAATTTAGGACCCGCGGGGGTAGAGGGGGGAAAAAAAACATGCTATGCAGGGTGTTACTAACAAAAGCTCTGCTCGTGTAAGGCTGATCTTGTGAAACAGACAACCGATCTCGTCTGAGTTTGTATGTGCTGCTTGTTTAGAGGCTGGAGGAGATGAGGGCCAAGCCTGAAGTGACTAACACCCATAGATGCCTAAGTGGCATCTATGGGTGTTACATCTGATTTCCTGATGAGCAAGCTCAGCAAACCGATTCATATAGACTTCCTAATTAGTTGCATACGTCATAATAAGTGAAAAAAATACATCTGGGGATTTCCACCTCCCTTGAAGTGAAATGATGCTGAACTTGAATTCAAGCTGATAAAAGCTGCGTGACTGCATAATGCTCATAATTATTAATAAACTTGTAACATACATCAATACTTTTATGATTTAATGCAGCTTAAACTTACACTCGGGAGAGAGCACATGCCTCCTCCAAGGCCCAGCAATATCCTTAAATACAATCCAGCTGCAGAAAATTTCACACAAATTTGTTCCTTATGGATCGAGAGCCAAAATTAATCTGCAACAAAATGTAATTACCCATACTGCATCCTTCCACCAAGTTTCGTGGAAATCCGTTTAGTTGTTTTTGTGTAATATTGCTTACAAATAAACAAACCAACCAACAAATAGACCGGGGTGAGAACATAACCTCCTTAGAGGAAATAACTCGACATCCCTGAAAGTTTGACATCTATTGCACTTCTGTCCGTCCTGGGAGAGGGATCGCTCACATGTGGCTCTCTCTGAGGTTTCTACCTTCTTTTTACCCTGTTAAAAGGGTTTTCTTTACTCTTGTTGAGGGTTAAGGCAGAGGATGTTACACCCTGTTAAAGCCCTATGAGACAAATTGTGATTTGTGAATATGGGCTATACAAATACAATTTGATTGATTGATAAACACTTTTATCTTGTCTTACAGTTTCAATGCCACCAAATTGACTTTCAGTACCCTTGTATTTATAAAACAGCTTCAGCTCAATGTACAAACTCCATTCAAATTGTCAACAAAGGTCATAGTATATGATTTACATTATTTTTTATTCTTAAACCAGTCAGTGACCTCTTGTGCCCTGTGGATTAGAGCATTGTCATCCAGTAATTTCTCCCTTCATTTTTCAGGTTTTATTTATCTTCCGTTTGCATCGCCTGACTTCCTCTGAGGCATTTCGTGGTATCACAACGTCAGCACTCGAGGAAATAGCTGAGGATGCAGTCTTACGGTAGTTCCAGCTATCTTTGCAGATCTTCTCTGTGGTTGTGTAGCATATGTGCGTCTGCATTACCTCCACTTGTAACAGCCCCAGTTTTCTCTTGAGGTCTGTCGTGTCCTCTCCAGAGCTCATCTTCTTGTGAAAGTCCAGCTCTGCATCCAGCAGTTCCTTCTGGGCCTGGTCGAGAAAAATTAAATATAGAGTGATGAGAACTTTCAAAGTACACCCACAGTAGCAGCAGCAAACCGAGCATGATTTGCACATGAAGTGGAAAATGATCAGATCAACTTTTGTGCCCCCGATATCTAACCAGAAGAATCAATGAACAACAACAGTTACAAGTATCTGTGCTGCAAATGGAAGAAAACTTCATGTTTCACCGTTTCAAAAAGGTAGAGGATACACTCCATCGTGTTTCTGGGCTAAACTTACATCAGTCTTGGTCTTGGACTGACTGTGGTTGGATTTGGAGAACTGAGAGGCAGGATTCATCTCATTCTGCAGCTGCGTGATCTTGTCCGTCATTTCCTTCAAGGTCTTCATGATGTTGGCTCTTTCCTCGGGTCTCATCCCTCGGTTCTTCTCCAGACGGTTAATCAGGGCCTGGAAGAGGAAGAACGAGCAGTGAGACAAAGGGAGGGGTAAAGGTCCGGGACAGGAAGGGAGGAGGAAAGCGGTAGGAAGTGCACAGATAAATGGGGCCAGTCCTACCTTCTGACACTCGATCTGTGTCTGTAACATCTCCTGCTTCTTCTTTCTCATGTCCTGCTGGAGTTTTAATGCCTCCTAAATGAAAAAAAATAACAGTAAATACACATTCACAGAGGTTGAAAATATACAGATATTGTTATCATTTTCTCTCTCAGTGGCAGCCCACTTCTCACTAGTTGCCCCAGAGAAAAATAAATGACTAATGCTTGCTGTTCTATTCTTGTAGCAGTCAAAATATGTAGTAAAAAATTAAGCGACATGCCTGTTTCTTCTTGAGGACTTCCTGTGCTTCTAGTGCTTTTCCCGTTTTCCCAAAGCTCTTTGAGGACAACTTAAGGGCTGTGGAAGTGTAGGGGTTCTTCTGGGGGTTCGTCAGCGCCAGCGCCATCTAAGTGGCAACGCAGAGAGAGCGACACTTTTAGGTCATCAGAACAAGATTAGAGACATTGGTATACAGAGTAAAAAAAAACAAGAACACACTGTTTAACACGAACAACCAGTTCACACAACATCTCACCAAGGTCTGGCATCACCTGACACAATCACACACACACACACACACGCTCGAGCATAAGGACTAAAACGTACATAGGCAGCATCTGTGTTTGGGTTCAGGCAGTCTGGCCTGGTTCCAGCTGTGGCCCCAGCCGCTGCTGCCAGGCGGTGCTTTGGTACAGTCTTGTTCAACACATAGGCGGCTGGACAGTGCTGTTTTATTCCCTGCTGATAAAGATGAAAATAAAACATAAATTGGATGAAGGGCTTAAGAAATAAAAAGACCAAGGGCTTCAATATGTTTGAGCTCTCTTTACTGACCTTATGCATGTTGCCGTGCTGCGGCCCCTGGCTGGGGGTCAAACCAGGTAGCTGGCTCCCTGAGCTCTGCTCCGGCTGCTGGAGCCCTGTGGGGTTGGTGCCGGGCTCGCGGTGCCAGTACACACGGATGAAGCGGTTGTTGAGGACCGCCTCGATGCTGGATATGGCCCGTCTGGCCTCTTCATTCATCGTGTACTGAATCAACGCTGCCTCTGGGTCTCCACCAAACACAACCTGCAGTGAGAGGGTCACATCCAGGATCGGTGCGTGCAAATGACAAAACTAATTTTGTGTCTGAGCTGAATTTTGTGCCATTTCAAGAGGCTTAAATTGCAACACTATGTCCAGCTAATAGTATGAATCGTTTTTCATATTTCTGTAATGCATCTTAAATATGCATAGATTCCAATACTTCTACATGCAGGTTTATTCATTGCAGAGGAGACAATGATGCACTTTACCTGTATATTGACAATGGTTCCAAACTTGCTGAAGTGCTCATTGAGCTTGGTGATATTGTTGAGGTCTCGCGGGATCTTGCGAACCTCCAGCTTTGTGTTCACGTAGTGATTCCTCTTAGGAAAACTGCTCTTATGTTGGTTGTTAAAGTTTGTCCTGAAACAGAGAGCAAAATGTTTTTTTTCGGGGGAAAATAATAGAAAAAGACGACATCACAAATAACTACTGATGATAGTCAGTTAAATAGAACACACATTGGTGACCTGGAGGTTCTAGACTTTATACTGAGTTCCTACAAGCCCTATGACAGTTCAGCGTGAATAAAGGAGGACTACATGTCATTCCGCTTTACATTTAAAATGCATCCTAGACCCACGGGACGTTTGTGCACACCTGTTGCACAACTGAGACAAAAGATCTGCTGCTGACCTATGAGTCACTTGGGGCAAGGCGTCAATTAGTTTGATCGAATTTCAAGAGGCCAAAACGAGAACGTGTTCAGTAAGGGTATCAAGTGTCAATGGTCACATTGAGGTATCCAGGTCATTAAGGTCATTTTCTTCATGATCTTTTCCCCTGGTCAAATTTGTATTTCTTATTCAGCAGGGAAATCTTCAAGTGTGTGTGTGTGTGTGTGTGTGTGTGTGTGTGTGTGTCACAGAATCCTTACTTCTCCATCCAGGGTTTTTTAGCTGCTGGTACTTCAGCTACACTATGTCCCATGGTTCTCTTCCTGTTGTCCTGCTCGGCGTTGAAACGGGGCACGTTACTTCCGGGAGCGCTGGCTGCAGGGACTGGCTCTGTCTGAATCACTATGTTTGCAGCTGGAAGATGTTCACACATGTACAGAAATATAAATCTTCAACAAATGTGTAGTTTAATAACACAAGCATTCATCCAATATTACAAAAATTTGTGTGCCGAGAAGAGAATGCTTGCTACCTCTGGATCCTTGTCCTTCGTTGGAGGTGAGGCCGATGAGGTTGGAGCGCTGGGTCTGCACCCGGGGAATGAACTGGCGGTACTGGTTACGACCTGCTGCCGTCAGGGCTGGGGATTCTGGGTTGTAGCCCTCCGGATCATAGTTATCTAAGATGGAAAAAAGGAACACACACACACTGTTAGTTATAATATGAAACAACAAACTAAAAAATTTATACAAAACATACAATTAAATTACACAATAAAAACAAGGAGGTTAAATAAACAGTGGTAATAAGTGACTTATTCTTGCATTCAACAAAGTCGAATAGTCTCTTAGGTAAATAAACAGTGCTACCCTCTGGTCAACAGCTGTTACTGCAGCACAAAGAAATCCACAGAAAAATCACACAGTGCCGAACACCACACACACACAGACCAACTTAAAATGATAGAAAACACAAACACAGAAAGTCAAAGTCAGACCTCAGAGTCCAGAAAAAGTTGCTTAAATCTGCCATGCCATTATAACTCAATCTACTGTAAATAAATAAAAGGTGAACTCAAAATGAAAAGCCACAGCAATGTCCCCGGCCAAGCACACAGTCCCAATCTGAATAGGAAGAGCATTGCTGCTTACATTCAGACTGGACATATTGGGGATGAAGAGACACAGACGAGGACGAAGGAGGAGGAGGAAGTGGAGGAGGAGGAGGAGGAGGAGGAGGAGGAAGAGTTGGTGGCCGTCCCACACCAGGCGGTCCAACAGGAGGAGAAGGAGCGATTGCCGATTGGTGGTTGGGAGTATCGATCCCACTGGTTGCTATCAGTGGGGGTCCTGAGGGAGACACAAGCCCAAGCTAATGTCTCAGGAATATCGCAGGTATGACAGTGAGTCTTTGCTTTGAACTATTACACCGGTTGCTTTAATATAGCAGGGAAGGCGGAAGGAATTTTAAACTCATGTGACAACACTTTACAACAGGCTATAGATTTTGCTTCTAATTTATAGCAAATCACGTCACAGGCAAACATCACTTCAAGAACCAGTCTCATCAAATCAACACGCAGAATAACACAAATAGACTGCAGGGTTTAAATCCCCATCGGCTTGGTTTTTAAGAAATAAATGTTGGACTAAAATATCTCTTTTGTCTTCAACTTCTCCTCAACCAATAAGAGTAAAACAAGATAGAAAGGTAAATGCATAATTTAGGGAATTCTGGCTGAAGCAGTCTTTGGTTATTATATAACAACACATCACAATCAATTTCAAAAGAAAACAACAACTTTATCTTCCCTTTCTTGTGTGCATGTAATCATCTACAGTCACAAAGAGCTCAAACTGTCCAGAATTATTATACATTAGTAAAACAACACTTAGAATATTAGCTCAATGAGTAGACTCCAGTATTAAGTTATAGTTATGGTTACAGTATAATTAATTTTCTCTGTGTTGCTGAGTGTATCTACAAAACATTGACAAAGAGTTTCTAATGTGAGATGCTCACAAACTGTGGAACTGAAAAGGCAGGATGACACATTACGATTGGTGCAGAAGCAACGCTGTGCCATGGAAAGCTACTTTCCTCCATTAAATGTTTTTGTTTAAATCAACTATTTACACATTTATGAATACAAGGACAAATGCAGATAAAAAATAAGGACTACATTTAAAATATTTCTTTGTCAGACATTTTACCACAACATATAATTACACTGTCTAACCTAAACAAAGAGTAGTTGCCTAGAGATGACCAGAAGTGACAGGTGTATTTTTCCAGATATGAAAAATATGACAGAAAAACTCATTCTCAGAAGAATAAGAAACATTTTTTTCCCACCGGCTGCAGTTTTTTATAGAAACCACAAGTTGCTTTCATAACTGTATTTTACTTTGAAATCCCTACTACTCATATCAAAATGCAGAGCATACACAGTTTCTACAAGTTACCATCAAACGCAACAAAGTGGCGGTAGCACTCACCATTTAATGGGAAGACGCCCGGTGGTGGTGGTTGGCCGTAAGGTGGCATCGGAGGTATCCTGAGGTTAGGGGGCGGCTCAGTGATCGGGGGCATGGGCATGCCAGTGGGGGGCATAGGCAGGCCAGTGGGGGGCATAACAGGCGGCGGCGGAAATGGAATCATATTTGGTAGATTGACATCATCCACGATGAGAGGGTCGTTGCCGTGGTCGAATAGACAAAGGTCACCACGGACACAAAATCCCTTTTCTGTGGAGAAAAACAAATGTCAAACCTTTGGTTGTGTCCCAACCTGTTATCGGTAACTTAATTCTTCTAATGGGTTTGGGCTCCTCTGGTCAAATTAAAGTACCGATTCACATAACATTTATCTCAAAATGAGAACAAATAAACAGCAATGGGAGGAAATAAACAAGATGCATAATTGTCCAATTTCTGAGCAGCGAAGACATGAAGTGCATGTATTTACCCAACAGTCTCATTAAGGCACAGTCTCTAATGAATGTTTGAGCACAGTGACAGATAGCAGTATGCTTCAGGGACAGTGGGTATGTTTAAACCCTCTTGTGTCTCTGTGGAGAGTTTGGTGCAAGCCTGTGTACTTTCTGGCTTTTCACTGGGGACAGTAGAAGGAGCGCTAAACAGTGGTCATTAGTGAGGACACTAAACAAGGCAATCAATAACCCTCATGGGAAGAAGAAGACAAAGGTAGCCACAACACACCGTACAATGTCCATGTCATATACAAGAACAGGCGTATCAGGTTTTCTTTCAGCTGTATGTTTCTCTGTGAAGCTAGTTTTCAATGCAGAGATAATGTAATAACAGATAACGTAACATATAAAACAACAGAATTAACGATCAGAGGTAAGAGATGATTAAATATATTCTTACCATCATAATCCCTGCAACGCTGTTTGAGTGAAGCGACCTTGTTGCTGAATGGCTTGACGACACCATCTTGCCTCTGGTTGCCATAGTAGCCAGACCAGCTGTCTGTAGTGCTGTCAGGCAGGTGAGCCATTGTTGGTACAGGAACGCCTCCAGGTCCTGAGACGCCAGCGGCCGATGAGGAAGAGGAGGAAAAGGGGTGCGGAGGTGTGGGCAGGAGAGGCGGCGGGTGCTGCTGCTGCTGCTGCTGCTGCTGCTGCTGCTGCTGCTGGGGGCCAGACGGGGTTGAAGTGTTGTAGCCGTCGGTATCTTTTCTTTCCACCTCAAACTTTGACTTAAAGTCTGTTAAAAGATGAGAAGAAACAGACAGGTACTTAAACAAAAAACAAACAAATATTCTACAAAAGCAGTGGAACACCGCAGACATTTAAATCATGTACGATTTTTAACAACTTCTTATCTAATCATGCCAAATGCTTACCTGGCAGGCAATCAGGCCAATTCCAGCCTAAGCCGTTGAAATCCCACTGATTAGATTGTAAAGCTATCCACATTGTTCCTTATCGATAAAACCACCCAGTAACACTGACTGACAATCTGACACAGCTACATCCAGATCTCCAGTCAGCTCCTTCTCAAGCTCACACCCAGGAAGTGGCCAGCAGCCCCTCTGCATCACTAATGCACTGTGATAACATGAGCATCAGGAACTTTCTACACTGGGTCTGGTCCCCTGTGCTGTTGTTATTGGTTGTGGGTGTTGCAGGGGGTGGGCTGTGGGGGGGAACTTTCTTACCTCTGCCTCCTCTGTGCTCCCTGTCTTTTCCTCGACTGCCACTCCTGCTCCGGCTGCGGCTGTAGCTCCTCCCCCGGGGGCTGCCCCTGCGGCGCTCGTGCCGCTCCCGCTCGCGGTGGGAGTCGCTGCTGCTTTTCCCGTGCCGTTCGAAGTCGCGGCGCTTGCGCTCCTCTCGCCTCCTGTCATCACGGTTCCTGTGTGGTCAGAGAGTTAGAATGATTGTCCTATTGCCTATTTTAAACGCAAGATGATTTTAGCAGGATGGTTGGTCTATCTAAAGCAGACACCAATATTTAACAGCACAGAGAAAAACAAGTTGTTAATTGAGACAAGTTGTTATTGGTGAGGTTTTAATCCCCAGTGGTTTCCCCTTTTTTTTTTTTTTTTTACAAACTTAATTTAAACTGGATGGTCCCTGGTTACCTAGTCACAAACTTTTGAAAATCCTCCCTTCTCTCTGAACTGCTCTAATGCACCGAGTATATTTACTGTTGCTGCTACTTGCTGTTAATAAAACTCCATTAAAGCTATTCAAATATTTCTAGGGGCATAATCCCTTTATTTTGCTGAAAGGCAGCAAGTATTTGAAACCTACAGGACGTGTTGAGTTTCATTAGCAACGGCTTTAACACAGTGAAGTGAACAACAACCAACCCAGAAAAGAGAAACCCAAAGGAAGTGATGTGTGTGGCATGGCCATGTTTAACTAACTAAATGCTCAAACATGTAATTCACACAAGCAACACGACACATCAGCTACTGTTTTGAATGACAGTATAATGCGTATTGTATTGACCTCTCTGTTATGGAATAGATGTGTTATAGACAAGGGACAGGCTACTTGACACCAGGGTTTTCACCAAGGTACCAGGAGGACTCATGGGATTTGAAACTAACCCTTCAGATACAGCCAAATGTTATTATCTTAACTTAACTAGGGCTTGCAAAATAATTGGGTTTTCATCAGCAGTAAGTAAGTGTACTGGACATTTGAGTATTAGGAAAGGATATCAGTGATGTATATTTTCCATGTCAGAATAAGGTCTGCATGAGAATTGTGCCTGGTCATTAAGACGAGCTGAAACAAATCCCCGAAGCCACAGCCATACCTGGACTCAAAGTCAGAGCGATTTCTCAGAGGACTTCTCCTCCATCTGTTTTCTCTCTCCTCCTCTGGTGTTTCAGCCTTGAGGGAAAAAAACAGTTGCAACTTTAACTCTCCTGTTTCACGCTTTGAAAATAGAAAGAGATTTAAGGAGAGAATATTGGTTATAAAGTCAAAATATCTGTAGTCGAGTGCTGCATCGAATAACACACAATGCTATATAGTGTTACTTAACATATCTTTTCTTACCTCCACAGCATCCGGCTTGACTGCCGGTGGTTTGACCTCCTCTTTAGGAGTCTCCTTGGCAGCGGGACTTCCCAGGTAGTTCTTGGTCGTCAGACATTCAAAAAGTTTATCGACAAATCCTGTTGTCTCTGCAATGACAATATGACTGTGTGAACAGATGTAATCTTCACTGCAATCGTGTGCAGTTTTTCCATCATTCTCCCTCAAAGAGCAAATTGGCCCTCGGGCATGAAATGAACTGAAAATCCTCCTGAATCATACTACACCACAAATTTATCTGCTTCTGGCTGCGCTAAATATATCCAAAGTCTAATTAACCACAAATGAATAACATACTCGGAAACAACACAGCGGGGCGGAATGGGGGGGGGGGGGGGAGAAATCACTTGATAAAAACACAACATAATAAAAAGAAGGACATAAAGGAGTAAACGAAATCCACAAATAACTGGACGTATATTCAAGGAGTTAATTCGAACCATTTATTTGACTGCAATCTTTTAGTGTGTTAGACCAGGAGTTGCGATTAAGTTTTAAAAACCTTCATACTAAAAGATAAATGGTTTAAATGTCAGAATTGTAACAAAAACCAAAGTGCAAAGGCACAGACCCAAATCGTGGTATTAAAATGCAAATCTCTGAACATGAGATAATCGCTAAGACATGTGTATCCATCAACAACCTAAAAAAAAATAAAACTGGTAAGCACAATATCGTCCATCTGTGAATGAAATATTTATTTATTATATAGTGAAATCACTTAATTATATAATCCATGCAGAAAGTGGAAAGTTGATGCTTCTTTCAGTGAGAGTACTTTCAAATGATAAAGCATGCCCTCTAGTGGCAATATTGGGGAGCCACAAGAGGTAGAGAGTAGGGATGTCCAGTTTATGCCTCTCTGAATACATAACTTAAGCTTATGGTTAAGAATTAAATTTCAAATAACAGTGTAAGTTATTGTACACTTTGACCATTTCACTATTTTAAAATCTGATCCATTAATATGATGTCATTGTTGCAAACAACAGTGTCATACTGGCTAAGTATGACGATGCTTAATGAGCTATATTTTGCTCTCTAAGGTAATCTGAACAGTTCTGTTTCAAGCAACATTTTGTATTTTGATGAAAAGGCTGACACGTGTCACTTCAATTTGTTTAAGTTATCTAAGAAAGCCAGTAATTAAAAATATTTACATTACATAAACTACATGGGGCCACGAGAAAGACGAGAAAGAGCGAAGGTCCACACTGCAAGCTGCAGTTAATCACACAAGCAGAAAGGCTTTGTGTGGAGCTCATACCTTTTTGTAGGAAGACATCAAGCTGATCAGCGCAAAGTGCTTTCAGCTCCTTCTCCGGTTTGTCCTTTTTCACCAGAGCCACGACATAGTTGGCTAACGCAGACGGGTCAGCATCACATCTGCAAAGTAAAGTGTCTGGTCAGAATCAGCAAACCAGTATCTCGATTTTGTGATGCAATGCAAAAGGAAACATTTCATAGAGTAAAACATTTTGTATTATTAAACCAAATGTAATCTGTGCCAGTTTCCAACTATTTGTGCTTGTAGAATTTCTGTGAATTCACCTAATCATTGTTAGTGCCAAGCCAATCCCCTAACGATGCATACAGAGCTCATCACTGCTGCAAACCATTTTAACCATCCTAACCAAACCTGTGCCATCAGATGTCCAAACAAGGCCTGCAAGGGGGGGGGGGGGGGGGGGGGGGTGGGGGGTGTATGTGATATGCTAGTACATATCACATACACCACAAACACAAATAGCCCTAGGCAAGCACATCAGACTGGTAAAAAACAACATATAACTGACTACATAACTACTATCTCCTAATTCAGATAAAGCTGACCCCCATACCTTCACATCCAACCAACACCTTATAAATTAACATATAAAAACAGGGATCAGGCAAAAACCTGCCCAGTCACCAAATTAGCAACTGAAATGGGACAAATGCAAGGGTTGCAAATAAGGCTCCCCCCCCCCAGAGGCTCTGCTACAAATGGGCAAGTTAATCATAAATAGAGAAGACACCACCATAACGATGTCAAAGCATCAATATTCAACCAACTGCACCACGTGAAGCACAAAGTCACAGAAAGTGCAGCAGCAAAGGCAGCACATCCAGAAACACGAGTCAATGTGTGTTATCTGTTACTGCAGGACCTGTTTACCAATGCACGAGGGTTCCTACACACATGCACACTTCATAAACACCCATCTGTGCATTTGTGTGCGACATTTGTGCAACAACTGCGACATTTGTGCAACAACTGCGCCCATTACTCATCTACCATTTGAAGTGTTTATATTTGGGAGTAAAAATACTATGGCAACTTCAAGAGGGACCAAGTCTTGCTTATTTTATTATTTTTTTTTAATGGTAGCACCACTCATTTTAATTTTAACTAGCTCAAGCTAAATTGAAATCAACACAGTGAACTGGTAGCTATTAGTGAGTGAATCTGTTTGCTGCAGAGATGTGTTAAAGTGACATGATCGTGAGTCAACTACGTCCATAACTGAGATAAAATAACAAAAGACACAAGCAAACAAGCTGCACGTTTCATTTCTTTGCTTGATACAAAAAAAATGGCCAGCTAGCGTATAAAGGCTGCCCGCTAACTCGTGCAAAGAATCTGCCATCAGCTCCTCGCCAAAGCCTCCATTGATGCCCGGCTAGCTAGCTAGCTAAACCCCCCCCGCCGCCGGTGGCTACGTAGCATGCGAGCTAAATGTCATTCGGCTTCAACACTCACATTGGCTCCAGGAGTTTTGCCAGCCACGACTTCAAGGCTTCCACATTCTCTATGATCATCGTGAGAAGGACTACGACGCTGTCTATAACACGGAGGTGCGTTTGGACGAGGCTGCTCTCATCGTCTATGAATTTAAAAGCTTCCAGGCCTTCGGTCTCTTCACTGGCAGGTCGGGACAAAGCGCTTTACGGCACGATGGCAACACAAGGCGAGCTGTCGTAACGCGGGGCCCCTGACGACGCGCGTTGCCCTCACGTGTTTCCTCAGTCACGCACGTTTCGCTATAATCGCATAAGCGACTGTGCGGTTGCGTGTTCAATTAAAAACGTGTTCGTCAACGCAATATCGCGAGAATCTGTTTTTTTTGTTTAGTTTGTTGAACGCTGTGCGACGCGACGCCCGTAAAGTTGAGCGGACTACAGTTCCCAGAAAACCTCGCGAGAATGTGCTCCTTTTGGTGTCGTCAGCCAGGCACCGGCGGCGTGTGTTCACCCTGTCAGACTGAAAAACCAGTTGTGCTGTTCAAACAACCGAGTCATAACCTGCTGGTTACTTAGGTCAAAATGACGGTAGGTTCGATTCCTTACTTACAACCTGCAGAAAGTGGTACATGCGCTTTTAGAGGAAGTGGATGCGTTATATCAGTGTGTTAAGTTACTGTAGCTGTTAGCTGAGTTAGCTAACAAGCTAGTTGAGCTAGTCGAGCCAACTGCAGAAATGCATCTGACTCAGCTGGACGAGAAGTAGCAGCTGTTATCAACTATTATTGTTATTATCTTCCGTCCTCGTATATTCATCTTTATTCTCGTGTATTAACATGTCCATTAAAATGTGATTTATGTATATATTTTCTTTGTCATGGCGTGTGTGTTGAGTTCACTTGCAGCAATCATCGCACCGTATCTTTCCTCTGATGAACTCTCGTATCTGTTTTTTTTTTTTATTGCAGGAGCGGAAAGGAAGAGCTAAGTTGGACTTCTTGAGGAAGATCGAGCTTGACATCCAGGAGAAGTGGGAGAGGGAGAAGACATTTGATCAGGATGCGCCCTCAACAGTTGGGGAAAGTAATCAGTGAGTGAAATGTCATGAGGAAGAAATCGGTTTGATTCCAGAGGAGTTGTACTTCCTTTTACACACTTGAACCAGGTGGTGTCGTGTATTGAACTGCAAGACGAGTATGGAGGGAAGCATTTCAATAACAATGGTTTTACTTGGGAATATCTTCCGTGAACTGATCTGATACAACTGCAACTGCAACAAATCCTTAAAAGCTTTTGTATTACTGTGGTTATGTAGTAGAGCCTGACTGATACAGATATTTGGGGGCAATACTGATATCGGCCGGTATAAATATTGAAACCACAATGGCACCCAGTAGCGTGCATACCTCCAGTCCCCTTGCATTCAATTAAACCACACCAAATTACACACACTGATAGATCAAGATCCATGAATCCATTCCCTAGGAAATTGGTGAAGATGTCAAAAAGTGCCCTGTCTCACAATATCAATCTGGATTTCCACCAAAACTGTTTCTTCCCTGACCAATGCCTCATCCTTCCACCTAATTTCCCTGGTAATCCTGCTAACTGGCAAACGCAGATGAAAATATCATCTTCCCGGCAGATGTAAGATCAGCAATGATTCCTAAGATGTTGTTCTCAAACATTGTTTTTTTTTTTCTTTCTTCCAGCAAAAACAAGTACTTTGTCACCTTCCCCTACCCGTACATGAACGGCCGGTTGCACCTTGGCCATACGTTCAGCTTGTCAAAGTGTGAGGTGAGTTTGCAAACAATAGCAGGAAGCGTTCAAATTAACTTTGTATGACAGATGCTTGAAATGCAGATATCAAACTACGATCGCTGGTCTCTGAGTTGCTGCTGTTCATTCTTTTTTCTTGCAGTTTGGTGTTGGTTATCAGTCTCTGAAAGGGAAAAAATGCCTTTTCCCATTTGGGCTGCACTGCACAGGAATGCCAATAAAAGTAGGTGTTTCTTTTTTCTCTTCGATCATTACCTAAGTGTTTTGAAATTTTAGGAATGCCAATTGTCAGCTTTTCCTTGTAACAACAATAAACAATCAATTGTTTTAGGACATGTGCACGGCCGTCATAATCTTCCCACTTTGCATTCAACAAAAAACAACTGCTACCTTTTTTTAATGTTCTTGCACAATTAATGCAAACACAAGACAAGTGGTATTCATTTAACCAGCACTGTACTTTAAGTTATATTCAAATTTATATTGATATTTAAAAAAATGTACCTGATTATTCCCCATCCATGGCACGCACGCACGCACGCACGCACCTTTTTCTTCCTTCTGCTTTTCAACTTCAATATCATTTCCACCAGGCCTGTGCAGACAAGCTGAAGAGAGAGATGGAGCTGTACGGAAACCCTCCGCAGTTTCCAGACGAGGATGAAGAAGAGAAGGAGAAGCCAGAGACATCTGATGAATTCATCATCAAGGACAAAGCAAAGGGCAAGAAGGTCAGTGATCTGAGGGACCAGATTGATGGCATTTTAAACGATATGCAGTGGAGTAGATAATCTGTTCCTTAAAAATAATCTGGGTATTTTCATTTGAAAGCAGGATGTGATTGAATCCCATAAAGTCCGATAAACATATAGGACTTAATGTTTAGAACATGTCTCTTGCTCATGCATTATTCTTACTCTCTTATCCACATTGTACTTTTTTCATCCACATGCTTCACTTTTTTTTATATAATATTACCACCCTGTCTCTTTCCTCTTATAGAGTAAAGCAGTTGCCAAAGCTGGAACCTCTGCTTACCAGTGGGACATTATGAGATCTCTGGGCCTGAGGGACCAGGAGATCACCGGGTTTGCCAATGCTGATCACTGGCTGGACTACTTCCCTCCTCTGGCTGTTAAAGACCTCAAACTGATGGGTGTCAAGGTAACTAAATATATTCCTCTAATTCAAGCAAACAGCTGTCTTACTGTTTCTGTATCTGCCTGTGTCTGACCCTTTATTCAACAGAATACATAAATCTGTGCTTTGATTTACCTTATTTCTTTTTTTTCCCTCATGGAATTAAATGGTGCTTAATTATTTGAACAGCTGTATTAAGAGGCCCACACTACACAGCGGCCTTGACGTGCACATAGTCATGTTTTTTGATGCCTTATATGTATCCGCCAGGCTTTATTAGCCTTGAGGATAATAAGATCGAGAATTGAATTAAATAGATTGTACCTGAATTATGTTTACGTGTTACCATGTCACAGGTGGATTGGAGGCGTTCATTCATCACCACAGATGTGAACCCCTTCTACGACTCCTTCGTCAGGTGGCAGTTCATCACACTGAAGGAGAGAAAGAAGATCAAGTTTGGCAAAAGGTGAGATGGTTCTAGAGGTTTGTAATAGAATTTAGAGGTTTGATTTTTTTTTAACTTGCTTTGTAGCGCCATTCTTCCAGTGAAATAGTGAACACTGAGAAAATTAGGACGACTTTTATCTTAGTTGCTGTCACCATCATTGAATCGTATTGCCTGGGACAATGTGCCAGTGTCATTTGGTTTAATTGGGTACGGCATGGGAAGTTTATTTGTATAGCACTTGTCTTAATGTGGTAGATATATAACTGACCTTAACATTCTCCTTTTGGTCTCCAGCAGTTTCATTTATTTTTTGCGGGATTACGTTTTCTTTTAGTTGTAAATATCACCTTGTTTGACTCCTCTGCAGGTACACCATCTACTCCCCCAAGGACGGGCAGCCCTGCATGGATCATGACCGGCAGACAGGCGAGGTACACTCATCTGGCTCAATGAAATGAAATATTAGTTGAGAAAATACAAACTGTGATATGCTTATACGATCAATTCTGGATCCTATAGAGAACATTAAAAGAGACTGAGCTCCCACAATTGTATCACAGTTCACCACACTACTTCTCACATCATAGGCATTGGATTTTATATGAATAATTTTTTGGGCTTGTTCTGGCTGATTTATTGTGGATGAAGAAAATTCCTCATAATGAAATTTTGAATGCAATATTAGGAAAATGTAATATTAACATTTCATCCTCACCTGCAGGGAGTTGGACCTCAGGAGTACACTCTCGTCAAGATGAAGATGGTGGAGCCGTACACAGCAAAATTCAAGTCCAAAGTCTTTTACAGCAGGTGACAAATTACAAACACAGCTCTTATTACCAATAATTCAGGTTGGAAAGAACAAGTTGTACATGCACTTAAGTATGTTTCTGATACTGATAAATACAATACCACTAAGTCTAGATGTAATGCTGAAGTTAAAGCGTCGATGCTCTCCTCCCCGCAGCGGCATGAAAGGGAAAAACATCTTCCTGGTGGCTGCCACTCTGAGACCAGAGACCATGTTCGGTCAGACCAACTGCTGGGTGAGACCCGACATGAAGTATATCGCCTTTGAGACGACCAACGGAGACGTTTTCATCTGCACCAGTAGATCTGCCAGGAACATGTCTTACCAAGGCTTCACCAAAGAGAACGGAGTGGTGCCCGTGGTCACGGAAATACTGGGACAGGTACTCATTTTCGGACTCATTTTCTCATTTTTTCTAACCAAAGTTATTGCGGCTGCGTCTGTTCTACCTGTTTACAATCACTCAATCTTTTTTGCCTCTGTGTAGGATATCCTTGGCTGTGCCCTGAGTGCACCTCTGACCTCCTACAAGATTATCTACGCTCTGCCCATGCTTACCATCAAGGAGGACAAAGGTACGAGTCAAGGAATTGTGAATATACTGATAGTGAAGAGATAAATTCATCAAGAGAGGTTGTGTTGTTATATTTATTTTAAAAAGGTTTTTGAAAGGCAGAATAATGTCACATTATGCCCTGGCTGTTGAAAGGATTATTTGTCAATTTTGCTCAGAGCAGTCAGAATCCCCTTGAGGAGACGGATGTTATGCTGATTTAACAGTTGTCAAAAGGTTCAAGAAAATGCTCTTTAAATGCATCAAATATATAATTTATTCCAGCTCCTGTTGCTGTAGGTAATACTTGATGCACAGGGCTTGATCCCTCATTCTTCCTTGACTTATTGGATTGTTTTTCGAGATGTATGAGGAAAGAGTTTTGGAATGAACAAGTTGAAATGGCAACATTTCATTGAGGTGCCATACAGTCTGGGACATGGAAAGCAATGAGTGAGGGTGACTTGGAAATAACCCCTTGCCCACTGCAGCTCGGCAGTTGTAGAAAAGTAGAAATTAACATTTTTATAGCTTTTAATTTGTATAAGGTAGTTTTAAAGTATCACAGGGAAACTTAACTTCCTGATTTGCATAAATAAATGTTGTGCCCTGTCTGTCTCCCTTAGGTACTGGGATTGTTACCAGTGTCCCCTCAGACGCTCCTGATGACATCGCTGCTCTCAGGGACATCAAGAAAAAACAGGTGAGGTTACAGACATTTAACTAAATCTCTGCCATCCAGGTTTTCTTTAGTAGTTAGCTACCAAAAAACACTGAAAACTGAACCTATGCATGTCTGTGTAAGCTCAGGTTTGGGTTTTGTGTCGGGTCTGGAATTTGTGTGTGTGATTTATATGTTGTCTAAGATGACTCAATAAAAGAAAACAGAACATGTGTGAAATTTATGAGACATTACATTTGAAGAGATTGAGAAATTGTGGTCGATTAAATTCCTGGTTCCTGTGGAATGAACTATGTGGATTTAAAGGCACATGCTAGATTTTTGAATTGTATTAATGTTGTTCATGCTTGTATTCCTAAAAAGGCTCTACGAGAGAAGTATGGAATCGAGGACAAGATGGTGTTGCCTTTTGAGCCGGTAAGCTGATCAGCTGAAGTCGGTCTGATTTCATTCTGGTTGCATTGAACCCATCAGTTCTAGTTAAAAGACATAAATCTGAATAGAAATTCAGAAACTTTAAACTGTATTTTTTATTTATGTGTGCACACATATCAGATCCCTATCATAGAGATTCCCGGCTATGGGAACCTCTCAGCTCCTCTGGTGTGTGATGAGCTGAAGATCCAGAGCCAGAATGACAAAGAGAAGTTGGCTGAGGCGAAGGAGAAAGTCTACCTGAAAGGGTTTTATGAAGGGGTGAGTCGACTTTACAAGGTTTACAAGCAAAACAAAATGTCTACATAGGTCAGCAGAAATCCAGCCCCCCTGCAAACCCCATGTGGATTAAACTGAAGGTTTGAAGTTTGAAGATTCATCTCCCAGACACAAACCAAGTGATTCACACCTTGAGGCAACAATCAATTATTCATTGGCCGGCTGATAGTCATGTCTTGCTCTCACACAGTTTGGTTCTGTCTAGTGGTGGGGAAGTGTGTTTGAGAGCATCCTGAATTTGTACAAGACACACACACACACACACACACACACACACACACACACACACACACACACACACACACACACACACACACACACACACACACACACACACACACAGATGGGCCCTTTTTTACTGTCACATTATTATGACATAGTTCATTTTAAAATTTACAAATGAATCTGCTTTCACTGTCACAAGACTGTAAATCTGAAAGAGATGGGAACATAAGTCTAGGCACAATCTGCAGGGGGCGATGCAGCACCATATCCAGCAGAGCACATATGTGTAAATAATGAGTATGTGTCTTCCCACTGAGTCGTTTATGATCAGTTGTGATTGAAGAACAAACTGCAGAGGTGCAAGAATTGTGAATGAAATGCATCAGTATAAATGATATACTTCTGTGTTCTTGTCCTAGATAATGCTGGTCGATGGCTACAAGGGGCAGAAGGTCCAAGATGTCAAGAAGCCCATTCAGAAGATGCTGGTGGAGAGGGTAAGACATTCTAATCATAAAAATAAAGCATCACGTGTCGTGTTCCTCTGCCCCGAGATATGAGAAGAGCCTCGGTTTGGTTCAAAAAAGTATTTATTAGAAGCAATGAAAAGCTACAACATGGCTATGGGCACACAACGTACAGCCCCGGCCGTCTAATAGCATGGGGAAATCTAGAGTCGCCCCGAACGGACGTCTTCAGTAGTTTTGCAGATACGGTGTTTGTTGTTCATCGGAGTAAGAAACATTGTGTTTCTGCTTTATCGGCTGTATGTTCTGTGTGCGTAAGCATCAGTCATCAGACAAGACAACTCCTTTCCTATCTCCCTTTCAGAAGCTGGGGCAGCTGCTTGATTTCTTTCTAAGGCATAGGTCACAGTGTCTTAATGAGCACAGTGCATTCATGTATGTGTGATGTTGAATAAGGCTAAAGGAATGCTGTAATATATATAAAGGTTTATGTATGATAACAAGTTTAAGTACAATGTTATTGTATGCCACGGATTACAGTCTTAACAAATTTGAGCCCTGGCTTTATCTTTGATTGTGCATGGAGCTTTCTTTTGTCCATGTTGAGTTTACATTCATTTTAATGATGTTGCCTCTGTGTTAATCTATCACAGGGCGATGCCATGATCTACATGGAGCCCGAAAAACAGGTGATGTCACGTTCAGCTGATGTGTGTGTCGTCGCTCTCTGTGACCAGTGGTAAGTATTCTGATCATAGGAATCTGATTATACAATTGAGTGTGTTCATTAGTAATGGCAAGAAATCATTTTACAGCTATGAAGCCGCATATTGGTCTTTATAAACACTAGTTGAGTGGAGGTGAATTCAATGATTTTTCATTTTTCTTATGAGGCTGTATCTTGGTTACATAAGTTCATGACAAAAACATGTTATGTGTCTTTCAGGTATTTGGACTATGGCGATGCTGAGTGGAAGCAGAAGGCCGGCGAAGCACTCAAATCTTTGGAAACGTAAGTCGGTGACCAGTCTTCATGGGAGAGTCTAGAAACTATAATTTGTAATGTGTAAAAAAATTATGTCTATAGAAACTATAATTTGTCTGAAATCCAAACAACTGCATCCTCGTGTGTTGTGGTTTAATACAAGTGTAATTTGTGCATGTTTTAGATTTTGTGACGAGACCAGGAAAAACTTTGAGGCAACTCTGGCCTGGCTCCAGGAGCACGCCTGCTCTCGTACCTACGGTCTGGGTAAGTGCTTCATCCACCGTGTCAGGTCTCCAGTGAAGGTTAATGTGAGTGATCTGTACAACTTAGATTTTATTTGCGGTTTTCGTCTTCATGTCCTTAAAAAGCAATGTTATATCTTGTGTGAGGATTAAATTTACAGCTGTGCCAAAGAGGATCAGGAGCCACAGTCGTCTTGTGGTTGTCTTATTGTCTGTAGATGGAGACAGAGGACTGATGATAAAGCACATAGCAACAGTCCGCCTCTCTGCTCCTACAGGAATAGATGAGGACTGAATGCCAGCTGGCGCACAGCACAGTACAGGACAGTGCAGTACAGTCTATCCTTGCTGTGAACTACTGTAGACATTTCCCCTCACACTTTCAAAATGTGTGGCACAAACTTTCCAACCAGCATTACACATGAACAGGCTGACATTTGAGATTTGATTGCAGCACACCGGTTGTGAAGATTCCTCTCATTTCTGTCTGAATTGTAGAAGCAAAAAATACTTTTCAATGCACAAATATTTCTCGTGCGCAGAAAGCTCAAATGCAGAGATGCAAATCAAATGTGTGTTTTGATCAATGTGATCACAGAAGTTTAAGAGGCGTTTTTTCCAGACAGAAAAATGTATCTGTATTATTGTAAAACTATAGAATAATTTAAACACAACAATATGATAATAATAATAGATTAATGTCTTTAATTGTCTATGTGGGATCTGTGCACTTTCTTTTGTAACTCACGCAAAGACAGTTACCTTTTTGTTTCAATTAAAATCTGTGAGTAAGTGCATTCATTTTATTTTGATCTGAAATTTCTATTTAATCTTGGCCCATGCTGCTTGTAAATGTTAATGACTCCTCAAGCATGCAGTAAGTTTGAGTATTTAACCATAGGAAGTAAAAGCTCTAAATGGTATCGCTCTCTGGAAACGTACAAACCCGGTATAGTGGTGCTTTTCAGGTTGATCACATCGTAAGACTCTAGTAACCTTTTCTCTCACTTTCTTAGCCCTTAAACAAAAAAGTCAAAATATAATTTAGTGAAAGAGAAAAACAAGTCGCCGTTGTCTGTAAAAACCACAGGTTTGCCACATGTGTTTTGGTTTAGTTTATTTGACAATGAAGATTTTTCTCTCAGCTTGTTTGCCAAGGATTATCCAATAAATCCCAGGATTTATTCCATTGTGTGGCTGTTGTTCTTGGCACTAGCATGTAACCAGCTTTTACAGGGCGGCCAATACAACAAAAGATTGTGTCAATACAATGCAGGCAACAATTGCTCTTCGTCATTTTTGGCTCGCTTTTCTCATGATCATGTGTGTCTGTGCGTGTGCACGTCTCCTGGTTACCATAGGAACGCGGCTTCCTTGGGACGAGCATTGGCTTATTGAGTCACTATCGGACTCCACCATCTACATGGCTTACTACACTGTAGCCCACCTTCTTCAGGGAGGCGTGCTCAACGGACAGGGAGCCTCACCACTGGGCATCAAGTACGGACAAACACACACACACACCCAAAATAAACATGCTTAGTCCCTAACTGATGCTCTCTTTAATATGTTTTGCCTTTTCCTGCCGTCAAACATCCACAGACGTGTTTCACCTTGGGGAGAAATGACTCAGAGATAAAAAACTGAACTAAATAATTTCAACTGACAGATGCTGCCTGTTAGACATTTTATAAGTTGATTCGTCCATTAAGTTAAACAAAATATAGTATATAAATAAAACATACACTCAGTGATGAATGCTGCAGTTTTTTTTTGTATCAGTTCCAAGCTCAGCTTTCATTTAAGCAAACTCATTTCCCCTTCTCAGCACTGAGATAAAATGGAGAGAAGAAATGACACTGCATGACAAAAAAAGAGCATAACAAAGCTTTTAATTACTTCTCACCTCACTGCAGCACATTCACCCCCCCCCCCCCCCCTTTTTTTTTTTTAACCTTGACCATTCTTTTTCCTTTCATTTATTCGTGTTATCTCTCACAGGCCACAGCAAATGACCAGAGAGGTGTGGGACTTTATCTTCTTCAAGACGTCTCCGTTCCCCAAGACTGACATCCCCAAAGAGCATCTGCAGAGGCTGAGGAGGGAGTTTGAGTATTGGTACCCTGTGGACGTCCGTGTGTCTGGCAAAGACCTGGTTCCCAACCACCTGTCGTATTACCTGTACAACCACGTGGCTATGTGGCCAAAAGACCAGTGAGTTTGCCGACTTCATAGAATGGCAAATAAATGAGAGGCGCGATTTGTTGCATGTAACAAAACTCACAAGGTGATTTAAAGGTGATTCTAAATCAAAAGAAAGTATCTTTTTACGTGGAAGGAAATGTAAATGAATGTTTTGATTGTATTAACGTTAGTGTTATCTTGTCATATGTCAAGATTCATAGATTGATAAAGAAGTAGTTTGGCAGACTTATGTTTGTGCAGTAAATGTGACGCTAATGTGAGTAGCTGCTTATCTTAGCTTTAACCTCGAGGCAACTCCAAAGCTCACAAATCAACATAGTGTTTGAACTCACTCTCCACTTCAACTTGTTGTGTTCAGTCTTACGCTGAGTTGGTTTGGACACTTGTTTGTTACTCTGAGATGCACATCACTATTGGAAAATTGATTTTGAAAATATCACCTAGCTCTAATGTGCATTCGCTCTTCCGTGGAACGGCTATCAGAATAACAAGGTAATGATTGTAAAAGTGAGCAGCATCCTTGATGATGATAACGACGATGACACTGATGCTAATGGGAACTTTCTCGTCTACAGTGGGAAGTGGCCACAAGCAGTGAGAGCCAATGGACACCTGCTCCTCAACTCTGAAAAGGCGAGTGTTTTAGAACAAATGTATATATTTCTCTAAATAAAGTTATAAACTGAGGAGAAATAAGTTACTTACACATTTTAAACATTAATAAGTAATACAATTAACATATTTATATTTGTTGAAACTACTCTTCCTTTGTGCCAGTAATTGATGAGTGTTTGAAGCTGTAAAAATGTAATTACTGTGTGCTGCTCATTTGCATTTTTTCATTTTGCTTTGTCGTAGATTGAAACACAGACAGTCTGTGACTCAATGATTTTATTCCTCTGTGCTTTGTAATGAACTTGGTTATACTTGGGTGGGCGTACTTGAAAGACTGTGGCGGCTAACATCTGTTTTTCTATTCACCAGATGTCCAAATCAACTGGAAACTTCCTCACACTCACCCAAGCCATTGACAAGTTCTCAGCAGATGGTACATTCAGATTTGTCTTGATATGTGTCTCCCGTGTTGAGTTTCTCATTTTTCCTCACTCACTCTCCCCTCTCTCTCATAATTTTTTTTCAATTTCTATATTTCTGTCACATTTACCGAAAAATATGAGAGCAAACCCATCAGGTGTACATTTAGAAGTGATTACAGTGAGTCTCCACAGTGCACGGGCCATTATGTTTGATTATACCATAAACATCTTTTATCCCACGGTGAAGATAATTAGAAAATGCCCCGTCTTCATAAGACGCCCGAAGTGTTTATTGGATGCTATGAACCATTTTATTCATCAGATCCCTTATAGTGCGCCGCAAGCAGTGAGTTTCAGTATAGTAATTATGTGTACTTTAAATATAACGAGTATGGCCGCATACATTCAATATGATCTCTCAACCAGGAGAAACGAGATAATGTCCAACAACTTTATTGCAACAGAAATGTTCCAATCGCTGATGAATTTTCATGTATTTGCGTAATCGTCATTCCTGAAAAGCAGCAGCTACCGTCGGCCTCTCCATGGGACGCCGAGTTCCAGCGGAAAAATGTGTGCGCTCTGAACTCAAATATTTATAGGAACATGAGAGGAAGACAAGATTTCCACAGAGTTCTAAGACCAAGAATGACAATTGATGCACAGCAGCAGGATTGGTTTCTCAAAATCTTAAGTTCAGAGTAAAGCCTTTTGTTTGAGGGGAGCTTATGTTATCTTATTTCATTTCTAATTAGATTAACCCTGATATCCATCCCTGCTGCCCTCAGTACATCCAAGCATCAGTCGATCTATCCCCTCTATTCTTTTTAATGTTCTGAAAGAGCTGAATAATGGATAGATGTGTCTGTCGAGAAGCTGTTCCACCGCGGGGGAAAGGAACCCTATGGCCTGACAGCAGATAGACCTATTTAATTGACTTCCTGTCTAAGAGCTTGGAGTCAAATCTGCGAGGTTATTTTAAGTTTTTCAGACCGTGGAGTTTTCCCACTAAGTCTGTGAACTTCGCCTGGTTGTCCAAGTATTTTGCAGAAGAGAAAAGAAAAGTTCATTTCAGTATCGTAGGATCAAGGACTGCTTGTTTTATTTATATATATATATATATATATATATAATTTGAGCAAATCACAAATGCAATGGAGAGAATGAAGTGGATTTGTAGGGAAAAACTTGCATGGGAAATTTCTACAAACTTGAAAACTGGCATCTACTCTTCCAACCTACTCTTACATTGTTTGCCACATGTCCTTATTTCCTCTCTCAGGTATGCGTCTGGCTTTAGCCGATGCCGGCGATACCGTGGAAGATGCCAACTTCGTAGAAACGATGGCAGATGCTGGCATCCTGCGTCTCTACACGTGGGTGGAGTGGGTGAAGGAGATGATTGCCAACCAGAACAACCTGAGGACGGGACCCGCTGACACCTTCAACGATCGGGTCTTTTCCAGGTAGATGCAGGAATCCGTGTGGGAGGTGGTGGTATCAGCTGACAGGCCCCAATATTTATAGTTAACATAAATTATCCAGGTCAAATTTTCACATTAATTGAGGACATATACAGTGTTTAAATCTAGGAGGAAGCAGAGCTGAATTTCACATCCTTGCACAAAGTCAATGTAAATGTTAACACAAGAAACATAGATAAGTGATGAATGGAAAATTGGAATTGAAACATTTTCTTTATTATCATTCAATGGATTAGTCTATAGTCTGAAAACTCTAATTTTGAAATTTCTTTTAAATTATTTATTTTCAACAAACTATTGGATAATTGGACCAATCATTTCAACCCCGGTCAGCTACATCGGTTTATGTATTGTAAAGTGAATCTCTCCTCAAGTTGCATTGCAGCGTGAGTTTATAAACTCGGGGGGGAAAATTGATTATTCTTTTGTAAATAAACAGTTGACACTCATGTTATGAAGACAGTCCGAACCTTTGATTCCCTCGGAAGATCCTGACCTTGCTGAGCTTGTGGAACATGAATGGAACATTAGGTTTTTGCAGAGTGATTGAAAGGACTTTGTTTTTTATTTAGTGAGATGAATGCAGGCATCTTGAAGACGGAGCAGCACTACGACAGGATGATGTACAAGGAGGCTCTGAAGAGCGGCTTCTTTGAGTTCCAGGTAAATAGAAAAATGCTCTTGTATTAATCCTCGCATGTGACAGACAATCATGCTTTTCATCCCAATGCTATGAGATGACATAAATAGATACTCAATTGACAAGTTAAACAGTATTTGGAGCACAACATGCCTGAGAGCTCGTTCTGACCTTGAGGTGCATTCACTGGATTGAATACATTGTATGGGATAGTTTAGGAATCGTATAATAACCAGTGACGACGACCCTTTTAATATGTTTTTTGTGTTTGTTTGTTTTTTGTGTCTGTGCAGGCAGCCAAAGATAAGTACCGTGAGCTGGCTATTGAGGGAATGCACAGGGACCTCGTCTTCCAGTTCATCGAGAGACAAACCCTGCTGCTGGCCCCCATCTGCCCACACCTCTGTGAATACACCTGGGGTCTGTTGGGAAAGGTGAGATACGGATTTGGCATCATGCTGTTGTTTTCGTGTTCTGACGGAGGCTTTCATCCTCTCCCCTCTCCCTTCTATTTGCGGAGTTAAAACAGAAACTCTCAAAGGAGACGTTTTTATCATCTTGTGTCGACTAACATTTCATGATTACACCTGGGATCAACAATGTGAAATGGATACACGCTTCATGCAGTGGTGCTGATCCCACTGCTAGTTACCTGTGTGAAATAGCTCCCGACACATTTTCCCTGCTTGTGTCCACCAGGAGTTTGTCTTTACACTTGAGCTCATTTCTCTCTTTGCTATGGAAGGACGACACACACCGCTTCACGCTCCCCACAGAACAGAGAGCCAAGAATATATTTAACACTCAAATTTATGAATATGAAAGAGCGCTGCTGCTCTGTATATGGGCTTTTCAGTTGTCGCTTAGCAACAACAAAAGCCCCACAACCAGTGTTTTTCATCAATCATGTGTTCAGCACCGCGAGCTAAAGAGCTACGAGGCACTCATTGGTCACAGTAGTGCACAAAACAGAGAGATTGGCACTAGGGCTGCATGATATAAGGAAAACATGCGTGTTACAACCCAGTTTTGGTCTCCGAGTAAGGGAAGCAACACAGCACGGATGGTGTCTGGCAACGCAGCCTTTTATTGTAATAGTGCCAAAATGATTTACATAAACAACAGTGAACATAAAATGAGACACAAAGGGGTTAGAGGCGGAGGGTGACGCCAAATCATAAAATACACAAAAACAAGCCCTCTTCCTAAACCTTGTCCCTACTCCCCTGACTGACGGTTTCACACAAAAGAAAAACTGTCTGCTAATTAAACTAAACTATCCTTCATATACAGTTACAAAATACATTCAGGCTTCCACCTATAAGGCCTAGTGAACTAACAAAAGGAGTCTAGGTGAAGTTTACAATGAAATAAGGAAAATAACAAACTAAACTATAGTCCAACAAAACAAACCCTTCATCACAGAACGAGTGCCTCACAAGTTAACATTCACTAAATTTCCAGAGCAAATCAATACTCATTTGATACACACACACACACATGAGTTAACACACGAGTTAACACACGGCGTCGAGATGCACCAGTGCTGAAAGATCACGTTAAAGAATGCCATATGAGATAACCATGTGTTAAAGTGTTTCTGCTTTAGGGTCGATGCTATTTGTTTACAACACTTACTTAAAATTAGAATTCTGCAACAGAAGTTTCCTCTCATCAATACCCTTCCTCTCCCCCCCCCCCCCTCCCATAGACTGGTTCTCTGGTGAAGGCGTCGTGGCCTGTGGCGGGTCCAGTTGACGAGATTCTGATTCGTTCCTCTCAGTACCTGATGGAGACTGCACACGACCTCCGACTGAGATTCAAAGCTTACATGCTTCCTCCAAAAAGCAAGGTACGATATGTGTATGCTTCACTCCCACTCTACTTTACTGCTGCAACGGATTGTTTTAAGTGACTATGTAAATGATTTGGAATTTATGGCATTTGTTTTAACAGTTTTAATGAAAAGTCTGGCTGTGTTAAGTGTAGTAAATAAATCACAGACAGTATTATATTGGAATCTTTTCTCTCTCAGGTATTGTTTAACAGTTTCATTGTTGTTTGATGGGAGCAAAATGAGGCAGAGAATGGAGGAAAAAAAATACACTGTCAGTAAAATATCAGGAAGCAGGAGCCAAAAATAGAGCTGGGGTTCTGCAGCACTCTGTCATGTCTGAAACAGTGTACACTCTTCTTAGCAAATATGAATAATTTCAAATCCCTTAATGAGTCTATTCCTGTTTAAAAATAGCTCGAGCTTCGTTGAATAACATATTTGCTGTTCAGATAAATGATTTCCTGAATATTTAGTACTTTGCACAGTGTGGATTTGACCTTGAAGTGGATTAGGAATGCAGCTATTTCAAGTAGGAAACAATCACCTTCTTACAAAGTGAGGGGACTTGCCTCTTGAAAACTCAACATAAAAAACATTTGTTAAACCAAAGTGAGTTCTACCTGACTTGTGCTCTCGGGGTATCCCCCTCACCTCGTGTTACGCATGCTGACATGTGTAGAAATCACTCCACACCTCCTTTCAGCATGTAGCAGCTGTGGATATTGCTTCTACTGAAGAGATTATGTTTTCAACTGTCTCTATTTGTTTGTCACTAGGATTATAGAAAAAGTACTGAACCAATTAGCACTGACCTTGGTGGAGAGATGAGGCATGTGCCAGGGAAAAAAAACATAAAAATTTGTGGCAGATCCAAATGATTCACTCACTGTGAATTAAAATTTTTGTTTCTCTGAAGTTGACACTGGCCTTGGTGGAAGTCTGAGTGTCTTTCTGGTTGATATTATCACTTTCTGTCTCTACCATGACATCCTGAATCCTTTTAGACACACATAAAAGACTTGAATCCATTTTGTGTTCACAGCAGGAAATGTATTTTATTGTTTAACAGGTTGGAACTCCAGTACTGACTGTAGAGGGCTAGGGATAAAAGCAAAACAATTATTGAAAGTATTTAAAAAGGGCAACATCTTATGCTTACAACCTCTGTTATTTGTTGCAAATGTTTTGGTGCCACAGAGACAAAAATGAGGGATGATGGGAAAGTGTGTCTTTCCTTTGCTCCTCAGACATTGATACATTTAGAGCTGTATAACTGTCAGCTGTAAAGGCAAAACACATTGGGTGCCTATTAAGCAGCTTTCTCTAATTGTCCTAATGTTTAATTTATAGACATAACATTAATGGGAACACACAGTCACGCATACTGTTCAAGTCGACTTGACAGCTGTCATGTAATATAAGTTCACAGATGCCCGTCTTCATCGTAGAAGATCACACGCGCACACGCACCACAGCTGGCTCCTTGATTCATCCGAACGCACAGTTTGCTGCTTTGCCTGATGATCAGGATGAATGAGATGAATCTGAAATTCTCCTTTTCAATATAAACAGAAAGGAGACTCCAAGCCCCCAGCCAAGCCCTCTCACTGCAACATCTATGTAGCCAAGAGCTACCCTCCTTGGCAGCACAGTGCCTTATCCCTGCTCGGCAAGCACTACAAGGTGAGAAACAAACAAGCCATCATTCATACCCAGCATATTTAATATGTATGCAAAAGTACAGCGGTCCACAGCGTAGTGAATCACTGAAATACCTTTAAAATTGTGTCTTAGATGATCATGTTTTTCATCAGTTGCCCAGTTCACGTCTTTCTCTCTGCTCCTGTTCATCTTCTCCTGTCTTTATTTTTTCTTGGCTTCGGTCCAGAGCAACAATGGCGTCCTCCCTGACAACAAAGTGATAGCCACCGAGTTGGGAGCTCTGCCTGAGCTGAAGAAATACATGAAGAAAGCGATGCCTTTCGTAGCCATGATGAAGGTACGTCTGGAGGAGCTGGGGGGGACAGTGTGGTACTGTTTGTTTGTGTCTGTGTCTGTGTAAAGAACATAGACTGGATACAAAAACGGACGTAGAGCATCAGTAGCTATTTTCACAGGTTTATGTTCTCGATGTGTAGTTTCAAGTCTGATGTTCGTTTTGTAATTGATGGCCCCATTAAGAGTAGAATAGATGACCATGCTTTGGGGCGTTTAAGTCCCAGGTGTAGGTGAGGATGCAGTATCCTCGAGCTCTCAGTCAGGCTCCACCCGCCACTCCTCTGAATATGGTTACATCCGGTTTCATAAAACCAAGCTGGACAAAATACTAAACTTGAGGCTTCAAAACAGCAGCCCATAAACCAAATAGTGACATCACTATGGGTTATCAATTGCAAAAGGCACGTCCTGTCCACCTCTAGCGCGGGCATCATAATAAAGCTTTTTTTTCCCACATTCGAGATATTGAATGTCAGTCGTCTACACACACGTGCCATAATGTCTTATCTGTTCAAGCTGAGTTTGTTTACCGACCTAGAAGCTCTTTACACAATGTGTCTGTGAGGTGGCTTATCTTTTGTGTTTGTGCACAGCTTTGCTTCTGATTAGTCTAAAGTCTGCTCTGGTAGTTCCGTTGAATTGTTTTCGGTCTGCGTTTTTCAAAGGCTCTTTTGCTTTGTTTCTTTCACCCTCTTTGTGACAAACAATGGCAAAACCGTTTGAACGTCATTACACTCTGCAGATCAAGTACTCCAGCGGTTTCTACAGAATTTCTATGCAAAGTGTTTAGTAATGGAAAACTCACTTTTCTTACTAACTTAGTCTGTTTGTTTGCAGTGTTCATAAAACTTGTTAATTCTTATTCCCAGCTTTCACAATTTAGCTGCTTTGTATTCTAAATATTTAAATTTCTTTGCAAACCTCATTGCTGCTAGTTGAGGTGTTTGTTTAAAGTTTAAAGTCTCACAGTAGTTATTGTTTCCGTTATATATTAACTTGAGGTCAAGTTGCTAATAAATCACAGGGTCGATGCCGATTAATATTCCCAGGTGCTCAGGGCTTTGTTCAGGTGTTTCTGTTTTCTCCACGGTGATCAAACTGAATGAAACTAATAAATAGTCATGAAGAGCTTTGTGTCGGACCGCGGTTTGTCTCTCAACCCTTTGAGCTTTTCTCCCCAAGCTTTCCTTTTGTTTGATGGTTTGTTTGGCATCTTTTGTTCACATATTTTTGTCTTAATCTTGTGGCGGCAACATCAGCAAAACAATGGACATTCTGCATAATACTGAATTATATCTGATGTTTTCAGTATGTGGATTAAATATCAATTTTCCTCTTATTCTACAAATTGCTGGCATGTTAGAAACCTAGGAAATGAAAAGTCAACATGTTAACTTCTTGTTAATTTCTCAGGAGAATTCAGATTATTTATATGAATAAACGTCCATTAGCGAAGTCAGCATCTCATGTGATTCTGTTTGTGTTTTGTAGGAGAACCTGGAGAAGAACGGGCCCAGGGTTTTGGAGCTGGAGCTGGAGTTTGATGAGCGTGCAGTTCTGATGGAAAACCTGGTCTACTTAACCAATTCTCTGGAGGTGTGTTATCAACCAGTCCCAGCTAGATCAGAGGGGGGACCACATCCCCTTCAAACCAAATTGAACAAAGATTCATCCCCCTCGTTAACCTGCCATCCCCAGTCAGTCATCCCCCCACCCCCTATGAGTGAAAGGCCTGTGTGTGTGAAGGTGGACATCCTATAGTTCATGCTGCTAACTAAATCACTGGATCTACCGTTTTATTCCCTTTCTCCAACATAGTCAGACTGACCATCAGCAGCACAGGGAGAAATCCTACCCACTCTGGTGGCCATTAAAACACCCATAAAGATTTTACTGTCTTTGGCAGGCAGGCAGGATTCCGTGTAAACTTTTATTGTGCATGTTCACACCAGCACACTGTTCTCTAATGAGGTGGTGTCGTCCCCCCACACCCTCATCCCTGATTGGTCAGCTCCAAAAGCAAATCGTCTGAAGATACTGTCCAAAGAAATATCAACCCCAAGTTGGTGGAGGACTGTCCCCTGTGGGAAAAAAGGTGTCTGTCCAAACCAAAAGCACACCTGAGGGGTCTGAATTTTATTGATGCAAAATTTGTCAAGGTTGGACAATAACCACAAGCCACCACTCATTCCAAATATGTGCCAATAATTGAAGAAGTTTACTTGACAAAGTTCTGTTTGTCTTGTGTCTGTTTGTTTTCTTCAAAATTACCTCCATTTTACAGCTTTTCACCAATTCTGCAAAAGAAAGTTGACACAATCCTGAGATCAGCTGTTGGTCAGGAAAGCCATTAATTCTTTTGTCTGCACAGGAGCTTAATCCAGTCAAAAACTGAAGCCCCGAGATAAGTTTGTAAAACCAGCACAGATTTAACCACAGGAAAGAGGGAAAAAAAACTAATACCCTGCCTGACACCAATTCCCACGTGTCTGAACGATCATAGCAGAAGACGAATGGTCACAGAAACAACACCAAATCTGTCCTTTGTGAAAGAAACACCACAGGCTTGAGAGGTGGCACTTACTATGAACGATCAGCAGAGAAGTGCTTTATGTGGTTTTTGATTTTTTTCCCCCTCTGCTGTAAAAACTCGACTGTGTTGAATTCAAGCCTGTTCAGTGTATATTCAATACAATGTGACTGAAGAGTTTTCCTCTTGTTTACAATCCTCTTGTTATTCTGTGTACTCAGACATCACTGATCTTTTTTTGATTCAAATACTCTGTAGTTGGAGAAGATCGACATCCTGTTTGCATCTGAGGGTGACGACAAGGTGAAGGAGGAATGTTGCCCAGGGAAACCGTTCAGTGTTTTCAGATCGGAGGTAATTTCTTTCAGTGCAGACTTTGTGTGTGTGTGTGTTAGACAGGTGTAGGTTTATGTTTGATATCGCCGAGGTGCCTCCAAAGGACACTCGAAGGCATTACGCACTCCAGCCTTGTTCACCCTGCTCCTATCAGGCAAGTGATACAGAAGAATCACTGCCGCACCACCAGACTTCAGAGCAGTTTCTATCCAGACTGTGAGATTCCACTCTCTACGTTTTATGACTTGATTATTTATTGATGACTCTATTATTTATTCATTTTCTCATATAACTTTTTTTAAGTAGCTTTAAGGGAATGCATCTGTAATTTCTTTACACAATCTATTGTTGCATATTAAATTTAATCTTCAATCTTTTTCATTCACATTTCAGCTTTAGGATCTCATTTTGCTGCAGTTGCATATTTGCTTTATGCTTGCACTTGATTTTTTTCTTTCTGTTTGCTTGTTCAACTGTGTGCATCATTTGTGATTATAACAGTGGTTGTTGCACATTCAAACTAATGATTTAATTGCGCATTTGTGTTGTTCCTTTGTCTACCCAGCCTGGAGTGTACGTGTCCCTGGTCAACCCTCAGCCCTGCAATGGCATGTTTTCAACAAAGGTTGAAGTCCGGCAGGGGGACAGCAGAGACAGCCTCATCCGTAGACTGTCCAAGGTCAACAGATTCCTCAAAGGTTTGTAAGATAAACTGCACATATTCATTTACTATAGTTGGCAACCAAAATTAGTTTTTTTATGTATAATACACAAAAACAAATGTTACAACGAGGATTAAAATATTAACTTGGATCAAAATGTTTCCCAACAGTTGGATTTAAGTTTATTAGGGTTTACAAAGATTAAGGCTTTTGCTGGTAGAAGTAAAAAAAACACGTGCTGTGGCTCAAATGACTGAAACAGACTTTTAACAGCTGAATCTGCACAAGTCCTCCCTCCATCCTTTTCAATTCTATCCATCATTTTGCACAGGGTCTGAGGAAAGCAGTGACTTCAGTGCTTTTACTGTAACATGGACCTTCGAGCAGCGACAATGAAATGTTTCCCTTTTTTTTTTTTTTTACCTATTAGTCCGCTCATAAAAAAGTGGTTGACATTATATTATAACCGGGCAAAACCAAGTTGTCTCTAAAGGGTTAAAAAGGCAATGGCAATTATTTCTAAGAGTTCCATTAGCACAAACAGCACCACCACCCTCCGTCATATTAAGTAAATTACGATCATATTCGACTCACTTACCACTCACACGGTTTGTTTTGAACCTGCTCCCCATCATCGTTCATATTTTGTTTTGTATTTTTTAACATGTCGGCAGATGTGAAAAAGCAGAATAATGTTGAAGTGCATTAGCTTGGATCCCTGTCACTCTTCTCCTTTCTCATTTAAACTTATTTAAACACCTTCCCTCTGTGCTTGGTGTCTGTTATGGACATCCATCCACAACATCCTCCCTCTCTCCCTCCTCACCCCTGATCCGTCTGACTCCGTGCCTCCGTCTCTTACACCAGACCTGTCCAGAGTGAAGCTGATGAGATATGAAGACCCCCTGCTGGGGCCTCGCCAGGTGCCCGTCCTGGGACAAGAGGAAAAGGGGAAGCTGCCCATTTCCAGTAAATCTGTGTTCAGCGTCAACCTGGAGGAGAAGAGAGTCACTCTGGCTGACAACGGCCTCACCGTGGACATCGGCGACGCTCTGGTTTATCTGGTTCATTAGAGAAACGTAGACACACACACATACAGACAGACGCACAGGTACATGGTGGCACATTCAGCAGAGAAACATTCTGGAAAAATGCATCATGAAATATGATAAAATGGCATTTTGACTCATATACATCGTACACTGACTCAAAGGTGTATTTATGTTTTTATAATTAATGTTTCTGCACTTGCAGACTTTGTTACAGCACTTGGTGTTAGATTTGAAAGATCACAAACATAGAAACATAGTGGAATAACATATTAAAGTGAGAAACACATATTTCCAATTTGATTCTAAGATGTTAAAAGACAAAGAAATAAACATAAGTCGTTAGAAATAGAAATCGTACCAATACAATGTTAAAGCCTGAAACGTATCACTGATGCGTCGCTGAGCTCTCACTCTTCTTCATCTCGTCACTGCTGAACGCTGCCTCAGGGAATATCTGACTCCAAATGGGACCTTCTATCTTCCTTTTTAAAAACATTTTTTTTTACAACATCTCATCCAGTTGTGCTCTCACATCTGGGTTTGATCTGAACAAAACAGATGGTTCATGGTTTTTATAACCCCTTCCCACTGATACAATTCTGTGACCATCAGGTCTTTATTGCTTAAATTAGGATCTTTGATGGTGTGAGAAAAGCAAGAAATAAGCCAAATATCTGTAGAAGCTGTCGAATGGAAGTATAAGACCAGGATTTTTGTTCTGTTTGTTCATTGTCTGTTCAAGTTGACGTTTTCTCTTTGTGCCATTTTTCCTGTTTGATATGACACAATAAATAAGCAACTATTTGTATGATGGAGCTTTCCAATGTTTTCAATGAACAAACATGCACCATCTTGCCTATTTCACCGCTGACCAACCACTTATTTTTATGTTAATACATCGTCACTGCTCCTGCATCTTCCTTGATGCCTGGTGTTTTCATAAAGATGGTAATTTTTTCTGCACTGATGTTTTATACATTGAAGGTGCGACACGTCGTTCCCTCGTGTTTTGTCAGACAGCTTTCCTGTTTTCTCAGCGTGGGTGGCACATGTCTGACTTGTGCTTTTCCAGAGAAATAATAATAAAAAAAAAAAGAAAACATTCTCCGCCTCTCTTTAGTCTATCTCTTCTCTGTGCTGCTTGATTTCCTCTGAGGACAAATCTGACCTAATCTCATCTGTGTCGTGGTTTCTGAGGAGGTCTCCAGAACGTTGCCTCTGTAGTGACGATGGCGAGTCTGAGCTTTGTGAATACAAACTGTAGCTGTGAGGAGTTAGTTTGTAAGATTTGAGCACCTACAGCCGAGAAGAGGTATGAAAAGAGAAACCTCTACTGACTAAATTCAGTTAACCAATCTTGTTGAGCCAATCAAAGCTGACGAGAGGCGAGGTGCATCCTGAACAGAACATACTGTACGTCTGGCAAACTCTAAGAAGGGTTCAGAAAGAAAACCTCACACAACCTGAGCCTGGGATGACTGTTCACCTTTCAGCACAGCACTGCAGTGGCAGACTGTCCCTGAGTGGCCGGGGCCAGACTTCTCAAAGCCCCACAGAACATCTGAGGAGAGGACTTGAAAGATGGCAGCTCACAGACTCTTCCTATCCAATCTCACGGAGCTTGAGAGGATCTTCAAGGAAGAATGGGATAAACTGCCCAAATCCTACAGTGTGCAAATCTTGTAGAGGCTTAGCCACGAAGTCTCGAAGCTGCAGCCGCTGCCAAAGGGGCTCCGGCAAAGTACTGACCTAGAGATTGAAAACATTTCTAGAAGCATTTTTCTTTGAGTCTAGACTGGAAAATGGCAAATTTTACCTCCTGAAAAAGAGCTTCAAACGAGAGGGTCGCTTCTGCTTTTCATGAGCGACTCTTTTGATGTGCATGTGTGTGAAGCATCTGAGCCTCTTAACCTGTGGTCGTTTCACTGTGTCTTTCCTCCCCCTCATGTCTCCATCTCATTCAGTCACACACACACGTGCACATTAATGCTGTACGAGTCTAAATGCAAAGGTCAGACCACAGGAAATGTATGAACGCAGTCAGTCCCCTCTAAACGGGAACCTCTGGTGTTTCACTGGTTCTAAAGTGCGTCTCTCACTTCCCAGCTCTTCACTCTGCGTTTCTGCCTTAAGGGTGAGTCTAACATTTACTGTGCGTCTTTTTCAATACATCGTTTGAATGCTTTTGAATGTCATGGGTCAAGCAAGCAAACTGTTAGATTAGATTCCTTATTGTGTTGGAGCTTGTATTTGACATGCAACATTGGGAATCTTGAATTAGAATGAATTCCTAATGAGATAAAGTCATACAAAGTAAATTTTATGTCTAATATCTCACACTTCAGATGCATAGTACGTCTCTATTATGTTCCGCAGACAATCCCGTAAAACAATAATTACTTTTTCACGAGAACTCGGCCTGTTGTGAGTACTATTTGGCACAGTGATGTTTGTGGTTGTGCACCATGATGGGTATCTAACCCTCTCTGCATTTGCTACATTAGCAGGGGGGGGGGGGGGAGCACAGTGAAGACTCAAGACTTATCTCTGTCACACAGCTCCTGGCCGGGCCATCCGACTGCTGGTTTATCTGCTTCGGCACACACCCTCTCTCGCTGGGGAAGTGTCACTCGACCGCCACCCATCCCATCCCCACCCCTCCACCACCACCACCACCTCCTCCTCCTTTCTGCTGACTCCCTGCTCACCCTCTCCTCCCCTTCGTCTCCTCGCCTCACCCCTTCGTCTCCCTCTCTCACTCTCTCTGGATGCCAGCAGCTTCTACTCATGGAGCAGACGACAGTCACACACCAGTAAGTGTTTCTTTGTCCCTACCAGTGCACGGTGTTGCCATCACAGCACAATGGAGCAGCAGCCAACAGCTCATTCACTCTTTTCTTGTTTTAAAGCTTCTGTCTGTGTTTCTTCTTTCTCTGCCTCTGTGAATATCACTAAAGGTCTGAATGAGATGAATGCTAGAATGAAATGCTGCATTATCTACTGTAGTTTAGCAGTGGAAAGATACATGAGTGTAATTGTGATGCTGTGCTGCTAAACTTTCTTAAAAGCGAGTTGAACGGAAAAAGCATGCTGCTCTAGGAAACAGCCGAATGAAATAAATGAATTTGCGCTCACAGGAAGCAAGAGCTGACTCATTGGTTAATTTGAGTGTTGGTGACATGAATTTATCGAACATCCATCTAAAGATAGACTCATTAAAAAAAATCTAATTTCAGACCCGGACTGTCAGTCACCGAACACTCACCATCAGCCTTCGGAGAGGAGGACGCGGGGGGCCTCGCCACAGGAAGTGAAGCCAACCGCAGGTCAATCGACGCCCCTGCAGCGACAGACCCAATACTCACACAGCCCGGCCTCGGCGTCACCACGACAACCATCACCACCATCACGCAGACGGGGGGAGGCTGGAGCTCGGGCTTGTTCGACATCTGTGGAGACAAGACCTCATGTAACGCAGACACACACCGCAGCAGCTGCATCGACTCGCACGACGCTCTGATTCTTTATACGTTTGCTTTTCCAACTATGTATTTCTGCTAAATTAATTTCATGTAGAAACCAATTAATTCTGATCATACATCATTAGATTAGAGTCACACTGACAGAACATTTTTAATAGAATATGACTGGGATAAAAAATGGATTTGTACCAGAGAATACAAACTAACTGTGTCTCTCTCTTACACACACACACGCACACGCACACACACGCACACATACACACACACACACACACACACACACACACACACACGCACACACATACACACATACGCACACATGTTGTCTTGACCTTGTCTGTGCTCGCAGGTGTTCTCGGGGCCCTGGTGCCATGTTGTTTGGACCTGAGTTTGGCTCACCAGTACGGCGAGTGTCTGTGGACGCCTCTCTTACCGGGATCCACGTTTGCCATGCGAGTCGGGATCAGAGAGCGGTACAAGATAAGGGTGAGTGTGTGTGTGTGTGTGTGTGTGTGTGCATGCAAATAATACATTTGTCAATGGGAAGTAAAGAACGACCCCAAAGACACCAACAGAGAGATTTCACAAAGTGGTTCCAGCTCATAAAACCATCACAATACATATTTTAAAGGAAGAGACCGTAAAGGTGAGAGAAAAAGGGAAAAACTTAAAGCTACAAGTAAAAGAAGGTGATATGTTCTGTGATATACTCATATGTTCTGTTCAAGTTGTATGAGTGAATTCTTCCGATTATGTTTTTATGTCTCATTTCTCATGATCCATTAACCTCACGGCTCTGGACGTGTCCCTTGCTTCGTTGTCTCGTCTGCTTCCTCTCTGCGTGTGTTTCTGTGTGCGCCCGTGCGTGTGCGTCCACAGGGGAGCGTGTGTGAGGACTGGACCACGGTGTGCTGCTGTTACCCTCTGGCTGTGTGTCAGATGATAAGAGAGATGAAGCGGAGGATGAAGACTCAGACGTATCATGTGTCCACTGCCCTTGAGTGCTCCTGAGGAAACTGGAGACAGTAAATGAGGCTTCTCCTTCTTACAATGCAACGGAGAGCGGCGAGGACCTGCTGAGATTACTGGTACGGACAGGGAAAAGAATCGATACCATAAGGTTTGAACTTACTCTCAAGTCCCCCCTGAGGACGCCTTGGACAATAAATCAAGCCTGCGACGTTCAGAGGACCGGAGAGGGTGAACCTTGATTAATAGGGTAAACAATCACGACTTAAACCTTCTTTTAAACTGCTTGTGTTTCAGAGGACACCACGGATATATTCTACTTTTCTTTCAGAGGAGATGGTTTGTTAAGTAAATTCTAAGACGAGTGAAAAGCACTGAACATCTGATGTAACTCTCAGTCAAATACCAGCAAATTAAAAATAGACTTTATTTCATTTCCAACTTCTTGCTGTTTGTTGCTTTGTTCCTTGGTTTCATTTGACTGCTGATGTGATTTCTACAGAACTTGGTGGAGGGACGTTTGGTGAGAAATCATTTTCTTGCAGAAGCAGATTAAAGAACACATCTGGTATTTTCACCTTCTTGAACTGTTCAGTTAACAAACTAGAATGGCACTCAGTGTAGAGCACATACCAGTCATCTTTTGAAACCAAATTTAAATTAGACTTTTATTTGGATCTGCACCGAATTTTAACACTCTTTAAAAAAGATCAGTCCCCTAAACTTTCTCTGAGAAATAAACGAAAAGATTGTCCAAACCCTGGTCCAGATCTGCACCAACATTTAATTGGTTCTTCCTTGGGTCATTCCCCACTATTTGACCTCTTCCCTTTTTTCTTTTATATTTCGACTGTAAGAACCAGACATTCATGTTTGTTCAGCCTTGGTGAAAGTATGTGTTCGACTGAGTTCCACTGTTGTTCTAAACATGTTCACATCTTAACCCAAACAAGGCAATACTCCAATAACTTAAACCCATGTAAGCAGCTTTATCTGCTCATCATAGTCACAATAAGGTCATAATTAAAGTCTTTAAACTCAGTTGTATTGAACATTTTCTGTATGTTCACATCCAAAGGAGTGAAGTTGAACTTTTTTTATGCTTCTCACAACAGTGAAAGACTGAGAAAGCTCAGCAGCGACACGTCCTTTCCAAAACACTGTCCTCCCCCCCTCTCTATTCCATGAAGGTCACTGGCGACAGTTCACAGGGACATTTTCTCAGATAGAAAGCGGTACAGATGAGCTGAGTGCAAAATCTCTACACCTGATTTGTGTGAAACGGCCCCTTTGATTCTGTCTCGCATGCCAAAGGTCACCAGACACATTAATGTGTTCCGCCGCCCTCAGACATGAAGGGGAAAATGAAGTGAGGGAACATAAAGCTTTCTTAGACCTTGGAGAGCAAACTGTGAATCGGGAGAGTCCACATGAGGGATAATATCGACAGATTAGAATAAGAAATCGTATTCTTGAACTAGCCATAAAGCCAGAGAAAGGTGGGTGTCACTTCAGTTTGATATAAGTAGCGTGTGCGTGTGCGAGTTCTCTCAGTATATGCAGAACCACCTGTTTTACCCGAGCTCGGATTACAGTCAACGGTTCAAGTACAGTCTGCAGATAATAGAGCCGATTTCCATTTTCTGTTATTCTTTTTATCCTCCTGTTCCTCGGTTCACCCTCCGGCATCCAATCATGGTATTAATCCAGTTCTGATTGCTGTGGTTCCCCCCCGAACCTGAAATGCCAACCAGCGAGAAACGCATATGAGAATGTTATTTATACACAAAGCAGATGGGTCCTCAAAGGGCAAATATGTAATTTGTTAACTTCTACAGATGTGGTCCCCCACCTGCCAGAGGAATTGGATTGGTGTCAGAAAGACGGGAGCAGTAAATAATCAAACCAGAGGATATTCTACATGAACTCCTCCAGGAGTTATTCTGCTGAATGAAGATACATGTTTTCAAACCAGTTCTCTGCCTTAACTAACACTGCAGAATGAAGGATAACACAAAGGGTTAATCTACACGTGCATGCGAAGACAAGCTAGAGGAGCAGTCTGACAGCACATCTCCAGCAGGCTGATCGGCCACTTTATCACCACATTGCGTTCACATGTATAGAGACCAGATCGTTACCTAGTTACGCACCAAATTGCCCCTGTTTATTCTTTTCCATAATCATCTCTGCATTATTACCTCTGCGAAGGAGGTTTGCGTTTTTCAAATTTTCTTTGATTTCTATGAATGTGAGTCTCGATGAAAAAATTCAAATATATTTAGTGGGTTGGAATCGATGAGCACTATTTCGTGCAGATCCAGTGGATTTAAATATGGTTTCATAAGGGTATCGGCTTTTTTCAGCCACCAGTAACAAACAGGGCTGGAAACCTGTAACACCCACCAATATATAGCTGAAAACCTAAATTGGCCTTAGCTATAAGGCTTGATTTCATTTGAAGGCACTGTTGGGCCTTGAAGGATTTTCATTCGAGGAAGTGCAATTCTATTTTCTTGAAAAATTCACAAAGATATTGCTAAAAGCTTTATTTAAAAGATTCAGATTATAGTTCCTGCACCATTTGAACGCAGTGGTCTGCATATCATTTCTGCTGCTAGTTGTAGAGAGGAGACCACTTTGCATCACGAGGTGTTTTCACCCACCACTTTATGTCCCTCTGTGGACACTTTTAATCAGACAATCAGCAGCAGCCCATATCATACTCCTGTGTACCCGCGCAGATCAAAGAAACATCAGCAGACGAACAAACAGTTTGCAATTCAAAAATTCCCTGCTGAAAAGCATTCTTAAAATATGTTCTTATCTTTGTTGCCCAATTATATGGACTCTACTCATACTGATTATACACAGAATAAACTACAATAGTTTTCTGTGGGTTTCAAGATTATTACCAGGGTAATAAAGGCGGCGATTTGTTACTGATATGTGCATTCGCCTCCAGTGTTTCCACATCAGTCCAGGATGGATACACGCTCCTGCAGACCCTCTGTTCTCTGGCTACCGGGGGTTGTTAGTGAGCAGGATGTGCCTGGAGCTGAGCTGCCTTCAGGCATCGGGCAGCATCTTCCCCTCCCTGTGCAATAACCAGATGGTATTACTTCAGCATCACTGCCTCTGAATTGGGTTGTTAAATCGGAAAACTATTTGCTTTGCAAATCAAATTCCACACACTCCTTCAAACATTATATCTATATTGACACACTTTTTTATTAAGTACATAAGGACTTATTACCTGCAGCCCTTAGCTCCTTCCAAATTAGTGACAGTCTTTAAAAGCCCTCATTTAACTGAGTGCCAATAACATTTCCAGGTCACCATAAAAGGACAATATACAGACCTTGTTGTTAACAGCTTCATTGGAACGTCTAGCAGAAGAAATGGTCCCGATGGAAACTGATTCAGGGACGTCTGTAGCTTATCCAGAATGATGGGGGGGGGTGTTGGTTCTCTGGAATCAGATGCTGTTGTTGGACCTGCCAGCTCTTTGTTGTGAGCACCAGGAACAAAATCCCTCACCTCCTCTGCTGTGGTGGAATCTCAGAGGCTGACAAGTAGGTAAGTATAAAGAAAACACACAGAAAGACTTCTGAGGCTTTATATTGACTTACATTGATTTCCTGAAGTCTTACTCCAACCTTAACCATAATTACTTAATGCCTAACCCTTATCTTTGCCTTAACCTTTAAGGGATAGTTCACCCAAAAATGAAAATTCACTCATTATCTACTCACCTGGATCTCTCAATCACACACACACACACACACACACACACACACACACACACACACACACACACACACACACACACACCACACACACACACACACACACACACACACACACACACACACACACACACACACACACACACACACACACACACACACACACACACACACACACACACACACACACACACACACACACACACACACACACACACACACACACACACACTCTGAGCCTGGCCTTACGTCATCTCTCTTAGACACACATCCACTTGTGAACCATTAGAGGGCAGCGTTGCCCCAGATCTGCGCCCCTGCTGCCCATTCTTCTCCTCCAGCAGCTGCTCAGTGGGGTGACATTAGTCTTTAGTGCTGATCTGGGGTCAGGGTTGGGATTTCCGCAGATTTGGCGGAGCGAAGCCCATCCCAAGTCAGCAGTTGGACAGGGACCATAAAAGTTCTCGTGCCGCGTCAGCAGAAAGACGACCATCCCTACAGAGGCATCCGGTGTAGAGTACAGGCTGTTATGGACGACGGCCCCTCGGGGTGGAGTGTTTTTGTGGCGTGGGCGGGGAGGTGTGATGTATGCAGATGTATCAGGCTTTCCCCAGGATTGTGCTCTTCGAGAACTCGTACTGAGCATTTGTAAGGAGAATGCAAACCATGACACTGGCAGAAACACATGACTCCCTCCCATGTTGAAAACACACACACACACACTGCGTCTGAATAACAATGTGGAGAGTGTTTGCGATTTCCCAAACTGCACCCTGGGATTTCTGACATGTATTTTAACGTATTTCCCTCCTCTCTCTCTCTCTTCCCCTTCCTCCGATCGGCCCACTTGTATTTCCTCTCCTTAAGTCTTTTCATCCTTTCCCCCTCCTTTCCTCTTAGACACCCCACATCTTTGCCTCCCTTCACTTTTCCTATGTTGCCCCTTTTTCATTTGTTTCCTTTCTTCCTCTTTTCCAAACTCCTCCTCGAGAGAGAGAGGGAGGGAGGCCTGCAAAGCTGGAGCTGTCCTCCCCCTGGTGATACTTCTATCCAGGACAACAAGCACCACCTGGGGTTTACATAACACACACACACACACACACACACACACACACACACACACACACACACACACACACACACTCTCTCTCGCTCTTCATATCTCTTTCTCTGTGATGCTCTTATGTTCCCTCCTTGCCCTCCCAGTGTCTCGCTCTGCTTTTCCTTCTGCTGCTGTTTAGCCCAAATCTAGAAGCGTTGGCAGTTTGTGCAGCGGTCCGTGTTTTGGATTGTGTGTGTGTGTTTGTGTGTGATAATGGAGGATTGGATTTTTCGTCGCACCCCTCCGCTCCTCAGACTAAGCGGGCTGTTTTAAAGATTTTTGTTCTTCTTATTTCTTTCCTCCAAAGACAGACAGGAGGAGGATTTTGTTGTAGGAATGATTTGACTTTAAAAACCACTGTCATACACAGGGATTATAATACGAGAGATTTGCCCGCTTTTGTTCCACAGCGGGACTTTATTCTTCTCTGCCAAAGAATTTATCCTTAAATTCCTCGTCTGACAAGAAGAGGGAGGATCATTTCTTTCATTTCGGCGGCTTTGTGTCCTTTGAGGTCATCAAATTCGACGGTTGCCAGAAGCAGACAAACTTGGCAGATCCATTGGTTTCCCACCAGCATTAATCAGAAAAAACAAATATGGGCCATGTTTACAATATGGCCCGACCGAATTATGTTTTAGGGAAATTAATGTGTTGAAAGAATTAATTAGACCAGTTGATGATGAATTCAGTCGCAACAATTCTATTATAACGTGTTGTATTCCACCTTATTTGGTTTCTGAATGTTAATCTTAAAAGTAAGCTGAGAAATCTAATATAAAAAGACTTCAGAGCTACATTTCGATAAGAGCCACGTGTTCACTTCAAACAATGTTGGATGTGACCACATTTACACGTGAGCTGAAGCAACATTCGGCAAAGTAGCTTACGTCAAAATAGGTCAAATCATAAAAACGAGAATGGAACAGTCCCCTCATGAAACCAGATTTAAATTCGCTAGATCTGGATTTTTTAATTGGATCTGCACCAAATTGCACTCACTCATAAATATAAGTCCCCAAAAATATCCCTGTTCCCCCCCTCCATGAATTATTCACTGAGAAATCAATGAAAATGGTGAAGAACGCTCACGATGTTAAAGGAAGTTCAATAATAGTCCTGAATCTGACCCCTGATCTGGATCCACACTGACATTTAATGGGTTCTTCTTTGGGTGATGCCCCCCCCCCTGCAACATTTCATGAAAATTGGTTGGTTTCTGCATAATCCTGGTAAAAAATCAAACAAACACAGATATAAACAAGCCTCAAAATCATAAGAATTGCAGGTTTCAAATAACCCAGAAGGATAACAAGAAACACTTTGATGTTTTTTAATACAACAAAAGCACAAACCTTTTTAATTCCTCTGTTTCCGAGGTTAAGAGTAAGGGGCCTCCATGCATAACTCTGAGTATTTACAGCCTCGATAAGAGGATGTCACTCATTCGCGGTGGAACACCCCCAGAGAAGGAAGACGCTACATCATTTTCCAGGACTCATTTTCCCTCCTGCACAGATCCTTTTAATACGGTTATGCCTGGATGGTGATTTATACACTTCTCGCTCTTCTCGTAGAGTTGTAATTTTCCGCAGCATCTCTTTGAGCACCTGTGGCGTTCCACTACAGAAAAAATACAGATGCTCTCAGCACCACTGGCTTTTGAATCTTCCTCTTTGAAAAAAGCCAAAAATATTTTTGATGTGAGCTCAGATTGTGAAATTATAGGAAGGTTTCGTCTTTTTGCAACTGTGTGATCACCTTTACCTTCTGGCTGCAGACTCGCAGGATCCACGCCGCATGATGTCAGTCGTCCTAAATGTCCGACAGAGGACCTGAGGGGATAAACAGTCGCTTTGAAGGTGTCACGATGGCGCCTCCATTGCTACCACTTCAAAGTGAATGTTTAGGTTGTGATTTTTTTTTTTTACCATTTCACTGCATGTGCAATGAGAAATATTAATAGGAGACACTTCACACAGCAGCTCTTGCTTGTGCGTGATAGGAGCATTTCCATCCACGGATGTGAGGACCTGAATGACATTCAGTAGAGGGCAAACCTCCACCAAGGCCCATGCAGCAGTCCCTTTAAATTCAATTAAGCCAAAACAAATTTCACACATATATATCAGTCGCTTAAATATTCATCAACATTGATGAATTAGTCCCTGCAAGTGGTGAAAATATTCTATCTTTTAAATATTTTAGACATTGACACTGTGTTTTCCCAAAAATGTGAATTGCTTCTTTCTTGGTCCATGTCACATAATTTCATCAAATGCAATCCTGCTGACAAACAAACAAACAGACAAACCAAAAAATACAATTGAACCCAGTAGAGTGCACAGAGGCTCCTTATGAAACTGTTTTTATATTTACTAGATCCCTAAAAAAGCCAGGTTTTTTTTGTGAAATGAAAAGTAGTGGCCGAGGTAAGTGAAAGGTTTGATGAGTCAACTATTTATGTAACTTAGTGCATTTACATTTGATAACAAGTCTTCAGCACATCCTCTTCCACCTGCTGGGATGTGTGAAAAGGAAACAGACGCCCATTAGATGTTTCTGTATAGTCTGAGCTGAAAGTGTGGTATTTAATTCCCTGTTCTCCAGATGTAAACATCATTTATTTTCAAAAAACTCTCTCTCATCCCTCAATTAAAAGACTTTTTCTGTTTGATGGTCCAGTATCTTCCTACACACAGATCAATATATTGTGACTCAAGGTTTCCTTTATAGATCATATGTTCTGGATGTTTTTGGAGGTCACTTCGTCTTATCTACATCATTTAAAAAAAAGGAATAATTCATCATCTTGGGGAAACGTGTCTGTTTGCTCCTCTGGGCTTTTACTGTAGCTATTTCTCAGTGAACAGTGCCGGTGCCGGAGTCTCTGAGTAAAATCACAACTTGTCATTTTTGTAATTCTGTTTGCTTCCAGTCTTTCTGCTGAGATAAGCTAATCACTCCCTGGCTCCAGCTCCATTTTTATTCCAAATGCAGAGACATAACAGTGGCTCTCTCGCAAAGAAAAGCAATTATCCCCAAATGTCTTTCTGTCTTTCTTTTTTCCCCTACTCTGTGGTAAATCATTTTGGGCAAAGGATTGCAAATAAGCTTCAAACTGCATATTTCTTATTTTTTTATAATTGTGTTATTTCAGAATTTGTTTACTCCGCATTAATGCTACTGCTAAAGTAAAGTACACACAATTTTGTTTTTATTGTGACACCATTTTTGCCATCAGGATGAAATAATAAAAAAAAAAGATATCAATAAAAGCCTTTATACCAAATTTGCATAGTAATTACAACCATAAATCTCGCTCCAGAGTAATAAAACAATATATTCAATCTCAAAAACGGTGTCGTTGCAGCACAGGAGACGGCACAGAGTGGTGGAAACTGTCAGCAACGACCCGACCCGGGAGATTTACTCTTCATTGTCCACTGTATTTACCGCCGGCTGATGTGACATATGCGGCTCTGACAGAATGATGCTTCGCTCTCAAGCACTGGGACTCACTCACTTTCTGTAATGTCTCAGTGTACGGTCAGTGGGCAACAGTAAAAGACTCCTCGCTTTAAAGCTTTAAAAACCAACTCGGCCACTCATCGTGTTTGCCAAGAGCCTTTTCTGTGCAAAGCAGCATCTCACTTATTGAGCATAGAGGTTAGAGGATTTTTATAAGAATTCAGTCTGTGTAGTTTGCTGAAAAATAAGCAAATGACTCCTAAAATCGTGTATTTGACATTTGATTGATTTCCTTGATAAAACGATTATCTTCTGCCAATCTTACATTCTTACATATTGGTAACGTGCTAATACCTAGTCCACGTTAAACATAGGTTACATCATTATGTACTTCTGTTGTGGGTGTTTCTGATACATAAATCATAATTGCATGAACCACAAAGGCAAACCCCCGCCTTGCTGCCACGCTGCCACCCGTCATCATCATCCTATGGGCAGAGGACACTCCTGCAGGCCATTTTCCATCCGTCAGTCCTGTCACATTAGTTTCCCGTGTCTCCTGTTTGTGTTTCCATACAGATAAACCAACTATCACGTGACCTATAAGTGTGTTTACTGTACGTGTGTGTGTGTGTGTGTGTGTGTGTGTGTGTGTGTGTGTGTGTGGTGTGTGTGTGTGGGTGTGTGTGTGTGTGTGTGTGTGTGTGTGTGTGTGTGTGTGTGTGTGTGTGTGTGTGTGTGTGTGTGTGTGTGTGTGTGTGTGTGTGTGTGTGTGTGTGTGTGTGTGTGTGGTGCCTGACATGAAATGAAGGGTTGTTACAGGCTGGCATGTGTTGCGTAATGCTTTTATCTCTATGACACATGTGCTTCCACCGTCCTGCCATTGATGTAGGTGTTCTTTCATCTGCTGGCACCTCCAAACCCTGTGTGTGCGTGTGTGTGTGTGTGTGTGCGATTACTACATGTCAAAAGGCTGCAATGCCTGGGTAAGTGTGGAAAAATGTGTGGGCGTGCGCAGCGAAGGCAGTTGCAACGGTGCACGGAGGAAAAGAGAGTGCGAGAGCGAATGATGCTCAGTCTTTGGGATTCTTCACCTCCGTCCTCCTTTCCGCTCCTCGCTCCATCTCTCCCTCTCTCCTTCATCCCATACTAGACTCGTGTAGCAGCTTCGGATGGGATTTGTTTCACATCGTAACTACAAGCAAATCAGCTGCAGAACACTGAGCAATACAATATATACACTGAAACAACCTGCAACACACATAGAACACGCATTATTAGAGATATGTTGATTCGTAGTGTTCCTTCTGCAATTGTCTCATGTGACTCAAACTATTTATTTACTCTGCCGATAAACACATCAGCAAAATGACGAATGTGTGTGAGTACATTTATCTATCAATGTAAACCTACATATAGGCCAAATATGTAGGAATATCTTTTTTTATATAATCTAATATTTAGCTTCTTCATGGGTCACATTATTATCAGACCCTCGAGTCATTTCAAATCAGTTCTTAGGTGTCTGACATTTCTATTGATCCACTATGTATAGATCAATTATCTATAAAGCTTATTGTTTGAGGATCGGCGGGGGGGGGTAATTAGCTGGAGCAAATCCCTGCTGACAACGGGCGAGAGGCCGGGTACAACCTGGACAGGTCGCCACTGTATCGTTGGCGCGGACACACAAAGACAAACAATCCTTGACTCTCGCTTTCACACCAACTGAATCAACTTAACCTCAAACTGCATGTTTTTGGATTGTGGGAGGACGCCGGATTACCTGGAGACAACCCACACAGACAAGGGCAGAACATGCAAACTCTACACAAGCTGCATATCGAACTGCGAACCTTCTTGCTGTGAGGACACCACGGAGCCTATTTATACCTCATTAATATGTGTCACATCTTGTTGAAGCTTGTTAGTAGTATAAAGAATTTTGCTGTGCACCCCAAATCATTCTGTATCATATACTGAGCCTTTTTCCAATAAATGTCATTTGTAATAATGAATAAAAGCTTGTTGTAAAGAACTGGTTACGAACGGCATGCATTGCAGAAGGAAAATGAGGACGCTAGACAATGGCTTTGTTTACATGCACATAATAATCACAACAATGCCAATAATCAGACCTGTATCACACCAGTTAGGCTGTTTACATGGATTTGCTGTTCCGTCATTTGTTATTCGTACCCCAGCCTGTGATTAATGGCTGAAAACATGTCCTCAGTTCCACGTGAAAGGTCAAAAATCTCTGTAACATTCGAGTCCAAACCCTAAAATTTCCCTCATGACACCGCTGCGGTTTTACCTTTATGAATATTCCAGTATGTGCAGATCCAACACAGTGACACATGAACAAAGATGTCCTTTCAGAGAAAGACCGCCGTTTGTTAAAGGGCACAAAGCCCCACTGGAAGCACGGGATGTTAGTTTTTTTTGCATAGTGATGATGATAAATAATGAAAAATGCACAATTTTAAATAATTCAAGGGAGAGAGTGTTCTTACAAGAAACCGCTCGTTCATTCCACAAAATGTGGTTAAAATTCACATTCGATTAAAGCAAAAGGTAACATTTCATTATTATGTAATACTAGTTTTTACATTCTGAATGTTTTCCTCTGCTTTGTTTACTTTACTATCGGTCAGTGTTCAATCCTTGATGTATTTTGTGTTTCCTGATGTTGGATTTTCCGTTCAAATAGTCATTGAGTGATTCATTGTTTCTTCAAGGATTTTTCAAGAGTTACCAGTTTTTTTTTCAAGAGATCGAGCTGCAGGCCGCCTGCTCTGTGTTTTTCAGAGTACGGTTCTTGTTTGTTGACTTGTGGTTCCTCTGAGATTAGAGCTGAAATATTAGTCAATCGGCCTTAGGAGAAACATCAAAAATAATTAATTAGCAACAAGTAAAATGCCTATACATGTTAACACACACACAATTTAAACTTCAGACTTTTTGTCCCCATAAGAAAAACACATAATTTATGTCCCCACAACACAAGTAATACCTGAGAAGCAAACACACACACACACATACACACACACACACACACACACCACAGTATCCTAACCCTAACCTAAATGCCTCACCTTAAAATTTTAACTTAAGACTTTTTATCCCCATGAGAAAAACAAGTCCCCATAATGTAGCTGAGGAAACAAATGTATGTCCCCACAACACGAAGTAATACCTGAGAAGCACACACACACACACACAACACACACACCACACACACAAAGCACCAAAAGAGAAGAAATGTGCATGGTTCCAAATGTACCAGAATGAACAATAGAATAAAACATCAAAACAACAAGTAGCTCTGTGGGCCTCATTAAGGAACACACACACGCATATGCACATGCACACACACACACACCACACACACCTGTCACAGAAGGGGGTTCGAGTTTACTTTGAACTTAACTTTGAATTATGTTCTGGTCCATCTGTCATTGTGTGTGTGCATGTGTGTGTGTGTGTGTGTGTGTGACTCTTCTCCTGCCCAAACCTGAATCCTTTTTCTTTTTGTGCTGTTGTTTATGTAACCACCTGAATTATTATCCGTCTGTCTGCACAGCCATTCATTTAGTTTAATGCTGTGCAGGACATTTATCTTTCAAACGTCATGTACAGCACACGAGAGCAACACATGTTACTCTCACTCAGACTCTTTCTAAGTTTGTTTTGATGGAGTGAATAGCGATTTACCTGAATTAAAAAAAAATGTCATGGTTATTTTGCAAGATTTCGTATTTACATTTATGAGCATTTTACCGGCGGCGGTCGCCAACTTTGTCGTTTCGTGAAGCATTCTGGAATTTCCGTCTACCCCTTTGTTTTTAGGGGGGGTCCTGAATACACTACAGTTGAAGGGGTGGTTGAAGCACTAGATGGCCATTTCCCTTACATCACATAGATAAATGGGACAACACTCCCCCTTCAAAACCAAGTGGTAGGGCCAAGTGTTAGGCCTAACAGTAAACATCTATATAACCTATAAAAGTCTGATATTTCTACTGACTCAATCACAGTCAAACTAGTAGATCTCTCAACCATGAGCTGTTTGAGAGCATGTGAATGAATGACAATCATACCCGCCTCCTGGATGGAGTGGACACATTCTGCTTCTTATCTGTGTCAGGTTGAGTTTCCTTCTCGCCACCTACATGTGCTCACAAGCCGATTCATCGCTGGAAATGATAAAAATGTAGGTATGTGCGTGAGAGAGGGGGAGAGATGAAAGATGAAAGCTGCTTTCCATCATTCAGCATGATGGCAGGACAGCAGCCTCCACCAGTAAATGAATTACACCATCACAGACCCATGTGTGCTCGTCACATTTGTCACTTAGAGATATGTCACCAGAGCTCTTTCCTCACAGGTTGGTGGGTTCACCTGTCTACACATCTCACTCTCTTCTGTCCCTCAGTCAATGTGTCCACGTGTCTTTTAAATGTGCATCGATTATTTAATGATTACTATATTTCATTTAATTATTCAAGAAGCAATCAAAGGGGCTTTTTAAAAACGCTGATGTTTCTCGCTGCTCTTTCAGTCCAACGAAGCCTGTGGATTATACAGAGATGGCCGGTTGCTGTGATACTTATGACAAAGACAACGTCAGCAGATATAATGTTCCCCATTTTCAACATCTTAGTTTATCTGTTAATGACAACCGAACATCAGGTAGAACTGAGGGTGATGCAAATGCTTTTAGATATAGTTATAGACGACATATACTGGACCATTTTGGGGGAAAAAAATGATGCAATGATGGTGCTAGAGGAAACCACTATGTTTTCATCCTGTGTTTTCTTATTCGCGTTTGTAATATAGAAAAATGAAAATGTGGAAAGTTAGGAAAAATTCAATATCTCAGCAAAAGGGTTTTGACACTTGAGGTGTAAGACGCAACAAAGTGGAGACACGGTGAGAATAAGTCACCAAAACGTCCACCGAGACACAAACAATTGCGGCAGATGAAAACAGGAGCAATAAACGAGTTAGTTTAAGTTAATACATGAAAAAAGACATATTTCCAATCATGTTTTCTATATTGTTTTCAACACGTGAGGTTTGAAGGGTGTTATTTTAATTACATCATCTCTTTGCACACTGTTCTTGTGCAACGGTTTTCACCCCAAGTGGAAAATAAGCAACACCAGTGATTTATCCCAGTGAACAAACTCTTAAAATTCAACAGTCAGTGAATGGAAACATGTATAATTTTGCAGCTTCTGCAGAAATGTTCAAATTTGCTACTTCGATGTTACTCTCCTGCGGCTGCTGGTGCTAAAAAAAACCCTAATGGAACGAGATGTGAGTAACCTAATGGTTAAAGTGCAAATGCAACACCCACAGTTTGACTCCATGGCGTGGGGGCCTTTGTGCCGTGTCCTACCCCTCTCCCTGTGTTCCCGTCTCTCTCTCTCTGTGTACTGACTGTCAAATAAAACCCAAAATAGTCTTAAGGAAAGAAAAACCTAACTGAAATATGAACATGCTGTTCATTCCCTGAATATATAACATTCTAGACTGTTTCGCTTGTCTGTCGTGTCTTGTATTCATGGCCTGTCTGTGCCTACGAGGTTATGTTTTCACCCCCATCAGTTGGTTTGTTTGTCAGTAATTAGACAAAAACTACCAAATGGATTTCCACTGAACTTGGTGAAAGGATGGTACCAAGAAAGAACCCCTTAGATGTTGTAGCTAATCCAGGAATCTCTAATGTATTTTCACCAATATCGCAGTGTGAATGAATAATTCATGGATCTTGATGAAAAAATGTGGCATATTTAGTGAACTATTGCGGATCCAAATTAAAATCTGGATCAGGTGGATTTAAATGTGGTTTCATTGGGGAACAGTTGGACCCTGGTGGAGGTATGGCTCTGCTGGTTGCCATTCAGAGCTGTGGTTGTGTTTAAGACAAATATTAACCAACAACTTTAGACTCCTCCCCTGTAACGGAAAACTTTTTACCAATTGTCTGTATTGTCTTGGTTCGACACAATCTGAGGACATTCAAACAAAGACGCTGTGAGACGACTGAGGCCCCGAGCTCCCTGTGTAGGGTGTCTAATCAAAACATAGTCTTCAGAGTGGGAACAACTACGAGAGACTATAAATAAACCAGAACCAAACTGCCTGTCTGTCGACAAACACAGCCCAGGCTGGGACCGCACAAGCGTGTCCAATCTAGGGTGTCTAGGCGATGCCGACATCTTTTGAGGATGACATGTCAGTCAAGCGAACGGGGAAGCATGGAGAGCGATGAGGCATGGAGGAGACCGACTGGTAGAGGTGTCATTCAGCGCACAGAGGACACACACACACACACACACACACACATACAAGACACAAACATGCACATGTGGCAATGTGTATACTTACACATGCAATTGTACTCGGGTGTACACGCCCAGGGATGCTCACAAAAGTTACACATGGTCAACTGTGAGAGAAATGGTGCTGACACGAAGTTGGAAAAACACAAAATGTGAAGGGATGGGGTGGGGAAAAGGGGCGGGGGGGGGGGGGGGGGGGGGTCAGGTAAAGAGACACATAAAGAGAGAGACCATTTCAACAGGCGAGTGATGACAGAAAATAAACACACTTCAGAAAAGACACGGACTGTGCGAGACGCTGCGAGAGATTGTTGCCACAATGAGAGAGAGAGAGGGAGTGAGGTGCACCGTGGCAACAGGGATTCAATTACAGAGTGCTGTTGTGACTCCCACTCCCAGGGACAACAGCAAACACCAGTCTGTTAGGAGGCCTGGGGTGTGGTGTGTGTGTGTGTGTGTGTGCGAGTGTAGTCCTTTTGTGCATGCATATAGTTGCAGTACAATATTCCAAACATGTGTGTCGTCTCAGCATGGTCTAAAAGCTCTCAGGGTAACGACATCTGTGGTCGAGATGGAGTCCAGCCCCCGGGCCAGCCCGCCAGGAAGCACCAGGAAATAAATGACAAGCTCCACCCCCCCCTAGGCAACACTCATCCCTTCATTAGCACAGAGAGGAGCTGCAGCAGAGGAGACCGAACGACGAGACAGGAAGAGAGACAGCGATACAAATATCAAGAGATACAGATTGAGACAAAGATAGACAATTTATTTATGCAAAACTGGAGATGAGAGGAGAAAGAGGAATGAATGTGCTCCACATCCTCCTCTGAGAGTGTCAGTGACGATCCGGTGAAGGGGGGGAATGACATGTGCAGAAAAGAAATGAGGAGGTGAGGATGAGAGAGACAGAAGACAAGAGGAGGAGGCACAGACGGGTAGAAAAACACAGACACTGATTAAATCAAACGCAGGATAAACAAACGACAGCCAGAGTGTGTGTGGAGCCCCATGGATCTTAAAACCTGACAGACAGGAAGTGAGACCAGGAGGATTTAGGTGAATGTAAAGCATCAACATGTTTACGTTGTTGAGCTCAGTTCCTCTGCCTACAAGTGGAAAAAAAAAAACACCACCAACTGGGACTTGTGGTTTTTTACTGTGGTGTCTTTTACAAGCTTCCTCTGACTAACAACTTTTTTACTCATCACAGTTGAGGTTTATATTCAAATAAAAGTGATCATTAGACTAAATTGTACTTTAACCACAACATCTGCAGTAAAATAAGCTCAGATTTTGTCCCAAAGTGCAGCACTGCACTACCTTTGGCTGCTCTTTTACGCGCTTATCCTTTGAGGGTTGCATGGGGGGGCAAGAGCCAATCTCAGCTACAGTTACAGCCTGGACAGGTCGCCAGTCAATCAGAGGTCGGAGACACAGAGACAATTAAAAGCTCATTCATTCACCCCTATTTAGATTCAACTAAACTGCGTGGCTGAAGTTTACCTGGAGAAAACCTATGCAGACACAGGAACGACATGCGAACTCCACACAGAAATACCCTGATGGTACAAATCCTCCTGCTGTGAACTGACAGTGCAAACAACTGTTGCCCTATGCTGAGAATACACAGTGTTAATACAAATTGTGTGTCCCAAAGTATCATGAAATGTTGTGTCGTTTTGTGCTAAGCAGGGGCGTGCAGCAGGGTGGGCTCCGAGCTGAGAGGGGGCCCCTGAAAGAAGCTGATATTGCATTTGTCCACAGCAGCGACAAATTTTGTGAGAACCCCCTTAAATTAACAAACCAGCTATGTACAGCCCCAAGCCACTAGCTCTCTGATAATAAAAGCTTTGTAATTTTAGACGGCTGATTGAAGAGTTGGTTCTATGTAGGTCTCTTTTTCCTCGGGCCCCCAAAGTTCCTTCAAAAAGCCCCCGGTGACGAGAAGGCATTCGGAGAGCTGAGTCTGTGGTTGCAGATAAAGTTGCTCCATTCTTGCTAACAAAAACCCAGCCACACTCGACTCTAGATGTGCATAAACACACATCTTGATTTGTTCGCCCATGCTACACTGAGGTGCCCCCTGCACGGCCCATGACAAATGTAGCTGAACGGACAGAATGTGGCACCAAAGGGTTTCTATTCTGGAGACGGCCGTGCCAGAAATATGGATTTTGCCTTCGTACTACGAGGCATTTTAGACTAATTCTTCCATGAAATGTTCCGTGCTGTTCCATATAAAAAAGACCTTTCCCCCCCTCACTGTGCCATACTAATATCGAGCTAAGAGAGCTATTCACAGGTGGTGGGTGTAGAATTAGAAATGAAGGCAAAGGTCAAGGAATTAAAGAAGAAAGCGAGGGATGATTAAACGAGAGTAGAACGAAACCTTTTCTTGCCACTATAATGGATGATATTTACTGTTACTGTACACGTAAGGTCAGGGCAGATTCAAGGTGCTGCACGGACACATGAACATTAGAAATCAGTTCAAAGTCAAAAAGTATCATAACGATTAAAACAATTAGTTCAAAGCAGCAAAATAAAAGAGGTTTAAAAGAGCAGAGTAAAAGAGGTGAAGGGATTAAAAAAAGGTAAAAGAAATATGAAGGATAGATCTTTACAAAAATGTCAAAAAGCAAGTTAAAGAAGTAACATAATACATAAATAAATTAGATTGACAGAGTAGTGTTAGCTGTAGAAAATACAAAGCTTACAAAGCTAACGTTGTGGTCTACCCTGCTCGCAGCACCTGTGAACGACAAAATCAATAACTTCAAATGGTGCCTTTCAAAAACAAGTGTCCTTGAGCTTCCCCATCAGCTCTCTTCCCTGTGAACATGGTCACATCCCTGCAGCAGTTTAACCCCAATTAGCCCTTAAGAAGAAACTAAGTGGTTATAGCTGTCCGTTTTAAAAATAGGCAATTATCTTAGTGTTCATGTTTTCTGTGGTATGTGATAAATATGAAGCATTATCATTATCATTATCAGTTCTCTTGCTGTTACAGCTGCTTGTTTTCTTTTTTAAGTTATATTTTCAAAAAACCTTTTCCAAAAAAGAATATATAATATGATATAAGAATAAAGAGAGGTTGGTACAAAATGCACCTTGTATCCTGATTGCATGTAAATATGATTGTAATCTGATTACATTTACACCTGGTATTAACGTGTATGTGTCTCCATGTGTCCACTTGTGATCCGATAGTTATCTGTTTGCTCTGTGCTGCTCAGGCCACCTTCTACTGTCAGGTGCACAGGTCCAAAAAAAATACAGGTGTGTGAGTGTGTGTGTGTGTGTGACTGGCGTCCATGAAGTTGTTGTATATGGATCGACAACACGATTTTAGATTTGTGTTGTGTGAGGCCACAATGCCTCCCTGACCATCCAGAGGTGGTCTGGTGGATCTGATCCGTTCACACCTGTACCTTCATGTGGTCAAGCTCTGTCCGTTTTGCGATCCGATCACCAAAAAACACATTTCATGCCAGGTGTAAATTAGAGCATTTGTATTTAAACACATGAAGTAAAAGTGTGAAAAAAGGAATTTCCGCACACCGGTTTTCTCTAATTATCTTTATCTGACTGGGCTTCATGTTGATTGACAGAAATGTAATTGGCAACAAGTCGGCTGTTAAAGAAAGTAATTGTGAAACATATTGATAATGAAACTAACAGTTGGTCGCAGTCTTTACAGGGCTTGTTTGATGAAATAATACTGTGTAATTTGCAGCAACACGATGCTGCGGAAAATTGAAAAGCTGTAAAAGGTCCAAAAGATCCCGGGTGGAAGACAGACTGTTTATGGAATATCATGTTTAGGGATGATGGCTGCTTATCTCATTTTTTGGCAGCGATCACTTACGTCTGAGAGAAGTGCAGAGAAGAAAAAGACAAGGCTGAATCCGAAGCCTTATCTTATAATTTCATAAATATGACCACTTCATTCCCAGTCTGGCTAATGGAGAGCTGCCCCAAAGGGAAAAGATGAAGCCAGAGATGCTTTGGGAATGCATTAGAGGCTGGGTGTTGGACATGCAGCGGACCGCAGTGGAGATTAGTATAAAGGACGACTGTGTGTGTCCATAATCAGCCACTCATTCACTAACCCCTACTTTACTGTATAGGGTCTTCTATATAGAGCAACTTATAGTGAGCTCATCAGAGAAAAACCCTTTCGGACAGTGCTCTGGGTATTTTCTCTGTGCTAGTGGACGTCATGGTCGCAGGATTATGGTTTATTTTACACTAAAATCATCTTGAAATGTAGAAATAAACTTGTTGGCTGCAGTTTGAGCTGTGATGAGCTGCTCTGCTCATATTTACATTTGGGCGACAGGTTGGAATTCTCCTGCTGCCCTCTCTCCACTTGTCTCTCCGCCGCGAGCGCAATGCATGATGGTATATATTTCTTGGTGAGTGACCATCGGTTGTATATTATTTTTATGATGCATTATGGGAAACAGTGAGTGCACTAGGGATTAGGAAATTTCACTAAACAAGTGAACTCAGTATATAGTAATTAGTTTCTTTCTCTTACTCGCTCTCTCTCTTGTTTTTCTCTGTGAGCTTATTTCAGGAGTGGGATCGGGTGTGAAGGTGACGGGCAGCAAGCTGGTGATCATCTGCAATCTACTCAGATCGGCTCACACTCAACTTCAAACACTGGACTCCAACCCCACCACGCTGTGCGATCTGAGGCACAGCGGTTTGTCTCATACCAGCTTTTACTTGTTTCGCTCCTTAAAAGCATTTTCTTTTGGAGTTTTTTCTCTGTCTTCCACTGTTCCTGCCTGACCTCTGCCTCTGCTCTACTCCTGCTAACCTAAATTCATCTCTGGATAAAAGACTCAGAGGACTCAACTCTGCCCGGCTCTCTCCTGAGCGAGCCTTAACCCCGGGCTACTGTTCTTTCACCTGGGTTCACACAAATCTGTCCTGATTAACAAGTACGTGCCTTTTTGGGGTTTCCCAAAGCAATAATGGGAAAGATCATTTATTGTGTGTGTGTGTGTGTGTGTATGCGCGCACGCTCCAAACTTGTAGTTCTTAAAACTTGAACATGAACCATTATAAAACTAAACTGAACAACTCTATGCAGCATTAGCTCACCTCACTCACACTGTCTTCCACACAGCACATTATCTCATAGTAAATGAATGAACCTGAAAACAGTGCAAAGGCAATACCATACACAGGGCACAGTACTTTGTAAAAGAAAGTGTTTTCACAAGTGCACTAATAGTTCCTGTGATACTTAAAACAAATAGTGCACTGATTTTCTCAGCAAATACTGCAAAGATCAAGTTCTTACAGAACACGTCATAAAGAAAACATAATCCATCTCTACCAGGAGAAAAAGTTGCTCGGATACAACATTCTCCTGTACTATACTGGTACATCATTCTTTATACTTTGTACACTATACTTTAATTTACTTTTATGGGTAAAAAAAACTGTAGAGAAGAGTATTAAGTGATGTTCTTCCTTGTCGGTAGCCATGAAACTTCTGTACTATGGGAGATTTCTTTGATAAATACGGTAGGTCAAATGAACCAAGAAACCACTGTAAATAATAAAGTGTGACTTCTTTGGATTTCTTTCACCATTACAATAGCAAAGTCCACATGTCTCTACCAGATGATCTGTAGTTGACAGAAACAATCTGGTCTGTTTACCTAAGTCTGATTGATGAGATGCAAATGAAAGAGGCATAAATATCCACTTCTAACTGTCAAACCCAATAGGTTGCGATCATTTGTTTCATGAAAACAGAGCAGATTTTCATTTTAAAGACCCAATGATACAGAATATTTCTCTCCCGGTCCATCCTCCTATATCTATCCCTTCGTTTCCCTTAACAAGTGTTCTGACACCATGTCTCTGTGTCATACTCTTTCTGTGTTTGGTAACCATACAGATAACCATATGCACCTGAAGCTTTCCCCAAGAAGACTCTCAGCTGTATGGTACTGGGAAGGAGGAATAGACAGATCCGGGTGTAAGGAAGGCTGCAGAAAGAGGAGAGCTGCAGATGTGACAGTTTGGCAGACAAATTGGGTTTAGAGGGAGGAGAAGGGAGAAAGATCCAGGGACGGAGGGAGGAGGAGAGCAGAAATGGAGGTCGGAGCGGGGGAGGAAGTGAGGAAGGGGAAAGAGTTGAGGCCCAACATCATTGCATCGAAATTTATCAATGGACAGGAAAGATGAAAGTATAAATATGTCAGGGAGCAGGTGTTGTGTGAACTTACACCCTGAGAAGCAGCACAAGCTCCAACAACAAGTGAGTTTATAGTTACGTAAATCCATATTTAGTTTATAAATACGCTGGCAGATGTTTACTTGCTTTTATACGGTTAAGTTTGATGTCGTTTCAGTTTCTTCTGTTGTCTTATAGGGTTTTTGTATGTGTTAACATTCTGCAAAGTTAAAAGGTCCAAAGTCTGTGATAATGGGTGCTCCTCTATTCCACAGAAAACACTGCCCCTGAAACCTCCCGTCAGTCGTCCTCCATAGCTGAGCATTTACTCATAACACACCAGTCCATGCTTGCACAGTCGTATGGTCAAAGGTTCCCATTACCTGAGGGGAAAAGCCAGTGTTTGTTGTGTTAAACCCAGACAACAATAATACGTAGTTTTTTTACAGTTGGTTGAGTCAGAAATTTGCATCCTTCACCGCTTTTGTGTGAACATTTTCTCTCATCTCTATTTGAAAGTGCAGTTTTAATCGATGAACCCGACTGTAATTACTTGGGCTAAAATTGCATTGTGATACCTGATGCATGAGCAATCAGTGCAAAGCTTGAACTTCTTTGCAGCGCTAATACAAAACAGGTCCAGCACCCGCTCTCCTCCACTGATGCTTACAGCTGATGTTTGTATTTATTTTTCATTTGAAACGTATTTTACTTTGCTATCACATTCGTTTTGGTATATTTGGATTTATGATGTATTCCCCCCATGTTTTAATGCTTTATGGTTTTCCCTCTGATGCATTTGTCTGTTGAGAACTGTAATATGATAGTAAATGCTGTAGTCCACCCTACAACTACACTGTAGTCGGGTTTTATTTTTGGTGACATGGCGGATTATTGTTTTATTATTGCCAGTTTGGCAAGTAGTAGCTTTTTAATTGCTCATGCCCCAATTTCCCTTTGGCACTCTCCAATTTGCTTTGCTTTAGCCACGGTCGCATTGTTGTGGGTCCGTCTGAGTTGATTTATTCAAATCTTCTTTTTGTGCGCGTGTGATATCTCTTGTTTTGGGCTTATCGAGCAGGATTCAGGAGGAGATGGATGGACAGGCTAAGTAGACAGAGTGTGTGCAGACAGACAACGGAACAACCTCCAACCAAGAGATGGTAAGCTGCTTTTTGTTATGCATAAAAAATCATTAGCAAGAAGAGGGGAAATGGCGCGCGCACACACACACACACCACACACACACACACACACACACACACTGATAGAGAGTAAGACTTAGTTAGATACGGAGCATGAAAAATGGCAAACTGCTTGCCTCACTGCTTTATAACCAGTTGAGCATCGAGAGGCTTACCGGCTCCAGCAGTGTTTCTCTCTCTTTTCTGTGTCAAGTGATGTGTGTCTTGTATATGCAGTTTTTAATTATTGTCGTACATGCTCACAGGACTCACAAAACAATTTATATAATAATTATTAGATGACATAACGGCACCGATGTGTGTATTTGTCATTGTTTAGTGCCGAGGCTTACGATGGTAAAGTAAGGAACTAATAAAACCTGCGGCTTGAAGATTCAGGAGCCTTTTGCAAAACAAATATGAGCTTATTCGTGTGATTGTGTGATTTCTCTGGTGTGATCCCACTGTTCAATTCTCATGTTATTGGGTGATATCCCTCTAAAGGTCATGAGTGGATTTGTCTGGAGCCAGTGTGATGTAGACACAGCAGAGAGGTGGGAGAGTATTCAGACTTTATTTTCCTCTCAGTTGATTTTTTTTTTTACTGGCTTCTACAATTTCATATCCTCAGTGAACTTTAATGACTGTTCTGTGAACTATAACAAAGTAAGGTAGAAAACAACTCAATCTTGTCTTTTATTCGACTCTAATATTTCCTTAGGGCCGTGGCATCAGAACTAACAGAGGGAAAAGTGACCTCTGAACGGGGAGACCTGCACAGAGCGAAGATTATCACTGGGCTGGAAAGATGATACCAGTTCTTGCTACATAAATAATGGGATTCTACAAACAGGGTGAAGCCCAGCGCGGCGCCCCAGCCACAAGCTGTCATCTCCACCATTATTAGACCAATTATAATACTGAATGGAAAAGGAGAGAGAGAGAGAAAGAACGGAGCGAAATTGAGAAAGACAACGTGGATGGAAAACAAATGTGACACCTGTGGGAGTTCATTGGCAAAAACTGCATAAATCACAAAGTCGTTTTCAAGACCTTAGACTTAATATGGCAGGTGATGTATGGGAACAGGTAGAGGAATCCCAAAATAGGTATGAAGAGTTGTTTCTGACATGCGATTTCATGGTGTAACATTTCTTTCAAAAAACCGACCTCTTCATCAGGACACAGCTACTTGCTGGTTTTATGAAACATGGCCCACTTATAGAGTTACAGTCTTTCTGAGAGGTTTCCTCTTTTCGCACACTGTGCATGCCCAGATTCTTCACAAGCAAGGGATGTTCACCGCTGAAGCAGAGACAATAGCCAGAGTTAGAAGTGAGCCTCGGGGAAAGTCGTCTTCGAGCAGTCGTCGTGTTCATTCACTTCCTGTCCTTCTGTGTCACCTGCTGCTTTTACTGTCTGGCCCGCTCTAACATTTTACACCTGTGTCTTATTGCCTCTCCTCTCCCTAGAATATTTGTCTCTGTGGTTCCTTTCTGTTGTACCACATGTTGCTACCAGCGGTCCAGCCTTGAGTCTTTGGAAGTGTTTGCCTGTGAGTTTTGCTGACCAGAGTAAAAACTATGTTTTTTGTATTTGAGTCCTACCTGTGGTTCACCACTTGTTTCCTATATTTGGTTTGACTAACTCCGACTGCTTTCATATTTGCTTTGGTTAAACTTTGAAATGCACTCAGAAGCCCATCAATCGCTTTACCAGAGCTGCGGCTGTGTAGATTCCCAGTCACTGAACTGAAACACGATCCCCGACTTTGGGAATGCGAAGTGCTGTCACTGTAACAAACGCACCAAACTCCTAATGCCACAGAATAACCACAGTTTTGTGTTGCTCTTGAACTTGCTGGGTCGGATTATGGCATTTTAACCTGTGACAATCAGTCAGGCCGACTAGTGAGAGGTCGCACCCGATGTTCACACAGCGCAAGAATAGTCATTCGCAGCTCGGAGTGGGAATGAGAGACATTTGAAGCTAAGATGCAGTCGAGTGGTTTTAAAGTAGACTGAAGCCATTTTCAGACATGACCTGCAGATAAATTCCAGAGAATTGGTTCCGGACTTTATCCAAAGCTTTCCTTTCACACATGCACAACACAGCGGGAAGGTCATCACAACAGCAACAAATCCTCTGCATTATTGAGGCAAGAGGTGGAGCCGCCGGGTGAAGCAAGCGAAGGAAGGAAGGAGGTAATAATCCTTTGTCAGTGTCTTCTACGTCTGTGTCTCCGCTTTTTCACCGGGAGATTTTCTTTTTCCGTCTCTCGCTCGCAGTGAATCAAGTGGGGGATCCCCTGCTATGTTCTCAACTCAGATTCTACGAGCTTTATGCAGACTTTATACCTTTATATACTTTATACCAGGGGGCCGGGTGTAGAGAGTCTGCAGAAACTCCAGAGGCTCTCACTCGGACATTTGCGTTCACACATGCACCTCCTCTGGAGAAAGTGCATGTCTGAAATCAGCTTAAATAATCAACTATTTCGTGGTGACATCGTCATTAGTTCAAACTTTCCTCTCTTCACCGGCAGTATCTTGTCTAAAGCCCTTGTTGCTTCAACCAAACGCTTGTGGAGTAATTCGATACATTTATCAAAGACTTATAAGCAGCCCTCTGTTCAGTATGCACCAAAACGCTTGAACACATGGCTCAGCCTCCTCAACAGCTGTGGTAGCTGTACTAGGATTCAGAGAAGACGCACAGAGAAGACGCACGTCATCACGGAAGTATATAAGAATGTTTGTAAATAAATGTGTTGGTGTTGGACCATTCTAATCTGCAGCCTTTTGTGTCACCACCATTGTGTTTATATTGGACTAAGCATTATCTGTTTACTTGATTTCACTCCGGAGTAAACTCCATCTTCTCAAGTGACATCTGCCACAGCATTTTTCTCTCTTTGCAAAGCAGCCAGACCCTCTTGAAAATCATTAAATGGAGGCTAAGGCAGCCAAACGCTGCTTCAATTTCCTTTGCGACTTTAGCTTTTTTTTGGAAACAAACAAACAACCCAACTATTAAATCAGGCACAGATTTAAACATAATTCCAAGGGCAGAAATGGTGTTAAAATTGTACCTGACCTTTTTGTATTCACCTCACCAAGCTGGACCTGGCTCGGTCATTTCCGACCCTGGCTACTGCAGACATGTCCAGATTTGTGTGCAGCTTTATTAGCTCAGGTCGCAGTAAGGATCTATATTGTTTCCTCCGCCAAGGAGGTGGGGTTTGATTGGTGTTTGTTTGTTTATTTGTCTGTTAGCAGCTGATTCCCACAAATCTTGGTAAATGGGGGGTGGATGTCAGGGAAGAAACCATAAAATGTCGCGCAAATCTGGATGACAGAGGATAGGGTGTTTTTCTCCCAAGCAATAATTCATGGATCTTTATGAAATAAAATCTGGTATATTTATGGAACTGGCATCTATGAGTGTGTACAATTTGGATTGGTGTGATTCAATTTAAGTGGACTGCTGGACCTTGGCAGTGGAATGTGCCCACCAGCATTTTATCTCATCTGCGATTGATAGAGTTCATCTGAGTTGTTGTCTCATTCGCTGAGAACGTTTTTAATTGCTGTATGGAAGGGGAAGCAATAAAGCAAAGGTGAGGTGATAAAGCACAGGTACTCACCCCACGATCATCACTCACAAATACATCTCATGCAGGTAAATGGCACGGCCTCTCATTCTCTCTCCTCTGATAATTTACCTTCCGTTCCCACCTGCTTCACACTTGTCTGTGATTATATAGGATATAACTATCGAACCTCTCAGTCAACCCAGTGCTGGTCCCACTCTGCCATCCCATCCATCACACTTGCTTTGGTAACTATTGCTTCGTAGCTGTTTCGAATTGTTAATACCCCTGTTGGTTTTATTATGCTCTTGGATGCATGATGTTTTTCTCAAACTATGAACTAGATTTAATGAGACTGTAGCACACGGTGTAACTTGCACAGAATGGCCACTGCACCGAAGCACTGATCAAACAATATTCAAGATGTCTGAATAGAGTTTTGACTCTTTGAAGTTCCTGCCTGATTAAATTTGTTAGTTTAAGAGAGATGTCAATTCACATTGCACCAGACATTTATCAGTCTATCACTATGTTAAGTATCTGGCCTACAGAAACAGTTTGACATTTTAATACCCAGGTTCAACAAGGATGAATTATGTATTTGTCTGTGACATCCTCTGCTATGCTAATCAGGCAGATTTGCCCGTCTCAAGTTAGGCTGATATATTCTGACAAGTCAACTGCACAGTGGTTTCAAATAGAAAGTGAAAACTAATGAGATAGCTATCGTTTGAGTAGAATAACTCCTATGTGGGAATTTAGGATTTCACTTGACGCAATGTAGAGGGAATTTGCTCCGTTGTCATAAAGAGGGTTTGGGTGTCGTCTTGTGACGTACAGTATAAGTCAATTCAGATTCATGCAGTTTCCAGTCATCTTGTTCTTTCACTGATGCAGCCTCTCCCCAAGCTGCAGTTTTCTTTTCAACCCCAGTCCTGGCGGCTGGGTGCAGCAGACGTCTAACGGTGTTGAAAGAGGCCCGCTGGGATGCTTCAGGTGGAGCTGGTTGATTTGGCAGCGTCCGTCGTGGTCGGTTGGAAATCTCATCATCCACTCTTTGTAACCACTGGTGCAGAATGAACCTCTCTTCTCTCTCTCCTCCACTTCACTAATGGAACCTTTAGTTCTGTGAACGAAGGGCTTCACCACTGAGCCTTTATGTTGTCTCTGGTGCTTATAGAATGGGAGCATGCCATTTTCTCCTGTAAGTACCAGATGTCAGGTGCGGTTGCAGCCGGTGGCACGCCATCAGTACAAACACGGCAATCAGTGCTTGAACAATTAAAGCTAAATATAGACATCAGTCAATGATGTGGAAGCAATAGCTCCCCTTACATCTTGCGTTCTGTCCAATGAATTTGATATTGCTAGTTAGCATTCATCTTGTAAATGACTTCGCCCTAATGGCTGCAGTAGGCTATTGTCATTATCGTTTATGTCATTTTTATGGGTGTGTGTATGTGGCCCACTTGATGGAGGCCGATAGATAAAGGCTGGAACTTGTCATGAAGAGGTGGGAGCAGAATTGTTGATGTTGGCACAATCCTGGGATTTTTAACGGGTAATAGCTAAAGGTGTTCAATCTGCCCTCGACTCAGCTTTTCCTTTCAAAGCATGAAGATGTCGCTGTCGTTCATAAATAAGAAAACTATACTGTGATTTATCAAACTAGTGTGGCTTTAATCTCCAACCTGTACCCACATGCTCACTACACAAGTTATACTGGCCCCTGCATCACCACATGCCACCGGGTCGCAGCTCTTGTCATTACGGCCTTTTCGAAATGTTCAATGTACAATTATCTACAATAACCTATTTAGTTTGCATATGTCGCCATGATAACTGCATAATTATCATGGTCATTATTATCTGTGAATACTCTTTGATGCCAACTAAAATATTTCAACAGCTATTTGATTGATTGCTATGAAACTTTGTACACACGATCATGGTGCCCAAAGGATTCAAAATCCAAGTGATGTTGGTCGTCCTCTAATATTTTTGCCTTTTAGTAATGTATATTTACAATTATGCCTGCAACCCCCAAATGGATAAGTGCTACGGTGAATGAATGAGTGAATCAGATGGATTGCTATAAAATGTTGTATCACCATGAGGTTGACATCTGTGAGTGAAATGTCTTCAAGACTTTTGACTTCAGGCTCTTCTCAGGATAACTGACTGACTAGTGGCTTGTGCAAGAGGTGCAGTACTTTGGTTTTTGACCTGCAAGTCTAATGACTTTCCCACCAGCCTCTGCTGTGCTTTCTGTGCTACTAAATAATGTCAAACTAAGATTAGATTTTTGCTTCACATAGCTGCTAACCTGTAGAGTATTAAGTCTTATTAAAGGTTCTTAAATTCTCTTTTTAACTTGTGCAAGCTCTAATCAAAATCCTGTTTGTTTACACACGTTGGTTCATTATTAACCTCACTTCACAAGCCCCTGCAACAAATAATTTCCGAGAGCAGAGTATAAGAGTAGGATTCCAGCTGGTTCCCTTCCCTTATTCCCTCGCTCCTGTCCCGAATCTCATTTTAGCCGGTATTGCAGTTGGTGGAGACAGTCATGCATCATCTTTTGAGAGGGAGTGAAATTAGAGTGGGGTGGAGAGGTCACAGGAGGAGCCCTGTGTAGCACCCGAACTGCAGGTTTCTGCATGAACTGAAGTTTTCCAGGGAGCCGCGCACCATCAACACAACCATACAGCTAATTAAAGTGAGATAGTGTATCAGTCCCAGTGAAATATTAAATATTAACTTGACTGTGACTTGCAACATCTATCATTTGATAGACACTGTAATTAAGATAATGCAATTTAAATACATTAGCAGTTCTATTTAAAACATTGCTGCTGTGGAGGAGATTTTCAAAATGACAGTCTAATCTAATTCAGTGCAGAGGGTTTCTGCTTGGTCATCAATTTAGTCTCTTTGTAAACTGTGTAAAGTCGGATTGTAACTCAGACTTTGTTTTCATGTTTAAATTGAGTCATTTATATGTTAATTGCTAATAAGCCGGGTGCTTTTTGTGGTGAATCTGTGCCCAATTCCATGTCAACAGCTGTTGCAGTGATAAGGGAATCCAAAATGATTCACACAGTCAGGAGACAGCTGTCAGAAAACGTATTATTTGTCTTGGCTGTGTTGGGTACAGACCAAAAAACACCTTAAGTAACCTCCAAGGCCAAAGTGTCCCACAGGTGAGATGGTCTGTGTGTGATCTCTACTTTATTACAACCGTTCAGACAGTCAGTAAACAACCGGCAGTCAGTAAACACTGTAGAAAGCTGTACATGCAGCATTCTCCCCTGCAAACCCTTAGGACACGCCCATAGTTTCCACGTTTGAGCAGCCCGCAAATCCTTTAAAAAAGAAATATTTAAATAGTAATGATCCCTGTTGCAAAAATGCAAATAATAATGTAATAAATAATACAATAATGCAACAATATTAAACAAATCTTGGAAAAACAACTTATTTCCTTGTTAACCTCTACTGCTCCCTATTTACAGCCTATAAACTTGTGCCACTACAATCCCGGTATCCATCATCTTTACCACTTCTCCTTTGAGGGTCATGACAACAACCTTTCACACTCAAATTCACACCTACAGTCACGTTAGAGTCTCTGATTATCCAGGATGTAAACCTGGAACTGATTTAAATTCCATACAGTTATAGTTGTAAGTAATTACTAACTATAACACACTTACGAGACCAAATTCTGAGGTGCACATCTGTTCTTTCTGTCCGTAACCTTCAGAAAAAGGATTTGACATTAGTGTCTCCAGACTTAATTTAAGACGAATATGGTCTTTCGCATTCATATGCAGCTTCATCGCTCCTCTATCGTCTCCTCCTGGTTCTCCCCCTTCTAGTCCCATCCATCTCTAATTCCAGCCTTTCACATTCTCCCTCTGTCTATCAGTCTTTATCTTGTCTTCCTCTCACGCTCCTCCCCTCCTCTGCCTCTGTCAGCTCCCTGAGCAAGAGAATCAAGAAGTACAAGTACACGAGTCTGTGCTGAAATTGGCAGAGAGGGAGAGAGAGAGAGAGAGAGGGTGGTTGTCGTTATTTTGTCTTAAATTGCAAAGCTCTTGTCAATTGGTTCACACCAGGTGATCATAACCTCCAAGTCTGCTGACCTGAGGGGACATTGTTATAAAATCCTTGTGCGACACGCAGAGTAATTCCATGTCCCCCCCCCCCCCCCCCCCCCCCCCCAAAAAAAAACATTGCCTCCATGTGCCTTGAGGACAGCGACCGCTACGGAGAAATTGAATCCAGTGTTTGTGACCGATCGCTCTTTCATTGTTGCCTCGAAATAGGTGCTGATGATATGAGAGTCAGTCGATACCGTTCCCCTTGGGAGGGCGTCAGAAATAGTGCAAGCGAAATAATGAGTGGAGGTCTTTAAAAAAACGCGGCTTTCACCTTTCTTTTTTTGGTGCGTAGAAGTTTAGAGAGAAAGCGAGAGAGATGAAGGGGGAGAAGGAAACAGGAGAGAACAATAGGCGACACACGACAGAAGGTAGCAAGGACGTGTATATGCTTCCTCCGCCCCCTTGCAATGCGACTTTGCCAACTGTAATACACTCCTCCTTATGGTAATCCTGGACCCTTGGGGGGGGGGAACAATCAAATGCCACATGCACATGCTCCTATAAACACAACGACTTCTATAATTAACATCCATCGATGCAGGGCAAGGTAGGATGTGGAACTGTAGCTGCAGAGGGTTTGAGGCATAAACAACTGGGATCATGTTCTCTAATTGATGTGCACAGGGAAATGCAAAACACAAGTAGATTCAAAATATTTACTGAAATATTATTTTACTTTGAGGTCAATATTTCACAACTACATATAACAAATTTGACCTGGATTTTGACACAGTCAGGAAAGATGCAGTGCACTCCCCTGTACACAGGCAGGCTGAACCAATGGTGTTCAGATGAGCGGTTTTACCAAGAGTTCTCACCTTGTGCAAGTATTGATTAGAAAATGATTATTTGTAGCCCTGGGCAAATCCACTTCAGAATTTATTTTGGCATAATAAACCTTCAAGAAACACTTTTATTGCAGAGGCTAAAGGAATCAGGAGAAATGGCTTTTTGCCCAAACTTTGAATGTTTCTATGAATGAATGAATGTTTCTATGTGGCAGCCAATATCTGAGAGAACAAACAGAACAAACAACAAAACGTATCCTGGTTCACAGAAGCCCATTTTAATTTGTTAAATGTCTTCACTAGACTTTCCCTTTAACTGTGGAACTCTCTTTGTATAAAAAAACATAACTCAACTCCTGGAAATTCATCAGGTATTTGGGTAAAGTTGAGAAGTGAAGAAATAGACTTGCATCAATGTCTCTTTTAGCAATATATAAAAAAAGAGTTTAGAATGTTTATATGTCAATGGTACCTTTGCCTCATTCATCCATTAGAAATATATATATATTTATATTTATAACATATACTAACAGCCATTTTTTAATAGATATTGTATAGAAACTGTCCTCAAACCTATCTTGCCACTTCCATATGTACCCAATAAAACTATGTTAGACAACAAAATGGCTATAAACTCATTGAAAGAGTTTGTAGTGACTCATATATGAGATCATTTCTCCTCTCTCAGTTTTGAAGATAAAGTTTTCTTGCCTGTTACAATGCACGAGTTGTGGTTATGAATCAGGCGACTCACCTTAAATATCAATATGACAACTTTGAGCATTCCATTTGTTTGGCACTCTTGCACGACATACACTTTAGTGATGTGTAGATCTTCAGGTGCTTAAAGAATGCTTGTGAACTGTTTTACATGAACTTTGAAAGTTCCCTTCCTCACATGGAGATGAAAGTGGCCGCGCGTTGTTCGGTGCACTAAACATATGGCTACGTGGGATTTGATTCTGCACAAATCATCTATCTCCACAGGATGTGGACAGCTATTGTTCTCTGTTGCCTTCATTATACACAAAAAAAAAGAAATTAGTGTCCCTCAATTTAATACGTACTGGAGAGAAGTAAACAAGAGAGAAGTTTTGTTGACAAATATTGAGGAGCAGCCTGATAATACATAGCATAGGAGTTTTAATTCCAATTTATACATCCACAATATTGAACACGTACACGTAGGATTTAAATGGGTCTAAATTTATTATCTCTTGGACAGAAAAATCTATAACGCAAACTATCATTTCAATGTTTTGATCCGTGCCATGAGAGCAGTGAACATGGATGAGGGTAAGATCTATCGCCGGCAGAGATCATGCGCTGTGCCCGAGTAGTGTAGCTCATATTGCATAACGTATTTAGGGATAATGGGGATAATAAAATGTACATGAGCTGTTAATGTGGCGACAGAGACTTATTTACAGTCGCAATCATTTGGACTGAAAGCACCGAAGAATCCTGACGCATTAAACGAATCCTCGACTGTGATGCCCCCAAAACAATTTCTCACATGAGTGGCCACACTTGCTTGTTCCGCAATCTGATTAAGCCGACTCTCGGTCAGAGGAGAGACAAGAGCCAGCCTCCCTCTCTCTCTCTCTCTCTCTCTCTCTCTCTCTCTCTCTCTCTCTCTCTCTCTCTCTCTCTCTCTCCTTTTTTAAACAATCCATTCCCCCCCTTATATTGATCTCGACATACATTCCATTAGTGTTTGTTTTGTGAACTGGCAGAAAAACAGTTGCCACTGCCATCATTGCAATCTAAACACGGATAAGAAGACCTTCGGAAAACGGTGGTAATAAACTAATTCAAATATGTGTCCATTTAAAGATTGAATATTTACACAGGGTCCAACTCATACCGCCTAAAGAAAGAGATGCCGACTTCAACTTTACAACTGGGACCAACAGATGTGACCAAAATCTCCAATTAGCCTTTGAACTGGTGATCAAATTATGCATAAAAGGATGATGACAGCAGGAATCATACCCCTGTGGCTTTAATAAGAGTGTGGAGAGTGTGTGGAGAGTCAATTCTGGAAAACGACAAAGAGCAAAATTAGAGATGTGGGGGATTCTTTTATAAAATAGGCAGGAAATGATTTCTTTTCAAAAGGCCTATGATTAGAATAGAATTGCTATATTTGGAGTACAAATCCAGTCCAACCCAATTATTCCATATTGGAAATATCTTTTTTATTCTCGTTTTCCCAAGACACACACATGTACGTTTTCAAATCGGAGAGCTTCTCAGTTGAAATAACCAACATGTGGCACGTGAAGACCCATTTTATAAAAATGTGAACCTTTCCCTAACAGCACGGAACCATTTTCTTCTTTCCACTGTGTTTAATGCATGGTAACCCTTTCTATTAGTCACACTAAGTAGTAGGTAATTGCGAGTTAAACACAGAATAAAGATATGTAATTTACCAAATAATTAAGGCCATTACACTAGGCAGGAAAACACTTAGCGCACAGTGATTTAGTTAAAAACACTAATTGTGACTCATCAGCTCAAGTAATTACACTACAGGATTATAAAGGGGGGAGAAGTTTCTGAAGTGTAAATTTGATGCTTTCCAGGTTTTTTTTGTGCAACATTTTGTGCAGATAACATCTTTTGATACCGAGTAAATGTTTCAATCCATTTTTTCCAACTTGGTCGAATTGTTTGAGGCAGTGCACAGACGTCGATTCACACGGTTTTGATTGGGTTCATTTCAGTTTTCCCGTTTGAAGGGAAGCAACCCGTGTTTTGTCTGTATGTTAGAAAGGATTTGCATGATTAATATTTAAGTCTGTTTCATCTCTGTGAATTGTGTTGGATTCTAGACGAGCTCCCAAGGTTTATCGTCTGGAGTTTATTCTCTGGTTATTCTCAGGTGTCGGAAAAAAACCTCATTATAGTGACGTTTTGCGAGATCCACCGTGAATGGGACTCTTCCATCAAAGACAAAAACACACGTATAAACAATACAAAGAAAACACTATAAAAGCAATGTGTTTTTTCAGTCTGATGCAACTCACATCAAACGTCATGTTGGCTTTTCAACGCTGAGGTGCTCGGCTCCGGACCCGTGACAGGCAGTCTTACAACTACTAGACAAGTCCCACTCACACACACACACACAGCCTCTTTCACTCGACACTACACACCCACTCTGTGCTCCACAAGCTCCAACTAGGGTCTATTCTGGTGATCATAATTATTTGATGACAGAGCTTCTGGTTTCTCAACCAATCCTTTTGTACATACGATCTAGCCGTGAATAATTCAGCACGGGGAGCTGGAAAGGTGGGTCCCTGGAAACAGCAGGTACAGTCAAACCCAGGAGGCAGGACACACGAGGAGAAAAAGCTGCGTCGTCCGCCCACGCCTCACAAACAGCTCTCAGTCGGCAGAACTATTTCAATCCGTCCATCTTTTACGTTGTTTCAATCACGTCTGGCAGCACGGCGTCCACCTGACGTTAGTTCGACCAATGTAAAGGAGCTTCTTGGATGGACTGACGCTCTCTGGACCTGTCCAACTCCTCACTCGGCCACCATGGAGGAACTCCAGAGAAAACTGAACCAGCGCTATGAAGGCACCAAGCCCAGAAAGGTGAGTTATTTATGGTGCAACTCTCAATTCCGTGGGTTTTGAAGTACTTTGAGTAAAAGACATATTGAGGTCATTTCAGATACTGAGCGTTCCGCAAAGATATTTTTATGCATTTGTTTGATTATCAGTAGCAGATCAGGTTTTGACGGAACGAAACAGGATTTCAGCTTGTATGTTGACTTGCTGCTGATATGTGTGCGCTCTTCCCGCTTGTCTGATCAAACAAGACTTTTTTTCGACTCCAAAATCGTCTATGTCTTTGCTCGCCCGTTATGCAAATCAGTCACACGGTAAGTAACTTGTCGATGCATCTCTCCATCTCCAAACCACAGGTGAGATTCAAGCTGGCGTCGTCCTACAGTGGTCGCGTGCTGAAGCATGTGTATGAGGACGGCCAGGAGCTGGACAGTCCGGAGGAGAAATACCCGCACAGCTTCGTCCACAGGAAGATCCCCCCCAGCCACCTGGAGATGGAGCAGCTCTGTGGGTTCCAGGACACTCAGGGGAAGCAGCAGGGTGGGTTTTTATCCATGAAATGGTTTGGCCATGTTTGCCTTAGCATGTTTTTTGCTTTCCTTGTAATGAAATAACTGTGCATTCAGTGGCTGCACATGTGTTTTGTATTTCTGCGAACACACTAGATCTGACAGCGCTTCATCTTTAGGACTAATAATAATTTAAGTGTGGCAGCAATCTGGTTGTTACCAATCGAAAGCTACAGCAGCCCAATGATTCGCACTTGCACATAACTCAATTGTTGTGTTATTTGAGTATTTATTCTGAGAAACACACAACATTTACATCGACGAGTAAGTACTCACCCTAACCTCCAAACATTGGCTTGCCAGACAAAGTAATAATATAAATAATAGAACAAACTGCAGCTCATTGTTAATATACACATTGATAGTTGTCATTATCCTCAACTACAGCCTGCAGCAGTTACTGTGTTTACGGCTCATAGCAAGAGAAGGATTGGTAAGATATTTGCCCGACAGTGAAAACAGTGTAAGCGATTTACCATAAGTAAAACTGACCTGACTCTGAAGTGCAAAGGTTATTACAATCCTTCTTTTAGCAGCTAATGGGTCTGTGCAAGAAATTATAGCTGCAGACAACAGAGCAGGTCAATGAAACTGTGACCTTCTACTACAACCAATTTCAAAAAATGAAATGGAAAAATAGCAATTGAGCCATTTTAGTCTGGTAATATAGTTTATTTTCATGTTTCTACCTCAATGTACTTCTTAGAAATCATTTCCTTTGCCGCAGAGAGTTAGAAAACAGTTAATGAAAGTAAATCGGAAACTAATTATGTTACCTGCTTGGCTTAGATGTAGCCAGGCTCTGTCTTGTTCGTCCACCCACAAAAGAAGTGTGAAAATGACAGTTATCTTTTTCATAACTCCGTTGTTGAACTATTTATTTGCCGGGAGCTGTAACCTTTCTGGTGGCCTCGCAAAAAGGATCCCTGCAATTTAAGTTTGTTGTTGGAGCTATTAAAATATATGTTATTGTTTCATGTTTCTGGTTAGAATTCACTACTACTGAAAAGTGGAGATTTGTTTAGACTAGGATGCTACATAGTCAAACTCAGGCTGTGTGGTCACACCTTGTCATGTTGAGACTTCCAACTCATGATCGGTCCAAAACAAAAAAGCGCATCTGTGTGTTACATAAGCGCTTGTAGATGAAACTATCTAAACTAAAGTAAAGTTCTCCATCTGTCCTGACAACATGTTTCATTCTGTACCAGGGGACTGTCCTCCAACCGGGCTCATTGCCCAGAGAATAAACGTGTACAGAGGAGTGGGAGGCTACAAGCCGACTGTCGGCCTGACGGAGGAAGCGGGCGGAGATGCAAAAGTAAGCAAAGCTTCTTAGCTCGAGTTTTGGATTCTGGTATCAAGGTGAGAGTCGGATTAGATTTCCCATTTGCAGTGTCAGTTTTGTCGGCCCTAATGTCAAACGTCTCTCTCTTAATTGTCCAGACCCAATCTCCAGTGCACTTTAAATGACCTAGTATGAAAAATAATGAGATTTTGCACAGTTTTAATTAAGTTGTCCAGGGTGGCAACGGTTTACTTTACAGTGATCTTTAAGACAGCATTAGCATCTCAATGGTACTTGGGGAGCGCAGGCAGGAGTCGCGGTTATCGTTTCAGGATAAAAGAGAGCGGCTAACCTTTCCCATGGATTTCTTATCGTTTTAAAAGGGGCAAGTGGAAGATTTATGATGCCTGCGCCTTGTCTGAGAACATCCCGTCAGCTGCAGATCATCATCGACTCACAGAGATCGGGATCTGTTTCACAAAAAGGCCCCATGTGCAATAAATAAACAGACACAGATAATTCATTCATACGTGATATATTTTCACGATTAATCTCTGTGAAACCCTTTGAATGGTGTATTACATGATAACTATGCAGCATCTCTTTGCATACTTGCATAGTGGGAAGTACAATAAGAAAGAATGACAGCTCCTTGGAGGACTCACTATTTCCTTTTTTTTAATACTTGACAGAACAACAGAACTCTTCATATGCTGAAAATCAAAGAGACACAGCACATATACTATCATCAGCCAACACAAAGACATTTCATGATGAATTCATGCATAATTAGATCAGAACGAGGCTTAAAACAGACAATGACAATCCTTGGCTAATTATTTTAGAATATAGGACACGATGGTCCTTTGTACATTCACCATCTTGTCCTATATGACAGGAAGCAGCACCAATTTGTACATTTAAAGTGGAACAACCACAGCGGCAAACTTGTTTCATGCGACAGGAAGAAGCCTGTTTTTACTGAGCTGTTGAGGCAGTGGCTTCAGAATGACAGGATGAGAGGGAGGTCAGGTACATTAGCTGCTGGCCTGGTGTCAGTTTCTCAACCGAGGTCACATTTATCAGCGGAAGACAGCAATCTGGATGTAGTTTATGCTTGTAAGGGCATTATTTAAAGGATGCTGCAGTGGTCTGAGAGGTGCAGCCTGCACTCTACACGGTCTAATGAGTTTTCTGTCTGTTTTATGATGGGAGATTACAAAGAACAAAAGCAGCTCTTTATCAGGTTTTCGATTTGGAAATGTTTGAAATTAACTCATCAAATCCTGTAAAGCAGATGTATGATTTGTGACCAGCGAAGCATTGGATTTAGTTCAAGAGGCTTGTGCTCTGGTGTGACATCAATTGGTAGTGAATATTATATGTATAATCATTAAAGAAATTGCTCTTATACAATAATAATAAAGGTTTTTACATTCTGTTCTATTGTATTTTCATGAAAAAGTTACCAGTGATATGCATATTTCATCTTTTCGGTTGATGTTTAGATTTTTTAATTTCTCCACCATCCATTCTCACCCATACATACAGAGTTACAAGAATGAATTCTCATAGGCAGCACAGGTTGTTAATATAAACTGATCTCTGACATTTTCTGGTTCCTTCAGTCCCAAGTGTTGGACTTTGGCAAGATCATCATCTACACCAGCAATCTGCGCATCATCAGAGCTCCACCGAGGACCCCTGAAGCACTGCGGCAGCAGATAGAGCCCCGTAAGGACATGGAGGGACAACCCAAGGCCAGGGAGAGGGCGGGCAGGAGGAGGGCCAAAGCTCCTCGTGCGCCAGACGGGGAGGAGACGGAGGAGAGACAGATCAGCAACAAGGAGACCAAGGTAATGGTCCTTAGCTAAATTATTCTCAGTGGTGTGGTAAGGCTTTTATCACCCCATTTCTGTTTCTAGATATTCTCACCATTTTCTTTCTTCGCGTGCATCTTGTCATTCTTTATCCACTTTGAGAGAATAAGCGCCGGATCGTCCGTGCAGTTGTATTCTTGTAATTCAAATCTCATCCCACAATCTCCTCCGCGTTTCCTTGAAACTGCCACCTTATTTGTACTCCCATTATTTCCTTCTCCTCGCGGCCCCCTCCTGCCGCAGCCACCATTGTCCTAGTGTTATCTATCAACTGTGAACAGATACTGATGAGTCCACAGTTTTACTCTGCCCTTGCAGCATTTGCCTGCCACTTACCAGCCCACAAGGATCCCCTCCCTCGTTCCTCCTTGGATGATTACTGCTCTCCTCCTCGTCTTTACTCCCTCCATCCTTCTCTCACCTTTTTCTTGTTATTTTCTCATTTTCTCTGCCACAAGAAAAAAAAAAAAGAGTTAATCCTCAGCTTTTGGTCCATCACTTGGCAATCTCTCTCTCTCTCTCTCTTGTTCTCCTCGGTAGTTAGTTTTTCATTGTCTTTATGTGTTATAACAGATTTAGATTTGTACTTTGCATGTGTACAACTAAAACTATCAACAGCTAATATAGTGGTTGAAAATGTGCAACCTACACTACTGTAGGTTTAGATGCACTGGAAATGCACCAAACTCTGGATATTTCACTGGATATATGGAGGGGCTGTATATGAAAAGGCAAATGTCCGAGTTAGTTGGTCAATATATATTTTCCAAATACTTTTCCTGCCAGCCCTGGAGTGAGCCCATGTGAGAATACAAGCAGGACATTTTGTGGAAAAGTCACAGTGCAGAAGTGGGCGTGTCAATGACTTCCCAAAGAATGCAAATATCTCGGGATGGAAAAGAGGAGGAGCCGAACACGTAGAGGACGCAGACGAAGAAAAACATGTTTCTTACAGTAGCCCAAACGGGACAAACTAAACACCTTTTGAGTTTTTATGACAACTGAAGGCTACCACAGGTTATCCTTCATGTTTGGAAGGGGAGGGTGAGGTGAGGGGCATTCAGCTGCAACCTGCAACTTCACCACTAGATGTCACTTTATTCTACACGCTGAACCTTTAAGTTTATCAGTTTAGAAATGGTTGCAATGAAAAAAACAATATACTTATATTTAAAACAGTGGTTTATTATAAAGGAAGAGCATATATTATAAAAGCACAGAAGTCAAACTCAACTTTTAAAAGCCAATGAGAATCGAGTGTTCAGTTGTGTGACAGTGACATTTCAGTCATGCAGCATCTTTGTAAATTCGGGTGACACAAAACTTTACGCACAACTTTCGATCCTTGCATCCGTCACCCATCCCCACATCTGGGTCCTTCCCCTGCCTCACCTCATAGTTCCCGTCTTTAACTTCCGCTTTTTTCCCCCCCTTTCTTCTTCCTCCAGGAGGCTGACAGCTGCCAGCATTGTGGCGGCTCGGGCTGCGCTCCCTGCTCCCTGTGTCACGGCAGCAAGCTGTCTATGCTGGCAAACCGCTTCAATGAGTCCATCAGTGATCTGCGGTGCCAAGCCTGCTACCCCCATGGCCTGGAGAGGTGCCAGTCCTGCTCCGGCAAATAGCACCGTTTGGCTGACACCCACATGTGTGAGCGAGTGAGTGACTGAGTGAGTGAGTGATCGGTTCCTCAGAATCGTCTCAGTCTAATCCAAAATGTTCCTGGTGGGGTGTTTTTCGATGCACTACTAGGAAACAAAAGCCATCACTGGGAAAAAAGGGGGGAATTGTGCATTGGGCACAAATCATGAATTACAATTACTGTGTGCAGTGAAAAAACGGCTTGCGACAACACAAACACATAATCACTCTTTTGTTGTCACATTATTTAGCATCTGCAGCCTCATTCCTGATAAAAACCTGGCTCCACAACAGAGTTATCATTCTAATTAAAACGATGCAAACATTTCACGTTTAAATTTTTTTTTTCTGCAGCGCTGTTTCTATCGCCCCTCTTCATTCATCAGGAGAGAATACATTTTTTATTTATCACAACATCACAACACTGCAAGAAAAAACAAGGAGCCTAAAGAATATACAGATTGTGAGATGAGTGACACAAAATATGATAGTTTCATAAATGGTCACAACATTAATAAGGGAGATTTAATGAAAATGTAAAAACAATGATGGGAACAAGCACCACTGCCCCGAGGAAGATGAAACTGAAAAGAGAAAGCTGATGTTGATGAGGAGATTTTATGGAGAGAAGTTAGAATTCTTTAAAAAGAAAACCAATTGCAAGCCTATACCGAATAAATGTCTGACATTAAAAATATTGATTTTCAATGGAGGATCACTCAAAGTCCCTTTTTGTTGTGTGATAATTACAGATGACATAAGAAATATGACAGAACAGTAATATAAATGGAAGCCTCTCGACCAACTCAGGAGGTGAAATAAAGGTGATTGTGACGACGTTTTATTTTTATTTAATAGTCTGATTCTCAGGTTTTTGTCACTCCAACTTGTTTTAAAACTTTATCCACACAGTTTTGGTATATGAACGAAATAAAAGCTGATGAATTTACAACGCTTCTTCATTTACTGTTTCCTCTGCTAATTTTATATTGGTTTATTAACACAAGGGTGCTTATACGGCTCAGATGTTTTGTGGGCTTCGCTATCTAACACCCCATAATATTATACATTTTTAAATAATATATGATTAGTGAGGCTCATGGTCGTGTCAGTGTTTCATTCAGCATTCATAAGTTTGACTGCATTTACATAAAGATCGACGCCATGACAACTCCCCGCAAAGAGGCCACGTCATCTTGATCGCCCCCTGGTGGCTGGCGGCAGTATACATCATCAATTTATCATAAATGTGAAGCACGTCATGCACTTTAAATGCACATTTCTGAAAGATGGCATTTTACATAGTTCACACTGGTGTTTGTTTTGTTATTTGATGCTATACCAACAGGGTGAAATGCGCATGTAACGGGACAACCTTGATACTGCAGCTCCACAATCACTACTACTCTGGCAGGTGATGTCACCCGTATCCAGGATATGTTCTTTTGTACGTTTGGGGGGGAAGTGGAGATGTCGTCCTCTTTATATACAGTCTACGCTACTATCATATCAATGGCATCTGATGTTCAGGGCTGTTATCTCAGCAGCATCATAATTCAACAGGCAGCGTCTCTGACTCTGACGTGTGAAAGTCACTGCTCATAGGTTTGATCTGTTGTCACGGTGGGTTGCTTGTGTCGGTTCGTGGAAACTAAATGAAACGAAACCGTAAAGACAAAAGGCAACACATTCTAATTCCTTCTCATTACATCTCAGTCATTAAACCTCAAATCAGCTGCGATCAACCACAATATTTGGCATCGGGATGAATTCACGGAAATGGGAAATAACAAAATTAAATATTGTCGCCTCAGTAGCAAAAAGGTTTTAATACGTTTTCACACTGCTGTTGTTATTTTGTCATGACCTTCATGTGATTATTCATCTTGTCTGCATTTAAACTAACCTATCATCAGTGAACACAAATGGTCCAAGCACAGCTGTATTATGTGTTTGTTATTTCCTGTGCAGATGTGTGAAGGTGGAGTTCATGCTTTTCCTTTATGGAAAAATAAAAAAGTTTTTTTTGATATGCCTACCTGCTCTGTAATCAGATATCAACTGCACTGAGCCGTAGGGCAGTTCATGGTGGCTGCTGAAATGGCTTTTTTTTTTTTGTCACTATCCTTATGCTGCGAGGCAAAGATGATCAATCAATAACAGTGTTAGCAGTGGGGTAGCAATGACCACCCCCCTCTGATATGTCAGTGGCCAAAAACTCAAACCAGAGCAAGCCCCTAATACCATTACAGCCCACTATCCCTGCCCCTATACTCCCATCTTTGTACTGGCAGTCCCATTAGCTTCACACACGGTTAAAGAGCCAAATATATCGCTTATCAGCAGCCTGCTCCAAAAGCCCCATCAGCAATCAAACACTTGTAATTTCTGGGATGACAGGAGAAGCCTGAAACTCCAGGCTCCTTCCTTCTTTCCTCTCTGTACTTCTGACTGCGCTGCTTAAAAAAATCTGCCTCACACGCCGAAGTTAAAACTCTGTCACTTCAGCTCCCCCAGTCTCACTGAGTGTTCTGCAAGGGGACTGCAGGTGTTTATAAATACTGCAGGTGTGTGCCACTAAGGAAAGTGGAAATTAGACAAATGGAGAAATAATTATTCCAAAAAACGAAGATCACACACGTTGTTGTAATTGGTAGTTGTGTGCAAATACAATCAATTAAACAGTGCATCTGTACAGTGGATTATAACTCCCATCAGGATGAACTATGCACTGCATATCAAAGATGGATTACACGACAACTCCCCAAAAGTGCCCTCTGGTGGCTGGCTATAGTATAGGCCTCCTCCATGTTAACGGACGGGACATGGACCAAACTAAAAAGTCAAATTATACATCAGTGCATTGCAGCGCCCGTTTCCAGGATATTTTAACTTAATTTTTGTACAGTGGGAGGAAGTGGAACAGGCAATGTTGTGACACATGAGGCAAATGGCCGGGATGACAAATACTTATGTAATAAACTAATATTTAAAGGCATAAAACTTACAAGCTTTAAATTTAAGGATGGGGAAAATCGAAACATAAATAATTAATTTAGAAGATACTAGCAAATTCCAGCAATATTTCATCATATATCCACATTTAAAAATCCAATAAATGTGGATTTTAAAAATAGCAGGTTTATCATAAGGGTTTGATTTGAAAATCCTCATTGACCCCCAGTGGGAGACGGGACAGGGAGAAATGAATCCCAACCTCTTTTCGGCCTCATCCCCTCTTTAAAAACAATGTATCTCAGTGCACCTATAAAATAAAGAGTTTGGTGTAATAAACTTTAAGAGGTATAATAGATTCTGTGGATACGTTCTCCTTTACTGCTCATCTCCATCTGTATTTGTCCTCGCTTACCAACGTGTTTCATTTGACAAACAGCCTGAGTCTGCAGTGTTTTGATAATGTTAATACCTCTTTGCTAGTAACATGGAGCTCTTGACCCACACACATTACACAATCCTTAAAAGCAACACAACAACGCTCCTGCAGGCTTCACTGATTAATCCAGGCTTTTGTTCACTGTATTTCAGTGGGTGGACACGCACTCCCACACATGTATAAACCAATATATATCCCTGTGATACAGTACAGAACATTACATCAAATAGTAATTTGTAAGAGATTGCCATTACCGAATAATGCCCTGTTTAATCACAGCAGCAAATAAAGCAATGGCGTACAAATGCAGAGGGAAACATCCCCCCCAGTGGCAGCGTTATCATTTATAATGCTTTATAGATGTATCTGTGATCTCCTAGAGCCCATTTGCAATATACAACACAGGAAGCAGACTGGGAGCAGACCGGGCACATTAATCATCTGACTCTCGTACGAGAATATTACACAGTGTTGGGAAGTAAGAGCCACATTTCATCTGCGAGCACTTTAGCTTTCTCTGTTTGGTTAGTGCTGATCATTCTGTCCTGCTGTCTGTGTCGTTTATGTAACTCACTCCGTCTCTTACCTTTTATATATCAACACAAATATACTGTCATTACAATGGATGAGTGTAGCGTATATGCACCTACATGTTTATTTGCCTTTAATACACTTGTTGGAATCAGTCTGCAGACCTTTTGTCAAGAAATGTAAAAGTTGAGCTTTTAGATCATAGAATGTGTATGAAGCCAAATGAGCTTGATCACCCCCTGGTGGCTGGCTGAAGTATAGCTGATAAATCCTGCCTCCTCCATGTTAGTGGATGGGACATGGACCAACAAAAAGTCAAAGCACAACGTAAATATTGTTTTCTCAAAGTCATTGTAGGTGTCACTTACCATGTCCGTTTAGTTTGGTTTTAATTAGTTATTTGATGCTATATAAAAAGCCATGATTGACAGGACTGACGCACGATTGGTCGAGCGCATGTATCAATGACACCTCACTGGTGCATTTAAATCCCATAATCACTAGCTGCACAGACTCTGGCTCCAAATGTGCCAGATGGCCGCATTCTTATCTGGGATATTTTGGCTTCATGTCTGGTTAGTGGGAGTTAGTGGAGACGCGTAGACCATCTCTATATAGAGTCCACGGCTTAGACAAGTTACATGACTTTTCCCTTAGGTTGCAGCCGGGAGGCAGTTGAGTGATTAGAGAGACTGTCCTTCAGCGGATGGATCCGACATTAAGCCTCCGTCCCAGCAAGCATCGACCCTCCTGAAGCATCGTTCGGCAAAAACACTGAGTTCACCTCCAGCTCCTATTAGCTGATCTGCGCCTCTGACCTCTCTGGGGAGGGAGGAGGTGCAAACGAATATGGTCACCTCCTACCTCCCTTCAGATTTAATTAACAACTGGGGCGTCAAGGGTTCACATGCATACACCGGTCATAAGGTCAGTAACCAGAGCTGTTTTTCCTTGTTCTCATTAAGATCCTCTAATTGTGTTTTTATTGTGTTCATTATCACTCTCACAATGCGGTGAAACCCTGTTTATTCTGACCTTCAGCTTCACGTTTGCAATTAGTTGGTTTATTTTTGTATCATGTCCAATATTAGTCCAGTTATTTACTTGAAGAACTGGGGTTTAGTGTGGTCTCAAAATAACCAGTGCACTTAAGCCACTGCACATTCACACGTGGGTTTTTCACATGAGAAAACAACACGGTACGTATCATGAATTAAAATAGATCTGCGGTTTTCAGACGTTTCACATGTGATACATGCACGTACTCTTTCTGTTCTCACACGTCCATAGTGTAAGAAGACACGTGTAAGTTCTGCCTCTGATGTTCTCTTCCTTTGGGGTGTTGGGTTTTCTAACTTGTGCTATAATTGTACCTGCTGCATTATGGATGCTGGGGTCACACCTTGTATCAGCAAATGAGACAACACTATTGAATATCAGTGTGTGTGTGTGTGTGTGTGTGTGAGACACTGACACTTTGACATCATGTGTTCCAACTGTTGATGTTTGAAAGTTTTTATGGCAAGGTGAAAGACGAAGCTTTGCCTGCTCCTGAGGGCAGTGAGGGCAGCAGCCGGGAGGACGAGGCACTTGCGAGAAAAGGACGAGAGGAATAATAAGCACCAGGAAAACAACGTCAGGGAGACTGATGGCCGTGAGGAAGGGCAGGAGAGACGAAGCAACGAGGCATCGAGGAGAATCATCAGTTAGTGAAAGGTTGTAGGTTTTTGTTGACATCAGGAGTACGTGTCTATTATCTGATCCCCTGTCTGGAAAGATGTGTCTGGCTACGGCAGGGAGCATTTATTCACTAATCTATTTTATCCTGAAGGGAAGGAAATGGAGCAGCTGATTGTCTCTGTCTTCTAGATGTCAATCTGTGGTGTACCAGCAGCATGCATGTACCAGCAGGCAAAACAGCTGATGTGATGCCAATAATAAGTTGGGAGAAAAAGCCAACTGCATTCTAATTACAACACCTTGAACTGCGGCACTAATGCTCCAGACCAATGGCCGGGTTTTTAAGATCAGATCTCAAATATACAGTTGAGAAAATAAAAAGCAGCCCAGTCAATGAACACCGATGCATTGATGTGGAAATCATCCAATTTAAAGGAAGGAGTCTCCAACCTGCACCACAAACGAAGACACAAATCAAATCTCTGTGACTCGAGGGGAATTTCTGGAAAACAATCTGTTGGATGCCTGACTTTGGTGCAAACAACAAAATAATGCTGCATGTATCATAGAACCAAAGATGTTATAATGTCGTTTGACTGACACAGTTAAGGTTCACAAGAGTTTCACTTGATTGTGGCAGCGGAGGAGACATCTGCATCATTTTCATTGTCATGGACATGATTGGTCTAAATACACGGCCACTGCTCCACAGTGCACGTGTCAAACGCAGACTGCCAAGCTGTGAGGAGTCTCTCCCAGAGCAGCGGGAAAAGGAAGAGTCACCTCCACATCCAGAGATGAGGAGGACGGCTCAGCACACTGGCCTCACTACACTGAGGAGCAAGGTCCATGTACAGATGAGAACGGCACCATCTAAATAACAGTAAAGTGCAGGAGATGTGAGTGGTGCTTCACACCGATGAGTCACAAACAGAAGGATTCATATCAGTGGGGACATTTCTAACATTTCCAGAGTTTCAGCCTGTTACATGAATCATCATTGTATTTACACAAATTAATAATTCACAGAAGTTTTTTTTCACAGCGGTTGTTTTGTAAGAAATATACTGAAATAAAATGAATGCATTTATTTCTTAATAAAATATGCCCATGAATTATTCAGACATTATTGTTAAATACATTATTTATTACAGTGGGAAATTATGAAAAAATAGACTTGCTAATGGGACATTTGTAAATTATAACGCTTTTTACTGCTTCAGATTCCAAGTCTGGAGGCTTGAGGTCAATGGCTTATTGAAATGAAAAAACACACTTTAAGACCAACAAACGAGAGGCTCATAGAATATCAATGTATGGAAATTATTCATTTATAGTCTGGCAACAGTAAACAGTGGCCATCATTGATCAGAAATAGGGATGAGGACTAAAAGTAGAACAAAGACTGCCCCAATTTCCATGTGGTTGAATAAACCTTACTAAAATTTTGCGAAATGCAATAATCACATAAGAATATATTCTTTTATTCATATTTAATTTGTGACCAAGCACTGTGTGTTTTATGTTTCCGGTGAAAAGAGGATGAAAGAGCAGCTGAAACATGCGGAACGTCCTGATTCCAAAGGGCAGCTTTAATCGTTTAAGCAGCAAAACAGCTAAATGTCTCCCCGAAGCAAACACAGACCAATTTAATCTCAGTCTCAGACTGAACTTGCTTCGCCGCTGTAGCGTGAAGCAAATGCAAAGATTTCATCCCACACTGAATATGTATCAGTCGATACAGGTGTCTAAGCAGAATCAATCTTCAAACTAAAAATGCTTCCCAAGCGTCTGGTGGAATGAGACAAGCTGAACGTTATTCACCAGAAAGCTGGAGTTCATTTCCATCTCGGTATGTAAACACTGTTATGGGTCAAAGAACCACATTGAAATGCATAGTACTCAAAGTTTGTTTTTATTCTATTCCTGTCTGCTGATAAAGTACAAAACCTTGGTTTATATCATGTCAATTAGTGGTAGAGACCTCAAATACTGTCCCAAGCCTAACAACAGATTGTCTATGATTTAAACACTGATCAATTTCATGCAAAATGTGTTTATATCACCCTCAATATTGCTCTTTTTGAGTAGCTTTACATTTAAAAATAAATAGGAGAATAATAGGCATGCAGTGCTAAACTTGAAATGGTTCAGTCTTGCTCAGAAGTTATTAATGCTCATGCATGGCTTCCAGGGTGAGAGTGTATCTTTTCTTTTTAAATATAAAGCCCAGAAAAAATGTATCTGCTACAACTTTACTTGCTTCTCTCTTTGACACAGAATAACCCATATGCTGATAAAGACTAGATTGAAATTTGTGATCCAGTCATAATTGTTATTGTACTATGGTGCATATCAAAAGTGAGAGGGCTATCTCATCTCCTCCTATCTGGTTTAAAAAGCCTCTGTTTCTGGAGGGGGTTCCCCAGTGAATCAATTCCGCTAGGAGCACAAAAACCCACGCTGTGCTGTGCAGAACCCAAAGGATACATAACACTGAGATATGGGCCACACAAAGGCAAAGCCACACTCAGCTGAGCTGAGTGTGGCTAAAAGAGCCGGGGCTGTGCAGCAGGGAGCAGCAACCAGCAGGGCAGTGAGAGCTGGTCAGACAATATGACACATCATCTGCACACGTATCGATCAGCTAATCAACACCTCAGCACTCTGTAGACACCAGTGCGCCGCAGACCTCAAGGCCAGGGCCTGTGATGACCTGCCTCTTGTTAGTTTCAGTCTCCCTGTGCCTCAGGTCCACCATGACAGTTCTACTGTCCCTCCCTGGTCACCATTTCCAGCCAGTTTGCGGATCCTGTCCTGCTCAACCATTCCTCCTTTTTCAGTCAAGTCTTCCTCTCATCTCGACTGCCTGTCCCCAGCTCCTCTTCTCAAATCCTCAGAATAAACTCCCTGATTTTACAATAAATAAATAAATAAAACATCTTAAACATGTCCTGTGTCGTGGTTTGTTTTTGGTCCTGAAATTAATGGTAATAACAAAAGCTATAGTAGTTTTACAGGATCTGCTTTTTATCATTTTCTTATCACTTTTTATTTTATTTATTCAAATATTTACTGCTTTTATGTGAATACGTTTGTATGTGACAGAGTTTTCAATGTTGATGTCTGGCCTTCGTGTCACATTGCTTCATCTAGATTGTTATTTCTTTTGTATTTTAATTTGCTTGGCTGTCAAAGCACTTTGTGAACTCTGTTTTTAAATGTGCTATATAAATAAAGTTGATTTATTATAAAGTTTATATTCTTCTTCTTCTTCTTCTTCTTCTTCTTCTTCTTCTTCTTCTTCTTCTTCTTCTGATGATTTTGTGATGTGTAGTTGTGTTTTGTGAAATATTGTTGTTTTGTAAACTGTTTTGTGTAATATGGTTGTGTTTTGTAAAATGCCCATGTGTTTTGACCCTAAGGGCCACCATACCATCAACATATCATAAGTGCATGGGAAACATATTTCAGAGAAATCACTTTTTGCCTTTTGTCTTGTTTTCTAATATCTTCTATCATGTCCTGCATGTTTTTTCTTCCCCTCCAAACCCAATGCATTAATGCTGTTGCTCCACACTTATGTTTCTGGCTCAGCCCTCACTCTGCGTGAAGTGTATTTGCAATTATTGCTGTTGGAAATGTGTGAAACACCAGAAATATAATCTATTGCTTTACTACTGTGAAGATAGATACAATTAATTTCTCCTTCTTACTCAAGCTGCTACTCAAGACATTTTTTATGAATAACAGAAAGATTGCTGTATTTCAAAATAGAACATTTCATGCTTGCAGATAAAGTAACGCATCCATCATATCCTAGTCAACATATAATAAATAAATATCAAATTTTGACCCACACAAAAGCATTTATGTAATCATTTTACAGTATGTACTCACTTGTAACAGCTTTTTAAATGCATAAACACATCCATCTCTGCACCTGCAGCTTACTTGAATCATGTTTTCATGCTAATTTGAAGGATTACTGCAGATAAAAGTAGCAGGTAATAGCTCTTTGTTTCGACACGGAGCGTATGAACTTCTGACCTCCAACAAGCAGATGTAATAGGCTGAAAAAAAATCTGTTCCCGCTCTGGTTAATCAAGCTACTTCATAGACACAGCAGGCCAAGAGGGTCAGAGTAAACAAGAGCTCCGTCTCACAATCAATTAATTGTGGCAGAGGCTATATCAAAAGAGGGTGATGATGTAGAGTGAAAGGTCAAGAAAAGACGAGGGTTCGGTCATTTATATTAATGTACCTCTACAATATATATTACCCCTGTGTAGGAAAGAGGGATTTAAAATAATTGACATCCAAAGAAAGTACAGTAAACCAGCAAGTGAGATGTAGGTGAAAAACTTTTAATATTATTTCATATTCACTGAAGCAAAACATTGTTTTTGTCCATACTCCAACAGAGGACCCTGCGTCTGTCTGGGATTGATTCAAACCCTTCACCTCGCGACCCTGAAAGAATAAAATGTTCGTCTAACAAATGAATGAATAAATGAATCAATCTCGACCTTTGTGATTTACAGCATTCCTTCATTATAAAGCTTCGTGCACCCCTCTATACGCCCGCTCTCTGTTCTCCCTCTCTCCCTCTCACAAACACATTAAGCTGTCTGTCATAGTCAAACTGGACTGGCCATTGGCTGCACAGATAGAAATCTGTCCGGGCCAGTGGACAGTCAAAACATCCGTAAATTTTTTTAGCATCATCGGCAGGCAGGCACATCTTCTTTAGCTTCTACTTTAGCTGGTATATAGAATTGAGTGCTCAAAACAAACATGAGATTCAGACCTTGAAAGAAACTTTTGCTTGCAACACAATATATGAAAAATTAGCGGCTGCTGTTGCAACTTACATCTGCAAAGACATTCCCCAAATTTACATGGTAAAGAAAAGATATGAGTTACAAGTGAAAATATGTGAAATGACCACCACTAGCATATGACATTTTTGGTCATATATCTCACAGCCCTAACTGTGAATCCCACCACACCAGCCGCGGCAGCCCCAGCCAAGCTGCTCACAAGGTGCTCATCTTTGAAGAGCCGGAGTCCAGGTCAGACGAGGAGATGAGGGCGAGGCATCAATTTACACCCCGTCGGGCTGCCCTCCAACTTATCTGGGATTGAGACGGTGCGAGACAGACTGATGGAAACAGGGAGAGATGCGGTGATGGTAGAAGCAGCTGCAGCAGTAGATTACATTATGAGAGAGAGGCTGATTGATACAGAAGAATGGTTCGTTTGGATGACAATGGCAGTTATGAGAATAGTGTGTGAGAGCTGTGGGGGCACAAGTGTGTGTTGTGTGTGTGTGTGTGTGCGGTGTGAAAGTGTGTGGGTCTGTGTTTTTCACAATGTGATATTTTGACAGCTTTGGGACTATGAAAATATTTCGTTTTTACACTGGCTTTCTTATTGCCTATAAATCTGGCAGCACAACCCTTTTAAACGGTATATCAGCTACTTAATCCTCTCAAGTTGTAATTTAAGAAAGTGCAGGGCAAAAGCCAAATACTCTTTATGCCATTTTTTACTTGATGCCGTTTTATCGCTGCTGGCATTTCTCGCGTTGACACTATTTTATTAGACGACTATAATGTCGGTGATTTCGTAGCATTCAAGATGGCAGCCCTTGTGACAAGCTGCGGTGCTATCCAACAGCTCCAGCAGCTGTTGGCAGACAAATATTTAACCTGCAGTCTGATGCTGACAGTGTTGTGTTGCGTCTGCAGCTAATCATCTTTGGCTGGTACCCCGAGATGGAAAGTCCTTCTACAGCGGAGAAACAGACTAAATTTCACCCTAAAGTCCTTCCTGTCTTTAACTTTAGGAAAACAGTTCTGCCAGTTCTTTTGATCCCTTGGCCCACTGCTTCCTCTGCTGGCGCCTTTTGTGCCACCTCTAAGTGATTTATTTGCTGCTAATTTGTTGGCTTGTTACGAGCAGATGGAGGCGCGGAGTCTGCTGTTCATTCTTCGTTGCCTTCTGGTTCCGCCTCAAATCCAGTTCTGGTGAAGGGGAGAGGCAGATCTGACAGATCACGGTACTCGCTTTGAAAGGCTGGCGGCTCCAAACTGTGGACGTTCATTTTTCCGATTTCACCTTGAGCGATATTAGTTGGTATTGTCACCGAGGAGTGTGGTCTCTGAGAACAGTTATATTGTTTTGCCTTGGATAACTGTGGGAGGCATTTAATATTGACCTTTAGTTTCAAATACAGTCAAACTTTGAATGGGAGCCAGACTCCGCTCTCTGTCTCTGCTTCTCTCTCTGGTTGGCGAGGCTGTTCTTACTCTGCACTTCTTTTCGCATTTGCTGTCAATTGGTCAAATTGGATTGAAGTGAATTTCCAAGCTGTTCTACCTTGCCAACTTTATAGCCTGTAGCCTGCTTTAGAGGACATCCTATAAACAATGAAGTGTTTTCTAAAGCAGGAGTGACAGTGACTTGTTTACGCTGAAGCTCCACTAGTTATCCTCTGGACTGCTGTCTTCATTATCTGTCTTACAACACCATTGGGATTTAATGACATAGGGTGTGTGTGTCGTGGTGTGTGTGTGAGATAGGATGATGGGAAAAATCCTCATGTGGGAGGACACAAATCTTTTGATTTAATGTGTAACAGGCAGAGAGGAGCACCAGCCACATTTGAACAACTACACTACTGGAAGCGACATTTGGAACCAGTACAACAACAACAACGACGTAGCAGAAAGTGGTAGGTGTTAAACCTACAAAGAGAGTAGAGTACCAAAATAAGTACCATTGGGTACATTGAATTCAGTACAAATACACAACAGCACATTATTTTGGTACTTTACTCTCTATAGGTGTGACACCCATATTTTATGCTACGTCTTTGTTGTTGTCGCCACTGCATTGCTTACACAGTGCATACTGTAATGTTAGGTGATACTGGTAAAAATATGCTAATCTTAAATCAACCAAAAGAGTTTAAAAACTTCGTAACATGTTAATCGAGTTAATCTGCAAGTTGGCTCATGTTAGCTTGCAGCTCCTGTGTTTATTCATGTGTTCTGGCCAGCTTTAGATTTTGCATCACAAATACTGCAGAAGCATCGTCGGTGTTGTCCTGAGTCACTGAGTCTCTTCTTCTTCAGCTTTTAGACTCATTAGCACCATCCACTGATCCGGGGTTCGGACCCGTCACTCTCTCTCTATCTCTGAGCTCTGTTACTGTCTCAACCAGGTACTGCTCTCAGGTACCGGGAATCTGTACTTAGTACTACAAATGTATTTAGTCCAGAGCTTGGTACCCCACCGTGGTGACAGGAAGATTGCTCATGTGAATCCTGGTTGGTGCTCAGATACATCTAAGGCTTGGTCAGGCCTCCATTTTGTGATTAAAAATATTTTCATTTACCCCCCCACTTCCTAAATTACATGAAAGAAAGCAACTTCCCTCAGAACAATGTTGTCCTGGATTTAGAAAGACATTAGAAGTAATAACACCGCTGGTTCTGAAGTCCACGTTTTCACCTGAAATAGTGACTGTTACATCCTTAAGACATCACACGGTAACATATTTAATATTTAAGGAGGGAATTGTTTATGCCAACAGTAACAAAATGTATAATGTAATAATTCCTTATTCCAATGTCTGCAACCTTTTTGAGTTTTCTCCATTTAGGTATAAAGTGTCGTATAAGATGGCTCAGTCAGTCACAATCAGTAGGGATGTGTGTGGAAGGAAAACATAAATCTCCGAGGCAGAGGGAACGCAGCACGGCTGGATGTGTCTGTTTTATTTATGGAAGGGTCTGAAGCTTTCTGTCAGGATTAAGATTAGTGCATCTTGTCCTACTGTCGTTTTTTAAAACCCGAAAGTTTGGACAAATATCATTAGGTATTTTAAACAAGAAGCCATGGGTGTAATAAGGAAAGGTCTACATGAGCTTATTTTGTGCAGGGTTTAATTTTTCCTGTGGATTTCAGGGGATTATTAATGTAACACTATACACAGTCAAACTCCGGGTTGTTTGGCTTAATACCCACGTGCACTCAATAGCCAGTTTATTAAGTAAACCTATACGAAGAGAAGCATCCATTCATTTTTATGATACATATGAAGATGTTCAGAGTCAGTTTAACATTGGACAGTTTAACACCACCGCAAACTACAATCTCTAAACAACAAATGAACAAAAACAGGACATTTGAAGATGGGGAATTTATTTTTACCGGTGTTTACCAACTGAACTGAGAGTATACTGCTGAATGCAAGCTATTCCAAACAGGCGTCTGTGATACATGCATAATTTAGTTAATAAAAACACATGGTTTCATTTACAGAAAAATATTTCTGACTTATAGAGGACACTAAATTAAATATAAAGCTGTTCCACTTTCTGTTTCATCCTACGCATATCTTGCAACTAAAAAAAACCCTATTTGGTTCAATTCTGGGTGAGGTCCATCGGAGGTTCTGAGTGTGAAATTGTGCATTATGAAAATTATGCATAGCTCAAGGCTGAGTATATGATATGATTGGGAAATTAAGTTGCCAAGTAAGTAATCTGTTTTCTATACTTCAAAGAGCCGAGACAAAGAGGGACATCATGGAGACAGACATGGAGAGAGGGAGAGATCTGGTAGAGATGCAGTGTTTCCAGTGTTTATAGGAGGTTTGAAGACTTTCTCGTCCGGAGATCGATGCTTTGGGTTGTGAAGTGAAGAATCAGCAGCAGAGGCCTGACAGAGTGGAGCCGCTGTAGAATTATTAACTGGTGGCAGTCCAGTTTCCCACAGAATGAGATTCTAGGGTTTGAAACAGGCACGATTTCTTACACACCTCGAATTACAGGTACACAAAAGGGCAGGAGTTTGCAGCAGGGACACGCCGGAAAACTATTGCAATGATGCAATCTGTCTATGTTATAGATGTTGTTATTAATTTGTAAGTATTATCATTACATATTACCAGTACTTAATTTAACACTACAATTACAAACTGAAAGAATCTGCTCAATGCAGCAAAAGGGCAGGAGTTGCATTGCAGATTAGCCTAACAGAGATTTACAAGGTTGACTGACAAGGCAGAGGATTTGGTGGACAGACAAATTTAAAAGCCCCTATCTGGCAATATTTCAGAACTTAACCTAAATGTCAAAGAGGACCCTGATAATATAAATGAGGCAAACTTTGTCTAATGAAGGTTGCAACATCTGAGGTAACACATCCACCTTCATATGCACCAACAAGGGTGAGGGCTCCTGCAGCAGAATCCAATGTTAACGATTGAATCAAGTGCCCTGCAGATATTGAGCAGACACATCTTTTCTTGTAAAATGTCTGCAGAAATGGGTAATTCTTACACTGCAGTTGTTTATTACATGGATCTAGAAAATGTCCCCACTACGGTGTCCCTAGTAGAGGGACAAACTAGACTGTGGGAAAGCACAGCAGTCTTTACTGTATTTCAACATTTCATGAATAATGAACGTGTTCACCAGGCTGGTGAGAAAATATTGTTCCTGCATTAAATGACCTTCTGTCATATAAATGCAAATAAGGTGCTAAGTGATGTTCTATGCAGATAACGTGTGACTGACCATATATTCTGCATTTGAGAGTGAAATCCAGGACATGCAGTATTCCCTAGCGCTACAGTACCACATGAAGTACAATTTCATTTGGGGACAGCACGGGCACATGGGAAAAATTGCCTTACATTGGTGATTTCTATTGGTATCTTAAATCAGAGGACAACTACAAGAGAAAAAAAGCCAAGGTGTGCATTGACAAACATAGGACAGACTTGGAAAAAAGAGTCTCTGCAAAGAAAACAAATGATTTCTTTGTGACGTGAGGTAGAGTTAATCTTCTTTCACAGAGGGCGGTCGCTTATAACCACCCGAAAGGTTGGAGAGAAAAACACTGAGCCCGAGGAGGAGCAGAGTAAATAGAGCGTCTGGTCCAACTCGCTGGTTCGTGACTCTTTGCCGTGAGCGGTTAAGTTGCTGGGTTTAAACAGGTGACTTGGCAGAGCTGACGTCGCAGTCTTTTGTGGTTTCTGACTGGGCTGTCGTCTCCGTGCCACCGGGCTTGCCAACGGATCTGGACAACTATGAAATCATTTCCGTGGCAAGGCTTGTGATCGGGGGAAACGGGCTTAGGTGTGTCTGGTTCCATGTGCCGATAGTACCCTCACCTCAATCACGCTAGTTGGCCCTTGAAGCAGCTCACGGCGCTGGACTTGCTTCTGCTCAAACTTGGATTGCTTGTGGGGAATTAAAAAAATTATGTTGTCCCCTTTTGGGCATTACAGTGTCGGACGAAATGCGGCTGTGTAAGTTCTCGTATCAGATGAGCATGCTGTGCTTTGGTGTGCCCATGAATCTCTGGAGTCACCAGTGATTTCAAGCTGTGGTTCTGAGCCTCGTTCACTGAAATGTGCCTTTTGTGTCCCTTCAATATTTCAGCGGGGGGTCCTTCAAACTTGGCGTCCTAAATTTAGAAGTTATTCAGTGATGATGAAAGAAATATTTTCAATTTGGGGGAGCTGGAACAATGTGCTGCTACTTTACAATTTGCAATTTACAGCCAACTGTCAACCAGGGATAGCTATAAAAGAAAGAAAAGCGAAAGATAGAATATCTATTAAATGTGTTTTAAAGGTCATCAGCTGGGTGACACCGAATGAGATTGAACTAGTTAAGAAAGACATGTTTACAGCGTGGTTTCTGAGATGTGCAGGGGTTTGGTGTGCTTGTTAGATGTGTCCATGTGCATATAAAGGATATTTTCTGATCTGCAGCGATGTGATCTATATTCCATCAGTGGGGATGCTTCTCAAGTCCCTGGTTACCCTGGTTATGGGCCCTGAGCAACAGAACAACCATAATATATAATGTGGCCCTTTTCTCAGGAGACACAGGGACCTCAGAAGAAATGTTTTGATTTTACAGCTGGATGTGAAACTCGTTTATCTCTCAGCTGGTTGTATCGTTCCCACTTTAATGACCTCGTAAAAACTGAGGAATCCCGTCGTAAGCTGTCATGTGTGGAGCCTGCTTGTCTTCACTTAAATGTCAGTTTCTCCTCATTTAAACAATATAGACAAATATTGATTGGTCTTTTAACCTCTGTGTGATGAATAAAGATGGCTACTGTTCTCTCAGACAGAATCAATCAGCTGTGCCACACATATTTTACTGTGGGGAGGCCGGATAGATTTGTGTTAGCATTGCAGTGCGACAGCTCAGATGACTTACAGGTGTGAGCAGCAAGGAGATGCTGCTGGATACATTAGGACCACAACTAGTATGTATTCCTGAGAAACACTGTATCCTCAGTTCATTCCACAGGGTGTTGCATCAAAACCAATCTAATGGAAAAAGAGATTTCTGTATTTGCCTGAAACTTCAGTATATACACATATATTCTAGAATCTAGAATATATGTGTATATACTGAAACTTCAGTATATACACATATAATCTAGAATCTAGATACTTAAATAAAGACATCAGCTTTATGGTCTTTCACATGGTGTTGCATTTGAAATTATTTGTAGCCTTATTAGCTGAAGATAGGTTTTGAGTTTGTCAATAATGATGTTGATCGAGGAGACTTCTTGGACCTTTTCTGTTGACCTCTGCTGTTTGGACCTTTGATTTGTTTTTCTGTTAGAATAGTTTTTGAATTGGTGGAATGATTGATGTTTAACTTTATTTAATTACTTTTATTTATTTTAGGGACAGTGTACATTCATTTATTATCTGCAGTCCCAGGCAGGTTGATGTTAAAAAGAGAACAGACAACAAACCTACATATATATACCTGTATATATATATGTATTTTATTAATAACATAAACGCTGATCCACAATATACAACAGTTAGTACAAATTAGACAATTAGACAACAGAGACAGAGAAGGGAATAAGATTAACAAGACTATTCCAGATGATGACATATTCGAGTCCTTTACTTGAAAGTTTACCAACTTTTTTTGTGTAAACAGTGTCACAGCTCTTGTCAGATTTATTTTTGTCTTTTAATCCGTTATTAGGGCCTGAGCACCTCCGGTGGGAGGCCCTATTGTATTTCGAAGGATTTGTATTTTCCCTTTTGGGGCTTTTTCAGGCCTAGACACTCAAATTGTTACCAAAGTTTGCAGGGAATTCAAAACCCTTGTTTCAAATTCAAAAATTGTATTCTGGAGTAATTTGAAATGGGCGTGGAAAAATGGCTCAACAGCGCCATCTAAGGAAAAGCCCCTCAGTTAGCTTTCACCGATCTTCACAAAAATCGTAGCCCAGGTGTATCATGACAAGGTACTTTTATTTACTGTTTAGTTACTTTTGTACTTTTAGTTACTTTCGTAGTTTAGTTACTTTCGTAGTTTTAGTTACTTTCGTGCTACGTTACTTTACGTCACCTTACGTCACTTTACGCCAATTACGTAACTTTACGTAAGTTAAGTAACTACGCCAATTACGTAACTCTACGCCAATTACGTAACTTTACGTAAGTTCCGTAACTTTACGCCAATTACGTAACTTTATGTAAGTTACGTATCTCACTCAAGTAACTTTTCGTTACGTTACGATACTTTACGTCACATACGTAACTTTACGTTACCTGCGTAACTTTACGTTACTTGTGTAACGTAAGTAACGTTACTTACGTTACGTTCGGTTACGTTACGTTACTTTTGTTACGTTACTCTTTATGTCACGTTTAGTTATCTGCTTTGTATTAGAACGTTTTCCAGTGGTAGAAACTGTTTTATATTTTTCCACATCGGAGCTGAGATAAAAAGTCCTTTATTAGTCCCACTATGGGGAGTTTTGCAGTGTTACAGCAGAAAGAGTCAAAAATACATCAACATTACAGCTGGAAGAGCAATGTCATAGAGAGAGGGGAGCTAGCTACTGTTGTCCAGCCTGAGCAAACAATTAAATAACTTCTAACCAACTCAAATACTTTTCTTCTTCTTCTTCTCCTTCTGCCCAAATTCTCAGGTGCAGCTGTTTACTCTCCTCGTCCCGCTGTTATCTCCTCGTCCGGCTGTATACTCCCGTCCGGCTGTTTATCTCTCGTCGCTGTTCACTCCTCGTCCAGCTGTTACTCTCCTCGTTCCGTTCCCTCCCTGTCCAGCTGTTTCCTCTCTGGTCCGCTGTTCACTCTCCTCGTCCCTCTTTTCACTCTCCTCGTCCCGCTGTTTACTCTCCTCGTCCAGCTGTTTACTCTCCTCGTCCTGCTGTTCTCTCCTCGTCCAGCTGTTTCCTCTCCTCGTCAGATGTTCCTCTCCTCGTCCAGTGTTCCTCTCTCGTCCAGGTGTTACTTCCTCGTCCCGCTGTTACTCTCTCGTCCAGCTGTTTCCTCTCCTCGTCCAGCTGTTACTCTCCCCGTCCAGATGTTTCCTCTCCTCGTCCAGATGTTTCCTCTCCTCTCCAGGTGTTTCCTCTCCTGGTCCAGCTGTTTCCTCTCCTGTCCAGCTTCCCTCTCCTCGTCCCGCTGTTCACTCTCCTCGTCCGCTGTATCTCTTCTTCTCTTCTTCCTCTGTCTTCTGTTCTTTTCTCTTGTCCAATTCTTCAGTGCAGCTGTTCCTGCTCATGTCAGCTGTTCCCTCTCCTGGTCAGCTGTTTCCTCTCCTGGTCCGGCTGTTACTCTCCTCGTCCAGCTGTTCACTCTTCTCGTCCAGCTGTTTACTCTCCTGTCAGCAGTTCGTCACGGATCCCGCTCTGATGGTTGATGACTCTGTGACCTCGTCCTCTTCCTCACTGACCTCGAGAATGGGGCCACGTTTGAGATGCCTGGTTGGACTTTGCATCTTCCTTGAACTGCTCATTCTCCCACTTCCAGCCATGCACTGAGAAATTAAGACTCTAAGTACAGTGTTGGTGCGTGGTCTTTGAGACTGTCTCTAGCTGCCTTAGCTGACTGCAGTGAAGTGATTATTTTACACTGAACTGATCGGGCTGGACTGAAGTGTTGGTTATTCTTTTGGTTCATAGGCAGGTGCTATACAGTTGGTTTGGAGGTCTTGTGACGTAGAGTCTAGACTTTGCCTATGTAGTTTTGCATATGTAGTTTTGCCTAGGTAGTTTTGATCCTAAGTTACGTAATTGGCGTAAAATTACGCAATTTACGTAAAGTTACGTAACTGGCGTAAAGTTATGTAAGTAACGTAAAGTTACTTTATGCCAATTACGTAACTTTACGTAAGTTATGTCACGTTACTTCACGTTATGTTACGTTTCGTTGCTTTTCGTTACTTAGTTAATTTTCGTAACTTTTCGTGCTTTCGTACTTAGTTACTTTCGTCCTTACTTACGTTACTTACTTACGCTATGTCGTAGTTACTTTACGTTATTCTTATACTTACGTTACTTTAGTACTTTTCGTCCTTTACGTACTTTACGTCACATTACTTACATTACTTACTTCTTACGTTACGTTCGTCTTACGTAACTTTCGTTACTTTCGTACTTTACTTACTTACGTTACATTACGTTACGTATTTACTCGTTACTTCCGTTACGTTACTTTACGTCACGTTACTTCCGTTACGTTACGTCACGTCACGTCACTTCACGTTATGTTACATTTCGTTGCTTTTCGTTACTTAGTTAGTTTTTCGTAACTTTTTGTTGCTTTTCGTTACTTAGTTACTTTTCGTTACTTAGTTACTTTACGTTACGTCACGCTACCTTACATTACGCTATGTTACGTCAGGTTACTTTACGTTACGCTACGTTCTGTTACTTTACGTTATGTTATGTTACTTTTCACTACTTACTTACTGTACTTTTCGTTGCTTTTCGTTACTTTTCGTAACTTTACGTCACGTTACGTTTCTTAACTTTACGTTACGTTACATTACATCACGTTACATTACGTTACTTTACGTTCGGTTACGTTACGTTACTTTACGTTCGGTTACGTTCGGTACGGTTACGTTACTTAACTTTACGTTACTTCCGTTACGTTACGTTACTTTACGCGCTTGGTCATTGATCGCTCTCTCCACTAACCCGCAACAGGCTTCAAAATGCGTGTGCTCGGGCCCGTTAGTGCTACAACGTAGCCCTAGTTCTGTTTGGTCTTGTGTTTAGACTTTGGTTTTTGTATTGGTTAGTTCCTGTTTTACTTTGAAGTTTCTTTCCATGAGTGTGTGTGTGTGTCGTGTGTCTCTTACTTTACTTCCTGTCTTTGTCTGGGTTTCCCTCCTTCATGATAGCCTCCACCTGCTCTGATGTGTCCCACCTGAGTTTTACTACTCCTGCCTCCTTTTGAGCAAATACAAGTCTCTGTGCTCCTCACGTTCCTGAGTCTGGCTGGTAACATCGTTGGATTTCTCCCTAACCTCCAGATTGCTGGTTTGTTCCTTTGTTTTCTGTAGTTTTCATTTGGACTATTGTTTACCTGCCACCTGTCTGCTTAATCAAATTTTACACTACCTCAAGGCTTCTGGTAAGTCCAGTTAAACCTGCAGGAGTTTCTGAAGGCCGGTGTAACATGTTAAGGTGCCACTGAGGAAATCAATTTACCAGAAGGGAAATCGAACTTGTGGTTTCATGTGATCTCACTACAGCAAAAGTAAAACGGGGAGGAAATCCGTTAAACAGCTAAGAATGTCTCTCACAGAAAATGAGAAAACTGACAATTATGCGAGAGGAATTAAAGTGCATCGCCTCGCTGTACTCGGCTGACCAGTGGCCTCTAGGGAAGTGAGCCAAATGATAATGGTCCAAAAATATGTCAAAATGCATATTGACCACAATGCATCATGGTCCAACAGCTTAAAATACGTCTCTTAATCTGTTACAAACCAAAATCATGAATGTAACTGAATAAGTAAAACAGTTTCAGTTCTGTTGTATTTTCCAGCCTCCTCCATTCTAAAGCTACTCATTGAGAAGCTTATTTTCAGAAGAGAACAAGTTAAACAGCGACTGCAAATATGCACAAGACGACAGCGTGTGGCAGTAGGTTGAACAGATTTTCCTTTCTTCCCTTTTAATGCAGCAGGGTTCTAACCTGACGAGTGACAGCGCGGAGCATCGGGACGTCACCGGGAACACAGGTGATTAACTAGTGTTTGTGGAGTCATGCCAAGAGTGTAGTCAGGATGTGTTCATGTGTGCTTTGTGTGGCACTATGCCCGTGTGTGTGTGTGTGTGTGTGTGTGTGTGTGTGTGTGTGCGCACAGGCTAAGGTGCTTTAGTTTTCTTGTACACTCAACAGCTGTGTTTTCATTTCTCTCATAAGTCTGAACAAATGACAGCTTGCTGCGATGTGGGTAGACGGTAAAGCTCTTTTGAAGGAAGGGGCAACTACTTGCTCTTGTAAGATTCTCGGTGCGTCTGGTGCATATTAATTAAACCCTTAATGGAAATGCTCAGTGAGTTAATTATGGGTTTATTGTCATGAGGTAATTAAGAATGACACTTAATAAATTCCGCACTTGAACGAATGAGAATCAGATCAAAACAGTTGCAGTTTGTTTTAGCAATGTGTTTTTTTACTGCCGCAGGATTTGCAGATTTCGCATTGAACAACTGGAAAAACAGAGGAATGATGGCATAAGCTGCAGCCCAAGAGAGATGCAACTATTAATACTGAGAAATATTCATTATTTTGAACCCCGCTGAAGAATCCAGAGGCCATGTATGAGACATTTGTAGATGAAAACATGTTTTTAACATCAGAGGACAAAGCCCAGAACTGTTTTGTCAAACTCTATTTCCTTTTCCAAGATGTGTTTTTTTCCCAATTGTGTTTCCCATTATGACCTGGCCCCTGGGTGAAGTTAGGTCCAGGTTAAATTAATGGGAAATGCGTTTGAACATGGAACCAGACTTCAACTCAACACTAGAGCTGGTGTGTTTGCTGCCGTTCGGACTCGTAAAGGAAATGCTCAGAAGTAACAACCCTCTATGTTCCTCGCTGCCCTTTACAACCTTTTTCCAGGTCAACGATAACAACACAAATGTGGCCACAAATTTTCCTGGCCTTCGGAATCTGATGAAATGAACAACGGTGTTGTCATCAATAATTTACAGGTGCTGTGTTGGTTGGTTGAGGAGACACTGGATCATCGGCCAGTAATTACTCAGCAGTCAGCAGAGCCAAAGATCAGCATTATCATTTATTTAATGCAATTTGTTTTTATAGTTAACCGTTTCATGGATCATTTAGGTAGAAGGGGCCCTTAGCAAAGTTTAGGGCCCCAGGGAGCTCTGGCTGTATATTTCATATTTACAATCTAGCCTAATGAGTACATTAAATCCAAATCTGAAATGCATTGAACAGACATGAGACAACATTAATATGGATTTCTTAATCATCTTTTTGCATTAGAACATGATTCATCCATATACGCACAATATCAACAAACAACAATAATGACAATCACCCGTCTTATTAGTGCTGAAAATTAGGCACCTGCATTTGCTTTTTAGCCGCTAAAGTATTTTTTTTTTTCATACCATAAACAACTTAGAACTGATTTCATGCTAAATGCGGCCTGAGTAGTTAACCACACAACAGCAGGGACAGTTAAAAGTACTGGTTACTCTGAGGAGTGGAAGGTGTGTCCATTACACCATGTAGTCTTGAAGTAGTAAAAACAATAACAAAAGGTGAGGCTGTATCTATAAAATTCAATAAATTATTAGATACTATACAGAGGTAATTATTAAATATAAATGCATGCAATGGCTCTTACTGAAAGGAATTAATAATGTATGTTGTTGTTTTTTTCATTAAAAAATGGCCAGCAAGGGAATTAGACAACGACTGTTTTAGGGCCCCCGAAAAAATGACTTGTTTTTTAATCGGGGCCTGAATAATTCATAATAATTTAACACAGTTGAAACTGTCGACCTGAAAACGCTGAACGTGCACATTTCTCTGATATTTCTTCGCGTCCTTTGTAATAATTAACGTCCTGTCCACACCCCTGAGAGCACACAGCCTCCGAGCACGGTGGCACACTGCTCATGGAGCTTTGCCACGAGACTGCTAGAAAAAGGAAAACGTCAAATAAAAATAAAATATCGCTTCGGCCCTTTGTGTAGTCCACTGTGTGCTGCTTACGTCTGTAAAAAGAACTCTACTCTTCTATGTTTGGGTAGAAAGTTCGGGGCACCTTGGTTTGTTTTAAATCAATTCCTTAACTTTCCATTTGACAGAATGTGTATTACAGTATGTGGCAGCGTCTCTCTCTCTGGTCTCAGCGGGATCTGTGGTTAAGAGACTCCTCTCCTTCTTATTCTGTTAAGTTTCCAGGAGATAAAGCCATAATCAATCAAGTACCCATCCTGCCACTCTCTCCTCCCGGCTCGCCCCATCTTTCTACCTCTCCTGCTCAAGTACACTGGAGACATCACTCGGCTGTCTTTGTCTCTCCCTCCTTCCCTCGCAGCATCGCTCCATCACTCTCTTTCCCCCTCTTACCTTCCCACAAACTCCTTAATGATTTATTTGATCCATTAGTCACCGGCCAGTAAAGAGGAGCTGCTGGTTATTGTAAGAACAGGCCAAGGAGATCAGACGCCACATTCTGTAAAGCTTTCAAATTCACATCAAGCACAGCAGATCACACGATTGTAGAAGGTTAACAGGGAATGTTCTGATGGCAGAAGTTTCTTGATGAATAACTTATCCTGCAGAAGTTTAGCTGTGAGCTCAGTTGAATGCCAAATAACTGCAAATAAATCAAGAGCTGCCCATGTTCGCGGGCGGTTGTTTCCTGGAAAAACCTATTCTGACTGAGTGATGGGCTTTGACATATGAGCTCACATTCATCTGGGACTTTGCATTGACAAATGCTCTTTTCCACATGAATGCATGTAAATGTAAACATCTGCATTCATGGGCGTGTGTCGCTGTGATTTGTTTGTGAGGGGATGTGCAGGACTGTGTCCACCTGTTACTGTGGGACCTGACAGATGGGGAAAAAACTAAAGGGGACGAAAAGCAGTCAGGGTCATGGGCGTTCTCCAGAAACATATTCATCTAAGTAGGTATGGTGGGATCTTTCTCTGATGGGGGTCTCTGGTCAATACAACACATCTCTAGTGGCCTAAACCCACTCCAATTTATGAGGACAGCAGTCTTCCCTGATTCTTTTTATGGTCTCATAAATCAAGAATAGAAAAATTCACACAACAAAGGTAAACTTTAAACTTACGTACCAGAAACATCTGTCTGGGAGGACCATCTATCCAGAGGTGATTCATAACCTGAGCTATGGGTCTCAAACATGCACTTAATGCTGTAAGGTCGGAAGGGGAGGAGACTGTCCGGTTTACACTGTGTGTCTACAGCGAGCCAGACAGTGAAACAGTGGTTTTCCTCCTCCTGCATTCTTTAGACTGCAAGTCTGGCATCTCACTGTGCTAACATAAACATATTGAATTGTTGTCTTTACCTCTCTTCAGTCACGTTTGTGTGCTTGGCAACTTCATTAAGCTGGGAGGCTCCCAGCGCTACGGTTTTATTGTTTTCTTCTCTACTCGTGGGCAATTCCACGGCATCTGCTGGCTGCTTGTTTCCCCTCTACCTGACGCAGTATTTGCATTGATGCTAATTGTGAATTAATTGTTTGTATTGGCTGAGCGGATTTTCCTTTCGGTCGTTTTCAATCATCGTGCGTTGGTGTTGCTCCACGAGCTGTGAAATAAGGGTTCTTATGTTCGAGTGTTGTAAGTGTTGTGGGCTGAATTGATTAACTCTCTGGGATGTTGATCCTTCGAATGCATGCATCAAATTTTCTGCCACTTAAGCTGAAAGTATACATACTTATTTATTTATTTCTCGAGATTGGAAAAAGACTTCAACCCTAATCAGTTTTAATTTACCGATATAAATAAGGGTAATGCACAGGTAATTTTTAGCTGAAAAAAGCAGAGTGCTGATGCTCCAGGTGACGCTGTTCATTGTAACTGCTCTTCATAATTCCAGGAAATGATTGGAGCCACTTTACTGTAAAAAAATAAATATATATATAACTTATCACATCTTACAGTAGGAGCAGTCTCAAAGGCGGGATGTGCTGGAAAATTTTAAATATTCTTCTTTGGCTTTTTCTCGCCCTTCCTCATGCTGAGTCAGCGGTTTTCTCCCTTTCCTGTTAAATGTGTGCACCATTGAGTTTCACTGGGCTGGAAAGCCGAATAGGATTTTGGATTTGGGCAAATCCCACTTCACTCTCTCTCACACACACACACACACACACACACACACACACACACACACACAAACCTGAATCATCTTAAAAATGGTCTCAAAGATTTGCAGGGAGGCATATTTAACATGACAAGAGGAATCACACAGATGCATAATATTCTCCTTTACAGTGAATAATTCAGATTGTCTCCCATGAAAGATGAACACTTAACATTGACACACCCGACACGTTCTTTGACTGTGAGGTTGTTTGTCTGTGTTTATTTGAAATTTGGTCTTTGAACACCCTTGATTTTACAAAATGAACCTTGCATCAATTCCGTGCAATGTTTTATTTCATAGTCTTACTGTGTGTTGAGGCTTTGGAAGCAAAGAGAGAAACGAGTGAGGATCTCAGCTCATCTCTCTCTGGCTTTTCCTGTCTTGTAATAAACTCCACCATTGTTTGCCCAATTAGCGAAAGCACACAGCGAATTAAAGTGTCTCCCTGCAATATCAAAGGTGCCATTGTGTACGAAGGGATGCTTCTGCATTTAGTCGATAAATAATTCATAATAAGACAGGTGTTAAATTATTTAGCTTCCTTGACTCTGTGGGGGGAAAAAAGGAATTACTTTTAATTGTGTTGTATATCATTCAGACCTGGCTGCATTGGCTTCTCGAAAACAAAGCGATTTTATATTAAGCGAATTAAAAACAAGTTAAAAAAGTTTGAAATGTTTAATCTTGTATAAAAACACAAGCCAAAAAAAAAAAACAACAAAGCAAATACACGGCGCATCACACATTATGAATAAGTGGCTGCGGTACAATCGATACTATCACTCCCTTTTAACTTGCAGTGCTCGGTCCACACAGGAACACTGAGGCTGCCGAGAGATCAAACTCTGATTTAACAGCCTGACAGACTGAGGAACAAATCAGCTCTGCAGTCTGTTCAGTCGAGCATGTGGGGACTCTTCTTCGGCTTGATGGCAAAAGCTGATATTCCTCAAATAATGAGGAGTCGGATGTAATATTACCTGCCAGGCACTGCCAGATCAAGACTAGCCATGTGAGACAATGCTGGTGATGCAAAGCTTTAATTAATATTCTCTGCTTACCACAACATTGCGAGAACAACTTATACCACTGGAGAAATGTTGACCAGTCAAGGTCAAACTTTGTGTGTGTAATGTGGCTTAATTATGATGCTACTTAGTATTCAAGAAGACTCCTAAAAAAAATTCTCATCTACTTCCAGTGATGCATAATGAACCAGAGGGAGGAAAGCAGAGTCCTCAGCTGATCCGTGGAGCAGCCTGTTGAAATGGTACATTTATTAGACGAGAAGTGCGGAGCAGGGCTGCGGCTCAAAGTCAAAGAGCGATCAAAGTCCCGACTCTTATCCGACACATTGCTGCACTTTGACCGGGGGGCAGGAGGGCTCGCACCACTGTGGAAGAGGGGGGGGGGAGATGAAATATGCAGTTGATGAATATGGTGCAGTGAGACGGCAAGGAGCACGTTAGCTCCTGAGACACGGGATGAACAGAATTCCATGCTCTTGTGTCATGGTTGTAGGGATGTGTCTATAGATAGATAGATAGATAAATACTTTATTCATCCCGAAGGAAATTCAAGCATCCAGTAGCAATAACATACATACATTGAACATACATACATTGCAATTGGCTTTACACATACAACTATAAACTATATTAAAAATATAAAGTGACTGTAGAAATAAAAATGTTTTATACAACTATAAACTTATATTAAAAAATTAAAAATATAAAGTGACAGTAAAAAGTGTTTTATACGAACATGAACTACAGATTGGGATATATGAGTCCAGGAGTAGTGCGGAGAGATTTGTCCATTGTCTGTTATGCCTCCTGCCATCACTGCGAGTTGTTGTACAGTCTGATGGCCAGGGGGACAAAAGAGTTTTTTAGTCTATTGGTGGAGCAGGATAGAGACAGCAGTATATGGAGATATAATGAAAACGAAATCCAAACAAAACGCACATCTGTATTCTTTTGTGAGAAAAATCCATTCATCAGAACTTTTATACTTTTGTTAAAATGCATGGTCCCAGCCACGGGTCCCTCTGGCCTTGGTGGGTGTGTTTTGGTCCGTACCGAACCTTGTCCTCTCTCCACCTTGACAAATTACACATAGCTTGAAAGTTTGAAGTCTCCTGATTCCGTCCGTGCGAAGAACTTCAGAATCCTTCTCGATCCTGTCTGTGCAGCAGCTGTTAACCCGATTGGTTCAGATGTGGCTCTGGTCAAATGTTTTAAACACAAAAAGGTTCTGCTAGAGGCCTTGTATTCCTCTTGGAAGGCACGAAGGCAAACATATTTAATTCACGTTTGTGCCTCTGTAACTCCATGTAGACAGTTCATTAAAGCACACCTAAAGCTGATGCTTTACCGTCTCCCATGCCCATTCCTCACTGAGGGATAATTTGCAGGAGATGAGTCCACAACTCTCTATGTCAACAGGAAAATAATTGTTGTTTGTTTGCTTTCTGTATTTCACAAATGCAAATGCTTCCCTCCAGCAGAGCACTTGGCGGCGGCCGTGGCGAGATAGGCACATTGGAAGGGAGAGGGGGGGGGAGGGGGCAAAAAAAGACACAAGCATCAAGACGGAGGGAGAGACAGAGAAAGGGCAAGCAAGATCGTCATTATTGCCTACACTAATGAGGAATTAATTACACCACAGCTGGCTGCACAGACTGTATTACTGGAGGCTGAACATAGGGGGCAGCATGCTGCATCAATGAGGCGTTTGGAGATTGGGGGGCTGGCAAGATGGACCAAAAATCGGTTACCGTGGAGAAGAATGATCAGTTAATGGGACCATACTTGTAGTATGTAACATTATATGGGCTTTTAGAAGAGAGAGAGAGGGATATTTAAATCTGATAAACCTGAACTGAGAGCGCCTCGACATTAGCCACAAGCTTTGGCAAGCACACATGGACTAATGGCTTCCACTTTGTCCTTACAGCACGGCCAAAGCAGTAATTCATATAGATGTGCATATTTGACATTTATTATGTATGCCCGTTCAGGGACTGAAAAATATGTCTGTAGAGCCGACACAAACTGCCACTACTTCCCCGTACTACCACATTATTACCCTGGCAGCTGCCAGCCTGACATTTCAGGCTTTCCACATCCTCCACGTCCATTCAAATCTGATGAGAAAGAGAATGGACAGACGTTTTGTTTCGTGGCTGGGAATTAATGAAGACGCTGTTGTTACACGAGGCAACAGACTGAGAGGTGGACCTGGAGACACAGAGGAAGAGACACGCGTGCTCGTGAAAGGAAACAGATGCACATGAAAAGACTGCGACAAAAGAAGTACAGCACTAACACACAGTCCTCCTGGACCTGGTTCCTGATAAGATCAAAGACAATAAAAGCCGTCTTTGTAATTTTCTTTTGTTAATTCCAAGAGTTCAGAAGAATCTGAAACAACTTAAAAAGTTGAACTGTAGCTTTAATCAAAGCAGTGTTAGGGTCCACTGGGATGCTGTTGGTGCATTTTTAGAAAAAAGTACTTCAGAATTATAAATACTACATACTTTTTTCTCCTTTTTTATTTCCTCATTTTACGAAAAATGTATTTTTATACACTGTGGATTCAGCTGTTACGTCCCTTTGTTACATAAGAAAAAACAAACACACAAGGTGCAATTATAATAAAGAAAATGAGTAACATTCTGAATTGCTTTGTAGTTTTCTGGTCAGACAGTTGAACAAGAGCGCAACGTGTTTGTCTAAATCTAAATTAAGCGACTCAAGTTTGACCAGTATTGTCTGTTAGGGTCAACTTGTTTTTTGCCGACTCCCCTGTGTTATTTATGGGATGTTTGCTTCATGGTAATTTCAGTGGGAAGAGCTTTAAGGTCACCATATGAACAACCGAATCAGAAAAAGGCTAATTAATACATGGCTGATCTGATGTCTCCTTTGGGTTCTGTAATGTTTGGAATAAGCATTACAAGTGAACTTTCAAATGATGGTTTATCGATAAAACGTGGACGTGTAAGTTCACAGTTCCACTTAGAATTTGTCTGTATTTTCTAAATGAGTTTTGACTGGAGAAATTAAGTTGATGATTATATAGATATTATGTAACTGTGACTGTTTTGTTGTTTGACTTCTCCCACTCACTTGGACTCCAGCATGATTGCAATCATAACTCTGCACTGAAATTAAGGACATATTCTTGACATTCTTGTAAAACTAATTAAAAAAAAGAAACTCAACTGAAAGGCTCCTTCTGTCTCACCTGTGTGTACGCAGTGAGCACTGGCAGCAGTGAAGCCTCGAAGCTAGAAACAAAATCCTCACCATCCAAATTTAACGTCCGACCCAGCAGCAGCAGCCATCTGCGATTCCCTTAAGCAAGACATGGCGCGCTCACTGTAAGTTACCATAGATAAAAAAGCATCAGACAGCTGAGGAAAATGCATTTGCACGTGTGGGTTTGCACAGATGCATCTGTGTGTGTGATTACGCACATGCACACGGTTGGCCATACGAGGGGCCTCGGTAGAGCTGATATTCAATTACATGATGGAGTATTTGCCAGGCGAGGCCGATGGCGCTGTAAAACCGCTGCATGCTCTGAAGGTACGCGCCACGGTTAATTTAGCTTTCGTAATGAGACGGCCGAGAGGAGGAGCAGACTGTGGTGGCGCCGCATTGTAGAGGGATGATGCAGTGCAATGGTGCAGACTTAAAGACGTGGAAAATAAAAGAAGACACAGTAAATACTTTGATTTGCAGCCTTTACAGTGGACTGCAAGTCTTAAGCAACCACGTCTGTTGTGGAGAAATGTGCCAGGGGAAAATGGGATTTTTGGAGAATTAAAAATGTGCAGAGGAGGAAAAAAAGAGGTGAAGTGAGGTCAGTTTAGAGAGATGAACAGAAAAGCTCTGCACTCTCACACCCAGCTATTAGAGCGGGGAGCAGATCAGTCCTCGTGGAATAAGCCATTTGTAAAATACATGCACATATGCGTACACACAGAAGCTGTGATGTAGCTCTATTGATCGCAATAAGCCGATCCTCCTCACTCCATTGAATATGTATTTTGTAGCCTATCATTAGTCTCTGAAGCAGAGAGCAGAAGGGAGGCCGGTTACATTCTGCTGATTGAACACATGAGGAATTAATTAACAGCTAAATAATTCTAAAGACAATGGAGCCATAATTAGGCTCTGAGAGAGGGAGACAGAGAGTCCCTGAATCCCCCCCTGTAGGCTCACATAAAGTGAATCCCTCCTCTCTATATTCTGCTCTACATGGGAAAGTTTCCTGTGAGTTCAAAAGTTTTTCCTCCAGTGATGGCATAACAATGAATGCTCCCCCAAAAATGGATTCTCTCTGATCATTATTGCATATTTTCTGTATATTTACATCTTAACGCACTCTTTGCCCGATGGAGATTTAATAAGATTGTCATTTCCTCAACATATAAATTATATTCCATTAACATGAATGGACACTTTTTCACAAAAAGAATGTTTAATGTGGCGCCGTCCTCCCAAGGTCCTTCAAAACCAACCTGAGGGTGCAATGAATATTTTTTTGCAAAACTGCCACATTTGAAGCAATACGTTAATTCAGCCCAGGCGAGATTTACATCTATTACCAAAAGTCTGCTTTTCCTTAAAGCGATGGTTCGACGAAACTCATAATGCCAGACCTGTCCAGAAAGGGAATTGATAGGCGGGTAGACTCTCTGCAGGCGCCGCAGACTGAATGTCAGAGTGGAGAGCAGCCATTTCTGTTCGAGACAAAGAAACAATGTCTTGTTGTTCCCGATGGCACTCATCAATCTGAATATAATAGTGGCTGGTTTCACATGGGTAATTCTTTTCTTTCCTACTGTTACACTCTTTACACCACTGCTAGCGTCAAGGCTGCTGTCTAGCTTCGCATCTACATAACAACACTGGCCCAATTATTAGTATTGGGTGCATGTGCAAAACACACACACACACACACACACACACACACACACACACACACACGTCAAACTAGCCACAGCAGGGCAAACACCTTTTTGTTTTCGTTGGACACCGAAGATATTTGGGTTTTAGATCAAAATAAGAATATGAGACACAACTGAAACAGCTGGGGACGTATGACCTTCTGGCTCAAGTTTCTATGAACAACAGTAAAGTGATAGATTATTTTATGATCTTAAGATAATTACCACTTGAATGCATTAATCGTGCAATAGACTAATATTACAGCATCATTTGTGATGGTTTTAAGGAGCTTTATACTTTGTGTTCATGTCCAGTGGTTACTTATATGTAGTAATTATACACTCTACACACATTTCTAGGCCTGAATGTTTTAGATCATTGTCTCTTTTCTTCATGGATTTTTTACTATTGCATCAATGTTCTACATCAACTACTTATCCATGCACTGGTCTCCAGTGGTCTGCGAGGGTTTGATTGGGCAAAATCCAGTGTTTTGAGTTTGAGTTCAACACACCCCATATTTATAGAACTGGAGGTTATGTGGTTGGACAACTTCTGCTGCCGCTGTTCCCTTCTGGTTATCTTCAGAAGAGAACATGTTTTTGCGATCAAAGAGAGATTTGGGGATACATCTTTGTCTCCCACTGCAACAATGGAGACATTGCGCTAATCTCTCTCTAGCTCTTCCTCTCTCTTCCAGACATTGCATCATACCAGGGGCTTCAGTATGAAAGCCTTCAGATTGACAGAATGTTGGCTGGCCCCTCAGACAGTTATCTTATGGTTGACTGGGTCCGGTGTGTAATCAATGAGTCTAATTAGGAGGTTGTTTACCAAACTGCTGATATGCGTTGGCCTTTTCACATTGTTTTTCTGGGGCAGGTTAGACCCATATGGGGATGCACACTGCAGAATCTCACCTTGAGAAGAAACATACAGGCACAGCTATCAGCATGTACACTGTACACACACACACACACATGCATTTACATTCGCGCCTACCAACACCGATCGCACATAAAACCTGATCTCTCTGAAGTCAAAATGTGGCCTTGGTTTCATGGAGGCGCAAAAGTGAAATGACTGTTCCATCGAGCCGGGTTTGTGGGGACGAGAGAGGCTGAATAATCCGGCCCGGGCTGATGAATATGGTCACAAATTTTAAACTCGTACAGCACAATTTCCAAAATGATCTCATTCGGAGGTAGAATGGCCCTCTGTAGAGCACATACCTCTGCCAAGGCCAAACAACCATACACCGTCTAGCTGTTATAATAGCAGGATAAATAAAAGCAATGTGGAAGTAGTCTGATAATCTTTACCAAATTTGTTCAAACTGATCTCAACACCACAAATATCTTTCCACATCCAATGCGGTATTTTCTGAGGAATGGACGAAAAATGTCAGCAGATGCAATATCAAAATTTATTGAGGTCTTCTCATTCCACACATTCCCCATCCCTCCTGTTAATTTAGTGCACTCTGGTTCAGAGGTTTTTTGCATAACCTTGGTGACAAATGAAAAAACTAATTATAATCTCCTTGGTGGAGGTGAGGATGCATTCAATGTTAACATTTAAAACTCCATCTGGCACTCAAGTAAAAACGCATATCCTCTCACATAAGCTAATGCTGAGAAAGCCACTGATTGAAATAGTCTTGACCTTTGACTTAGTAGTACTTTTTTACGTTTTAACCATACTAATTCTACAATACTAGCCCCTTCAAAGCGAGTATTTGTTATATCCGATTGAAACAGTTGCAATGGGTATATCGTAGCCTTAAACACTAAATCAACGCAGCCTGTATGTGGAAAGAAGCGATTGTATTTGTTGGCACCATGGTTAATCAGTGGGTTGGGTCAGGTCATAAAGATTAATGGCGGATGGGTTGAGGCTGGTGAAGTGATACATAATTAATCAGGAAAATATCAAAGTTTCAATTATAATCTGCTCCACGGCTTCGTTTTTCATCAGGCAAATTAGCGACTCAACAAAGCAAACAATAAAAAAAGGAGTTAGACGAAAAGAATACAGACGAGGACCCCAGCACGCAGCGTAAACAAGAATCTCTGTATGTCTGTCTTTGAGGACTGTTCGTCCAATCATCTTCACGCTTGCCGGCTGTATTGATGAGGACACTGGGGAAGTGCAGTTGGTTCCTAATTTGGTGCGATTTGGACTTGAGACATGTTTGGCATCAATAAACTATTAAAAAGCAAGCAGCTGTGCGGTGGTACGGGACTCTGGATGTCTGCATGTCACGAACAAAGCTGGAATCAGAGATTTACAGCAGTCAGAGAAAGGTTGTTTAATATTGAGTGCTCTAAAAATAAAGACATGAAGCTGTATTACAAAGACACAGTTCACCATGGAAACCACCATGTCCCTTCACTGCAGAATCTACTAATCTTAGCTGATTCCTTTTCTGTTTTGTTTTAAACCTATTTCTTTGAATGAAGCAAACATTGAAGTTACATTTGTATTATAACAGCAAAGGCAAGAAACAACAGTTATGATTTTGGTGAACAAAATCTCATCAGGAGCCGAGATCAAACCTCTGGGTCGAAGTTTGTCTGAGCGCACTGATGTGTTGATGTTGTTGCATTCAGTTTTGTCTCATATGATCACGGTTGCAGGGTCTGTCCGCAGGGTGCAGTCGAGAAAACCGTGATTGGCAGCGAGAGAAGAAGAAACAGGTGATGGAGGGAGAGAGAGATGGGGAGAAATCAATGAGGAGGAATCAGAGCAGATGCACCGACTGTGGATTTATTTAACGAGGGAAAAGGGGGGAAAAGAAGAAAGAGGGGTGAAGAAGACAAACGGCGATTCCTGCGGGTCTGAACAAAAGCCGACACTGGTTTTTCATCATGGTGGGGAAGCTCAAGGTAACAGGAAGTAAGCCAGAGGAGCGGCGTAGTCTTAGTGTTCAGAGAGGAATGCTATGGTTGACCAGGCAGACATTGTGTTGGCTGACGTGGGCAGGCAGGGTGCCAGAGCTGGAGAACGCATTTAGTCTCAGAAGGCTGCCTCTGTCTCAACCTGCTGCTCGACTCCCGTGAAGATACAGGCCTTTGATTCTTTCTCCCTCCGTCTTTTGTTTCTCTTCCCATAGTTCAAACAAATCTCTGTCACTCCTTCATCTGTACAGTTCTCTGGGATTTTCTGTCGCCATTCCTCATTCGGTCTCTTCTTTTTATGCCCTTTGACTTGAATTGAATCCAGTTTAATTCAAAAGTCTAAACCCAGATTCAGTTCGGCAGCTGTGGAAATTTGATAACAACAAAAACAATAATAATGTGATATTAAACTAAAATATGATTTAAAGTGTGACTGTACTGTGAACCTGCTTCTAAGCATTTGCCTGGTGAGTTGTGATTTTGTGTGTAGTATGCGTGCAGTGATGTATGGAAACGTTTGGGAAGCCCTGGGCAAATAGTTTTGTTCGTTTCTGAATAGAACCCCTGCTAATGCACCAGTCCTTTTTATTTCATTGACAGAAACAGAAAACAGAGTAAACAGAATTTATTTTGCATCTGCACAAGTTCAAACATCGCAATAAGTAACTTTCCAAATTCCTCCTCCAACTAAGACCGTTTCTGTGTTTGATTCTAACTTTCATTTACCCTCTCTTCTTCTGAGATGTTCTCCAGGCTGTGCCGTGTTTAAGCCTTACCCCCAGTGGTGTTCGGTTCAGGGCAGGGGACAGGGACTTCAAACAAAAAGTGAAAAAAACTAAATCAAATCAATGTTTCTTGTGACCACCCTTTGTCTTTAAAACAGCATCAGTTTATCTTGTTGGAGTCGTTGTCATGCTGCAGGATCAATCTGGGATTGACCAGAATCCTCCCCGATGGCACTGCGGTGCGATGGATAAGAATATAAACAAGATCCACAAAAGTTTTGTCTAGAACTTTTAAAGCTTCGTGAAATGTGAGTAACTTTTGTTATTTAGGTATTTGATTACTTAATTGTATTAATTCATATGCAGTTTGGCTTTTGCAATTCTGGGCCCTCGTATGAAAATAAGATAAATGCACAATCAAACACAGGGAATTAGAAATTAAAGCTTTCCTCTGATACAAGCGTTCCTCAAATAAAGGCCTGTTACCTTCTGCAGATAAAATGATAAATGTCCCAGTCACTATTTGAGGAAGTAATGGGAGTAGCTCGACTTCAGTAGTCCAGCAACACTTATCGAAAGCCCTCTCACCTACTTACTATTAGTGGCAGTGGAAGCAGTGGCAGAGGGGGAGGATGGTCTGTCAGTATGTCTGGAGCTCCGGCTGAGCCTCGGCCTGTGTGCTTAATAACAACTGCTGAGTCACATTTGGAGGCTTCAATTTAGCTCTGAATCAGAGAAATTAAAGCATAACTCAAGACGTTAGATTATTCTAGATTAAGATTAAGATTTCCTTTATTCGTCCCGAATCAATCATGCTACATGCAGTTGGGAAATTTAACTTCTGCTTTCAACCCATCCGTAGGTGGACAAGGACACGGAACACAACAAACACAAGGGCATGGGCAGCTTTATATTGGAAAGCGCCTGGGGAGTAAGGTGCCTTGCTCAGGGGCACTTGAATTGAAGACCATGTGGTCATCCTCGTCAGGATGTTGCTCGAACAACTTCCGTCGATCCTTTCTCTAACCTAGCTCCGTCTAGAGTCTACAATTCTCTTACGAATCAACGGCTGTGATTACGTACGTCGTTCACGCAGAGAATGGTAGAGGCTCAGTCCCATCGCTTCAATGGTCATCACTCATAGTATGGATGACTTAGTTTTGGACAGTTTTGATAAAGGACAGCATAGAGGATCACTTTGTTCAAATCAAAATCATATCATGTAGGTAATTGTATCATGAAGGTCATTTTATGCTGTCCTTTATTAAAACTGTCCAAATCTAAGTTTACCATGTTCATGTATAAATGGAATTAAAAAATATCCTTTGAAAATTTTGACAAAAGTGGAGGTGGAATTGTCGAACTAAATTTGGCACAATAATGATAAAACTAGAAGGGCCCCCCATCTCATCCAAGAAAAGGAAAATAAAGTCCTGAATCTGCCTGTTTTGACCAGATCTGCACCAAAATGTATTATTTATTTACCTCAAGCTTGGCCCCACCCATCCACAATTTCATGGGAATTGGTTCCATAGTTTTTGAGTGATCGTGCTGACAAACAAAGAATGAAAACCTTGACGGAGGTTATAAAAAAAGAATAGGACCAGTCAGATTTATATATATATATAACAATTGAATCAGTTAATCCAGTGACGTCACACAATTTCCAGTATTAATCTCAAATTGGTTACATTCACTCTTTTGGCAGAAAACCTTTATCCAAAGCATCTTTACTACTGTGGGACAATGACATTAAGGATTCAGTACAGTACATTCAGATCTGCACAATAAGACAAAGTGTAGGAGATCAGCTGAAGAAGTGCTCTATAAGTGCACATTAAATGCTAGTTAGGTTTGTGAGGGTGTTGAATCATCAGCGTAGGTGAGGATAGGTTAATGTGCATTTTAATGTAACTGGCACACTGTCTCTAATATTGTCCCTATTCATCTCAGGGAACGTAAATGATCCACAGTAAGCTGTCCTCTCTCTGTGAGTGCACTTTACTGTTGTACTGTGACTTACTGCTCCATTCTCAAGCTCGCTGGCTATGGGAAGAAAATGCTAATGACCAGCACGGCGTAGCAAGCGCTTCTCCTCTCCCTGCAAAAATGATGTGACGTTATTTACCGCCAGTAGAGTGGATAATGGAATTTTCTCTTCCTCGCCGATCTTTCTGTGTTTCCCTGTCACGTGTTCTTCTCCTCCTGCCTCCTCCTCCTCTCCGTCCACCCTCCTTCCCCTTCCCCTCCCTCCTTTTATTTGTGTTTGTGTGCGTATGGTTTTGGAGACTCTTTATTAGCCATCAAGTCAAATTCATACATATTTCCTGCTTCATAAAAGGCCCAGCGGACAATTCATTTGATCACATAAATATACGAGAATATGAAAATGTGAGATGAGGCAGACGGAGAGAATGGGGTCTGTCTGTCACAGGGAGATGTTTGACTCCCGCGGTTGCTGCATTGAGAGAAAATTATCAAGTAATTTCCATCGTGATGATAGTGGGTTACAGATTTGGAACAGGCCTGAATTATAGAGTGGAAATGGCATTCGTGCTTTTGTTCGTAAAAGCCACGCGAGCGGAACTGCAGAACAGCTTTAACTGATTGAGTGTCATGCAGAATTTAGCCCGACAGAAAGTGCAATTTTTCCAGCTATAAAGCCTTTCAACATCTGAAACTAGTTTGAATCCTCCTCTCTATGCAAACTAAAAGTATGAATGCTTTAGCAGTAAAAGGCTTTTAACTGTTTTCTGTTTGCTAAAACGATAGGTCGAGTACATGCATGTGATGTGTGAAAGAGAAATAGATTCTTCGGGGGTACAACAGCATAAATCCTTTCTATTGACTGCAGAATCGGTATCTGCACTGACATATCACATACAGATCAGCCATCGAATCTAAGAGTGCATCCAGCACCATGAGCATGTGAGGAGTAAATGCACTTTGAAATTTTCTCTGCAGGACCTCAGTGAGGGGGAAAAATGGGAACGCCATCGTGTAATTAGTCCATTTGAAGAGAATGATAATGAATGGGATTGTCATGAAGGCTGCTCATTTGAGCCCAATAATGGATCATATAATTAGCAGAGGGGTAGAAACACTGCTTTTCCCCTCCACTGTAATCAATCTTCTGATTGTAGAGTCTCCACAAAGGCCTTTTAACGTCACGGACTGGAACTCAGATCTAAAAACTGCCCAGGCACATTCAGCAAGGACTGTGGCAAAGGAAGCAATGAATAACAAAAGAAACCCACAACAAAACGGAGGAAATCATTTCCTTATTCTGTTTTTTTAATATTTAATATTTTCTGAAATCCTGTAATTCATAGGAAGACTAAACGACCAAAAGACGATTTAGGAAAATTCAAGCTGTCTCATGAAAAACTAATTTATAAATATACGCCCCCACAGCTGTGTTTCACACTTATGTCTAGTCGGTGTCGCTGATAATTTCTTTTAATGGTTTCTCTCCTGGCTGACTGCGGTAGGTTATAGAGGAATATTACATTTTCAGACAATGCAACATATTAGGTTGGAACAGGAATGTAATATAGATTCAATATGAAGTACAAAGCAAGCATCCGAGAAACAGATACGTGGTAGAAAATCTGACAGTGATTTATAGAGTCTGCACCCACATTTTACTGTATAACACAGTGATGCAGACTGGTTTGTGAAGCTGCATTGAAGAGAAGGTGGAGCATGATGGAAAATCACCACGAGGATGATGGACTGCAGATTAAAACCAAACTACTGCACAAGGTTGTAGGTTCTGACTGGAGAATGGTGAACAGTAGGATGTGGGAAAGACTAAAAATGATCTTGGGTCCAAATTCTGTGGCCTGAGTGCAGTGGGCGAAAAAGAATTTGAATCTGAAGGGATTTTTATTCTTACACAGATGGAAACAGAAAGACGTATCTGGATATTTGTACAACTGAGGAAATTGATGAGACAAATTGTGATTTGTGAATATGGGCTATACAAATACAATTTGATTGATTGATTGATGAGGCTGCAAGGACATGTTGTGCCTTAAATCTGAAGACAGTCCATGGTCCACATCTGGAACGGAACACCACCTATCCAGACCTTAACCTACACTGATCATTGACATAGCAGTTCTATTATTTAATATTTTGGGCAGCGGGACAACAAAAACAATCACATGATACAATCGACCCTGCCCTTTGTAATCCCATGATTCTACTCAGGCAATCATTGCAATACACACATGAGAGAGATGAGAGACAATAGTTTAGTTCAAATAGTTCAATTATAAAATGATGTAAAACTGGTAATATGTGAAACTAAATGAACAGAAATGAATAAAAAGGAAAACTCAACATACATTGCACTGGTTGGTTATTTCAGTGTCATTTATTAGCCCTGCAGTCCCCCCCCCCCCCCCCCCCTCCAACTCCAGGGCGACGTTCCAGGCCTCAGCTTGAGGAAATCTTAACTAACTGGAACTCTTTGAATTTTAATTGAACACCTCTGCTTTAAACACTCGGTGAGGAGGAGCGACGAGAAGCATCTGGAGAGTAATCGGAGATGTGAGGCAGCTGAGGAAACACACTCCAGGTTGAAGAATTATCATGCGCTGTAGAGAGCCTCACCACGACATGAAGGAGATTATATTAAACGTGATGAAACATTTTCATCCAAGAATTCCTTTGCCGCATTTCATTAGTTTCTGTCGAGCAGTACAACTTTTTTTAAACTGAGGAAAAACAATGCTTGTTTTTTAATAAGCTCTTTAGAACCTCTCAATACATACGCACATCATATGGGTCTGTCGTCTATGGTAAAACACCATCTAGCCTGAGGCAGAGATAACTGGCATCTGACGAAGCCAAAGCAGATGCTGTAGTAGCAAATGATGAACTCATGAAAATCTGCTAATGGCCAAAAGAGGCTGATGCTGAGTTTTACTGAGTGTGTCCCGTGTTTCACATTAATTACTTAGATTATGGAGGCTTGCCATTGTCTTATTTGTCCCACCACAATATCATAATTATCCAAACTCATCATAATAACCCTTCTCATAACTGGAATGGGACTCAGTGGAATGCACAGCTCCGCCAGGGCTGAATAATCCTACAGATGATGGTCTACAGTTGGAATATGTATATAATATATATGGTTCTAAACAATAGAATATCAAGAGAGTCTAATTCTAACAATAGAATATCAAGATCAGAGCATAATTCCCTCAAGAATTAACAAAATTGTTAAAATAATAAATCTTTTTCTCTATCTCTTTCACAAACACATCTATCATAGTTGGCCATTGGCAGCGGCAGGAGAAACCATATCACGTCAGTGGGCTGATTGATTGTGAAAAAAGCCATAAAGGTTTTACCATCCTCAGCAGGAAGACAGAAGTTAGTATAACACTGTTGGTTTCCACTTTAGCTGCTTGTTCCATGGACGGTCATGTGGTTGAGAACTGCAGGCTGGCAGACTCCGGCAATACACCTGCTCTTTCTGTGCATCGGTCTGTCTGGTGCAGATTATAATGTCAGTCTTGCTTTACAATCACAATAATCAGTCTTTGTCGGCTTGACCCCAGTGTCAAGTTTACTGCAGCCTGCACACAGCAAACGCATTTCAAACTCCATTGAGGAACAATTATAGGAAAATGATGGTTTCAAACGTTATACTACACAAGATTTGAGTGAAAGTACACGTCTACTTACATACATGTGCACATATGGACCCCTACACGTGCAGCCATACTTCACTATGATTAAAGGTACCGCAAACATGACTGACAGGAGAAAATTATATGGGACAGGTGGCCTATCCAGTTCGATCCTCCATATTCACATGCACACACACACTCATACAAACACTTTCACACATGCACCGCTTCACACATTTAACCACACGCATAGCTGTGACCACACACGTGCACGGACACTATAGCATTACATTTAAATGGTTTAGGAGGAAAAAGGCTATTTTCCTTGCGCTGCAGTGTCAGTGACAGCACAAGCAGTTAAAACAAACGGTTGCACTGAGCTTTGCATACATATAGAGATCATTTGCATATCTAACATGTGTATTTATACAGTGACGGGGAGAGAGAGAAGCACTCAAACACACACACACAGACACACCGTCTTCTCTCTCTTTTTGATGTAGGTAATGTTTTTCATCCTGCTGCTCACACAACCATTTCCCATGCCACTTTTATAGATGCAGCTTTCTTGTTTCAGAGCTGCAATCACCTGATTTAAGAATTATGGCAGTGTTACTGCAGAATGAGGAAGCAGATAGACTTGCATTCTGCAGAAGAGAAGAGGCATCAATCACTCTGAGATCAGAATAAAGGGCAGGAGTGGGAGTAATTATCTGTGGTTAAAACAATGTCTGACTCTGTAGAGGAACAGACAAAAACAGTGTGAGCTTAATGACTACTTTATCAACTTCATTTGGACTTGAAAAAGTAGTGAGCAATGGTAGAGAAACTTATATGCGCACACCCCTACAACAATTCCTTTAACTTCAGTCAAGCTGCAGCATTATGGATACACTCATAGAGATCCGTCCCCTAAATACCCATGCTTTATTGTTGAGTTGGTGAACAAATTATAAAACTAAATGGGTTATTTCTCGGCCGATGCCCAATCCTTAAACCAAGATTCATGGAAATCCATTTGGTAGTTTTTGCATAATCTTGTTGACTGACCAACCAACCACCCAACCAAGAAAATCCACCATCCAATCAAAAAAACCAACAAACCACTTGACTGTTTGACCAACCAACCAACCAACCAACCAACAAATGGACGGGGATGAAAACTTACCTCCTTCGTGGAGGTAAAAAGGCTTGAAGGGACTTTGATTCACAGTGTTTTATGAGCTACACATGGTATCTTTTAAAACACAGCATAAGTCCTCATAATCACAACCAAAGATGTCTGTTGACTGTAAAATAACTTTGAGAACACTTTTTAGAACACAGACTAAATCCCCTGCAGATGATGCCTTAAATATTCTAGAGAAAGGGAGAACTGGAGGAAACTCACAGCAGGAGACCCACAAATTGAACGAAAAGTAATTTTAAGAAAAACAACGGAACTAAACCAAGCAGGTTGAAAAAATAGAAATTGCTGCAGTTGAGCAATAATGAGCTGATAAAACGTTTTGACTAAAAAACTGTGCCAAACGTTCAGCCTCTTTAAGTAATCTCATGGTTGTGATGTATTTTTAGTTTTCCTCCAGTTTATTTACTGTAGATGCAAAACTACATCAGCGGCTGCAGCGGTGTTGGCGATGAGCAGGTGAATTTGCTTAATGTCAATAGGCTGCATGTTTGTTCTTCTTCTGATACGGAGCTGTGCTTTTTCGATCGAATCAGTCGATGTTTCTCTCTGGCGCCTTCTCCCACTCCCACTTATAGTGAGTGCGGGTTGTGAAGAGAGGGAACGCTCTCTAATGAGAATGAAAGAGAATGAAGAGCCGGACAGATGAACACTGACAGTCGAGCTTAGGGTAAGAACAAGAGGGGACGGAGGAGGTTTGCGTGTCTGTGTGTGTGTGTGTTGCAGAAGTATCCCGTGCAGCGAGGTCATTGTGAATAATTGGCCGCTCGCAGCTCTAATTAAAAACCATCTCAGGTTTTAAGGACTTTGATCAGCCTACAGACCAAAATGTAAATAGTTCAGTGAGCATATAGAAAGCAGGGGGAAGCAAAGTTAACTTTTTTGTCCTGAGACGCATCGTTATTTACTTAAAGTTTGGCTTCTTGGTCAAGTTTCAGTCGAAGGTTTTTCAGGAGCAGGATTTTCCCTACCATCGTGGATGCGGGCTCGTACACAGTTAGCTGAAGACGAGCACAAACACAACGGGCCTGCTCCACCTGTTGGTCTCCGGGCTCTCTGCCTCTCCATGTTTCAGTTCCTCACTGATGGACAGTCGCTCGTGCTGTACCAGCAGCCTACACTCTGACAACATGTCATAAAAATCTGAAGTAATCCACTCGCTTCCAAAGTCCGATTGTCAACTCCAATCGCAGACTGCTAGAGCCAAGCCCCCCGGGCAAAGAGGAGAAAACTAAACCTGATCTGTGCCAATGTCCCCCCGTGGTCTCCTCTACCCACTGACAGAAACCAAGGTGATATACAGAGGAGGTATTATAGACCACTACTTTTTGACGAGTGGATGGATGTAGTGTCGGGAATAATCCTTTTGACATGTCAAATGTAGCATTTTCTGTTCCTCAAACTTCAGATTTAGCATTTACACAGTTTATATTCATACAGATCTCCCCCACCGCCAACTGTCCAGAAATGAAGCCAAAATATCCCAGATAGGAGCGTTACCATATTGCACGTTTGGAGCCAGAGTAGAAATCAAGGGTAGGAGCCACGGTTTCGAGGTACTGCCGAGGTACGTGATTGACCAACTTGCGAGTTAATCTCAGCTGTCAATCATGAAGTTTCTCTCGTTTTCTATAATCAAATAACTACTTGATACCACACTTTACGGAAAGATACTTAAAATTACAAATCATCTTTTCTAAAAATCAATTTAACGTCTTACTTTTTATTCATGTCCCATCCACTAACATGAATGAGGCATGTTGAGCTATACTGCAGAAAGCCACCAGGGGGCGATGGAGACACATCATGGCATACACCCTTATGGGACAAACATACATTTCAGCTTATTGTATGACTTTAGGGTTAACTTTGTCAAGTCCTTTCTTAATACAACGTGCCCATATGGAAACTGGATATTTTTAATTGCTACTCTCCTGTTTATATAAGACAATTGCCTAATGTTATACTGATATAAGTGAGTCCACCTCAATATATAACTGATTAAAGTGTAAATTACCACTCCTATTAAATCCAGAAATATTCCAATCACAAACGCTGTTGCTGTAATAAGGAGAAAAGATTGCATGAAAGCCCCTTTTCAACCTTTCTTCTCACTGGTTTTCTGAAAACCATTCAACAACGATGAGGGGATAAATTGCTAAACTGTAGATTACTGCAAATCTGTTTCCCATTTTCCCGGGTTCCTCTGCGTGAGTGTGGACAAGAATAACTGTTACCCAGTTAGTTTGCAGCTTCCAATGGAGCTTCACTGTTGATAAACATCATCATGAGAGAGATTTGCCTCCCCTAATTGATTTAATACGCTTGGAAATTAGTCTCATTTACGAGGCAGAAAATTCCCTCTCACCACCAATATTGTCTGTTGCAGTATCTTGACATCACTCCCACTCCGCGGAGGCGCAGAGAGTTTGGTAGGAAGATGCTTTTATATTAATAGACAAAAGGCTGCTCAGACGCTTGATTAATGGAGGAACATTTGCTTTTCTCAACAACTGAACTCACACCGAAAAGGAGGTGTGATTGGCACATCTCTTTTACTACATCGCAGCATTTTGTACATACATGTCCTCTAGTAGCTTTAAAAAAATGAAATAAGCAGCGGAACAAGATCACACAAAGGACATGGATGCAGCTGCACATGTGAGGCTGTAGTGCTCGTGGACAGAAGCTGAAGCCAGTTTCTCGTTTTTTTCATTCTTTTCCCATAACATATTTATGACAGCAGTACCTTCGCCTAGCTGTGTAATTCCCCACTGCCCGTGTAATTCCCCACTGCCCGTCCTCTCCCCACAGGAAGCTGCTGTGTATGTCATCAAAACACAGGCAGCATCCTCATTTTTAGTGAGAGCTCACAACTATTAGTTCCCTGCAAGTTCTCCTTGGGGAATCGATTCTTTGAAAACTGAACTAATAACTAAAAGCTGCACCACATCTTCCACTCCTCTCCTCTTGCTCTCTACCACTCCTTTCTTTGTGCCTCTCCTCTGTGATGTGTCCAAGCCCAGAGCCAAAAATAGACGGATGAATAACCTCTGCCTAGACACAAAACCCCCTTCAACACATTAACATACAATGACTATATAAACAATTTAAACACCAGTTGTTTCAGATATTACCTCACTCTTCATATCATCTTTTTTTCCCAATTTTTTTAATTAAATTATTTTCTATAAATCATAAATACATGTTATTCCCAGTTGTTTCTCCTGCCACTGAAAGATGCACGTTATGTCTCATGTATAGACCAATGCTCTCATACACAGCGCTTCAGACAATTAAAAAGTTAAAGGTTCAGTGTATAGAATTTAGTGACATCTAGTGGCGACGTTGTAAGTTGCAGCTGAATGCACCTCACCTCACCATCCCCTTCCAAACATGAAAGAGAACCTGTGGAAACCTTCAGTTGTCATAAAAAATCAAAAGGTCCAGTGCGGACTTCTGCAAAAAACATGGCGGCCTCCATAGAAGGACCCGCTCCCTGTGTAAATATACAGTATATAAATATAAAGGTCCCATTCTAGGGTAAAGAAAACAACGATTTCACCTAAATCTTACACACTGAACCTTTAACACATTGTTGTGGGATTACTTAGATTTAGTGGTTTCCTTTAAATGACATAACCTGAGATTATGTAAATTACTGGATTATTTACAATTCTTGTTGAATCACTGAACATTGCTTTTGTTGTGCTCTATCGGCTGCAAGAACATCTGTGCATGTGGATCCGCGATAGATGTGCAGAGAAAAAAACGATTCAATTTATAGGCATTTCAGTGAGAACAACACGGACGTGGTTGGAGCCAACGCCGATGAGATACCAGGGCCGGTGTTGTCCTGCAAATGCTCGACATCGTGGATTCTTATGTGTTATACAGATGGTAAAAGGCTGCCTTGCTAACACCTGCTATGTATCAGGCAGCAGCACATTTAACAGCCAGTGTCACACCTCCTCTGTACAGAAATGGTGCCAGACTATTAAGGCTTCAGGAAAATGCAAATGCTTGAATAGTCGTGTATTTTGCATATTCAGAAAGGGTCACATTTTTAGAAACATGTAATTTATATTGAAAAATGTCATCATAACAGAAAATTCCTTGGATGAGTTTAAAGGCAGTAATAAGGTGTGTTCCTCCACCAACAGGCACTTTGACTGTCGTCTCTCTGGTTTTGATTCAGCTGCTCCTACATTAGGCCCAGACATCTACAAACTGAGAGAAATAATAACGTGAAGAGATGTTTAAGAAGTTGACAATTTCTAACTTTACTCACAGGATCTTCTTTTTTTTTGAGGCAGAGGCAGAGTTGTTGTGTGGCCGTGACAGCTGCTGTAAACCCCGAGAGGCGCGGCAGCTCCCCAGTGGCCGAGCAGATTGTTATCCTCGCCAGTATCCTACATAAGAATGATAATAATCTGTAGCATGAAATCCCCTATTTCTAAACTTTGATTTTTACTGTTTAATGCAAAGGAAACCATCTACTGACAGGATGCTCCTAACAATTAATAAAACAACATTTTTAGACTTGTCGACAACCAAGAGCTCAGAAAACAGTTGAAATCTTAATCGTCCCCATGCATGTGCTGAAAGTGGTTACACGTCGCTCCAGTCGTGAGCAAATACGCCACTTTATTCCAACACAGCCAAAATTATTTTCTTTTTCAAGATCAAAATACTGCCATATCGACATGTTTTATGGGGGGGGTGCAGCCTCAGCTAGTGGCATCTAGCTGTGTAACATCTCGGATGCTAAAGCTAGCCAGTGTTGAAAATTAATAAAATGTTATAGTTTGTTCGGAAGGTTTTGCAGCTCTATTTTCTTTATTTCTGTTTGTAAATTCAGTTTTCAATTCATAAGCTTTCCTGCACTTAGCTGATTGCGTAACTGACTTTCAACACTTTGAATAGAGGAAACAGATTCTACACTGGCAGCTCTAAATGTTCCTATTTCCTTTTCAACAAGGGAGATAAAAGTATCATCCTTTAAAAGTGAATCATTCAATCTTCGTGGTTTGGATTTATTTTCATTAGCCATTTGGCTGGGGGCCCTGATCTGATACATCTATATGTACATCAGCTTTAATTACATTTTCATTAATAGTTGGATGTCAAGATGTAATCAATTCCTAAAGTGTTGGAATAGAAACTGCATTGAGATTCAGTAAACGCTACATATTGCTTCCAACATCTCTTTAAAGGCACAATGTCGTGATCTGTCTATTGGACTTACTGAAGCAACTCTGAGTAAAATCACCACCCAACAGAATACTGCACCCAAAAGAATCTAATTAGTGGAATCAGCTGGTATAACGTTTGGAATCGAAACCGGAGGTAATTGTGTTTTCTGCGAGTGCCAAGTCAACACCTGCCTGAAGGAGGTTCCTCCTCAGTCATCTGGAGGGAAGGGGGGGCAGAAGCATGACAAAGCGTCTTTGCAGCTTGAGCTTAGTGCTCGAGATCGCACCATTAATTACGCCACACAGGTGTTTCCTCCACCTGTTTTCCATGTGCTCATACACCAACGCTTTCTTTTATCACATTTTCCCCACACAATTAGTCTTTAGAATGTATCCACCGACTGTCTGTTCCTTCTGAAAGGTAGATCTCTATCTGTCCCCCATCTTTGGTCGTCTGTATTTTGACTTTTTTTTTTTTTTGTCAGGGAAAAAATCTCCCAAAGTATCAAGGGAACAAGAATGGACATGAGATCTGACTGAGACATGTAAACCCTTCTCATTTGGGATCGAAGGTAATGATGGGAACGTTCATTCGGGTGATAACTTGCAATCTCATTGGACAATCACTGGACAATAATATGACTAATTTCTGGTGTGGGAGGCAGACTTGGTTATAAACGACTGTCAACTCAAATTGAATTGTTTCACTCAAATTAATTTGATGGTTGAAAGCTGGAGTCTAACCAAAAACTACTAAAAAATACATTTTCTCAATTGGATGTCAGTTTAAATGTTGTTTAAATAGTACACAGCCACTATTGTTCTCTGCTTCCTTATTCATTATTTACTGTCTGGATTTTTTACTGAGAAACTGTTTAAGTCAAATCTGTGCTTTAAAAAAAATGCCGTGTTCCTCGAAACCCTCGAGACTTGTGCAACAACATACAGCCACTGACAACAAGCAGAGGGATCAGTCTCTTTCCCTGTTCACCCGTCAAGTCATTCACACAAGACAAATAAAACACTTGCACTCATGGCTTCCCTTTGGGGAATACATCCAATAGAAATCGATAGTTCCCTTTTTGAGAGGCATACGCAACAGTTTGCTTCGGGGTCTTCGGAGACCGTCTCTCTGTGCACATCCATCTTCTCTGGCACGGAGATCGACGAGGTTCCTCCCACAGCGAAGCCGGAGGTTAATAATGTAAATTGTGGACTTCTGCTGTTGTCTCCATTTACCAACATCTGTCCCTCCACAAACGAGCATATTTACAGACAACAGTGGCAACAATATGGATTCAAACGCGTTGAAATTACCAGTTTTTTTGTTTGTAGCTGGACGCCCAACTTTCAGGAGAGTTCCCAAATTAAATATCTCCCTTTTTAAAAGACAATTTGTTTTACTATTTGTTGGTTTATGTGTTTGTCTGCTCGTCGGCAGGATTATACAAAGAAAACTGAACGGATTACCAGGAAACTCAAGGATGGGGCACGGGCAAGAATTCTTGATTTGATTTGATTCTTGAAGTCTCCTGAGATGTTTTGCTTTTCACTTCAGTACATGACTATTTTATATAGTAGCTCTGCTGTTTCCCAAACTGACAGAAGGATACAATGATTTGTCTGTTATTAAAGAATTGAAATGTTGATAATTAAAATAGATTGTGTTTGGTCATATTTGTAGATGCATGTACATAAATGGAGATGATTCCAAATTAACTGACTTAACTCTACTTTTACTGTATCTCTTCTCCTTGATGCCCCTCGCCCCTCACTGTCCCCGACCATTATCACACTCTTACCTACGCACTGGTGTGTATGTGTGCGTTTGTGTTTGTACTCATCATCAGGGATGTTGTCCTGTTGCCTCGGTTTAGTTAATTACCAAATCGTAAACAAATTTGTTCTGTATTCTTAATTGCACATTATCTCACATTCTCAAGCAATAAATTTATATTTTCTTAAGGTCAATTAGGGAAAAAAAGGGATATCCGCTTTGAGGATAACTTGATTCAAGCAACGAGGCTTCTCAAGAGAAAAGAGAACAGCTTTTGTGCAAGTCTTGGCACAGCCCGTACTTTTTCATCCATGAGAATAACTCAGAGGCTCAGGCAGTCCAAGTGTTCTCTTGCAGATAATCTGTCTTTTCAGCTCCCTCCAATAACCAAAGTGTTTTGCGACCACAGCGGTGACTGAACTACCGTGCCTCTTTCACTCGCTGATGAACCAATCGCCTCCTCGGGAAGCACAGAGAGCCCGAGTGCCATTGTCAAGTCACAGAGATTCATCTCCTTTAAATCGTTTCTGTGGAGCAATGTGCTGAAGTGTCAATGTGCATGCAATCAGCACTGGCTGCTTTTCATGCAAATGTGGATGAGGTAATATTTTACCTACTTAAATGCCATTTTCGAGAAGACAAAATTAGGACACTACCAGACCCGCCAGCGAAATGGCCATAAACTGAATTGACAATAATTTGAAATGTCCTTAATCATGATTAAATATGATATTTGAAATACCAGGGAGTTGATGGGTTGTCAAGACTATCTCTGTTGCTGCTGATCCTGTTTTTCCATCCAGCACTGACCAAGTTGAAAGGACATGGTGTTCTTTTAATTTGCCACGTTGGTCACTTTCTTCAATGTGTCCTCTCGACTCTACAGAGGAATGCTTCTGGGGTGTGTGAACATTGGAACTTTGAAGTCTAAGATCATACAGCAGTCTGTGTCTTTTCAAAGGCTGAAGAGAAATCCTTGGACGGCAGCTTTGCTTAGCGATTTAGCGCTTTCAACTTAATTCCCAACACAACAGGACAAGTCGCAGCTGAGATGTGGCAAATTCTGAAGATCATGAATGAATTCTTTCTTTCAGTTATCCCTCCATCCGACCTTTCATTCACCGATCCATGGAACGATGGCAGCAACCCTAACCCTAACCCTGATCAAGTACATAAACCTGTTTTCTCTTGAATGACAAGCAGAGGGCGACTCCACTGGTTTTAAAACATAGTATATTTCTATATCTATCTATAATTATGTTTAAAAAAAGGAGAATATACTCTGAAATAACCAGGAGTCCACCTGACTCCGTCTTGAAGCCAGCAGGAGCTATTATTAAACAATATGAGTTTAAACCCTCCACGAGTGTGACCTTCTTCAGACGGGGTGTGCAGGGCGAATATCTCCCCGTAAGCAGCCCTTAATGCAAAGTGATACCTGAGTGACCATTACCAAGACATCAATCTCCCTTCAATACCTTCTGGGGAGTATAGCTTGGTAATAAGATGAGGAAATTACTGCTTTTGCTAGCTGACGGTAATTCAGTATGTATGCAAGCTGTCAAATACATAGACGGAGGTCTTTGATCAAAGCTTAAGGGTTTGATGGGATTCAGTAAAGGAAGCGGAGGAGAGGGAGGGGAGAAGGCAGATGTGGGTGGGTGGATGTGCGCAGGGTGAGTCACATGTTCCAGACATGTGCATACTGTATAAATATACAAAAATTACTTCCTTTAGTGTGGAAATGCTTCACTTATAGACTGAACCCAGCTGTTCTACCCCAATTAAAGGCCAATGAGATAATAATAATGAAATATAATGATATAATATAGCACCCACGTTTGTAATGTTCACATAGACAGCCTGTGCATGTGTGGAACTTTTCTTTAAGACTCAGCGTCATGGAAATATGAAAAAACAATTGGATCAATATTCATATTAACCCCAAACCTGTACAGGAGCAGCAAATTAAGGGAAATTTAACTAAAGATTTGAGAGAACTTCTGCCTCACAGTTGTTTTTATTGTGGCATTTTGGAACAATGGATATTAATAGATATTGGATGATTGAATTATAGTTTCGTAATTCAAATTTTTTATTATTTTGTTATATTTGTTTTTGGCCTCTAGAGAGTTATCCTTGGCGGCCTGTCACACCTGCACTATTGTAGGGGGAGAATTTATATATTTATTTAAGTTTATTTTGTCAAAATTAGTGTGTAAATTATTGTTATACCTAAAACATGTTCTGTGCAGTCACAGTAACCATGACCTTTAATCTCAAATATTTGATGCCTTTATCCTTGAGTCCAAAGTGACATTTGTGCCAGATTTAATGGAATTCCCCCAGGGCTTCCTGGGATATTGCTTTCATGAGAATTGGATTGATGGACAAACAGATGAACATGATGCCTTCGGCCAAAAGGAAATGTTGGGAAATATTGCAATTAGTAATTTTAGATAAATCATACATCCATAATTTATAGTTCCGAGTTCAGGGAACTCCAGATGCATCTCCATCGTCTAGATCTGAATATAATAGTTTAAGATGAAAGTTTTTCTCTGTTTACGTCTCTAATCACAACAGGAAGTGATAAATGAAAAAAAGCAGTCCATATTTTTTATATACATGTATATATTTCTTTCTCATATTTTAGCCCGTGTACTGCAGTCAGTTACATTTTATAACACTTCATGCAGCAGTGATGTAACTTCACAGGAAAAACTGACATGGAATAAGCCATTTTAGACAGAGATTTTAACTTGGTTGGAAAAGCACATTTTTTACTAATAACATAAACCGTGACTTCAGTGCACCAGTATGGAAAAAACTGAAGCAGCCAAATCTAATTCAGACATGAAACATTTAATGATTCACACCCACACCCCAGTTTCTCCCCATAGATTATGTGAAATTACAGTCTGTGAAAAAAGTCTATGTGTTTAATAAGGTTGAGATCAAAGTCAAACAATCCTCCTTTCATTACCACTCTTCCTTGAACTCTGTGGAAAACCTCATGAGGTCAAGGGGAGGGAGTGAAGGAAGGAGTTGGAGAAAGACAATCGCGGCATAAGAAAAATGCACTTGCACACTCAACCAACTTTACCTATAACACATGATGACTGTCATCACTGCATCACACGCACCATTTATTCGGCACAATTTCCCTGTAGCCTTTTCTAAAAAAAACTGCCTGTTCCTGCAATAATAATATTGGCCTCTGACTTGACAGTAAAAGCCGCTGCCTATGTCTCTCCATAGTTTAGACAGGAGCAACAAAAACCTGTAAACACACTCACAAAGGCAATACGCTCCAATTGAGTCTGTGACAACAAGCTGTCTGATCTCTGATATCATCTCAGCCTCCTTTTCCCTCCGTTCAATTTCTGGTGACTCCTCCACTCTCTGATAGCTGCAGTTAAATGCAGTGACTCGTGGGTGTGTCCCATTTTTCTTGGGGTTCTTTTCTTGAAAGCTGTCAAATGATGGATTCATACTTGTGGAAGTGGATCAGGGCACCGTAGACATTTTGGTAAGAGCATGGGAGGCAGCCCATGTCCCTAAAAAACCTCAAGCACGCAACTTATCACGGCTACAAAGACTATGCTACTGTGAACTTAGGCTCAAACATTCAATGGCTTTGTTATGATGATTTTTATATGAATTAAGGTCAGTTCATAGGTAATAACATCTTAATAAACCATTATAACTTTCTTATTAACATATGTGTAAATAAAACTACATGTGAGTTAATAATGGCATCATAATGTTTGTTCAACTAGCAATTACAAGAAAGTCTCCAAAGCTTCATGACTTTCTTAACATGAATTATAATAACACGTGTTTGAATTTACCTCGTTAAACCTTTGATTTACTTTCTTGTTGCTTTAGTAAGATTAATACCTGATTATGCATCCATTCACCGTCATTGACTGGCTCTGAGTTGTAGGGTGAGAACAAATACCTTGAGGTGAACAAATCAAACAATTCAAATTAACTTTATTCCCTTAAGAAACTGCCATAAGAAAGAAATCTTGCCTTGGAAGAAGCGAACCATCTGACTGGGTTTGTCTGACTTTGTGTGAACAGCTCACTTCCTTCTTAGCATTTCTGGAGCGAACATATGTTTTTTTTTTTACACCCTGCTAGTTCTCTTGAGACACTTAAACCAGTTTTCTGTCTGTTTTTGACAACTGAATTATTGATGCATCAAGAACAATTTCTTGTGCCGTCTGCATGTTGGAGTTTTTTCTATTCACACTTCTCAACTTTTTGACAGTCAGGATATAAACCATCCAGGAGAGGCAGTTGAGTGTATTCGTACCTTATCTGTGAATAAGGGGGTCTGAATACTTTAAAGCCACATTTTACCACTGTACGCTACTGCATGTAAATATATACAGAGGAAATGAAACCATGATCTAGTCATTTGGACTCTGGACATGCGGACAAATCCTTAATGATGACACTAAATGAAAACCTACTCTCAAAGGAGACGCAAAACAAAGTAGAGAAAAATAAATGGACATCTGGCCGAGGGATCGAATCAACGCAGGGGATATAAAACAAAGTGAGAAGGTCGTGAACAGCACTCCAGTGGTCAAGCTAATGGCCAAAAGGGCTGGGAGACAAACTCATCTTCAGTCCTGAGGCCAAACAAACACCGCTTGTGCTCTTCACTTCCAAATGGCGATTAGTGCGCAGGTGAAATCAAACACACAACAACTCCACAAAAACAATGGTGATTCTGGTACAAATAATAACATTTGATTACTTTACTGGCTGTCGTCTCCCTTTGGCATCTCGGGTTCAAAAACAAGCTTTTATGATTCTCGGTCTGAATCTATAATTTGACGTTGTCTCTAATAACAGAACGATGCCAGTGCCCATGAGGAGAACGACTGTTATGACATGTATTAAATATTTAATTTGTTCTGCTGATTCTGATCATTTAGGGACAAGATGAAATAATAAAACCATTCAACCGCCATTTATTTTCACCATAGACTTATCTTCTCTAGTAGTATTGAATTAACAAACTTGATAATAAAGGGAGAGACTATGTTAGGCCTTGAGTTATTTTTGTAGCTCCAGTTATTTTCAATGTAGTGCTAACTCGATAAGTTTATCAAGTTCGTCTTTGGGCTCCTTGAAATGCTATACAAATAAAATGTATCATTATTACTATTTCATTAAATGATTCAAGAACTTCCCAATTCAGCAACAGAACAATTACACACTCATGGCTTGTAAAATGAGTTTCATGCACTTTTTCCAATCAGACTCCTTTCATATTGGCCATATTATAACATGAACGAGCAGAATATTTGATACTGTTTCCACAGTCGTGAGATTAAGGGCAGGCGGCGGCGGTATCATAAGGAGAACTCAATTTACTCGAATTTCTTCAATGCTCTTGAGGAAATTATGTAAATTGTTCTCTGCATGAAACTGATAACGTTTGAAATTGTCAACAGATTGCATTTCTCAGAAAAACAAACATTTGTTTACTCATTTTAGACGTTAGTTAGGTGGTTGTTATATTATCCATCCATCCGTTCATTAGCTTTTCATTTTAGATTTGTGGGGTGGCTGAAGCCAATAACGCTTATTATTCATGAATTTTTATTGCATTCATATAGAGACACTTTTTTGTGTTGATATTCTTCCTGCGAACCCTGGAGATGTTCTGACTTTAACCTGGCACCACCAACACATTTAAGATTTCACATACCCTTTAAAATATCTCAACATTTTAAGGATTGGCACAAAATCTATTATAAGCCAAGATGATGTCTTATAATGACTTAGTTAAACCTGTGACTTGTCCCGTGGTGACGACACAAGACTGACCTGTGGTTTCTAGTGAAATTTAAAAACAACTATTCGATTGTTTGCTCTAAATTTGATGCACACATTCATGCCGACCTGCAGGATCGACTCCATTTAATGATTTCATCTAGTGTCATAATACCTGCAACACAAGATATAGACTATTTTCCTCAGCCTGAGCCTTATGCACGTATTTAGTGCCAATCAGCAAATACTAGCCTGGTTTATACTAGTATCAACCTGTTAGCATAGTTACTAATAACATTTAAAGTAAAGTTATGTGGTGCTAACAGACATTAGCTGCTTTACAGGGCAAACTGTGGCCCATAATAGAATGCAAAGTGTGTTCTCAATGGACTGTATTACTGTGGATATTTTCCAGCTACTTTTATATTTAGACTTAATCTTGAGATAAAAAGTAAATTTTACTTTTATATTTATTCAACCTCCAACTCTTTTTTAAAAATAAAATGTCTGGTAGAGTGAAACTAAACACATGTTAGATGTAGAGCAACATAAATATTTAAATCCCCTTTCAGTCAACATAAAACGTTAGACATTGTCGTCTAGTTTGGTCGAGATTGAGAATAAGCATTTCAGTCTTTACCAAACCACATTAGATGAGATTTAATTTAAGTGATTTTAATTGCCGAGTCTGGAACATTGCAACATGAGCGAATCCAATGAAATTCATCTCTTGCATTTTCAGCCAATAAGAAAGAAACGAAAAAGGAAAAACCTTCAGAATTACTAAGAACCCTGAGATACCCTCCAGGTTCACTTCTGTTTGGACTGCTCCAAATCGGATATTCTGTAATTGTACGACATTATGGAGAGCAACAATGCCACATAGACCAGGTTTAGCATTGCTTGTGTGCAGGATCATCAGAAATATGATTTGAGGACACAGAAATGTATAATTACTTCATTTCGATTATTGAATTGTTTAAAAAAGTAAGTTCTGTGTAACGCTGAGTGTTGTCCTGGACATTTTTAGTATTCTCATCTATTATTGTTTCATCTGTGTCGCTCTCAAGGGCGTTAGAGTTGTGAGCTGATCGCTTTCTCAAAAAGAGGAACAATGGAGTTATTTGAAGAGATACAAATAACTAATGAACACATCCCCCACATACACACCCCAACAGAGTGTGTAATTTATATCTTCCAGGGTCCTGGAAGGCGTAAGGAGAGAAAGTGCATAGAGGGAAGAGACGGTGCGTGAGAGAGAGAGAGACGGGCCCCAAAACTCAACTCAAATTATCTAATAATTAATGTTGGAAGCTTATTAAGATTTATAAAGGATGAGAAAATAATGTGATCGGTATCTTCACAAGAGACAAAATGCTTATTCATGCTGAGATCCGACCACGTATCTCCTCCACAATCCACTGTGACTTTGAAGAATCTTTGCTCCCAGTCTTTTCAGGCCTAGACCGAGAGGACATTACAATCCAGGTCACAACGCCGCTACCCTTTCACTCTGTTTCCGGAGTGCGCTGTAGCTCTGAGTCACAGCTAACCTGACTAATCAAAGGGGACATGAAAGCGTTGCTCCTTTTGAACCAGGTCCATTAGCAGCAGCAACCTCAGGGACCGAGGCCGTCGCGAACACTGCCCTGCGTAATAACAGGGATTTACTGTAACTGGGATCAACGGAAGTCTGACAGTTGTGCAAAAGTTTTACACTCAAGGTTTGGCTCTGTGCGGCCTCAGCAGCTGTAACAAGGCCGGGGTGACCAGTCACTACATGTTTGGCATATTTTGCACAGGTAATTAAATATGCATTACACATCAAGCTTTAAGCAATGATGGAAAAAAGAATGAAATGAAATTAAGATTAAATTAATCTGCAAGATGAGACGTGACATTATAGGTGCAGCCGGCCGAGCTGCTCTAATGAATGATTAGAGAAGTGCTTTGTTCTTGTGGGGATTTATAAACTACCCGGTTTGTTTTATGTTCAAGTAAAGTGTCCAACTTATGTTGAGACGTGTGCAGTCAAAAACCAACGGAGCTAAACCAGCTGTCAAAAAATCACATTCAGATTCTTCCACAAGCTAAGTTTTCTCTCCCCGTCTCACTCATCTCCCATCTGGAGCAAAAAAAAAAATAAAACAGCTTCATCCTTTTCCACACAAAATGCTTCAATGCTGCCTCAAATAATTCTGCTGTGTCACTCATCCTCCACACCTCATGCACCGGGCTGCTCACATCGGTTTTCACACCAGTTGTACAAGCATGCGAGGCTGGAGGAGGATTTACTGGATGCTCTGGAGCTCTGTGTTCTCTTCCTCTTACCTAGATATGAATTATTCAATTATCATTAATATCCCATCTCCTTTCAATATTAGAAAATGTTGTTGTTCTCCATGTTGACCCGTTCACCCACCTCAACCTCCTTCTGTGGCTCCATAATAATGACGAATTAATCCATCCTCTTCTCCAAAAGGACAACGTCACACTTCCTGTCTTCTAGAGAACTTTGTATTTAAATTGAAGTTATGTCATTATTGGGCAAACAATTGGTTCTGTGTGTTTTGTTAGGTTGACTGTCTTTTTAGTTTATATTTGGGTTGTGCAATACTTTACATTCCTTTCGTGAATGTACATCAAATGTGTAAATTTAGTGACTTTTCAACAACCTTGAAAAATATATTTTCACTCAAATGTGCTTTTTCCTTCCCTCTGGAAAGTGCTCACGTACTTGAATGGAAAGATTTGACTCGATAGTTTTCATGAAAGATTTAAAGGCATATCTATAAGATTTGTAAGTTTAAGAAACAAATACTCAAAGTAGCTGCTTGTGCAACCTCAACATGGGTCAGGACAATTTAGTTTTTCGGGTGAGAGCAGCTTTGATTTCACTGTAAACCAGCACAGACGCTTGTTTTAGGATGACTTCTATCCAATTACATTCATGGGGTCTGTATAATTTCCCACCATCCCTCTTGTCTTCCCCTTGTCACTGGTCTTTCAGATGGAAATTGCTTCCTGACAGTGCCGTGACACACCATTTTCACCAGGTCGGACGGGTTCCTGTAATTATGCAAATCACCCTGGTTCTTGTGGACTGGGAGTTGACGGCCGGTCCAGAGGCTGGAGAGGGGGATCATGGGTACTGCTGCAGTTCAAGGTACGTTAGCGCCAGCTTAGTGAGCATGTACAGTATTCATGTGTGTGTTTTTGTGTGTGTGTTGTGCTTTGTATGAAAATTCTTCACTCAGTTTTGCTTGTGTGACTGGAGCTATATTTATGAACAGGAGCATTCATTACACATTTAAGACATCTCCTCTCACAGCTTACAAATCTAAAAGCTGTTTCTACTCTTACAAAGGCTGAGGAGGTTTTAATTGGTGCATCAGTATTTTCAAGGACATCGTTGGATAATACACTGTTGAAAAGTGCAGGAAGTTAAGAGGCATGTGTCAAATCCTATAAAAGCAAAGTTCTTCTAGCTTGAAAAAAGGGCTCGAGTTCTTACCCCACACACGAGACACTTGCATCAATATATACAAACAGAAAGTGAGTTCTACTCACCTCGAGTGAGTAGAACTGCTATTTCTGCGGCACCAGCAGCCACTGGGAACTGAAGTGTGTGGGGTTAATGCCAGCATTTGTTGGAAAGTGTCTAAACTCCCTCAAACTGTTCTCTACTGTTGGTTTAATTATACATTATATAATTAACACAATATCTGAAAAAGTTAAAAAAAATAAAGCATGACATCTGTTGTGTTATTTTTGTCCTTTTTGGTAAATGCTGCAATTTCTGTTCACATTGTACAGGGAATTCATGAAGTATTGAAAGTGGGGGGGTCATCACAATCTGTAAAGTAGAAATACTGCTATAGGATTAGTCCAGATAAAATATATTCCATCTTTATTATAGAGGTTATGAATCAGTGACAAATCCAGCTATGTTCAAAATGGTAGAAAATTACTGGTTTCTCCCGCACAGCTAAGAACTGCACATTGTGTGGCTCTCATTCTAGAGAGAGATGAAATGACACGTTCCTGAGGCACATGCACGTCATTCTGCGTATTTCTATACCACCAGGAAAACTGCATCATTCTTCTTTCCTTTACATTTCAACACACGTGCACAGAAAGTAAACAGCTGAAAACCATCACACGGATCATTTCCCCTCTTCCTTTCAGCGCACCGTCACAAATACAGGTGAGATCCATCTGAACTGGTTATTGCAAGAGCAGCACTGTAAATATCCCTAACTAAAACTGACAGGCAGAGAAAATATGGGTAAGTAATGACACTGGAAGGACGAGCGGAGAAAAAGAGCAATATGAAAATTGGTAGGAAGCGGAGAGAGAGTTAAAATGGAAGGATGAAGAAGGAGAGGAGGGGGTGATGGATTGAAGGAGTCAGGCAGAGAGGGAGGGAGGGGCCCAATTGAACGTTAGAATGGATTTCTCTATGTTAACAGAATACCTTGTCATGTCTTCCCTGTCCAACGGCTAAAACCTATCAGATCCATAATCCATCATCAGCTGCAGAAGTGACGATCAATACGGCTGCTGCTGCTGCCGCTGCCGGTGACTGTGGCCTAATTAAAACAGTTTGTGCTTTTTTGGGGGTAAATCAAGTGACTCGGATCGAGTGGAAAGGCCACACTGAATCTAAAGTAACACAATATTGAATGTGAATATAAAACCTCGTCTCTGTGTTATCACATAACTGCTCTCCCAGTGTGTTGTTTGTGAAGTTAGATTTTTGTTGACACTGTCAGAGAAGTCAACTCTGCAGTTTTCTTTTGGGGGGGGGGCTGCACGTTGTGTAAGCAGAAATACGAAAAGAGATTTCCAGCACATGCTGCTCTTGTTGTTCCCCGACGGACCAATGTCTTTTGACAAATTGAAGAGAATTACTGTAAAGTTGAATCAAACCCTCATTGACCTGGTGTCAGATAAAACTGATACGCTTTCTCAGAATTTATCAGAGGAGTGTTGTGTTGCACACATCTCGGAATCACGTTCATATTGGACAATTCCACACCTTGGGCTTTAAGGTTCAAAGGTTCAGGGCCCGTACAGAAATTGCTGCAGGCTGTAAATATTAAAGGTTATTGTTCAGGAGACGAGTGTCCTGGTCTCGTCATAAACCTGAAACCACACATTTTTTCCCTTTAACAAACGGCTTCGGGCGTCGTTGATGTTTAATGCTTCTCCTCTTTTCCGTGACAAATCAAGAGTAAACATCATTGTTTTGTTGTTTTGTACCACTGCATACAAACTAATATTTCAGATTCCATTGACTCAAATCAAATCATTAATTTACCTTCCATTTAAAACAATGTCAGTCACATTTATTAGTATTCTGGTTCATCAGTGAATCTCACCCCTTTTAAAACTATTGAGATTTCTTATTCCGAACACGAGCTCTGGGCTGCATTGTGAGCCGAGGTGTGAGCGGCAGACGTGTCTGTGTTCAGGGTGATACAACTAGCCCAGCGAGCTTCTAAGAGCAACTAATTAGAGCTAAGATGAATGCCCAGTGGGGATTGAGCCAAGGTTAGACCCCATCTGGCCCTGTTTCACACAGATAACAACTGCAATAGGCCTTCAGTCTCAACTAAAGATAGCTGTGACCTATACATTTGTGCGTAAGATCACGTCTGTTTTTTTTCCTTCACCCGCATTTCTTTAATTTGGTGGGGGTGGTGGTGTGTGTATGTGGGGGGGGGGGCATGGGTTTAGGCTAATTAAATAACTCCAAAAGCTCACAGGAATATAGTAGGATGAAATGTCAGTTTCCAGATTGAATTTAGAGAGAGAAGCTGCATGCTTTTGTTTTTAAGTTTAAAATGTTGACGGCAAATTCTCTCCAAAGCAACTACCCATATGCATTGATGACGACATCATATTTGAACCGGCTGCATTTAAATGTCCTCATGTCTAACATAGAGCCTCCACAGTGATGCTCTGTAAATGCGTGTCATGTCCAGGGGGAATAGAAACAAGCCAGGTTGGCTGGCAACCGGAATAAAGGAGCACGCACCAAATCACTGAGACAGTGTCCAAGTGACCATGACAAATACACAATCTGTAAAACAAGAACAGCTGAGGTTTTTATGGTGGGTGTTTGAACAGCGAGGGTGAAAACACATTTGTTTCTCTGCCAGCAGAGACTTGAGTTCTCACACAGCCAGATGGCCGATGCTGGGACTGCTGTTGTCTTCATTCCCTATCTGGGGCAGCTAAAACTGATAATTACACACCTTGGACACAGAAAGTACACATCAGCGGAAGTGGATGAGTTTGACTGCTACTCAGTATGAATGAAATATCTCACTGGATCTGGTTAGCAACACTTGTGGTGTTTTCAATTTAATATTTAATGTATGTATGATGTTTATCATGATATATCCATGACTAAGATTCATGGACTGTATATAAAGATGCACATGTCTCCACTTCATCGCATTTAAAAACACACAGATATGGGTGCCGCCATGTTGGGCAGTCTGCCCCAATCACGAGTCAGTCTCATCTGTCAATCATGATATTCAAACAACTAATTACAACCAAACTTACTACAAAAATCAACATCGTGTGATAAGAACTACCTAAAGTAATTAAAATTTAAAAGTTTAGTTTGGCCTGTGTCCCATCCACTGACATGGAGGAGGCAGGGTTTATTGTTTTGTCCTGCAAACAAGCCACCAGGCTGCATTCAAGACAATTTGACAATATTAAATATTAACAAAGGACACAGGGCCTTGAAACACAGTTTTGAAAATCAAATTAAAGAGAAATGCTACTACTTGAAATGAACAGTGATTGCAAGATTGAAATACTAGAAAATTCTGGCCATAATTTGAAATATTGAGCTATTTCTCAATATGCAGAGCAAAAGTGTTAAATAATAAATAACTCCCTTCTTTATCTTCAGTAGAAACAGGAGGGGGAATGTTTGCAATGAGTTCCCTTTAGGCGGAAGAAGAAAGGACGGAGCTGTCAGACAGCACATTACACCACTGCTGGAATATGCAGCAAACAAAAACATGTCTTTTAGAGGAAAACACTGGTCCCACTCGTTTTATTTTTCCTAAAACAAAGACTTTGAGATATTTTTCAGACTGAGCATGGTTCACTTCCGTTTCATATGTCTTCACCCGCAGCCCAGCAGTCTGTTATGTGTACAGGCACGCAGGTCAGAGGGGCGTCTCTCCAAGTCTCACTGCGCCAGGAGACAATAGAGACAATAGAGTCTGTGGTCTCTCACCATCTTCGTCATTCCAGGCCCATTTTTTAGGAGCAGAGCCCATTGAGACAAAAATGAGCTGCAGGTCAGGAGGTGCTCGATGTACTCTCTCAGTGGGAGATAATACAGAGCTTAATAAATGACTTGTTAACCAGAGGAGGAGTCTTATGAAAAGGAACGGAGCTAAGAAATAAAGCCCAGGAGTTCATCCCTGTGATGGTGCGAAGATCAGGAGGTCGCTGGCTAACTGTGAATCGCTAATGAAGGAGCGGCCACTGAGAAAATACGGAGAAATAAGTCAAGAGGACAGGATATTATTTTGGCAGTTTTATTAAGCCTTTGTGGAGCCCCGGCTGGAGATAGTAAAGTTTGGACCATCCATCCATCCCATTCTCCTAAATGAGACATCTCAAGAACACCTTAAGCGCGATCAATGAAATTCCCGTCCCAACGAGCGAATGCTTGGGGCGAAAAGAGGCAGATTCTCCATCTTTCAATTGAGCTGCTTCAAATGTGCCATCGGCGACAACCCGGGGTGAGGACACGCTACACACATCTAATCGCGTCTTAGCATTGACTTCTGTAATTTCGCTGTGTTCGGTGTGAACGCATCATAAGTCACTGTGTCCTCACAAAAATGTCTCTGGCCATAACTCAAGAATCTAATTATGACAAAATACACTTAATACCTTTTATTGAAGGTTAAATATATTAATATTCTGGACAGACATGGATGCAAACTGGAAATTGACCAAATAGGAAAATGAAGTAAAGCTAGTGCCCAGGCAGAAACATATTTTCCACATTTAAGAAAAGTTAACAAGAATGAACCAACAACTTTTTCCTCATCTCCACCAACTTCCCAAAACACGTATCTCCAAAGAACCAGTCGTCTTAAAGATCTAACTAGTTAGATAGATAGATAGATAGATAGATAGATAGATAGATAGATAGATAGATAGATAGATAGATAGATAGATAGATAGATAGATAGATAGATAGATAGATAGATAGATAAATGCAATAGTTCAGAAACGTGCACCTGGACCAGCCCAATAAAGCCATCAGTCATCTGAAAGGTTCCCCACCTTTCACTGATGTAGCACCGTCGAGCTGCTGCTCCGTGGTGGGAGCGTCTCATGGGTCAGGACACCAGACGGGGGCAAAAGTCATCCAGAAGGTCAGACATCTGTCTCGCCAGGTGTGGATCATAACTGCCTCCTTATCTCGAGCCTCAGAGGAAATAACAGCTAATTGATACGGCCTTCGGGTTCAAACGCAGCCTACACCTCGGGGGACTTCGAGAAACATTTTTAGCCATTAGAGATGTGGGAAGGCACTGCGAGCAAGCTATTAATTAAAGCCCGAGTCAATGGATGTAAGAATGATGTATTGCTGCATATGCCTGACCACAGGCTGTGGAGTTAGAGGTTGTATTCCCCCCCCCAAAAAAAATCTTCCAAAGACTTTACGCAGTAGCTGTATGAGCACTCACTGTGAGCTCATAAATTATGACTTACAGATAGTATGAAATACGATAATAAAATGTAATTTTACCAGTGCCAACACTTTATTAATGATGTTTCCGTCCCCAGGCCTTCATCAGGCTAAATCGAAATTGCACCACACAAAGAGCCCCACATATAAGTAGGCAGTTTATAAGGAACATCCATTTTAAAGTAACACAATCTTAATCCTGCAATAAATCCTACTTTTCATAAAGGTTATAATGTTTAGTTTTTTTGCTGAAGCTTTTTCAGAAAGGTGGCGATTCAACTGTGTAATAATTTTAGAGGAGCAAACTCACAACAACGTCAAAAAAAGGAGGGGGCAAATAATGGGTAAGAGGAAATTGCAAGGAGCCTGCGATGGCCGCACATTAATCATAACATCACGGTTAGAGTGTTCTCATTAAGGCCCGGTGGTTTCAGCGCTGGTGAGTTAGGTATCCAAATTACTCCACGTCTTTTCAAAGAGCAGGTCAAGATCCTCTCATTTACGTGGAGGAAAAAAAAATATTTTCAATGCCATGACATTTTAAAGTAAAAATATAATATTACCACTTCATTGTAACGTGCCGGGACAAGATAGTCCCAGTGTTTATGTCTAATGGAACCTTTATGCACACTAACGTACAGGTTAGTGTGCTGGTAGATCTGCGGACATAGCACAAGCCACATGGGCAGAGAGGTGTCGGGACTAGTAGTCTAAATAATTCCTCGCATTCTGGTCCCATTAAAAAGACGGGGATCATGGAAGACAGGCGAGAGTTCAGAGTCTGATGCTTACATATGCCATTTATTTAAAGTTATTTAAAATTGACTCAATTGAGTGTAAATAAGAAGAGAAATGATAAAGATAACCACACTGGCAAAATCTCAATATTGTATATCTGGCAGTATAAAAAATCTTGAATATGTTACTTTTCTGATATTTTATAGATAATATAATCTAATGATTAATCTGAAGGGGAAAAAAATCAACAAATAACAACTAATGATTAGCTGCAGCCCCGACCTATAGAATGTAATGCACTGCTTTCTTGTTCTCTATAAGGGTAGTATAAGGGCTGTCTATTGTTGTGACGTCAATTTATTCTACTCATTATTTTCTTTTTCATTCCGGCTCCTGATAGATGGTTATCTAGTTGTTCCCATTACAGCTGACAGGACTCCGCAGTCTGCTATCATTGGATATGATCTCCCTCAAGGTAAAATTTGTTCTGTGCCGGAATGAATTGGGAGCTGCGCTGTCGACCCGCTCCCTCGCTTCTAAACTTATCGGTGACATTTTTAATTCATGTACCTCGCTGCAGTCTCCCCGCGGACATCTCGCTTTCTCTCTTTTATTGATATTTATGGTGCGAGTCTGTCTGGCTGTGGGGACGGTGACAGCTCACTCTCCGAAGCAGCGGTTGGATTGTTTGCTGCTGTGCGCCAGGCAATAATGTATTTGTCACCCACTTCCAAACCGCACACGCTCCACCGTTCATGGTTTTCTGTTCCATTTTCTGTCCGACAAGGCAAAAATATGTCCTACTTTCCCGATGGCAGGTACAGAATATATGGGGATGTGAAATCTTTGGTAAAACTGAAAGTCATTATTCCAGAAACAATTGAGTCTGTGTTCCCATTCATGAATGTCCAGAGACGACCTTTTAAAAATATCGTTTCCAAAACAAGTAAGACTTCACGAGCAAATGTCAGAGGCAACAGGCATATTAAACTTTCACTAATACGTGACTGATTTTAATTATATTATATGTTGCCCATCACTGCTAGAACCTCTGCAGCAAACGACGTAGGATACATTACATTTCATTTAGCTGACGCTTTTATCCAAAGCGACTTACAATAAGTGCATCAACCATGAGGGTACAAACCCAGAACAACAAGAATAGAGAAAATACAATTTCTTCAAAAAAAGCAAAACTACAAAGTGCTATAAGTAAGTGCCATTTTAAGTGCTACTAAATTGTTAGTTTTGAAAATGTTATTCAAGGTATAGTCGGAAGAGATGTGTAAACTGTCTGATGTCCTGATGTCCATGGGGAGCTCATTCCACCATTTAGGAGCCAGGACAGCAAACAGTCGTGATTTTGATGAATGTTTAGCTCGCAGTGAGGGAGCAACAAGCCGATTGGTTGAAGCAGAGCGGAGTGAACGGGCTGGGGTGTAACGTTTGACCATGTCCTGGATGTAGACTGGACCCGATCCGGTCGCAGCATGGTACGCAAGCACTAATGTTTTGAAACGGATGCGGGCAGCCACTGGTAACCAGTGAAGGGAGCGGAGGAGCGGAGTAGTGTGAGTGAATTTAGGTTGAAAACCAGTCGAGCTGCTGCATTCTGAATGAGCTGCAGAGGTCGGATGGCACTAGCAGGTAGACCTGCCAGGAGGGAGTTACAATAGTCTAGGCGTGAGATGACCAGGGCCTGGACCATAAGGAAAAACACAACTGCTAGCCAGTTAGCCAGTCTGCGTTATTTTCCTTCCACTGTTTATATTGGTCACTCTTAATGGATCATGATTATTCATTAGCGATCGCTGCGTAACGTGAATAAAACTTTGACACCCCCGTGAACATGATTTTCTCAGTCGTGTCAAATAGATTTCTATCACCGATGGTGGTGAAAACAAAAACTCCAATGATCCCACGATCATGACGTCCTCACTAGAGCTTTTTTGATGTTGTTTAGATAAAGAGGCCCCTAGTGGACCAAACTACATAGTATACATTTAAGGGAAACATCTGTTTATTAAAAGTTGGGGCTTATTTCTAGTATCTAGTATAGTTTTGGTTGTCACTACTATTGGAAATAGTAACACTGCATTTGAAAATCAATTAATTGCATTTGGGTAATGACACAAAATCAATCGGACAGTTTCTAATCGAACACCAGGTTAGAGGAAGTTATTCGAACGGGAAAATCAGACGGAAAGTAGATCAGTAGTCAGGATGTCTCCTGGACACCTTCCACTGGTGGTTAACCAGGCAAGCCAAACCGGGAGGAGACCCAGAGGTTGACCCAGATCTTGCTGGAGGGACTACATATCCTACCTGGCCCTGGAAATACACCGGGATCCTCCAGGAAGAGCTGGAGAGCGTGGACATCTGGATATCCTACCTACATGGCAACCTCTGAATAAGCAGGAGACATTGGATTAGCAGCAATTATTTGCAACTTGGAAAATACGTCAATTCAATCACGTTCTCAGTTACGAGCTGTAGAGAAAAAACATTTGGTGGAGGAGCCAGGGTTAATGAGAAGGGTTGATAAAATGATGGACTACTCAAAGGAGAAACATTTGGGACTTCCTCTGCGATGGCTCGAGACGGAGCCGATGATGTCAGCGCTGCGGCCCAGGCGTTCAGATCGTGGTCTTGGGGCTTGTTAGAATATTTCTCATGTACAGATGAATCCCTGTCAACGGGAAAGCCTGTCTCATGCCTCTCTGTCTCTTAAGGGTACAGACCTAATCACTGAATACATTAAATGTGATTGGCTGGATGCAGATGCAGCTAACCTCTAAAGTGCGTCTCAGCCCTGTAATGACTGAGCCGGTTTAATTGGACGGATGAAAGCGACAGCTCTGCCACAGTGGCCTGATAGTTAGAGATATTGCGTCCGATTTGTCACCCAGTGGCAGCGAGGAGGCGCGTTAGAGGCGCCTGGGGTTGCTTTGCTCGAATAAAAAGCTTCCTCCGTGTAATTACTGAATGTGAGGGCTGAGCGCTGCGGCTTTGTGGCCTATCTAGCTTTCAAATGAAAACACCATGCCATTTTAATATCACAAGAACGGAGTCATCAAAACATGAAAGAGGATTGCCTGTTGTATTTCAGTTTAAAATCTCACTTTAAACCTTTCAAATAATCTATATTTTAAAACAACGACTCCTATAGCATTTTTCTCTCCATCCGATTCAAACTTTTCCCATTTCAGTCCAGATACACGCAGTCTGGGTGGCCCTGTGATTTTATGGGACACTTTACAGTTTGAATAGAGCATGGAAAATGCCTTTTGCTGCTCCGCTATTTCTTTGTGGCCTGGTAATACCTTTTTTTGGTGGTAAAAGGATTTTACTGCCATCTCCAAGTAATCCTGTCATAGCACTGCATCAAAACCAATTCCTGTTCTTTTCTTGATTTTTTTTTTTTATTGCCTCTGAGCAGATGCAGCTCACTTAGTTAGCAGATTAATTCACTGACTTTAATGATAAGTGGATGGACTTATTTGTTTTCTCTATTAGTTTATATTCAATAAATTCCAAAGTTACACATAAGAGGGTTTATAATGTTATTTTTATGTCCACAATAATTTCAGTTTTGTACGGAAGACATAAATAAAGGGGAATAACTAGAAGTGGGCCCAACAGTCTCCTAATTAAGCCATATTTAAATCTGCTACATCTCGATTTGTAATTTGATCTGGACCAACGTGCAAACACTCATAAATATCAGTAAATGTTCCAGATTATTTTCATCAAGATCAAGTTTTAAATGATGTAAAGTTTTAACACGTGGGCAAACAAGCTGTTGTTCACTGGTGGAAAAAGAACCTTGGACTTTACCTTGGACTCAATAGTTTGTGTGCTGAGCCGCACATAAATTAAAGGATATTCAATTTGTATTTACTGTAAAAGAACAATGCAGCATGCTGACCCTACAATGGCAAGTGTCAGGCTTCTAGATCAAATTCAATAGTTCCAGTTAAGGTGTATTTATATCATGCTGAATCCAAGGTTTTCGTTACTTCAAGGAACTTTTCCAGAATTCGGAGGAATGCGAAACCGCACAGTTCCAGCTTCAGCAGGAGCAGAACCAGACTCAACACAATGGCACGATTTTCATGTTACAGGAGACAAGGTATGCATTAGTTTGTCAGTTTCCTTCTGTTTGTTCCCATAGTCCCAGCGTTGTGTGTGCAGCCCCCCCCCCTCCCCCTGATTGCTGTGGTAAGCATGTAGTAATCACCAGGTGTCATAAAGTAGCTCCTTCATCATTCAAACCAGCTTGTGAATATTGTCACTGCACCACACAGGTACTGCGCCACATTAATAATCCTTATCTGTGACACAGGATGTCAGATACTTTGTGGATAACTCATGGAAATAGTGAACAGGATGTATCACATCATCACATAATGAATCCATATTTATATAGATATTGTCAATGTCGCTGTTGTCAAATATTCTTTTGATTTTTATCAGCAATCAACTCACAATTGCTACTAATTAACATTAGTTTATACTGACACCAAATCTATATGAATGCATGATTTACCTGCTCCCATATATTTGACCCGACACAAACACATGAGATAAACGATGTTGTCAGTTTGGATGAATTAAAACACATTCAAGGTGACACAGACACAGATGCTGTACCACTGCAGCTCAACAGCTTGGTAATGACATCAAGACATTAGAGCTATATATAATCTTCATAATTATTATTATTCTATATCTATAATTATCCTAATTACTATTAAGAATTGATCCATTTTTGTTGGCTTAGAATGAGCCCCTATAGGTTTAGAGGGGGCCTTTTACATTTCTTCACTGCCTGCAGACCACTGCAGATTCTCTTTGGAGGTGCAGGGGTATTCATTGGCTTGCAGTCTGCAACCTCACAGCCACTAAATCTTACACTGGTCCTTTTAATAAATTTAAAAAAGAGATATATGTATATGAGAAGGACTCTGTTATAAATTGCCCTGACTGAAAACAGGTTGGTTGTTCGCAGAGTGTGCGAGGAAGGAGGGATGAATGGAGGTTTAATGGGCTCACACTTTGCCACTTCTTCTTTGAAACAACAGTCAGAGAGTCCTAACACTTTTTTTTCTCCTCCTGCCTGATTTACAATTCATTTCAGCTTTCCATTGTGAGGTTTGCTCATTGCCCATTTCCACTTCTAAGGTGAGATTAAAATGAAAAACACACCCGAGACTGTGGCCGTTATCCACAATTGATCTGAACAAGGGAACTCAGAGACACTCAAACACAAAGAGACCTGAGCTCTTCCAGAAGCTGTAAAAACGGATACATAACCAGTAGCATGTCTAATGGTGCATCCAATTCGAATCCATCACCCAATCGCTGGTCATTGAAAATGTGTGGCTCTGCGCAGCATCATCTGCTGATGAGCAGTACATGACGGATTAGGACGTGAGATTTTATTTTGTATGCATAATAGTTTTTTTTCTCTGGCTCTGATGGTTAGCGCCTCCGATCAAAGCTTTTATTTCGGCCTTTTTTGTGTCTTTCTGTTGCGTGTTCAAGTATAAACTTCATTTCCGATCGTGAAAAAGTGGTGAGCGTTTTATTTTTATTGTAAAATCTGTTTTTTAGAGATAACAACAGCTACAGTTTTTTCTTCTTGCTCTCTGGTAGTTATTTTACAGTCATCGCTCATTTTAAATGTCACTGTCGCCGGCTTCACGGCACAGCTCCCGTCATTAACCTGTGTTTTGGTTCATTTTATTGGAAAATGTAGTGAAAAGAAGGAGTTCGTCTGCAGAAACGGCTTCGTAAATGTCTTCCTCCTTCTCCTCTCAATCGTGTGGGTGTTTAATGTGTCACTAAAAACTAGTTCTACCGAGAACAGCAGAAATAGAAGCAGAGAAACGAGCTGGAGAGAGGCATGGCTCATAAACCTGAGCTTAGTTACTTGTGCTGATTGACGGTGATTGCTGATTGGAAATAACCATTTGTCTTCAGTCATTGATAATCAATGTGACTGCCAATCGAAACAATCTAACTACTGATCAGTAAAGCATGTGGTGATAAGGGTTAACTAAGCAGGGAAGTCTGAAGAGACTATGCACCAATCCATAACAAACACAAGTGAAACCAAATGCTGTCAGTTATGCTTCAAAACATTTTTACCATCCATGCAGACAGTCAGACCTCCTAGATTCAGCTGCGGTTGTGGCATCAATGCAGTTCTTCACTCTTCAGTCTGTGTACACGTCACTCGAAATCTTTTGCACGTGAGAGGGACCTTTGTTTGATTGCACGTGCGTGTTCACCCCTGTTATACAAATACATTTAATTCATTCTTTTAAAAAACACTGAGGACTCTGCTGTTCCTTTGTGTCAAAGCAGGAATATATTTCCTCATTCGGCCGTTTCCTTGTTTCCACCACTCGTTCACTATTATCTCCAACTCCGCAGAAACAGGTCGTACTCAGCGTGCGACAAAACACCGATACCACCTGAAATTTGATCTAAATAATACAAGTTAAATGGGGCAGTGGGAGACTCATTTCCAGCTATGACTTGCTGTTAAGTTTCATTCTGAGTGACAATAAAATCAAACAGGCCTGAAGCTGCGGGAACCGTGCAGCTAAGCCTCCCGTGAGAGCTTTTCTGTGAGAAGCTGTGCTTAAGCTGAAAAAGCTGCAATCACAGTAATTGTGCTCCATTAGCGCAGTAGGGCCGCTATTGGAATTTCAATACTAAAGTTGCCGCTGGTCTTTCAAAATTGTAGTACTTAGATTCAAATGAGAACGTGTGACTCATTCTGTGCTGTGAACGCAACTTCTAAGGACTTGAGCTCACATTCATTTTGGATTTCATGCCACTGTCGTACTGGTTTAAGGAACCAGTTTGACCAATGAGCTCTACTAATGAAAAAGATACTAATTTGTGTCTTCTGCCAAATTCAATTCAATTAATCTACTCTCAATGAAAAGACTATTACTTTTTGCATTCAGTCTTTTTAACCATATATATCCAGGACCCAGTGGAAATTAGAAGCATAATATGTTTTGATAAATGAAGTGAGATTGATTTGGATTAAATATTGGGCCTGACAGCTTTAGGCAAAAGTTTAAAAAAAAGCAGAGAGTTTTTGACAGTACAGATCTAACATGATTTATTATGCAGGACAAAACTATACTTATCCGTGTGCCGCAGTATTTGTTTCGCAGCCCCTGCCATGCATAGCACAATTAATTACAGTGCTTGTATTAATGAGCATCTTCTATTAATCCGACAGAGTGTTACATGAATAGTCACGGCCTTGCAGCGTAGCTAACAGGGCCTGATCACAACGTGTAAAGCTAATACTAAATTTATCTCACAATAATGCACATGCACGCTAACACTCACACGCACATAAACACTGCAATACCTTTCTGACTTATGAGAATAAAAGGTGATTTTGCACCGAGTTGATGAAGCGTGGTAGATTGTATTCCCACAGGGCACTTTAATTAACACGTTAAATATTACAACATGGTGCAATGTTAATGTTTCACACATGGTGCTGCCCCCCCCTCCCCCCTTTGTATTGTACGCATACAGGAGGATACCGGACTAACAGCTCAGCAGGCTCCATAAGTCTAAGACTGATTCTCCAGAGTCAATGTCATTGGGTGTTTTCATCCAGGTAACTGCTGGACTCTCCCTCATTGTCGCTGCCCTCTCTCAGGTCGTCATCGTCTGAAGCCTGACTTTAAAGAAAACGATTCTTACATAATGTTATTCACGTGGGAAATTTCACCAAATCAGTGCGTTTCATTGCGTCCCATGTTTTGTGAGCGATGACATCCTTGTTCTTAAAAAGAGATGGAGGCAAATGCTTGGTCTCAGAGGGATAGTTCACCCAAAAATGAAAATTCACTCATTATCCACTCACCACTATGTCGACGGAGGGAATGGGTGAAGAGTCCAGAAAACACTTTTGAGTTTCAGGGGTAAACAGCGTTGCAGCCAAATCCAGTACAATTGAAGTGAATGGTGACCACAACATAAAAAAAACATTAAAACATAAAATGCTCCTGTGGTGTCATCCAAGTGTCCGTAAGCCCCGACATTCAAATTCAACTTGAAACGTCATTTACACCAAGTTTTTTAGCCTAAATGTCATCTACACACAAACTCTCTAAGATGTTATATTGCACAACTCGAGTATATACTGTATATATAAATTCCAGATATATACGTATGAAGACACCACCGCCAGTGTGACACTGATGTGACATATGTACTGTTTATGTCTCCGTGTCTGTGGAAATTGTTTGGTCAGATCTTGTTCGGCACTAGTGAGGTGTTTGACATATTGAGTATTTATTTTATAGTACAAACTAATTAAAATGTTGGAAATGTGTTGACTCAGTTACAAAAAAACTGCCAAAAACATTACAGAAATAGCACCTAATTTTTTATTCTTTTTAATGTAGTTGGGGCTCTTTTGAAATTTGGCATTCTGTCTTGGGTTGGAATAATACGCTCTTCTGGAACACAATCTGTGGAATAACAATTCAGTCCTATATCCGAGGCCTTCAAACAGCCATAATGACACGTTTTACTGATTGAGCTGTCGTGAGCTTACTGGCTTTGTTGATCTGGCATCAGCGGCAAAGATGCACAAGCTGTTGACGGCAGTGGCAGCCAGATATTATGAGTCAACGAGTCTAAAAATATTCCAGGTCAAGAATGAGATAAAAATAGAAAGTGGTTTGGAGTGAGCCTGATAAATGCCCTTGTTCCTTTGTCTACATCCTCTCAACTTTCAGGGAAGTGCTCAAAGAATATTTTTACCCTGAATGCTGACGAAGCTATATTTTGTTTTCTGAAGGTTAACAACAGAATAAATTTACAGCAACAAGGCGGAGGCGTTTCTTCAGATTCTCAGTCGATGCATCCACACCTCATGTTATTATAGTTACATTAAACCTATAAGTTTAAACATCTGTTTGTCTTGTGTGACTCAACTAAAGGTTAATATTGACACTGGGGAGAAATGAAAATGAACAAAGAATTGCAGGAAACCTCCCATTTCTTACCACAGGAAAAAAAAGCATCTTTCATTTATGCAACAGTGCAGATATTGTAACACATACACATCTCACCCTGTAATTTGTGATGTCATCGTGTGCAACAACAGGCTAATGGACGAAGGTCGTGAGCCCTTTAACTGGAAATGATGCTTTCATCATTTGGGACCAGAGGCACCAAAGTGGTATGTGTTATGTGTTATGCTAATTGTACGAATCGCAGTAATGAAAAACATTGAAAATTTGCCCATCAGGTCAATAATTTAGTTTAATGCAAACAATCATCTGCAAAAACGACCTAGGCATTAAAATGAAAAAAAGAAAGAAATCAACAATAAAAGAAAATGTTAAAGACAGTTTTAAAAATTTACATTTGTGTTAAAGTTATGCATTAAAAATGTCATTTTGCGAAAATAATCCTTTGTTTTTGTCTTTAAGTTATATATTTTCAACTGAAATAGGATCTGAGTATTTGATGGCATGTCGCAAATTCGCATTTCCATTTCATGATTCCTTTCTTGAATGCAGAGACGTGAAAGCAGCGCATCAAGTACAAATGAAATCTCCCACCGAGCAGCGACGGGAGCTCGGTTTGGCCACTTGTCATGTGTTGCTGTTCTCTGTGTGTTCTGCACCTTTCTTTGCTTTCTGTGCTCTCATGTGTTTCTCTGCGATACATCACACATACTGTAGGAGACAAGTGGACGTGGGAGGAGAGGAAACGAGCAGACGAATCCATATTAGAAATGCTCTATGAAAATCTCCGTCTTCCTCTATCGTCGTACTCAAGACAATGTTTTGTAGTCCGCTGTTAAACAGAACCAAAAATACCACTCTATTAATATTTACAAAATAAATTGTTCTCTGGTTGTATTTGTTTATCACATGTTTTTGAATAAATAACTATTCCTCCGATGTGGATGATGAAACATGTAATAATAAACTTAAATCCCAGAGTAAACATAAAAAGAATATTAAAGGTTCCCTGTGGAGTTTTCTTGGAAACATTGTGATTTACTTTCAGAGTTTCTCATCAAAATGCGTTGTGTATTATTGGGGCATAACAAGGATAATGAATGGATTTCCTGATTTATAAAAACATTTGCAACCGCACGTGTATTATGTTTGGTGAGAAACTCGATGGTGTCACTGGTTGCAAACTCCAGAAATAGAATAGTTTCATAAACACCAACTTAATAACTATTAGTCCTTCCTTCTTTGCAGCCACACTCACCTTGCAGTTTATTAGAAACACCATACTATTGCTATGTAGGGTCTCCCCATGCAAAATTCATTTCAAGGATTCTACGAGATGTTTGAAACTTTCCTTTGAGATTCTGGTCCATGTTGACATGATTGCATCAAAACGTTTCTGCAGATATGTTCACTACATATTCATCTTATTTATTTTGTGAGATTTCAGGCTTTTTATGCCTCATTCAATGCTGGAAAGAAGATTAAGGGGATGACCTGAAATCGTGAAAATTGGTCCAACCAGAGATCAAGATTTATTAGAGTTGTCTACATTTTTCCAATCTTTAACCATCCAGTTTTAAGAAAGATTTACAAATATTCACTTGAACTCAAGGATGAACTCACTTGATTTTGGTAGCCATGTTCATGTTTTTCTTGAACATAACATCCTAAGATCAGCTTCAATTTGGTGCAAACTTTCACTTCAACTCAAAGATGAACTGATTAGATTTTGGTGCCTGGAGGTCAAAGGTCAAGGTCACAATGACCTCATGTTACTGTGTTTCAGTTGTCAAAGGTAAAGGTTACAGTGAAAAAAAAGGTATGTAGAAATATGTACACAGAAACTGCACTGGTTGGTGAAGACATACAGCCGCAGTGCTGTAATTCTAGTTCTTCTCACCACATGTGTAATGAGTGGTTATCTGCTTCACCATGGTCTCTCTGTCTGTTCCAACCCGTCTGGCCGTTTCCCTCTGACCGCTCTCATCAACAAGACGTTTTTCCGATCATAGAGCTGCCACTCACTTACATATACTGGATATAAACTGAAGCTCTTGACCTATATTGTACACATGCCACCGCTGCCACATGATTGGACGGTTGGCTGGATAATTGCATAAATAAGTGAGGAGGAGGATTTCCTGTTCTTGTGCTTTACATGAAAAGGTGAACAAGATGGATGAATAACACTCTAACAGCTCTCAAGACTCACGTTTCTTCTGTTCTAGTTGTTGCCCCCTTCACTGGCATGTCTGCTTTACCTGAAGGTTGCTCTATCTTCTGCCTCGAAGGTTGCCTCTATCTTGTGTGACTTCCTTGGCTTGGCTCAGTTCACAGAGAAAAAGGAAGCAAAAAAAAAACCTGTATCAAATGTCCTTTCACTAATCTCATCGATGCGATAGCGGCTCCAGGGCACAACCCAAGCTGGATCAGCCAATTGTGCACAAATGCTTGTACCATTGTTGGCCCCACAATGCCTGGTATTGTGCATCATTCAGGCTGCGTTGCTGAGAAAAGCATCCCGGCGATAGCGGCAACAATGGGCGATACACATGGCTGATCTGATTGCAGTGCAGGAGCGCTCACTTTCATCTGCAATGCTTGAAAACAGATCATGTAGCCGGGGCTCTTATCTTGGAGATGGATGCTGACAGCCAACACAGGCTCTCTGTGTGTCCTCCTATTTTCCCCCTGAAACCTCTTCATTTTTTGTATTTCCTCTCTCATTGACATTGTTCTATTGGCCCTTACGTTCCTCCCTTACTCCTCCACATTTCTCAATACTCCTGGTTATGGTTGTGAAAACTTCCTTTTCTCCATCTAAAGAGCCTTTTCTCATACAAAACTTCTGTGACTTAACTTTTTTCCATTTTCTCCCTTTAATCATCATCCCCTCCCATCTATCTTTTACATCCGTTACCTTCTCCCTCGCTCCTGCTGCCCATTGCTTCTGCCTCATTTCCCTTCATTTTCTCGCCTTAATCCTCATGCAATACCATTCACCTCTTTCAACAGCCTTTATCACCTTCCTCTTACACTTCCATCCACACCCCTCATCCACCAATCAGTCCTGTCATTGCAGGCTCAAGTCAGCTCTAAGATCAGCATGCAGCCACCCCACCGCCTGATCTTAAGATAGCTGATCCCACTGATGCTATTTTAAGCCTGCCATGCATACTTCCCCTCCTCTTCCCTTCCACGGAGCGCTGGCAGCCACTCAGAGAGACATGAAACATGCATTCTTCCCTCACAAGCAGACTTTCTCTTCCTGATTGTGACTTTGAAATGAGTATAATTAACTGTATTGTCAGGGGAGCAGCCAGTCTGACGGGCACAGCAGATTTCTCTCCATATGCTGTTGCTAAATAACGATTTCATTTCTTGAAGTTTTGTCCGAGGACTTTGAGTAGAGAGAGGATGAGTTTTTCTTTCATGGTTAATGGTGATTTTTTTTTGATGTGTTATCGCCATGATCTCTGCTCCATTACCATCTCCTATGTCTGATTAGTTTCTGGTCCAGTCCCAGTGGTCACCCAGAGAAATAAACCCTGATAGACTTTAAAAAGGCATCATCATCTGCATGTTCAGAGAAAGTGCTTCAAGTGGAACATGTTCTTTTTTGAAGATAGGACAGTACATTTTGAATTTGTAATAATATTGTTAAAATATATGAATTTTCTAATTCCCTTTATGGTCAACACAATCAGGCCTTCATTTTACAAAAGACCCAACACTGTGAGTCCTGCTCTATATTTCTTCTTTTATATCCCTTCTCCTTGTCAGATATTTTAATTTGTATTTTTCCCCCCTATAATAAAATTGGAGTGGGTGCCAAATTATAACAGAAGTTATCACAGGGCATTTTTTTTCAAGGTCTTTACATTTTTATTTACAGAGACCCGACATTCTTCCATGAGTAGGCACGTGGCGACAGAACTCCCTTTGACCGAGAAGAAACTCAAAGCAGAACTGGCATCTGTGGGGGGGGGCGGCCATCTGCCTCAGCTGGTTATGTGGAGTGGGACAAGTTTGACCCTTCATGGATTCACCAACATTGGGACTAGGGCTTTTTGTCTCTATACCAGGGGTGCCCAATACGTCGATCGCGAAGGTAGTGCGGGTCGATCGCGTCACGCGTGCACGATTGGTCATGAGTCAATCACGTGGACGCTCCGGCGCTCTCAGAGTTAATTTACCGTCGCGCCCATTGAGGTACAGTCGCGGCATTTTCGGACGGTTCACAAAAACTACGACACTGACTGAAAGGTGAAGGCATTCACTTGTTGTTATTTCAGTAAATTTCAGTACAGGGCGGGGGGGCGTGGCGGCGGAGGCATTCATTTGCTGTTATTTCAGTTTATTTATGTACGGGGCGGGGGGGCGTGGCGGCGGTGGATACCAACATTATTTGGTCGGCAGATCTTGTGGAGCTGGTCATTTCAAGAGTAGCTCACAAGCCTATAAAGTGTGGGCACCCCTGCTCTATACCCATTTAGAGTTAGTTCGAGTTTTTCCTGATCGGTCCGGTGTAAAACTTTAACTTGGTTTGATTTAGTGCAAATCTGCTAAACCTATGTTGTATCTTTGGAGCAGAGGTGATGAAGCTGATGATGATGAAGGAATCTTCGTGGACACCGTTCTTGCTTGTATAACAAAGTTTATTACACAGAAGTTACAGGTCGGGACGGGTACCTAGGTTTACCCGGAGACGTTCTCAGCCAATTCAGAAGTCTGTCTTGCCGGTGTCGGACAAGCGTTCATATAGAGAAGTTGTTTACGCCCAAGATGAGAGATAAAATAACGTCACACATAGGGGGGCTCTGAGTAAAAACATGCTTCGTACATAAAGATGGAAACCCACCCATCTAACAGGTCAAAGAGCATTCTCAGAGAGAGAGAGAGATAACAATCAACACCTGGAGATAAGTCTGAGAATCCAGACTCGAGGGGCTCCAGCTTTAAACCTGTCATTATGTTTTACACCTATGTTAAGACAAAGTCCAGAGACCAGGGCCCCCTAACTTAAACATGTCACGACGATATATGTTAGCTATGTTAGCTGAATATACCACACCTACATTTTAAAAGTTCTGACAAAATACAAAGCAGCCTACATCCACAACCTGTGGCGACAGTGTCTCGGCTCTAAATCCAACTTGCACTGAATTATTAATGATCGTCATGACAACATGATTAACATAATATTATGTTTGTTTATAAACAGACTAACAGAAACATCAGTGTCTGACTTGCAGTGTGCAATTTACTTCCGAGCCCGAGGCCGGTAACATGAAGGTGATCAAACTTCAGGACAGGGAGGGACACTGGTATCTGTTTACTGGAAAGTTTGTGTTTTTTATGGGGTGATGATGAGACAAGGAACTTCAGACTTAGTCTCAAAGAGAAATAGACAGCGCCAATATGGCAACATTTTGGATTTGAGGCTGATGTGAGAAAGAACATCCTGACATGTACCTGAAGTTTCCAGCTGATTGTGATGCTGCTTCACCACCTGCTTCCTCTGTTTTACACCAACTGTTTATTGGCAGTTGGAAAAAAGTTAGAGCTGGAGTTTCTACGAACTCCTTCATTTGTTCTCTCAGTCTCATGTTCCACTCGGGAGCTTCTGCTGAGTTAACGAAACACCTAGTGGTAAAAACTGGTATCGGTCCAGGTGTTAAGCTTAGTTTGAAACCAGTTTGTCACCCCAACCATTAACAAATACTCAAATGTGATTCAAACTTCAAATAAATAAGGGGCAGAATATTCTCCTAAAGTAAGTGTTAAACAAGGAAATGTACTCTCATTCCTCCTCCCCTTCCCCCTGTGCCATAGTCACTATTAAAAATCACTACCGCCCCTAATGGTATAAAGTGGTATTACAGGATGGGGCTAGGGGTTTACCATGCTCACTATTGTGGATATCTCAGCAACACAATAGGTAAATGTAATTTCCTAATTCTTTTTGTTGATTATCTTTTTAATTATTTATTGTTGTTATTATTATTATTATTATTTTTATGTTTTAAACAAAAATACTTGCATTTTACCAGATTGATGATGTCAGCATGTGTACCGGTTTTGGTTAATATTTGCGTTGGATGTTAAGGTTCTGTGTGTAGAACTTAGTGACCTCTAGTGGTGAAGTTGCATGTTGCAGCTGAATACCCCTCACTTCACCCCTCCCCTTGAAATATAACCTGTGGTAGCAGTTGTCATAAAAACTCAAAGGTGTTTAGTTTGTCCAGTCTGGGCTATGGGAGAAAAAACATGGCGGCCTCCGTAGAGAGGACCCGCTCCCGATGTAAATATAAAGTGTTTAAATATAAAGGGCCCATTCTAGTGTAAAGAAAACAACAATTTGTACAATTTATTGTGTGTATGGTGTAGATGAACTGTTGGAATTGCACCTCGTTTATGCCGAGTGGGGGGAAAAAAACACCTCCGTCTTGTAATTCTCAGTTATAGATTTTGGACATTTCAAAAAGACGATACCTCCCACTCTCCGAGGTGAGAAGAACCACAGAGGTGTCAAAAGTGGCTGCAAATCTGCTGGCTGTTACATCTAAATCAAATCCAATATTAACACTCAGACAATTCAGCTAATTTTACACGAGCGATGCACTGTTTGTATCTCTAAGGTAATAAATCACCTCGGTACATCATTCAACTGAAGAAGAAACTGCCTCGGCCTCTGGATCTGACACGGTTTGAAGGTTAGCTGTGGGGCTGATCATCTCAGAATAACACGTGTTCCCTCCGTTCTTCCCGTTCCACCGACTTGTAGCACTATAGCTCAAATCACCCGTCATTTCCAACCCTGCTCCACTCACCTGCCCATTACACCGCATGTCAAGTTGCTGCTTTCCTGCAGACCGCCTGGTTGAAGCACCTCCCTCCATTAGATGCCTCTCGTTTGGCCTCTCAGTGCATTAGGTACAACAGAGGCCCACAGTGTTGTCGGATTGCTCACCCTTCTGTTGATGCTTTGGCTGTTGGTTCCTGCCTGATCTCCTGCTGGCAGCCTTTTGTTTGTTTTCCCCTCTCACTGTCAGTCTGTTGACAGCTGTAATTCTGCCTGACCTTTAAGTGAAGGCTCTCAACTGTACCTGCTTCATTTAGACCAGGGGTGTCAAACTCATTTTAGTTAAGGGGCCACATACTGCCCACTTTGATCTCAGCGGAAAAAACACGGATATTTTTATCTGCTTTTCAGGTGGTTGATGCGACATGTTTTCCGATGGATGCTCTCTGTCCGCTGGTGGGAGTGTGTGTGCGCGCACGTGTCTGTCTGTGTGTGTGTGTGCGCGCACGTGTCTGTCTGTGTGTGTGTGTGCGCGCACGTGTCAGTGTGTGTGTGCGCGCACGTGTCAGTGTGTGTGTGCGCGCACGTGTCTGTGTGTGCGCATCGGGATGGAACTCCGCCGTGCGTGATACAGAGAGCAGAAGAAAAAACGAAACAGCAACTTTGTAATTTTGGATTTGCCCTTTATTCTGAACTGTATGGTAACTCTTTCTGAAATCACTTTCTTGTCCCCTTATGCACTATTCCAGTCACTAGAGCACATTCCTCCGCCAAGGCCCAAGCTGCTCCAAATTACTAGATATCAGTCCCCTAAACATGATGGATTTCTTTCATCAAGATCCATGAAATATTCCCTGGGAAAAGTGCGAAAATATTCACAAACACAAAGTTTATGAAAATGGGGAAAAAAAACCTGGATCTGCACCAAACTTTAAAAAAATGTTCCCTGACCCATACCATTTACCTGTTCCAGGTTTCGTGGCAGTCCTTCAAGTCGTCCTGATAAAAACCACAAATCCTCATTGCTTTCTGTCATCACTCGAGGTGCAATGTGGCATTTATTACCCTATGTAGTAAAAAGTGAGTGAATTTGAACACAGCCGTCATGAATGTGAAAATGAATGCTATTTGATTTTATGAAATGATCACAGTGAAAACCGTGTTATAAACTGTAATCATTGCATTCGGATGATTTGATGAAATGTGTGCTTTCAAGTAAACCCTGGCAGATGCAAGGATTTTAGGTCTCTGACATATGAACTGAGCACAGCAGCTGATACACACTATCAGCTAAACAATACTGCCGTTACTGTGATGCTATCTGAGATGCAACTGAGATGCAGCCGATTTGTCTCCCAGTCATTAATTAACTTTTAATCTCCAATTAATTAAAAACTAATTTCAGAATCTTATTCTTTTCTTGACCTCCATTGCCCCCCCGGCCACAGCAGAAACATCAAAACAAATGAATTTCATTCATTAAAATTCACTTCTTAACACACAGAGAATAAATACAACTCATAGGTCGCTGTACAGAATGTCTTGTTTATTGGTTGTACTCATACATTTTTCAAAATGACTATACTATGCTTCGTATCTAAACACTCTCAGATGAGTTGTATTGTCTCTAAAGGCAGACAAAGTAATGGGACCTCACACCTGGAATACAGGGCGACTCTCGGTACGGAGGTTTCGTCGTTAGCAGCTCGTGTTCAATTTGAAGTTAAAGGAGTAAATCTATGTATAATCTAAAGGTTGTAAAAACCGTGATAAGACAGATTTATGTAATTTGAAAGAAGCCGAAATTGTTTTTTTTACTGACATTTATTCCACAGCCTCTGGTGAGAATCGCTCTGTTTTGCAGGAGCTCGGTCGCGCTGCAGAGTCGACTTTTATCTGATCATGTTAAACAACTGTGGAGGAACAGCAGACACTATCGACACATTTGTGCTTATCTTTTCTATTTTTTTTTTTTTTTTTTTTTGCAAGTTTAGATTTTTCTGTTAAATATCAGTTTTTGACATATTTCTTTTTCCACACAAACAGACTAGGTTAAATCTGTTATAAGTTTTTGTATACCAACATGCTCACAATGTTTCTGAACCATTTTTTCTTTTCTTTTGTGTGTCAGAACAACATACATCAAAAACAGACGTCCCTTTGTTTGTTTTTTTCAAGCAGCGTGTGCCGGGTCTACCGTGGTGGTATCGGGATAATGTGATTTTCTTTGTGGTTGGCAGGCTCATCAAAGGCAGGAGGGAAAAAAATAACAAGGGCCCGCAATCGTGTGCACAGGCTTCAGTCGCAGGGCACGGCTACAACTTCAAGAAAGAAAATCACAGACTGTAGCCGGGCTCTCCAAAAATCATCCCCTCGTCCTTTTCACACGTCACATCAGGCTTAAAAGCAAATTGACAGTCGTTCTTCGTCAATACGATTTACACCATCTGTTTAATGGCCCAGAGAACTGAATTATCATCGCACATGCTCTGAAGGTGACATTTTGAAAATGTACAATTACAACAAACGATCGAATCTTTCTCTCTCTCGGGACAGACACGTCGTGTATTGGCTGTGTTTGTCAGTTTACTCTTAACATGTTCATGTCTTTTTTTTTTTTCAAATACTTTCTCGTGTGTGTTTCTTTATATAACTTTATACATTGTGCAAAAAACAGCTGAAGTCTACTCTAGAAGGCCTCCGGGTGTCTTGGTATTTATTTTCACTGCGTGTCTGTTGAAGGGCATTTCATGATGCATTCTTTTCTTGTAATGGCAGAGTCAAGCAAACAGGATCCCTACTTATATCAGCTCGCTTTCTCACTTTAACTTGGCGTAAGAAAAACAGCACAAGTACTCAGGATGCCAAAAATAACATGACGGATGCAAACAGTTGCGTAACACAATCCTTGCTAGTCTTTTATCTTTCAAATGATTCATATTTCCACCAGTTCATCCAAATTATTGACTGTGTTTGGATCTTTTGGACACTTGATGATTATTGTAACAGCAACTGCAAACACCTTTTACCTGATTGGTAGAATATTTTATTTTTCACTATCTCAAATCATTGTGCTGTTTCTTTGAAAGGCGTTTCAAAGCAAAATTAACCAGAGGATATAATCGTATATTATTAGTACAATATTTATGATTCAATGACTAAAATGTGTTGGAGTGAACACTTCACCTTTAGTTTACACCAAGAAAACATCTTTTAAACTGGATTATAATTATTAACATTTTGTAGTTGAGTTCAATAAAATGTTATCTGTGTAGCGCTGAACCACAATTAACATTACCTAGAGTTGTGTTGGCTCCGTGCTCAAGCTGTACATTTAAAGGTATAAAGTTCAGATTCTCAGTTGTAGTTTTTATTGACGGTTTTTACTTCTGAATGAGATGAACAGTGTCATAAATGCGTTCAGTAGTTGGTGGCTGATCCTTTTTAGTCTGTGTCTCCCACTGTAGCTGTCTTTACATAGCTATAATATATTTTATTTATTTTGTATTCCATCTTCATTTACTCTGACCCAGTAACATCTAGTCTGATGCTTCAACCTCTGTAGAAACCCAAGTGTTACCTTATACAAGTACCAAGATTATCCATATGACCATGGGTATACACTATTCATTTCAGGTTTTCAAGCAGGGGCCTGGACAAGGGGCCTAGTCAATAAGAGGTTTAGGCTCAACATAAACTTTTGCTGCCTCACCTGTATAGGAGACAGTAAGTCCTGCTGCATCGTCCTGTCACTGGGGGGGTTCTGCACTATTTTCCCAATATGGATGAAACAAACTGTGTTAAAAGCATGAAGTCAGCACTTTCACCCATTGTTTAATTTCAAATCCAATGTTCCGGAGTACGGAGCCAAAACAACGAAAAAATATCACTGTCCTAACACTTTGTGACGGTGCTGTGCAGTAACACAAACCTCCTGGGTTCCAGATGAACAGTTTGAGTTTTAAACATGCTTTTCTTTTGTGTTTTGACAGTTTTTTTTTGTTAAAAGGTAAAGTAAACATACTTTTTTTTTTTAGATCTAATGATTAAATTCAGCGATCGAAGGGTCTTGGTGACCACGGGCTTCCAGACAAGTGTACTGACAGCTCATTTATGACGCTGTCTTTAAAAGCACTACAGCTCATCATTTGTTATGGTGGTAAATATACATGTTATGGGTGTGCATTATATTCCCCTTACCCCCTTTGGACCGACACTCCAAATGATAAAACACGAATGCCTGTATTATATTAGCGTCAGTCTACTGCATTAGAGAAGCAGCCGCGCCTCATGGATTTGCATGTTATGTAGAGTATAATACATTATTCTGGCTAGGTGTGATTTATGGTGTTTATGTACATATGATGTGTAGTCTGGACTAACATATTCCAACTTAAACTGAGAAGATAAATGACTTTAAAATGAAAATGTAATATTCCTAAAATGTAGAAAAATAAGTCATATTCATTATATTGACATGAGGAAACTGGTTTTTAATCTAGCACCTATTGCAACCATATTAATTTATACTATAACTAGCAGACATATGGGCACCGCTGAATAGAACTGGAGACCTTTAACAACCTGGGACCCACTTCGCTCACGGAAATTCATTTTAAGGGAGAATAAGGACATTTGATTGTATGTGAATTCAAGAGCCTTTGGATAGAAAAATAAGTATATTAAACATTTTGTAATAATTTGTTTCTATTAAAATGTCAGGGGCATTTTTTTTTTTAAATAAAGCAATCTTTGAATAAGTATATATTATGTATGCTTTATTATTTGGGTGTGCTTTAGATTAAACAGGTGTACGTTGTGCTTTGCTTTGATTGTTGATAAAGCCCACTCCTCTGTGCCTTCATATAATATAATCAATCATATAATCTGTTTTTATAACAAATACATAAAATTTCTCCAATTTACATTTTCCTGTCTGCTTTTTTAAACCATCTATACCATCCAGGTCATAATATATTTCAAACACAATAACTCACAAACCACATTTTTTCATCAAAGCTGTCTATCACACATTCCTAATTACCTTGGATGTTACCTGAAGCTGTGATTGACGAACACATCTAAGCATCTGATTAGCAGTTTTCTACTTCAGCTATTTCCTCTGGGAGAAACTCTGTTGCTCTCACACATTTGACGTGGCGAGTGTTTGAAAGCCTTCTACAGTACTTGTAACAGCGTGCCTTTTAATTGCCGACCCACACAGATGGTCCTATTACAAAAACATCCGATTTTTTTGTACCAATAAAATAAATGAACATCTTGAACTCGAATCAAGAAACGCATTTTGGTCCCTTGGTTGTTGTCACTGTTGAAAAAGTGTAATCATTTCCTATGTGCTTTCTCCTAAAACAGAGATTGTGATATAAACTCTACCATCGTAAGTCTAAAGAGAGCTGACGCGTGATTCCGTCTTTGTGCTTTCGTCATTTACCGTCGTCAATCATTTAATTTGCACTGTGGAATCAACTCCGAATCCCTCTGCCAGTATATATGTTCCGACAAGATCCTAAAATAAACAACAATCAATCTGGTGGGAAATTAAAACTGTGCTCTTTTGAAAACGCTGTGTTTGTTTCTGTCACAACGCTGCACACATCCCGCTGATTCTGACAGAGCCGGGGGGACGTAAATGAACACATGAATGATGGCTAATTTTCACTGAATACATGAACAGCTTGTCCTCTTCAGTAACCAAGGGGCTTCATTAATAACTGTAAACAAGAGCCGCGGCTATCGGCACTATCGCCCGGACCCTGTCATCAATAGGTATTGATTAGCGTGTCATCAGTCGGCCCCGGATGCATCGGTCTGTCTTGACGGGTTTAGCAAACGTAGCAAACCTGACACGGCAGGTGTCATATTGAGCTTGGTGTGAATGACCTCACGGTTGATCGCTGTGATGGGGGATGAGTGTTTGTCAGGGCTCTTTTCGTGACGGCGATGTAAAAGGGGTCAAATGCCTGTGATATAAACCGATGACTGTGCGTACAGGTGTGTTGAATCAGGGCTTTTCTTTATTAAACCTGTGTATTTCCCCGCGGTTCGACCATCAAATCAAATCCTCGACTCTCTCACTTACCCTTCACACATTAACCTGGGTATTGCTCCTCATCTCGCCAACGCAGCAACAAAAAAAAAAAAAATCAATGCAGTGCGTGGCAATTTGACTCACTTGGGGTGCGTGTGCAATATAAATGATATTGTGAGGAGGAAATTAATTGCGCCGCTGATGAAATGGCACCTCCTCCTGCCTCGGAGGTCCGCAGATGTTGCCAAAAAAAGTAAAGTAATTGACCCAGCTGTTTACGCTCCCCTGGCAGCAAAGACCTCTGAGTGTATTTATAGTGAGAGCACTGTCGGGACAGCATGCATTATTAATGGGTCCTGATGCAGATTTATCCGTGACCTCTAGGCCACCTGGGTGCAAACACACACACACACACACACACACAAACACACATTCACATACTAAATCAGTGTTTGTATCCATGGACTAAAACTGTGGTTCCTGTGATAGTTCTTCGGTGAAACGATGACAGACGACAGTACGTGCAGTCCAGAAACCATCATTAATTCCTTGTGTGGCCATTTGCAAGCCCTCTGTTGATTTGATGGCTTCATAAAGAATGTCTTCTGCCCTCTGTGATTGGTCCTCAGTGATAAATTATTCAAAGCTCTGAAGCATTCAGCAAAGTACAGCACACACTTACAGTACATACAGAGTGCCTAAACTACATACACACACATACATACATACGTCAATAGGAATCTGTTTTTATGTTTCGTTATCCCTTCTTTGTGGATTTTTAACCTCCTGACAAAACGGTGAACTTCCCCCTCAGAACGTAGATTCAAATGAGTTTAGTGTTATCTCCCTTTTTGTTGCAAAAGTCAAGATCAAAAAACATGTAAACGGATCCTTGGCCTCGTGTTGTCTCTCTCCTGTTTCCTGGCTCAGAGGCGGTACTTCCTCAGCAGGTCGGCCTGCCACATGTACTTCCTCTCGGGGAACCTCTCAGGGATCTTGATCTTGCGGAAGTCTTGAATGCACTTATCCAGCTCCTCCTCGACCGTCAGCTTCTCTTTCGCCGGCCTTTTCTTGCATGTGCTGGTGTCGCGGGAGCTTGCCGTTAGTGTGCGCAGCAAGTCACTCTTACGCCGCTGGTCGGACTGCTGGAGCATGGCGACGGGGCCCTTTTTTAGTGGCCTGTCAAGGGTTTGGACGTTGGCGTGGGGGTGAGGCTGGCGGCTTACCGGCCCACAGATGACTGTTCCCTGGGGAGAGCTGGCCTCTGACTGGCTCTCAGAGCTGGAGGTGGACAGCTCGTTAAAGGAGGTGCCACTCTCGCCTTCGCCGTCACCCTTGTGGTTCTTGCAGCAGCAGTCACATGGAGGGGAGGACCAACGTGACTGGCCACCTGGAAGAGAGAGAAGCAGATAGGAAGCTAACATTACATACTTTGCGGGGTACTTTTTCCCACCTTTTCTTTCCTTCTGGCCAATCGTCGTGAATAGAAAAATGACACGGTAGCACAAAGAGAGGCACAGATTAGTCAGACAGGTGAAGAATGGCAAAGTAAGAACCCCTGACGGCAGACAAAAACGAAAAGTCAGCTAATGCCATATGAATATCACCAAGAACAAAGTGACATGACATCAGGGATGACTGGCTTGCTTCCAGTGGAATCATGGAAGTGAGCCGGCTGACTGTGACAACCCTGCATTGTTCAAAGAACGACCCTCATAGATCCCTGCTGTCACATGAAAGAAGTGGGAAAGCTGAAACCTTTGAATGTCTAGATTTACACGCTCCACATGTTTTTACACTAAAACATAGAAGGCAACGGTATTTGTTGAAAATTGTCTGGCCGTCAATTTGAAGATGAACAGACATCAAACTCTACAAGCATTCGACTTGATTTCTCTGCTGTTTTCTTCAACGGAAAACTTCCAACTATCAATCCATTTGCTATACTGCTTATCCTTTGAGGGGTAACCTCATTTCTGGGGCCAATTCCAGTTGATTTAGGGTGAGAAATGGGGTACACCCTGGACAGGTCGTCAGCAAATCTGAGGACCAACATACAAAGACAAAAATTGCCTTTGGCTCACATCTACTGCCAATTTAACCTTACCTACTCGTGGGAGGAAGTTGAAGAACCGCGAGCTTCTCCCAAAGGCACAGGGAGAACATGCAACCTGATTGTCAGGGTTTGAAACCCACAACCCTCTTTCTGTGCAGCGAAAGACCAAACAACTTATGTGCCACTTTATCTGCACTCTTCATAAGGTCTATTAAACCCAGGAACACTAGCATTTATGATTTGATCAAGCACTTCCAAATAAAAAAGATTGGGAGTGTTGTTGTGAGATCAATAACAGGCGTTAGGATTCATTGGAGACTTAAAAAGAAAACTACCCAGTTGGTGCAATCATCGCTGAATGGAATCAATTGCCCGGCCTAACCTCTGTGTGAGTGTACGGTGGGCTGAGAGATTCAGAGAGACCCGAGCGAAACCACACCTCTCCCTGCAGGAAGCCGCCATTTATTTTTCATGCTAACCTCCTGAATAATTGAAGAGGTATCTGTTGCTGATGGACTCTTCTCTGTTTAGTGAGGCAAAGAGATCAAAACCCTGAGGCAAACACACACGTGCAACGCTGCCCCCACTTACGATTCAGAGCTCCGCCCCTCACCATTTTTCACACACACACACACACACACACACACACACACACACACACACACACACACACACACACACACACACACACACACACACACACACATCACACACACACACACAGGATTCAGCTATTCATGTGTCTTCTATTCATCAAGTTCAATAGTACCGCAGTTTCTTTGCATGTGCTGCTGAGCATTTCACTTCAAACAAGATAGACTATAAATAGCACCGCTTAAAATAAACGCCCCCCTGCTTTTAATTCGCTTTGTCCTCAGCAGCATATTCAGTGTGTTTATAGAGAGGCGGCAGGGCAGGAATCGATTCATCCTACCAATACTTGTTCCTCCGACTACCACTCATGAATGGCCACCATGTATCACAACTACATTTATGTGGGTATATATAGATGAAAAATCCTTGGATGCCTTTGATGCTGATTCACACTGGTAGTCAAGATGGCAGAAAGACTAACATTCATTACAGCACTAAATATAAAAGCACATACTTTGCTGCCTACTGTATATGAACTTAACACCACCCATAGGCTGTGACACAAATGGAACGTAACATTCTCTGCCAGCTCTGAATCTCTTTGATTACAACAGCTTTCAACAGCACATAGACGCAGGTCCAACACCAAGGCACTAAATAAAACACACTATCGTACTGTAAAAGTGTAATTTGAAGTTAAACACTCAATTAAAAATGCATCAACCTCAGATAAAGAGATGCATTCATTATACAGTTAAACTGCAGTGAGGTGAGAACATAACCCATGATTTGTGCAGTGGTGTCTCTTCCAAATCTTTGTCTAGGGACACATAAGATAATTTATGCCATGAGTGAATAGGGGCCCCCTCTGATTGATGGGATGTAGTCTCATATTTGCAGTTTTGAAATGGCCCCATGCTTTTGTGAATTGTTAAATCCAAATACACCGATGGGATGATGGTGGAGCTGCAGTAATAAACGTCTAAAAGAAACTTGCCAAGTCTGTGAGTGTGTAAGCGCAGGCATTGTGTCTTACACGTGATGTATGACATTCTGATTAAACTTTGGCACTTGGTAATTAAACAGACCTCATTGCGGCTCATGCCGTACGTCTTGACAGTGACATGTTGCCTGAATAAACAGGTATTGTGAGTCGCTATTAGCCTCGCTAACACTGAAGTCTACCAGGGAGGGATCTGATTCATCATCTTGATCAATTGGATTCCCTGTCAAACCGTAAGAAAACCATTTGCTTCCTGACAAATAGACGGGCAAATAGTTCCGGTGAGGACACATTCAGAGGGGCTGATGTGTCACTGAGCTGTGTCGCTACCCTCTTCCACACAGTGACACCCTCATTATGTTTCAAAAGGGATGTATCAGTATGCAGTGTTGATGCATCGTAGCACGTCAAGTTATATTAGTAGTGAAACCAATTTCCCCTGATAATAGAAGGGGAAAAAACTATAAATTTGCTCATTGATGTGTGAAGAGAGAAATTGTTTGCTTTTTCAGTTTTTATCTTTCTTTGCCTCCCGTATGTAAAAATGTCCTGCAAAGTTGAAAAGTCCTCCCCCCCCCGACAGAGTCCTCCCCCCCACAAAACTGACCAATCACAACAGAGTAGGCCAGCTGGCCAATCAGAGCTGGCTGGGCTTTACTAGAGGGGGGCCTTAAAGAGACAGGAGCTAAAACCAGTGTTTCAGACAGAGGCTGCAAAGAGGAGCTGCAGCATACTGATACTGATACTACCTGAAATGAAATATAAACTGCTGTTTACGTGAAGTCATTTAGAGTTTATCCTTTCATTTTCCATCCGTCTGAAGTAATTTCTATCAATCTAATCTAATGAAAATGTATCCAAGCCCAGAAATAATCATTGCACGAGGCAGCAATTAAGGCTCAAAACATTTGCCTCAAACTTGATAAATCAGACACCTCTTATCCAATTTTGCTTAATCATAGCAAATGACAGGAGCATCTGAATTTACATCAACAGAGGTGCCATAGTTAAAGGTCAAGGTTTCAGTGTTTGAAAGGCTAAAGCTGCTTCACAAACCTTTTGATTTTAATTATATTGAGGAGGAATGCACATTGTAGTGAGGGACTCAAAGGACACCTGCAGTCATCACTCAGGTGGACATTTGTAATGACCATGAGGTCATTTAAGCTGAGGGAATTGTGATGAGTCCCCCTGTATCATGCCTGAGCAGTCCATTTAATAGGCTGATGTCTTGTTCATGTCCTGTGTAAGTTGGTGGTTTGGCACATTATAACGCTGGTTGTGCAGATCTCACGTAATTCAAACATCGTCTTTATTCCATTCATTAGAAAAACAGATCATTATTAGAAAATGTCCTGTCCAGTCATAGACAAGGTATTTAAGCTCTATAACTGCCAAGAATTTTGACATTTTCTCCTCATGACAGATAGACTGAATGATCCACTCACTCAAAAATAACCGGAGGTTTATTGTTCATATCAGTCAGAAGACGTCTTGGGGTGAGGGCATCTCCGTGTCCTGTCAATCACGCCCACGTGCAAGTCAGCACGTTTGGAAAGACGTTGAATCAATCACAGGAGGCGAGGAGGAGGTGCAAGAATGTTTCTGAATATTAAATTAAGTGCTGTTTTTCTTAAGTCACCATTCGGTTAACATTTATATCATAAATAATTTCCACCCACTCATTCATCGCTCATTTCAATCAACATGAGGCAGCAACAGAATAATATTAGAGATGTTTTGTTGTCTGGAATTTATTTATTGTCGAATTTAGAGTTTAATTTCCTTCCAAATGGAGATATCGGTGACAGATTCACAATTATCTGCATGGAGAAAAAGCTTGTTTGGAAATAACCATATGACTTAACACGACAGGAAAATACCTAATGAGAATAACGTTCCTGCGTACGGGTGATAGTTTTACAAGATGTCCCATTACTCCTGATAATTCTCAGTCTCACTCTTGTTTGCATTACTTCATTGACGTCACTGCTACTTTTGGACACGTGGAGATATTTTTAAGCCGGTGTTTTTACATCTTTCTCCTTCACAACGTTTTTTTAACCCACTGCTTGGGCCAACCGCCCCCTGCTTTTGTAATACCATTGAATACATTACTGTGGTAAATGTATCAAATTTATGATAATTTGAAATACAACCTTACAAATTCTAATCTATCTGTATATTTCTAATTTGTGTTGGAGTAGACTGCAAAAAAACAGCTGACTAAAGGTCACACAAGCGGGCGTGTGATTAAGAGAGTAATTGAGGGGCGGCTCGGGGGTAGAGCGGGTTGTCCCTTACAAGAGGGTAAGCAGTTCGATTCCAATCTTCCCCATTCCACGTGCCAAAGTGTCAAGACTAGAAAAGCTCTATATAGAGATGGACCATTTACTATTTCGATTCAAACGCGGACCCTCAGACTAAAACTGGCCTAGGAAATGATTCAGGAGCTCTTTGCCTTAAGCCCTGAGCAAGGCACTTAATCTCCAACCTGCCCCTGGGACCAAGCGAAAAGATTTAAGTTGTATTGAGCAGCTCTTGTGCGAGATTGTGTTTACTGTGTAAATTTGAGGCAACTTGAAGGGAAGCTTTTTTGCTTGTCGAGCAGCACCTTGGATAAACGAGGCTTAATAAATAAAATCAAGTCTGCGATAGATTTTGCTCGAACGTGCTTGTGTCTCAATCCGTCTCTTTTATGCCCACTTTTCCGATTAAGTTAAAAAAAAAAGTCTCACTTTGCTCATGAAATCTTTTTTTAGAATTGAATGTGCTCAGACTCTGGCTTTGATCATGTTTTTTCTGCATGCATTGTGTGACAGTATATAATCTGTGTGACCTATACTGTGGCATTCTTTGCTCACATGTGGGGATAAAGTCATGCTTTCCTTCAGGGTGGAGTGTATGTTTATGTGGGTGTGTATGGGTGTGTGTGTGTGTGTGTGTGTGTGTGTGTGTGTGTGTGTGTGTGTGTGTGTGTGTGTGTGTGTGTGTGTGTGTGTGTGTGTTAAGTACATGCTTTCCCACTCATTGTACATAGAGTATTAACATGTGACATGATGCACCATATATGAGAGCCAAGATGTAGGTCGGTTTGTTCCCATGCAGCCTACTTTCCTGCACATACATCATACATGTTTTAGTGTGTGTGTGTGTGTGTGTAACAGAGAGGTATGCACATGTGTGTGTGTGCCTATGGTCATCCCTCAGCGTAGAAGTGACATTGGCCTTGGATTCATTATCTGTACGCCGTTGGGCAGGAAAAGGGAGGCTGTTGTCAGGTGGGGTTCCCATTCATGTCATCAGAGGTGTCAGACTGCCGGCTGTGCCTCTGGCCAGCATCACTCAGTACGCACACTCCTGCTTTGTGTTGCGTGTGTGTCACTGTTTCTGTGTGTGTTGTGTGTGTGTGTGTGTGTGTGTGTGTTGTCTTCTACTGTTATGTGCAGCAGTTGATTCATGTGATCTCATGTTGTTTCTCTTCCAGGGGAAAGGAGCAGGAGGTCGGACAGAAGTCTAATGACTGTCACGCACTGTTATACACACACACACACACACACACACACACGCACACAAACAAACAATGCGTTCTGACAGGTGCTCCTGACCCTGATGTATTGATCTCAGCAGGAGTCTCAACAACGTGTGCCAGCTATGGTCAGTTAGAAGACCTGGCTGACTTACACTACACTTACAATTAAATAGAGTCAACACACTGACACACAGACACACTGCACACACTTTACACACTGAATAAATCAAGCTCAAACCTAATTCATTGTGATGTCCTCGCATGAGCTGCTATTTAAAGGTCTGAGGATTTTCTTGAATGAGCAGCTGCATAACATCATCTGACACATGTGGACAGTTACATTCTCTGTTAATATTTATGATGATCACACAAGTATAATGCAGGTTGTTGTACATCACAATAAAACACCGATACACACTTTCCACAGCAACACATTTCATGTCATATTTGTTGCCTGACATCACACTTAAAGGGATAGTTTGCCCGAAAAATAAAATTCACTCATATTCTACTCACCACTATGCCGATGGAGGGGTGAGGGAAGTGCTTGAGTTTAGGAGTCTCAGGAGTCGCTGTTATTTTGTTATGCCTGAAGAAGGGGTCCCAGTTACTTGGATTTGGCTGCAACACTGTTACATACTCCATATACTCCAAAAAGTGTTTTGTGGACTCAAACACTTCACCCATCACTAAATCGACATAATGGTGAGTAGATAATGAGTGGATTCTCATTTTTTTTTGGTGAACTATCCCTTTAAGCTGCTTTCAGACATGCACAGAAGTCTGTGCAGAGGAGCTGTGTTTGAGAAGGCAAATGAAAGTATTCAAGTCAGATGCTCCAGACATTTCTCTCAAACGAGTGGGTGTGTTGATGATGTTTTTAAAAGGCAGACACAAACAACTGCATGGGAGAATAACTCTTTCGACTCAGTCGTTGATTTTACGGATACATGAAAATGTAGTCAATCTGTAAACAAAAACACTGTGCTCTCCCCTGCAGAATTGTCTACGTCATGTCCCCTCCCCCCCCCCCCCCCCCCCCCCCCCTGCTCTATGCAGTCACCAGTTCTCGTGGTTTCACTTCTGTTGGTTGTTCTGCTTCCATCCCCACCGCTGAATTTGTACGTTCAAAGAGAGTAGGAATTAAAAAAAAGACTTTCGAGTGTATCCAAACTACTCGTGCAGCATGATTCAATGCTTTTGTTCACACAATATTACGTGGTGAGAGCAAACAGACTCACATATTTACCTCATTATGTCGACTTGTTCTGGGGGAAAGAAATAATTGCGTTTCTTGTTAAGCAGAGCTGCAAGCAAAACAATGCCTACAACTGCTTCAGTGTTTCGTGGTCATGCAAACACGAAGGGACCTTTGACTGACACTGGAATCCGCTGGCAAAACATGCAGAACAGTCGTTTTTAGGGTGAAAACTACTCCCCTCCTTTTCTCCCAGTCCCCACTTTTAATCTATTTTTGGCCCATCTTTTCTTTTATCTGTATTTTTCATCGCTCTCCTCTCTCTCTCTCCTTGCATCCCTCCCTCACCGTTCCTCTCCTAATGCCTGTATCGATGGGTTGGCGCATCAGTGGAAGTGTATGGGCGATTGCCCTCTGATTGATTTCTGTCATACAGCCTCTCAGCACTGGGAGGCTGTTCACCGGAGATAAATGATGTTGGCACAACAAAAACAAATAATCCTCTCCTATCTATCACTCCCTCTCCCACCTCAACTCTGCCGTCTGCATCTCTCCGCTCCTGTGTCCCGCTCCCTCTTCCCGCCTTCCTGTCTCTCCCTCAGTCTCGCCCTTCTTCCTCTGCCTTCCTCTGTCAGATGAAGGTTTCTGCCCTCCATTAGATGCTTTCCATTTTTCCCCCTCCCCTGTGCTTCCTCAGTTTATTCTCTGAACTATCTAGTCCATCAGTCCTTGTTTTCATGTCGACAGAGGTTTCTTGTTTCAGATGCACGGAGACAACTCAATGGAGGTAGTATTTTTTAAATGAGCACTGCGCATAAAAACAGATTAACTCATTAATTATTTCTAGAAATAAAGAATATTTGCTTTGGGATCTCACATTAAAAGAGTAAGACATCTCTAAGAAGATGAACTCACAGAATAAATACCGTTTTTTTGTTTACCCACGTTCCCTGAACCTGCCTCATGTTATCTACATATACTCAGTTAGACTCATTACTTTGATAGTTTGTCTTAAAGCTTTCAGAAAAACCTGAACATGTTCCAATAAAGGTTGCATTAGAAAAGGTCAGTCAAACTCAAAAAGGCTTTGTGGCAGTGACTCCTTTATGGTGGATGTCCCTGTGTGAAGCATCAAACAATGGCAGAGGCACTTATGATTCTCAGTAACATGATGGTGTCTCTACGCCTACGCCTGCACTCAGAATCCGTTGCTACAGTATGAAACCATGAATGTCTTTGCTGTAAATTAGATTTGCTTTTAAATGTTAAACAGCTCCTGGAAACAAGTCGTTCATTTACTCGCAGAATCACTGATTAACCTTAAGTGGTTAAATTATCATCAAGGGATTTCTACAAATGTGCAGCCAGCACCACCAAGATAACAGCAGCTTTGACCTGAAGTTTCTGACATGGGGATGATGTGATTCGGTGGCAAAGAAAAGAGGTTGTTACATATGTGTCTCATATTTTTTTCAAATGATAAATGTGTCATTTATTGCCTTCGCTAAACATCTATAAGACTCTGTCCTGACAATAAACGTGCTCATTTAAGTTTCCTCTCTGCCGCTGAACAGGATTTCTTGCCGGGAGCGAGTGGTGGTGTTGGTCTCTCACCAAAAGCTTCATTGCGTTTACAAGACAAGAAGAAACAATAAACCCTCCGGCCATTTTCTGATTGACTGTAGCCTCCAGTCTGCCCTGTATAGGTAACACTGACTGCTCAGATAAACCAGGGTTAGCTGGTAGGATTCTTGCTTAAGTGGCGACAACGAAATGATGGAAGTAGAATCAGAGTTAACACTGATGATAACTGTGTCTTTTCATTTCCTGTTTTTATTTTGACATGATACGCACATTTCCTGTTGTTGCAGATCCTGGTTTTCAGTCACTTGACAACTTCTCACCTGGTACCTATTGAGTTCCTGTCCCTGTGCTTCCCTCCAAGAAACCCTTTACGTAATGTGCTCTGTTGTTTGTGTCCTGCCACATCGTCACCATTGTCCTCGTGGATATAAGTTTTATAGCCTTCTTGTGTGTGACTCTCCGGATTTCTGACTGTTCTGGACTGAGTTTCATCATTTGGACCGTGCGTTAAGATGTCTCCTGAGTAATCTCTACATTTTGAGTCCCATCCCTCAGTGTCACACTTCGCACGGCTGGAGTCGGCTCTCGGTGAGTACAGGAAAGAAAGTTTGTTCAAAGGTCTACGCTTGTGCAAAGGTTGTAAGTTTCTGTATAAATAGTTGTCTCTATCGATACACAACAGGCATATAAAATGATGTTAATACTCAAGTTCACCCACGTTTTAAGACTAAGCAATTCTGATATTGACTGGGCCTGGTTTTGGATCCTTCATGTTAATATTGCTGTGTGTTGCCTGCAGCATGAGAACTGATCAGACGACTTAAGAACATTGTACTGCAAGGATAACATTTAAGTCACAAGCCTTTCTTTTTCAAACCCTTTTGTCTATACTGTGTAAGCCTTAAATCGTGCAGTTACAGTACAGTTTGTACAATATGAAGACAAATGGCTTTGATGGACTATACTATTTAAAACAGAATTACTAATGGCTTTCAACCCTCATGGTATTACTAGTATCCCAGGGAAAGACAGTATGTGTCTGAAGGTTCAGTAAAAAAAAAACAAAGTGAAAAAGGGGGAGAAAGAAAGTAGAGTCAATCAGAAAAGAGGGAGAAAGAGATGTCGGCTGGAGATTCTCAGCGTGTGGGTCTATTCTCTCGTTCAGAGCTGATATCACTGCCTCAAAATGAATGTTATTTCAAACGCTTTGTGGGCCCACAAAGACACTCTTCTCTGGATTGTTAGCCGAGCAGCTCGCAGCACGGTGGCACGACCCGATGTCCTCGCAGGTTAAATGAAATAAGAACGTGATAATGTGTTTATCCCAAAGAGGGGACTCTTCCTTCGCATGCCTTCCTCTTTGCAAAGGTCAAAATGAAGAGCAATTAGAGTTAGCAGTGATTCAGCGTCTTGCCCAAGGACGCTTCAACGTGACAGATGCTGCTGCACGACCTCGCTTTACATCCCGGCTCTTTGGTTTTTAGCTGTGGGAAGAAACGCAGTCGGTCAGATATTGATTGAACTGTCCCTGGCCCCGGGAATGAGCTGTGGACAAAGATGTCAGCTGTCTAATGAAACATCAGCATATACAGAATCCAAGCGGCGTGTATTTCTAAGCAGATTGTTGGTTTGAGCTTTTATTGCAGGGTTTGCGTAATAGATCACCAGAAATAACAACTTCTACCTCCACCCTTTTCTCTCCCTCTCTCTCTTGTCTTTATGCAGTATAATTAGTCCTTTTCAAAGTAAAGACAGCAAGCATCTTCTCTTTGCTCACGCTTGTTTTGTGGAGTGGAAATGTTTCTCTTCCCTGCAAGCAGGTGCTACATTTCACTCCGGAGAGTGACACTATGAAGCCACAGGAGTTTCTCGCAGCACATTTCTCTCCCTCTTGCTCTTTCTGTCCTGGATCCTCACAACAACTCCTCTCTGTATCCCATTTAAAATCTAGAGGAGACCAAGCAAGTTCTGGATCAGCTCCTGCCCCATCATCGAATCTAATTCAATTCAAATGCTACTGGACATTTTCCAGAGTTTGCCTTTTACTTACAGTATGAGGAACGCAGCAGAAGATCAGATGCGCTCACAACAGAAACATTTCCAGAACAATCAGGTGAGCTTGGGTGGAACAGATTGGAAGCAGGAGAACTGGCATCAGTTCTTATCACCAAAAGTGATCACATATCTTGTCTTTTTTACGTGGATGGCACCTCCCTGTGTTCTTTTAGTTTCTGTACAGTTTTGAGTGTTAGAAACCTCGTCAACACACTCACTGTATTCTCATATGGGCTCATACAGACATTCCTCATATCATTTCAGGAGAATATCTGCAGTTTAGTGCATATCTAAAAGCAGCATTACTCTAAGTCTTCTGACTCCTGCCCTCCCTCCCTCTCTATTTTTTTTTTTTTTTAATCTTAGTGTTTTTCTTATTTAAAGCCAGTGTAATTCAAAACCACAGTATAATGCACCATACGTTTCACTGGCAGGCTCTCCACACAAGAGGTACTAGTGAAAATTGCCTCAACTTTCGAAGAACACATGTAAAACCCACTGTCACCGGCTTTTATTGTGTGTAAGAAATCATTTTTGGAGGAGGTGGAGAAAACCAAGAGGCAAAGCAGCAGGGAAGAATGAAGATGGCAAGAAGAGAAGTTTTACAAAGTTTCCCACGAAGCAAAAATAACCAATTAATATGTGACATGGAGCAGTATCAGTAGTGCCCTGTCCTCGCGTGCACAAATGATCTGTGACAATCGGGACACTTCAGAGTAGCAGTAGTGACGCAGGCTCAGTGAAACATTCCTCTTGAAGACCACAGATTACTAATCAAGCCTCATTTCCACATGTTCAAAAACATTCCTTTTTTTTTTTTTTTAAACAGGCGGCGGCCTCTGCATTCATTAATAATACTTGTGCAGATGATCACTTTCAATCCTCCACATCCAGACTTCGCACTTAAAACTTTCATGGCGATGCAAATTAATTATCCTTTTTCTGAGAGACTCTGATCCGTCTGTTTCTCGCTGAACGCCTCGACGCCAGCGCTCACACTGTTGCTGTTTTTATTTACCACTTCTCTTTTAGTGAGTCTGTTTATGGTGATAGAAGAAAATATGAAAAATGCAGATCTTTTTGTTCCTACAGAAAACATCAGGGTCACACACATAAATAATACTGCTGAGTGGTAGTGCTTGCTTAGTGGATAAACAACCGTATGTATCGATCATCTATATAATGACTTTCATATAATTAGTATTTTGGGCTCAGATATATTATCTCCTATCTATTTACAGCTTATCCATCGATCCACAGAGCTGTCAATCAAACTACCACCTCTCCATTACTACTTTACCATTGATCCTTCCATTGATTAATCATCCATCTATTCTTTATTACTTTTTATCAACCTTTGATTACACCTTTGGGACAGGACACGTCAAATGTTACTTGAATATGTATAAGTTAAACAGTGAATGGCAACATGAGATCGATGCGAAGGGTAAAACTGGCCCTGAGGGTTGACAAAATGCTGACACTTTAAAAATGGGGTGAGAAACAACACAAACTTAAGCTACAGCCGGCAGTTTTAATAATCAATCAATCAATAAAAGCCCATATTCACAAATCACAATTTGTCTCCTAGGCCTTAAATTAACACATCTGATTTTTAGTTTCTTATCCATCTGATATCTTTCACATATTTTTCTCTTAAAACTCACGAGAAGAAATAGGTGAGACGTGACATTTAGCGACTCATACTTGAGACTTAAGGGAGATTATTGCTAAACGTATTAATGGAATAATATGTATTTTCTTTTCCAAAGGAGACAAAAAAAACACAACCTTTGTCTCCTGAGCTGTAGAGAAGCCAACTTGGAGTCATAGAATTTGCCTTTGGGTTCCCTTAAGGGGTTGAATGTGGGGAAGGGGAAGAAATGGCAACCTCTCAAAGGCGTATTTAGTCAAACTCCCTACACGTGTAGTAAATGTTAGTAGACAGGAGTAATAAGGAGGTGACATGTCCCCTGGTGCTCATGAAAGTTCAAGTTATAATATCTCCCTCAGTGATTACAAAACAGAAACTTTTGAAAACACAGACAAACACAAGGGGAAAATATGTGATTTATTACCTCTGCAGGGGAGGTTGTTTTTGTCTGTTTGTTTGATGGCAAAAACTAATGATCTGATTTCTATGAAATGTTGGGATCGGACTGGATGCAAGCACAAGATGTTGCTCTCACATGCAACAGTGCGATAGCGTGAGCGAGCAAGCGGCGAATAGTGCTGCACACAGTGATGAAAACCAAACCAAGTTGGAGTTTTCTTTAGTTAATATGAGAAGGGGTCAAAATTCTTCTGGTTAATGATGAAATTCTGGCAGGACACATTTGAATAGAAGTCTTGATATAAAACATTGCTTTGACATGGCGAGTTCGGGCTTGAGATGTGGCACAGGTATGTTCTCTGTGATTATTATGTTTTATATACTGTAGGTTATGTTTTGTGTTCAGGTGTCGAGTATCGTGTGATTCTGTTCATTTAATTGTGCAATGTTCTTTTTTTTTTTACAGTCTATTGTGAGTTTGACCAAGTCAAAGTCATTGCTGTGGAGATATAGGAAAATGACTATTTTAAGAGACCCAAGACCTAAAAAGGAACCACTGCTCTACCTGATTTCTACTGTGGAAACGCAATGATTACAGATGAACCAATTGATCACCATGTACCCACACATTCTATACCAGGGGAAAAAAACAGCACAAAACAGTATTATGTTGAAAAAATTCAACCAATACCTTCTAAAAAAGTTAATTTCCGTTGTTTATGCTGTTACAATATAAAAACAATGACATTTTAAGAGTTTACACACTGAACATTTGAACAATATGCGAAGACATGTGTACACACACACACATGCACAAACTTGTCCATACTGACACGTGTTGTAATAAAAGTGCACACTGCATATTGCTCCTGACAAACACCAAGTGCTCTGGTCCAGTGTCCAGTGATGAATTATCTGCAGATGATGTCAATACAAACACACAGTCGTAATCTGCAGAACAATTGCACAAGGCTTTATCTCTGCCTATGCAGAGCGCTCATCAGTCACTATCTCTATCCCTCTGTCACACACACACACACACGTTCACTGATTATCCAACTGAAACACAAACACACCCACACACACACACACGTTCACTGATTATCCAACTGAAACACAACACACACCACACACACACACACACAGTTGGGAAGGTTACTTTGAAAATGTAGATTACTGCGTGTTTCCCCATGACTGCTGTAATCCTGACACTATGCTGACTCTGTGATGGTTTCAGTTATATCTGCACGACTTCCTACAGACTGGGGTTAAATGGTGCTCTATTTCATTTTAATTCCACCATTATCATCATTTGCAAGAATGATCGTTCATTTTTCATCCTTTAAACCGATGACGTTTTTAATTTTTCTCGCCATTAGCAGCACTGAGCCTCACTGTCGCTCATTTTTCGTCTTCTCCTCTTCTCTCTGATGCAACTTTCACTCTGTGTCCATCCCCCGGTTTCATCCATCCTCTATCAGTCTCCATTCTGTTTCCCCAATCTGTCATCTGACCCCTCTTACCCCTCTCTGCCAACATAACAGAGTGTCTTCACAGACTCTCTCTCACTTTTTGGCTATTTTATCATCTGTCCCTCTTCCCCAGTCACTTCTTCTTCTCTTAATTCACGAGTCACAAGTGAAACTATTCTTCCTCTCCTACAAGACCCATAGTTACTTGAGCAGCGTAATAATTGATCAAATGATAATCTAGAGTATGGATATGCAAAGTCTACATTGTGAATTGATGTGTTTAACAAATTATAGATGTTGATACTGAGGAATGCTGTTTGTTTCCAGGTTGAAACTTCTCATATTTTTCTTTTTAACCACATTAATGTTGTGTTTTTGATTTGTAAACCTGATAATAAAGATTCTCTAGCCTTAGAAAGCCTACTTTCTTTCTGTGTCCCATTTCGGTGGCCGCATCCTTCAAAGGACGCAGTCTAGTAGTCCGTGAAGGCCAAGACGAAATGAGGTGATCTGGTTTACGGAGCCATCAGCTTGTCCGTCTCTTACCATCGCATCGTTAGCTTCATCAAAGTGCGCAATAAATCCTGGGATAGGTCGGCCTAAGAAGGATGCCCCCCTTCGATGGGCCCTTCGTTTGCTCAGAATGGATGGACTCATTTGAAGGACACTTTTAAATGGGGCAGTCTAATCTATCTTAAAATGTAGGACGCACCTCCTGAATTGAGACACAGCTATTGTAACCCAAACCATGATCGTTCTCTAAACCTGACCAAGCTTCATTTGTGTCTAAACCTAATAATGACAAAGTCTAGTATCCCTGCCTATTTTAAGGGACACATCAGAGCTAAGGGACAAAAAACCAATATACTTAGACCCATGCACCATCCAGGATAGTTTTTGCACGTGACGCAAGACATGAGCTGTGTACAGTACTTACCCACCTCATCTTATAAAACATTCATGCCTCCTTCCTTGCTCTGTGGCGCGTGTATCACTTACACCTACTTACTAGCAGATAGCTCCCTCCTTCAGCCTGCAGAACATCCTGAATGTTGTGTCCTGGATTCATCAGTGTGCAGGAACGGTTCAACAAGAGTCACGGCTTTGACTTTTTTGACATTTCTCATCCGTTTGACGTTTTTTTTATCCTCAACTGCAACCACCAACCGCTGCTGTTTACGTTTGTCATCCTCGGAAGGATGATGACACTTTGGTGCTGGGAAAATCCCAGGAGGCTGCCAGTTTCTGAGCAGCAGCGATAACACAACGTTCAGTTAATTGAGTCACATCTTGTCTTGTTGTAAGTTAAACTTTCAACACTGAGTGTCTGCACGACTGAGCTGCTCACAACAACAAGGAGGTGGAATAAAGTGGCGCATGTGTGTATCAATTCATGCAAAAACCGCATGGCTAATGTCTCGACGTGATCGGCTACGTATCTGTCAAGTGTGTATTTACCTGAGCCAGTGGTGAACTGGTAATTATTTGACGTGTTTCCTTCCAATCAATTTTCCTGTTCAAACATGTTTTGACTTGTGAGAATGATGCACACATTTGAATATCTCCCTGAAAGCCTCTCTCTCTCTCTAGTGCTGCAACCTTATCACACTTTGTATACATCAGGGAAACGCATGTTGTGTATGAGTACGACAAAAGTGTTATTGCCGTGCCCGCCTTTTTGCTGAATGCAGCTCCTCAGGAGTTCATGAACCACGGCCCCATGCGACCACTTGAATTCAACAATTCATGGAACTGGCCCTGATTTCCCCGGAGGATTCTGCAACTCGACGCTCAAGTGTTTGGGGCAGTGAATGTGTTGCCCATTCTGTGGCCCTGGAAGCCTTTGCATGTGCATGACGGAGGCGAGTGTGAGCACTGTCGGGAACAGTCAAGGCTGAAATCTAAAATACAGCGGAAGATGATCATTACAGAGAAGAGAAGGCAAAGATGCCCTCTGGATCACAGAACACAGAGCTTGAAAGAAACCCGAGCGGTTCTGGATTAAGACGGAATTTGACGCGGATGTCCAGGGTGGACGGTCGGAGTGATGAAAGGATTGACTGTAAAGCAGAAGCATCAAAAGATTAAGGGAAGCTGTTGTTGGCTCTGGAAGGTATACAGACTGCGAGGCGTCTGATCAATACAACCTTATCATGGTGTTAAATCCTCTCCCATCCTGGCAGGACTCTCTGTACTTGGCCCCTTTATCTCTGACTCCATCAGGCACTCTTTTTTTACTTGACCCGCTTTGCTTTTTTTAAGGTGGTGGCCACATGGTCCACAATAGCTTTTCTCTATTGAGAGGAAAAGCTGAGGGAGGAAACAGATGCGACGAGCTCTGGAGAGATTTGGTCTGAGGCCAGCAAAGATAATTTTCAATTTAGGCATTTAAGATGGGGTTGGACCACTACACCATCCTTCAGCATTGTGAATCACTCTCTTTAAGCTTTCTCTCTGTGCAGATGGCTGCGAGAGCGCTTGCTTCTGCGAGTTTAACATCTCATCCCCATGAATTCCGCGAAAAAACAAAACACTACGTGAACTTGAGAACTGCTCTTCCCTCTTTACACTCCATCCAAGCATCTACTCCACGTGAAGTGCCTCAGTCTGGAGCATCACCGGTGAATAGCTCATCGCGGTTGTCCCATTTCACCTGGAGTATTCCCAGCAGGGAGGGCTTAAAGAAAACAGCACAGGACAGGGTGTGCAAGAAAAAGGCATGGCTGGTGAACCAAGAGTAATAGGGTACTGCCTGAGGGGGATTGACATTCTTTAACACGACCCACTGTAAATCTCTACATGTGGATGCTGGCACATTTTGCAGCCTCCTTCTCTTTCATTTACTTGTTTAATTTCCCCCAGCTTTTTCCTCTTTGCTTCCCTGCCAATAAACCATTGTGTTGCCCATTTGCAGGCATTTTGTTCAAACTGGAGACATTATTTCTCCCTCTGTGAGGTCGCTCTGTCTTGAGTCGCAACTGCTTCTCTTCTCCTGCCACTCATGATGACACACAATCGACAGAGTAATGAGGGAAAAATGGAAAAGTAACAGCTTGGATAAACTATAAATCCACATTGTGTGTGTGTGTGTGTGAACAAATGGGTGTACAACATTATTTCTGACATCATTAGGGTATTTAGGCCAAATCTGATGGTGTTAACGTGAGTAAGGACCGTGACAAAGTTGGACTGCTGGTTACCGACCATCGTGGTTCAAAGGCTGCGGAGCCTCGCAGGCAACAGCTTTGAAATAGAGTTGGAACAGGAGCTGTTTTTGGAGAACCACAAGCTCTGGACAGCTTCCCAGGGGCCTCATTAGGGACTATGCATGATGGGTAGATGGATGAAATGGGACACAGCTACCGAATGCGCACACACACATCACAAAAGTTCCCGCTCATGTAAGCATGCACACACACACACACATATGCTGCCTCTCGCTCTCTTGTCCACACTTATAATGCAGACACATAGCAGGGGGCGAGAGAGACCCTCGGAGCAATGAGAGAGCCCAAAAGTAATTGGCAGTAAAGTGAAGTGTCAGGACTAGTGTGTACACCAAGTGCCAGGAACAAGTTGACACTCAGAAAGAATAAAAAGGGACAGAGCACTTAAATATTTTTTTCAAAGGTATAGTTAATTAGTGTGTGTGTGTGTGTGTGTGTGTGTGTGTGTGTGTGTGTGTGTGTGTGTGTGTGTGTGTGTGTGTGTGTGTGTGTGTGTGTGTGTGTGTGTGTGTGTGTGTGTGTGTGTGTGTGTGTGTCATAAGCTACAACAGCTTTGGCTCACTGTGACTCTCGGAGCGTCTCCACAGTTGATCTCACGCAAGGTGTCATTAAGCCACTCGTCTTCTCACGCAGCTGGTGAGTGTGTGTGTGCGTCTCAATGCATCTGTGCGTATATTTGTAACTTCTGTGTTTGTGTTTGTTCATATCCCGGGAGCAGTCTGCACTCCCGACACCCTACATTTAGCTCCTCCACAGCTCGCTGACGGAGCTCCATATGGCGTCTCTCAGCTTCTACCTCATGCACCCATCACAATGTGTGATTTATGCTTTTTTTTAATAGGCAGACCCCCATTCATACACAGACAGGCGGAACATACCACTTATCACTGATGCGGTAAAAGCACTTAGCCATTTTCTCGGACAGGTTTTGATATTGTTGACCCCAATTAAGACTTAAAAGCAGAAACCAATAATACAGTAGATCCATCTAGCCATACTGTGGACTCTATAATAAATAGCTGTTTTCAAACTGTTTCATCAGTGTCCTGTAATGAGCTTAGATGCCACAGTAGGAGGGTTTGTATTCTTCCTCTCCCCCCAGGAATAAAAGCAAAAGGCAGCAAGGTACTCTGAGGGGGGTCGAGAAGCTTTTCTATGCCGTTACCGAAGGGGAAGTTTAGACTTCTTCACTAAATCTGCTTCAGACATGCACTGAACTGTGCAGATACTCTGTATTAATACTTTACTTCCTGCCTCTGCCGGCTGCTCCACCTCTCGTCTGAATAAGATAAGGATTGTTTTGCTCTCTGTGCCAAGAACCTCCCGCAGTGTTGTGCATGTGTGTTGGGCAGACTGTGGGTAAAGTCTGTACCCAATTCTCCGGATTTTACTCGCAAGTCAAGTCTGAAAACAGCTTAAGGGTGTCTTTGACTAATGATATGTGACACAGGCTAAAATATAGGCCTTTTTCATAGAGGACATTTTGAAATGTTAGTTATAGCTCTATTGCATATAGCTGTTTCACAGCAGCTGCATGTCTAAGCTATATTTGAGCACAAAGTATAAAGAAATCTGTGAAAAAGTTAGGTGAGAAAAAGTTGGCAAATCCATAGCAGCAAAATCGATACAACAAAGTGCAGCAGACAGGACATAAATCAAAACGGCAAATAAATCATGACATGAAGCATGTGAGTTGGTTTGTGTCCAGGAAAGTTCCTGCTCTGCTCGAGAGGCAAGAAATAGCAAGTACAACAAGAAATCTTGACTATTCGAGTGGCTGGGGAGGGTGACAAACCTTTTGGATTGTTTTGGATGGTCCACTGATGTGCTGGTGATTTTTTCCCAGGGCTTTTGAGGGCCTGTCTGACTATGACAGACGGCTGTGTTGACAACATACTGGCATTAGGAAGGGGAGAGGGATGATGGCATATGCAAGGGCTGCAGGCCTGCCAGTGACAGGCAGCTGTGAAAAGTCTTAGTCAAGTAGTTAGTAAACTGCATCAATAAATTACTGATGAGGGGAGGGGAGCTACTTTTAATTGTTTCGGAGGCTAATATCAATTACACTATAAAAATGCACTGCTTACATTTATGATGCGAATGTGTTTCGTAAAATGCATTTTGAGTAATGTCTGTTAAAAAACGATTTACTGAATTGCCAGTAAAGTGATAAAATGTGTGCGCCAACCGTCTATGTACAGTGTAAAAAACATCTATCTACTAATTCCAAAATCTCTCTGTGTCTGTGTTTGGCTCACATATCTCTGTTCATCTTATCAGTTTCGCACTAAAAGTGGCGATCGGCGCTCTGTAGCAGCAGCGGCGTCCAGGAGTCATCAACGTAAGTGATGTTGACAAGCACGACAACTGCGTTTTCACGACGACGGATTCTCCAGTTCAGGTTCTGCGTTCTGAGTCAAGCTTCCCAAGACTTTCAACAAACAGGTGAACAGCTCTTTGTGCAGCAGCGGTGGCTTCAGGGTTCTGCCGGGTCCTGCAGCCGGTCTTCACTCGCCGCGGGTCAATAACTGCACTGTCACTTTTACAGTTTCAGACAGAAAGCTGCGACCAGCATCACCACAGTCCAAGCCAGCAGCCAAATCCAGGATTATTGGTGCTTGACTGTGAGTTGATGCTTATGCAGGCTCATGGAGGAATTGCAGCACGAGCGTTGATGGCAGGTGTTGGTGGCTGCGCTTGCATATGTGCATGAAGGATTTCATGTGCCAGATGTCAGCTCCCTTTAGCAATACTTGTGACTCAGCAGGACAACACGGGGAATGAAAACCTCTGCGAATCACTCCCGTCGTTCTCTTTTACTGTTGCACTCCGTTAGCCATATGTTGCTTTTCGTGTTGGATTGAATTTGGAGGACTCTAACTGGCCTCAATTGCAAACGCAACCCTCTCCCCCCCCCGCTCTCCAGCTGTCCATGTGAGATAGACCACATCCCTAATCTTCTAATTGGTAGGTAGTCTCGGCCATTACCTGAGCAATGACAGGGTGGAATCGATAAGAGGCACAATGCTAAACGATGTGTCCCGCTGTTTCTCTCTTTCTCCTATTTCTCAGTATCTGCTCATTTTGCACTCTGTGTCACCCTCTCTGTTTAAATTCACCGTATCCAAGGCAACAGCCATTCAACACGCCGGCGAAATAAACTCCTTTAATTTGTCTTTATTACTGCCCTGTTATTTTCTTCATCTTCTTGCCATATCCTACATGCACTCCATGTGACGTAGCAAGTGGGTTTAAAATTAAAAAAAAAAATCCTCTCCATGCTCCATCAGCTTCGAACTAATCAGAGGAAACTTGGTTCTCAATCAGTGCCACTAATTCCCCCCCCCCCCCCTCCATACTCAAACGATGCATTATTCACTGTGTCACTGCCTGACATGATGCGGCCTGTGTGATGAACAGTCCTTTAATGGACTTTGATGACTGATGGAAATGGAGAGAACATCATGGAGAAATAGAGCGGAGATTGGCAAAGAGACAGGGGTCAGATAGCACACGTCTGTTTTGAAAAATGAGGAAGGTCCTGTTATTTATTTCATTTTTCAGCCACTGGAGATGCAGAGAGAGCGGAAGAGGAAAAAATGTGTATTATTTCAGTATTTCTAATTTCTGCTCATTCATCTTTACAGTAAGTGATAAGGAAATGAGTATCATCATCATCACCATCATCAGACAAATCAAAGCATCCTCCGGGCAAAATCTAACTGTGGGTAAAGCGTTTGTCTTTCTTTGCAGTGCGGTACTTAGCACACACACACACACACACACACACACACACACACACACACACACACACACACACCGTTCAAATAAAGGCACCTTCATCCCAAGCTGTGTGAATAGACCGCAGTTTCTTGGACCTTTGTCACGTTTGAGCTTCTCGAATATGTGTGCGTGCATACAGAGCAGAAAATGAATAAATTCCCCGGGGAGAATTATGTAGGGTTGAAAATCTTATTTGAAGCCTGCAGTGCAGCGGCCCCACCAGATTATTCTCCTAAGCAGAGGCAGAAAATGGTGACAATCAGTGATTTTCTAGCACAGAGCAGAACTCCATATACGCCGCTGTAATGGTCGACGAAATACCAGTAAACAAAAAAAAATACACGATGGATGTAGACTTTCTTGGTTGAAAATGAAAAAAAAAAAATTACAAATTTGTAAAAGTTATAAAATGCTTCTAACCTATAATCAGTATCTGTCAATGTCGAGAGCTTAAAGACCCCGTGTGACAGCCTTTGTTCAAAAAAATCCTAAATCCTGATAACTGTTATTTAAGTGTCAGAAATAACACGGATATAAATAGAGTTGGACTCGCTGGAGCCCCGAAACTAGCACCGCTCCCCATTTACTAAACATGAGGTTTTGTTATCGAGTCTCCCGATAGGAAACCACGCCCAACCCTTCATTACAGATTGTTCTCCATATGCTGAGAAAACAAAGACTATGAAGAATGTGCACGGTTCAAACCCTATAAGAAAAACAGGAGAGCTCTCGCTAGAACACGATGATCTTTGCAAAATGACGTCATTCCTCCAATATTAGCTTTTTCTTTTACACCAGAATTACAATTGAACCTTGATTGTGTGTATTCCCCTGCATGCTCTAAATAATAGCTGCTTCATTTGGAACGGGCCGCTCGAAATCCTGTTCGCGCGTCGTCATTTAATTGGGACATTTTCTGAGTTTCCGCCTTGTAATCTGTGACTATTCCTGGAAAGCTCTCGCTGTTCTCCGGACCAATTAAAATACAGCGCACAAAACGGCCTCGGAGGAACCCTCAGGTGGTCGCGCCCGGCGCCCGACAGACCCCCTGCTCTGTCAGAACCTGAGCAGCAGATATTTACATATGGAGCATCATTATACTGAAACTGAGCCAGTCTGTCTGTTTTAAGGTGGTGGTGGGGACCGGGGGTTAATCACAGCAGCTGGATCCATTCAGATTCACTCTGTAGTACTTGTAACCTAAAAGAAAAAGTACTTTGGTGCGTTTTCAAAGCAACGCCACTTTTACACAGCGGTACACGGGGGAGTTTAACAGCGGAGAGGCACTTCAGATTTTTTTTGTTGTAGCATTGGTGTTAAGAACATGCGGAAACAGTGATGATTAAAAGCCTCTGTTAATTGAGCTCTAATCCCCCTATCAAGACTCAACAGTGTATAAATTTTGAGTGAGGTGGTACGCTGAAATGTTCACTGTTGTTTTGTACAGGCACTCAATATTGGATCTCCTCATGTCTAGTGTGCAAAACTAGAGGTCTCCAGGTGTGTATCATGTAAAGAACATGACAGGATGCTACTTGTAATATTTCGCTTTTTTACACGTTATAAATATTTTAAAGGAATAATTCAACAATTTAGAACCAATATCAATCTCATGCCTGTGTGTTTAATGTACAGAGGGAGACATGTTTTAGTGAAGCTTTTTTTTTTTTTACTATACCAACAAACATGTTATTTATTGGAGCTATTTCATGTGGATGCATTGACTGTAATTAGATTTTTCTAAGTTTTGTCATATCCATATATAAAGGAGGACGATAACATCTATTGTAAATAGCCCCAATATCCAGAGTCTGCACAGTAGCAACCATTGGGATGGAGCTGTGGGAGCGACGTCCCAGTGACACAGATTTCAGCCGTCAATCATGGCATTTCACCCCATTTTTTTTTATAGCATCAAACAACTAATTAGACAAACTTATCGGTAAAATGATCACTTGAACAAACACCCCTGTAATAAGAAAGCCTAAAAGGACAAACCCTTCTTTGGGAAAAATGTACTTGACGTGTGTTTTGACTTTTTAGTTTGGTCCGTGTCCCATCTGTTAACACGGAGGAGACTGGCTTGATGAACTATACGACAGCCAGCCACCTGAGGGTGACAGTCTTTGAGCAGATATGTCGTCCATCTTTATAAACAGTCAATGGTCGTAAAAGGGACGCTGCCCTTGGCTATAGGGTCGCTCCTAGTTATTGTCTTCCTACGTCATTCTGTGCACATTTAGTTTCCCATTTTTCAAATATTCATATTCTGTATTTTGGGGTCTGTTTTGAGTAAGAATGTAGCATCTGTGGAATGATTGCAGAAAGCCCCAATCTAAACCCGGTATTAGAGAGGGATTTGTGTGTGTCAATAGGTAAACAGCCAGGCCCTGCCGTCTCCACGCAGCCAGGCCTTCCAGGCTGATGGATGAAATGGCTTACAGAGGACACAAGCACTGTGACATTGATGGACAGTCTGATATTGCCTTCCTAATCTTGCCACCACTCAGTCACACAAACACAGACACACACACACACACACATTTCTCTGCGTCCCTCTCACTCTTCCGTCTCCCGCTCCCTTTCTTCTTTTCTCAGTTCTGCTTTGGCTCATACGTGTCTCATCTCTGCTCGCTCTCATTTCTCTTCTCTTCCTTTTATCTCTCTCCTGCTCATCGCTCCTCTCGTCGCGTCCTTATTGGGACTTAACTTGTCTCGTTTCTTTGTTTTCTGACTGTTCTGCACCTCAATCACACGCTCTTCTGCTGCCTCTCCCCTCTGCTGCTGCTGCTGCTGCTGCTCTCCTTCCTTGTCTGTGCACTAGCATCACACTCACTAAAATGCAGATACATCTAATCATTTCACTGGATCAAATGACCACTTCACTTTGCGTGAAGGACACAGGAAACAATGAAACAATATTTACTGGAACACACATACAAGTTAAGGTTGCACATTTCTCCTTCAGTGCAAAAGAAAACTCTGTACCATATAATTTGAAGATACCCAGTTGTTTACCAGTATTAAAGGCGTATTTCCTGTTTGTGCATCTCCATTTGCTTTATTTAGCTTCTCTGCTTGGGTGTATCCAGGGTAGAGGCCCAGAATATCATATACAGAGTTGATGAAATATTTATAGATCTGCTGACACGCTCAAAAAAGAAGTTGTCACCAAAACTCCAAATAAGTTACTGCACTCTGCCCAACCAAAGGACAGAATTGTAGGAGAATCAAATAGAGCTACAAGAGAGTGATTTATTAGATTTCCTGTGAAAAATGACTCCAATGATATAAATGTCAGATATTGTCTTGTCAGCTTGTTTGGAGACTTAATGTATGAAAAAAAAAGAACAAATAGACTTTTTTAACACGCTTAGAATATAGCCCTCAAAGGTCCAAGGACTTGCAATGTACTTTGCATTTAAATGCAAAACTGTGTTTTCTTCAGCATTCGAGATACGAGATGCAACTGCAAGATTACAACATTTTTGTCCTGTCTTTATTCAGCATTGTGTTTCTGTCTCCTGCTACAGTTTTGCACTGATACACATATTTCCCCAACGCAACGTTGTGCAACAAAATGTTTTATAAAGCAATTAGAAAATGTGCATAAAGATGGGTAGATACGAGCGTCTCTAATGGCACACAACTAATGTGACCCTCGTTTTTTTTGGGCATTTGACTCACATCTTGAAAAGTTCAGTGCCTGTTTGGAATGGGCCGTTTGCTCGGCCTGTTCTTTCTGAAACTTTAAAAGTGACCTGCAGTAATTGAGCAGCAGCAGCAGCAAGTAAAGACCAGCTTCAGGACTCATTTTCCAAATCGTGGCAAATTTCGAAAACTGCACTTCCTTGGGCCCTTAATGAAACGTATGCCACGTGTGAAACTGACAGAGGAACGGATCTCGAGAGATGTGAGCCGCATACCGACGGAGATATTTGGATTTAGTAAATTCTAAATACTCAGTTTTCCAAAAGCATCAGCACTAACTTTACTCTGACCTGAGCTTTAGTCTGTTTCTGCACTGAAGCACCTTGTCTGCTCCGGCTTCCTATCTGTGCACCAGCTTGACTCTCTGCCAGCCGATTAACCTGCGTGCCCCGACTGTCACTTGTCTGTCCTCGTGCCAGGAAGGAATATGTTCTCTTTTAAAGATGGGAAAAAAAACCCAGCACATCACATATTTGTGATGGTATAAAATAAATACAGAGCAAGGCCTAATCCTTTCACAGTTTACCTTTTGTCTTTCATGTTTCATTTTCTCTGCCACCCACATAAACTGTCAAAAAATATCTTCTCTGCTCTTTTACCAGAGGAAATGGTGTGTTTTTTTTACTCCACAGTGATAATGTGTCTCTTTTGTTCCCCCTATTTACCAGCAGCCTCATTCACCCTGACTGGTTGTGCAGAAAATGAGAGTATTCCACCCAGCATGGGTTTCAGAAGTGGAAAATGGCGTGGCACTCGTATACGACCACGCTACTGTCCGCTGTTTGATTATAGCAATCAATCGAGCGAGAGGAGAGAGTGTGTGTATGTGTCCATGTGAGCACGCAAGGGATTGTGGGTCAGACAAAGCAGAAGAGACAGTCACAGAGGACTCTCAAACACACTCTACTCCACTCTCGGGCTCATCTGAAAAACACGTGGGACGAATATCAAAGGGGCCGCTGGGTTCTTCTGAAGGCGAGTTAAAAGTACAACAAGTACACGTTACATCCCCACCGGATACCATTTTGTTTCCCTGACTTTCAGTTCTGCTTCGCCGAGGGTCGGTCAGCGTGGGTGGTTTGAGTTTGACACCCGGCAGTGATCTCTGTCGACATATCATTGGTTTCCAGTGATGCATTACTGCTCCGCTCCAATAACGGCTTGAATGTGGAACACGGTTCAGGTGAACCATTCGGGAATTGAAATCACAGCCGTATTGGCAGGCTGTGGTTGTAAGCTGTTACGGTAGGAGAGAGCATGAATAACTGAATGACTGAAGCTTCAAAAATGTTTCCTGAATAAAAAATCTCTACTTCATATCCGCCTCTCACTCTCACATCTCGGCTACGGCGATTGCCAAAGTCCAGCTGAGGGGGCTTCATACTAATTGGGATATTACACAAGAATTTCTTCAAAGCATGTCCTTCGATTTCAACGAATACATGTACGGACTCGTTAGAAATCCACCGATTCCACCAAATGACTTTAAGAAGTCTAATGATGCAACAGAGAGTCAGAGGTGCGATGAGTTACACACGTCTGTTAGCAACAGTCTGTGCGAAAAACAGCAGGAGAATCTGAATGACTGGTTCATGATCCCCGGGACGGATTGATCCAGTCTTCCATCAGCGTAATGAGGGAGTCTAAGACACCCAACGCACTCTGATTGGTGCTCCTGAAGAACTCCCCATCTCTGCTACTCACTATGACGGAGAGAAGTCCCAGAAGAGACTTTGAAAACAGACGGGCTGTCACATATAAGCTCTCACACACTGTGACTTCTGAGGTGCCCGCAGCTGGATCGACAGGTTTGCAGATGCAGCTGTTCAACGTGAATGTTTGGTGTGGCCACTGCAGTAGAAGTGCTGGGTTTCTAATGGTGATTTCATTATAAGGAAAACAAAGGATCTGTATATTGATTTGAATATATATATGTACTTTGCATAGTGATGTTGCTGTAAAGGTTATTTAGTTTATGCAGCTTGACGAGCAAATACTGGATAAAACAAGCTGAACATTGAATAACACAGCACCTGGTATGTTTGAATCTATGGTTTTGCATCCTGTCAAAGTGCAATAACCTGAATAAACTGTTTGCATTAACCTTGTAATATACAGCACAAGCTCCATCACACACGACCCGCAGTTAACAGTGGACATACTGCGGCACTGAGGTAAAAAAAGACCTTCCTACCTTTTTTATTCTTAAAAAAAACAAAATCTGAGGTTATACATATTGCATTTCATCAGCAAATTCCCCTTTGAATAACATTTCCCCACAGCTCTGGTTAAGTTTGAATGTCAGACCATTGGTTTTGGGGTTATGGGAAATTTAGCCTCATTCAAGGACAAGTTTGTCATTTTGAAGATAAAGTTCAAAATGTATTCTTCTACAAAGGTAGAAGAATATGAACATTTGTTGCATGAGGCCAATTGATTTGTCTTATGTTGTATGGGAAACATAAAATCCAAGGGGGGAAAGCTCACCTCGTTCTGTGTTACAGCACCAATCTTCAATTTAGTATTAAGTATTAAAAAAGGTTTGTCTAACTATTAATTTGCTGGGACAGTTACCAAGCAGTCGGTGCTAAATATAGGATGATCCCAACTCAAAACTGGTCTGGAGCAGTCGTATAAAACTTCTCCTTGATTTCTGATTCCTATCCAGCTGGCCCAACACAGGAATGCTGTGCATCGACACTATCTGGTTTCATTTATCACGTACACAAGTATTAAGCTGAGCTGCTTGTGCTACCGTGTTTCAGTATCCGCTTCCTGAGCACAACTAACTGAGCAAATCATAATAATATTACTTAAGCTAATATTCCAACTATTCCAGATTTGCAGTTGTAGATTAAATCTGTGGAAAAGAGAAATGTGATCAGATTATTAAGATTTATAAGAGGCTTTAGGGTGATTGGCACCGAACAAATCTGCACCCTCACGCTCAGTGCTTGAAATCATAGTCAATCACAGAATAAGTATTCAGCACGACGGCCTGAAGACTGGAGCAATGAGGATGCTTTGCATGACCGTGTAGAGCAAACACTTACCCTGTTTGGTCATGTTGTGTGCACAATACGTTGGGTTCATTTGCAATGCAAATCAACGTAGAGCTCAGTGCTCACTTCAGAGAGAGAGAGAGATGCATGTGGCAGCTTTCCATTTCCTCCTCTCGTGATCTCTACCTTTTCATTTGATACTTGGCATCAACAAAAGGAAGTGGCCTCCTCGCACTTCATATAGGTTTCATTTGCAAAAAGCCCTGCACAAAGCCAACAGTGGCAGGTGAATAGAAGATGCAAACACAATTTATGTTTCTTCTTAGGATATATTTTTACATATATATTATACATAGTGTTTTGTACTACCATAGACCGTCATGAAGATGGACGACATCAATGCTCTCCAATAGTGAAGCTTCCTGATCAATACCTCGTGGCTTACTACAGTAGAGGTTATAAACACGCTTCCTCCATGTTAGTGGATGGGACATTGACCAAACCAAAAAGTTTGAATTGCAAGCTACGTTTTTCTAGGTACTTCTCATCACACTTTCTTTTGGGTATGTTTGGTTTTAAGCAGTTGTTTGATACTTTAAAATTTCAGCTAAGATCGAAGGCATGGTCCCACATACACGGATGTAGCAGTGGCAAACCTTCGCCTTCTGATCACTTCTGTTCCGTGCAAGCGAGGGGGCGACTCAAATATTCTCATACTGTGGCGAAGCAAATCCGCTGGCTTCATTGCAAGACAGTGGGAGGACGAATACATGCATCGTCCATTACATAGAGTCTGTGTGCTGCCAGGAGGCTACAGCATTTGCTGTGTCGTAGCTCTGTAACATTCAGCTTCCGCAGACCCAGGCGACATTATGCAGAATTTAAGAGGTTTCCCAGCAGCTTGGCATTAAATAAACATGAGTAAAACAACGTGTCGTTACATTAAATATGCTCTAACCGTTAATAAAGTTGTTTCAGTTGTTAGTTCAAACCTAACATTTAATGTGTTGTGAAGTAAAACCAATCTAAAAGCCACTTATAGTGATTTAATTGCATGAAAGAGTGTATTGTTGGTTTACATACTTAAAAGTAACAGGCTGGCAAACAAACTGCTTTTAACAAGTGAGCCGAGTCCCACTCTCCTCTTAATATCTTTACCTCCATCCATCCCTCCACCCTATCTCACTCCATCCTGTCCCCATACACTCCTCTCCATCACTCTAAGCCTATGCATCACCTATCCCTGATTTCCCCGGCACCGCAACGGATTATTTATTCAGAGGGAACTCTATAAATCATGTCAACCCCGACCAGCATGTGATGACTACTGAGAGAAATATGAACATGTGAGAGAATTCCCCTCCATCCGGAACACTGTGACACCCAAGTTGTTAGTGATGAGCTTGCATCTTCCTCCAGAGTAAAGCCTGAATGGGGGAAAGGGTAACAAGGCCAGACATGAAAGTTTTATAGTTTGCACTGACAAATCTAGGCTGATGTACAGAGCTGGATGGGGATGTTTATAACAGTCGTATACTGCAAATGAATAGGCAAAAAGATGAAAAAAAAAACTATTTGGGGCAGGATGTGTTCAACCAAAAAGAAAATGTAATTGTTATTCAGAGTAAATGTTATGCATTTCACTCGGGGAATATGTTTTTTGTAGCCTTACTTACTGATTAAGTTTTAAAGTCCAGGTCCTAACATTTCAAAACTTTTCTGGGTGACAATTTGAAAAATGTTTATGTCTGCAGAAAGAGCTGTTTCTTTGGCAAAACTCCGGGAGCAAGTGCACTAAAGATGTCAAACAGCGAGCAGAATGAATTGTTGTTGCTCCGTCTGATTTGGTGTTGTGTGTTTTTAGTCATTGCACCAGCATTGTCACTGCGGCCCATAGATAGGTTAGCAGAGCTGAGGTAACTTAGAGCCCTCTCAGACACAGAAGCTAGCACAGACTAAAAGAGAGAGATGCAGAGAAATTGAGAAATGGAAAAAAGCAGAGATGCGATGGCTCCCTTTCTTTCAAAGTGACAAAGTCTGTAAGGGAGATGGAAGTGACTGTCAGCCAAAACTCTAAATATAGTACAGTATATAAAATATAATTGCAGCCATTACCACCATTAGTCCTGTACTCAGATTCACTTGGCCTACCCTCACTTGCCCGCCTGCATAATGCCCCAAAATAGCCCGGTGTTTTAAATTATGCATGGCGATAGAAATAGACAAAGTCCCCTTCTCCTCTCGCTGGCATACTGCTGCTTCACAAAGTTGGAAAACAATGGAGAGGAACCATCATTAAACCAAAACAAAAAAATTCCAACTTTTTCCTGTATTTCAAATTGTCTGGCCATTACAAACCGCTCATCACTGCATACAACGTTTGAGTGCACACACTCCAGAGTACGCACTCTTGATTTATTACAGGTGGAGGAGGCCGGCACTTCGCTCCTGGGTGGATGGGCTCTGGGAAATGGAGTGGAAAAAAAACAAATTTGTGCAGAGGACTGATCAAATTTGTCCAATTGTTGTGATAAATGTTGAGGACTGTTTAATATACCCCCATTCTACTGGTACTACAGATAGTTGTGTTTTTCATACTGAACAACCTCTTGCCACCGTCACTACCGGTCATTAGTAAAGGAAAAGTCTCAAACAACTTATCTGAAGTTATTTAATAAAGCCTATCACCCACAATGCATTGCACTAGAAATATGATCCCACTGAATGCATCCATAATAGATTTGTCCTCCTAACCCGAACCATAGCACGTTTTAAAAAGACATATTTTACATTTACACAGTAGAAATGACATGACCCTATTAATGCGGGTTGTGTTACAAGCTGTAAACACAATAGAGACATAAAATCACTTCATAAAGACGACATGACAAACTCAAAGTAGATTTTTGGACCATAAAAGTAAAAACGATAAGCTGGAGGATTAAATGCAGCTCTGCGGCGGCGACTGGAGTTACTGTGTGATGACGAACCTTCATGTTGTTCTGGGGCCTATAATCTGTTTCCTCACAGCTGAACTAGCTCAAGGGGAACGTTTACATTTCAAGAAAAAAAAGACATACAGTACTTATACCTGCATATCCATGTTTTTACTCTATATAGTTCACAAGGTCTCTTGGTCTTTACAGAGAAAGAGAAGAACAATTTAAGATCAATAATCACACATCACATATGTCTCAGTGAAATGTTTTGAGCAGATTTTATGCTTTTAGACCCAAGACAAACACATCAGTTGCATCCCGTCACCCTCATCTCTCGAATCGTTTAAACCAGCCTGTACCTGCACAGACCTGACTCGGCAGCATTGAAATGAAACGCATCAATCTCACAAGTTTTTACCTAAAAGAAACCACAGGAATGTTGAAGGAGACGAGGCTTTACATTTATAATGTCTGGAATAATCCAGTAAAATACGTTTATAGAACTGGCATTACCCAATTGAAATCAGTGTGTTGTCTACTGCTGCATTTGACTCGCACTGTTGTCTTTGCTAGATTTGAAAACCGAGTTTCCTCCGGGGACAGTGTGAAGACTTCACATCTCGCATGGTGTCAGAATCACTCTCCAGGCCTCTGCATCGCTGCCTGCTGAGTATTTGATATAAATAATAAAATTGAAGGCTGTAATTCAGGCACCGAGAGGGACCCAGATCATTATTTCTGCTCTAGTCTTTCCTAATATTGAGATCATTAATTGAGAAAAAGAGCATCTTGGCACTGCCACTCCCCATGCGACTCATTACGGAGGCCGACCCTCGAAAGAGCAGCCTATGCATGTATGTTTTTGTTGATATTGTGTTTTTTCTACTGCAGCCCGTGCTGTTACAGCAGAGTGCCTTTCAGAGAGCACTCATTAAGAATGCAAATAATGTTAGGTTCACTCCAGCGGCTACACAGAGGCCTGCGAGCGTTCAAAATATAATGTGTGAGGCGAGGAGAGAGAGAGAAAATGGAGAAGGAGGGGAAGGTAAAGTAGATAAAGTATGAGTGATCGAAGCCGAGATCCCTACGCAGATTTGAACACACCGTTGACATTTGTTTATTTACAGAGGAAGTGGCTCGGAGCAAGAACATAGATATTATGTTTGTGCAGATGCAGTGGCTTTATTAAATTGCTCAAGGTACTTCTGGTTTAAAAGTACTGTGTATTCATGTTGATACACCCACCCGACACTTCATTCTACTCCATGTATCCCATGCATTTGATGGATTGGAGGTGGAGCAGGGTTTTCCTGTAAAGGGATACATGCATGTCCCTGTTCTTGTGTTCATACGCTCACATTACAATTGACTTACATAAATTCCCTGAAGACTCTAACCTGAAACCTACATGATTTACATTATGGGGACTTGCTTCCTATAATCCCTATAATGTGGATTGAGGTCCCCACAACATGAGTCATACCTGGACTACACACACAGATGTGTATTTATGACTTTGGAGAATATTACATTTACACTTAACTCCTGGAAACCTTGTCCAACCACTTGTCCTAAACTTTATCCTTAGTCCTTAACCTTAACCTAAACTTAAATCTAAACCCAAACCTATATACCTTACCCTATTCTAACCTTAATCTAATATAAAAACATGTCCTTACCTTTAATTTAATTGAATGATTTCTGTATATGGATTTGCTTTTTTGTCCACAGAGAGGTGCCTATAATGTGACTATGTAACAGATTTAGGTCCCAACAAAATGATTAGTACCACACACACACACACACACACGCACACACACACACTTTTATGTTCATTGTAGCTTTGTTTATAGAGCTGCTCCAAATCACAATCCAATCCACATATACTGAATTGCTTACATTTTCCTCACCCGTAGACGCATTAGACAATTTTCATGGTCAGTCCTTTTCTTTAGTGCCATGTTTGTCATCTGACCACATCCTCACTCAACCTGTTCAAACCGGCCATTGCATAATAACACAACCATTTCTAGTGCAATTACAGTAATCTGCTTTTTCTGTAATAGGCAATGGTGTAGTTGCATGTCAACATATTGTATAATTTAAGTCCCTCAGCAGAAATGAATTTCTAATAATCCTTTCGTGTTTAATCCGTGGATATGTTATGATTTTTATGAAGACTGTCAAATATGTTAAAATCTTTCAGTCGCTTCTTTGTCCTCTAGAATTAGGACTTTTGTCGCTATACATGTTTTTGCATTAATTTACATTCATCTATAATTAGTCTATAGTCCGATGTAGAGTCCAGCATTGGATGAACACATGATTAGGCCTCTGAACATTTATGAGATTCATGACATTAATTTGAGGGACTGAAAGCCCTCGCTCAAGTCAAGCAGGAAAACAGGAGTGAATCTGTAAAAGTCCAGTTGGAGTTTGCAATAAAACCAAATGTCCATCCGGTGGGAATCAGGACTCTAACTGTAGGTGGTCTTCAACAAACTGACCGACAGAAGTGTTGGCAAACTGTTCAACATGTGTAGGAGTCAGCTTGAGCCAAACGGCAACTTGTTTCCACAAGAACAGTCATGAGCTTCATCAGCAGATGGAGGCTGCTCAGTTGTCTGTGAGACGTGGTGTCAGGCTGCGGATACAAGCTGGTGGGAGGATCTCGAATGAGGGTTTTGTCTTTAGTCCACCTACTGTTTCCGAGGTCGGCACTGAACTTCAATGCATCAATTTGTTAGTTTTACATCTGAGTGTAAACCACCAGATTTCCACAGGAACGCTCTGCATGTGGGAGTAGTGGTGGCAGTTTATTAAAAAAAAAGATTAGCATCTATGGGTTTTTCAGGCCTGTCTGAACTGCTAAACCAATGCTGTTCTCAGGTTCACAACATTATTGTTTTGTTGCGATGAACCAGTCCAATCAATCACGGAGCCGTATTTGATGAATCTGCATGTAGATACTCCACGCATGTTTCAGCCGATTAGAAAACGCAGTGAAAAGATGAAAGCTATTATTCGAACGGATGCTAGGGCCCAATACGTTTGACATTTTCACCAAGCTGCTGTTCATCATCTGCTTTGCATCTGAACTCCCGAGCTTTTTGATTTCATATTCCTCCACAGGGGGGGGGGAGGATTGGTTGGACCTTGATTCTGGAAATTATACTCCCCAGCACTAATTGCTTACATAAGCTTTTAATGCAAGTTCAAACAGTGAGGGATTTACTGTTCTGATTTCCTCATCCCCCTTTTCTCTGCCTCTCAATTACTGTGTAGTTAACTCACTTGGTCAATGTGCACGGACCAGCCTTGTTAAATGGCATTTAAATGACATTACATCATTTTGCTGTAATTGTGGCAAAGCAGAATATTACAGCACCTGACCTGCAGTTGCTTGGCATTAGTTAAATGCAGCCTCCAGCTTTATTCAATCATTTGGATATTCTGAAACACGTTGGTACTGGAAAAACTTCCAGCAGCATTTAACAAATGATGCAAAAACCGAGCAGTTTGTCAAATAAATACATTCGTTGTTGGGTCTTTTTTAATGCTAACTAATTTTTCAAGTACCCAAATACATTGCAAATAGGATGTGTGTGCATGTGTGTACCTAACAGGCCAAGACCATTTATCACAAAGTACTCAAGGCCTAGATCAATGATGAGAACATTTAGGAAATGGAATGAGCAATTCCCTCACCGAGCGTCAACGTAAAAATTGATTTGTGCGAGGCAGCTACTGCTGGTTATAATGATGTTTCCACTGCGGTAAAGAAGCACAGGGAGTGTGTGTGTGTGTGTGTGTATATGTGTGTGTGGACAGATCAGTCAGTGTGAGCGAGGCCATCGACTGGCCACATAAGACTGAGTAAACCCGCCACGGTGAGCCTGTCTCTACTGACTCATCATCTTGCTTACCCCCCTCGCAGCCCCGCCGAGAGCCCGGCCCTGAGCTCCTCTCTCGCCGAGCACACCTGGGGTACCGGCGCAGCTGCAGCCTCCACAACAGCCTCCTTGACCCCAATGTGCCGTCTTCAAGAAACTATCTGTGACCCCGCGGAATCTAGGTTACTCTGATAGTGGTAAGTGTTCAGATGTCACACCTGCAGGTTTGGCCGGGGGGGGCGACTCAATGAACCATACAGCTCTTTCAGTCCATTTGTGTCCTTCTGTCTTTCTCACTTATTGCCCTCTTTTAGCTCACTGTCTCTTTGTCCATCATGATTCCCTCCCCCTGTCCCAGCTCCCTCCCCTCATTTGTTTCTCCGGGCGTCTCTTTATTACTTCCTTTTCTTCCTCCCTTTATCGATATTGCTCTATGCCAATGACTTGCCAATGAGAGAGACGGAATCATCGCGGTTATTTCAGGAGGCACTTGACCTTCTTCATTTCTTGTTTTCTTGGGATCAGGGGAGGAAAGAAACAACAGCTATGCATTAACAAGAACACCGTTCAACCAGCTGCCACCACAAAGCTGGATATCAGTGTTTATGTAATTGGAACAGTGCTCCTTTTGTAATTGGCTTGGTTTTCTCACTTTTTCATAGTAATTATCTTTGTGTGCAATGCACAGTGGCACTCTGCATTCTGCACGTATGTTTATGTTTTCGTAAAAAAAAAAAAAAACAAAGCTGCCCCATATGTGTGTGCATCAGAATCTGAGCTTGGATGGGCAGCGGCTGAGAACTTAAGTATGATTATATTCTCTGGAGAAATCAGAAATTTAACCGATTGTGCAGAATGTTTGAAAAAGCCTCTGTGAAGCACAGTCATCTGCCAGAATGAGTTTTATTGTGAAAGCCTCCAACAACTTTGACTTCACTTCCACTCAGATAACTGTCAGAAACTTTTCCAAGAACACATTTCAAACTCAAACACACCAAAACAGGAGGACAAGGAGGCTGTAACCCAGTTAATGTGAGAGATTGGGTGTGTTTCATCACGGATGATGGTGTCGGGGTCATGGGACATATGTTAACTTGTCCGGTGCGGGTCCAGATTATCATTGGGTAACGGGTCGGGTTCGGTGCAGAGTTTTGCGGATGCAGGTTTTGCAAAAAATGTACCCATGCAGGATTTTGGTTCTTAGGTTATAAGAAGAACTTTACTTACAGTAAACAAGCAGAGATTCAATAAGTGGCGCAAAGAGCAGTCATGAGATATAAAGAATAAACACCAACACCTGAAGTTCTTTCCCCATGTTGTTCCTTGCTGCCTGCTCTCCTCCTGCGCTACAGCTCCCCTCTCCACAGATGAAAGAAGCTGCAGAGCTGCTTTGGCTTGCATTAGCATTCGACACCCACCTTCCACCTTATTTGCTGTCAAAACAAGCACCTCGCACTTCCACAGAGAAACACTTTGACCACTTTGACCACACATCACTGACACACCTCCTTATCAATGGCCTAAACAAGCTCGGTGCACGTCAAAACCGCGTACAGTGGGGGATTGCAAGCTTTAAAAGTAAAGGCGCAGGGAATGAGCCTCTGCAGACAGATCCAGACAGAAATACAGTCAGGAAGAGACGGAGCAGAGAGTGTGTCTGACATTTCTCGCGCTGGTATTTTGCTGTATGAGGAGACCTACAGGGAGTGAAGTTTGTTTGGGGCAGCTTAGCAATGACTTGCCTGGACCAATAAAGAACGCAGAGGACTGACGCCTTGTCATAGAGTTGCTCAGAAAGAAGAAGAAGAAAGAAGGCGAGACAGAGCTATGGAGGGGAGAGAGTGATGGCGTAAGACAAAGAGACGGCTCCAGTGATAATTGCAAGGGTCTAAGGGCGTGTCATGATGAAGCACACATCTTGCTGCAGGGGGGCAGTGCCAAGGCTGTATCCTTTGTATGCTTTGACTACAGTCGGGGAAACTTGAGAAGTAGTTTGGACATGGTGATACTCCAACACGCCTTATGGTGGAACATGGTGTGGAGTGGGTGGTCCTGTCTTTTGATATCTGATGTGCAACCACTGCAGTTTCACAGTATTGTGACTTTATACTCTTGTTTGATTGTCATTATTTGAAAATTTGGTTAGATATTAAACAAAGAATAACACACAGCAACACCCTTGCACCCTTTGCTTATTTCATCAATCTTATTTGAATTGAGAATACCTGTATTGTAAAATGCAGACGTTAATCTATAGATTTATAGGTGGTTATTCCACATACCTGCAAAATACTAGTGTTGGTTCCCAAGATTTGTGAGCCATATGCAGACCGACAGACAGAGATGTCTGGAATTATTAGAGTGATCATTCAAGGCCACAACTTTCAAACTTCACACCCCTAGTTTATCACAGAAACGTCATGTTATTTATTTGAAGACTCCAGGCCCAGAATGACATCGTTTCATTGGCATCGTTTGTGACAGCAGGAACGAGACAGACAAGATAAACTCTAGACAATTCAGCCTGTAGCCTTGTTTCAACTCTTCAGATTCAATTTTGTACATGTCATTCAGTTTTATATACTGCTGAATCTGCAGCTGAGACATAAAGCGATTTTGGGGGAGGTGTTCAAACAACTTTTCTGCCGTCTCCGGATCATTCATCGAGGACATGCAATGGGAAAACACCAGGAGTGAGAAGGTTGTGTTTAATGACCACTGTCCTTGCAGCTTTCAGCCATCATGAGTCACTGTCATGACTCATGAAAGCACAATAGAGCTCTTAAGACACATCAACTGTCAGCTAACTAAATAATACAGATCGTATGATTGCAAAACGTATGCAGTGTAAGGGTAGAACTTACACTTGCAAAAAGATTTCTGTTTATGCTTCGATGTCTATCATCAGCAAATAGCTGACAGTGATCAATGGGCACTGTGTGAACTTGCCCTCGCTCATAAACGCTTGCCTCTGAAGTTATCACCCTCTCTTTCCTTATTTCTAACCCTCCCTCTCTGCATACCGAACAAATATGCTCGTGTTGAATTGAAGTTTAAAGGTCATCTACAATCCTTGCAGAGGTGGCGTGAGGGTGGGGCGATCGGGCGAATGTTATTCACAGTCAGGGCCGTGCAGCCAGTGCTTGGCTAGAGGGGAGGTCACAAGGTCTGATGAAAACAAATCCATCACTTTGCTGCCTGGGTAACAGGCCAGAGAGCTGAAGGGCTACAGGGCTGCAGAAGGGCTTTAGGGTTACGGAGGCAGAGGGATGGACAGGAATGAAAGGAGGTTTTGCGTGTTGGTGGTGGGATGCTACTCAAGGCTGAGCTGGCCAGAAAAGGCAGCCGCTGCGGATGTTTAAGGTCGGGGATGAGGAGGGATGCAGATTATCTCAGCCAGACGAGGCCCTTTCTGCTTGTGGTTAAAAGTGTCTATGATCCACACTATGGGATGAAAGGGCAGGAAAAAAACTAACTCCATTCAAACACATATCGCACATTGTCATAGTTGTGCAGAAAACAATTTATGTATTTTCCGAGATGTTGGCTCACATTCTAAAATGCTTTTACAAGTTAATGCTCAATGTCACAGCCCAGTGACTTTTTAAGAGGCATTACACAGCTTTAATCTGCCTCATGGAACAAAGTCTTATTTGTTTACAACAGAGAGTTTAAAGTTTAACGTCTCTGTTGCCAGAACAAAACTAGGGATCAAACCAGCGCGTGTGAAACTAAACTACTCTGAATTCCAGAGATTGCTCTGTGTACCCACGCATCGCCTTTAAACCAAAATGACCAAAGAAACCATCCCTCTTATCAACATGGCAAGACTGCCATCCCCTCTCAGCCATCTCCCCACCCCCCAAACCCCTAAGACAGAGAGGACTGTGTGTGCAGATAGAGAATTTGTGTGCGCAGATGTGTGGCTAACTAGACTGCACGATCTCCCATTTACTTTCAAAAGTTTAAGCCCAATGGAACCGAAAAAACAACAGAAGGAAAGCGCCCTTTGTCTGTGGCCATCCATAAAGATTTTACCGTCTTCGGCAGGCAGGGAGGGTTCAGCATTATCTTGTTGGAGGCCACGTTCAGTGTGCACGTTCGCCCAACAAGCATACGAACCAAACCCCAAACCCCCCCCCCAAAATACCCCCCCACTGACCGATCTGCTGTGCCTAACCAAATGAAGAGTACAATATGTTCATGCAGATTTACAACATGTTTTCAAACTGCCACTCTACAGCTTGTGTGGACCACCTTGAGCTCTGACTTTGTTGGAGGGTGGCTCATTCAATTTACATGACTTTGAGCATTGTACAATACCCCCCCCCCCCCCCCCCCCAGCCCCCAACACACAGACACACACACACACACAGGCCCCCACCTCTCTGTCTCAATCTCTCACTCACTCTCTCTTTGATCCTGTCTCTTAGTGCTTACTCATCACACTAAATTCCGTGGCCTAGACGTGCTCTTTATGGAAAGTGCCCCGAGATAACTTCTGTTTTGACTTGGCACTGCATTCGACTTGACATCCTCTGATTTTGCATTTGGGAGGCATCATTTTCTGTGAAAAAACTGAAAACAAGCTATATAACCAAATCTTAGAAAAAGCAACCCCCACCATCAAATGCTTAGTCACTCTGAGGGGGAAAAAAACTCCATCCTGATTGGACAAGCGTGCTGACTCCATCAAATCCCAAGAAGTTTAGCCAGACAGTGTAATTGCTAATCGTTCAAGCTTGAGACACACCTAACAAGGCATGCCAGGGCCCTCGCCTTGAGTACAAGCCATTCTCTATGGCTCTCTGACTACAGTGAAAGTGATAGCCTGGCCCCTGAGACCAGAATAATGTACATCTTGCTGCAGCTTCTAATGGACTAATGGGGGAGAGTGTGGAGAACATCCTCCACTTTGACTCATCAGGATAAAGAAAAAACCCAGTGAAACAGGGGCGGTGGAGAGTAAAGAGAATGAAAGTCGTGGAGTAAAAATTTGAGAGAGAGAGGAAGGAGAAATGAAGTGATACGGGCAAGAAATTGAAAGATGTGCAGAGAGAGAGAGGAGAGAGAGAGATGGGGTGTTAAGGGAGAGAGAAACTGTTAAAACACTAAAAGGTTGAGCGGAAAAGCAATTTAGAGCTCTAATCAGATTGCTATTGAATGTGCAGGAATTATACTTTGGCCCCGAAGCTTTCTTGGCTACGACCAGACCCACTCAGCGTCCAACACCCGAGCAAATACTGTTGGATCTATGTCAGCCAGACACAGAAGTGTGCGTGTGTGTGTCAGGTAAATTTGTGTATTTTCCAAGTGCGTGAGTGTGTTTGTGTGTGTGTGTGTTGTGATATGAGAACGCTGCTGGGGAGATTAGTGGATTATATAAATGAGTTTAGCCTATTTGTAATGCAAGTGTATGGTAAGAGAGATAAGATGCTAGTTGTGGAGTGCTTTGTTTTTCAAATGTGCAGGAAAAAAAAGCTACAGAAAACAAGGAATTCATTTATTCATTGCTCAGTGTTAACATTACAAAAGGGTCTTTTATTTTTATAAAAGATTGAAGAAAGCTCAAGCTATGAATGCAAAGCGGACACCAACCTCGTTTGCATTTTGTGGCTACTTTCAATAAACAAATGTGTTGCTTTGAAGTGTACCCTGGCTGAATTTCTTTTCTGTACTGTACCGGTAAATAGTGCGCTGTGTTTTTCCCTGGCTGCACAATTTCTCGGCTGACAGCCCTTCCCATCATTTCCTATCTGCCTGAACCTCAGCCCAGTACGGGCCGCTCAGCATTGGGAATTATTTTCAACACAATTCACCGTCAGGGCAAATTGGTGCAGTGGGCTGAACTTGAGCATCATGGATGATGGAGAAGGATAATGAGTAGAAAAGACGTGGTGGGAAAGATGGGCAAAGAAAGATGGATGGAGAGGATGGCGGGGCGGTGCGACTGGGGCCAGATGAGGACAGAAATGGACTTAAAGTGGCAAAGAAGAGAGGGAGATGGAGAAATAAGGAGAAAAAAAGTTCACAGAGAAATTGACAAAAAACTGAGAGTTGTTGATTCTCATTAGCAGGATCAACTTTTTTGTACTAAATCACTGAAGACCGTTGGAGATGTTGCCTCTCAGCTATACTTTACTTTTTCTCTACAGTTTCTGTTGAAGTGACATTATGACATTAGTTGATCCTACAATGTGTGTCTGTGTGTGCACGTGTCTATGTGGAGGAGTAGATGGTGTGAAATGAAGAGGCGGCGTGCTGTTCCTCAGCATGTGAGTGAATGTGGAAACAGAGATGCATCCAACTGATGAGCGTCACAATACATTCACCCTCTCCTTCTTCCTCTCCTTCTTCCTCTCCCTCTTCCTCTCCCTCGTTCTTGTTCTCTCTTCCTCTATCTGTGCGTAACTGGACGACTTTGATGTGCGTGAGACTCCGAGGAAAAAGCTTCAGCTCCTTCCAGGGGCCCCGAACAGGGGAAGACACGTTTGAAGAGAGAAGGCAAACTTGCCTAATGGTGTGTGGGCGGGTGGAAAGCACAGATCCTGGCTTTGAAAGCGGAAGGATTTTTATTCTATAAATGCTGTGAAATCCATGGTATGATTGTAAAGCTCATCAAAAAAATATTTTGATTTAATATCGAGAATTAGGCTCAGAATGTGTGTGTACGTGCGATTATATACACACACACTCTGACACGTGGCGTAGGAAGACAGTCTAGGTTTTTTTTTTTAGATGCGTTGAAGAAAGACGGCATTTGAATGTTTCAGCACCACGGAGAGCGACTGTCTGAATATTTCAGCACCACGGAGAGTGACAGTCAGAGCGAGATAAAGGAGCTGTGCCCCAATTCCAAACTACAAAGTGATTTCAAATAGGGTTCAAATGATGTTGTGTATTCAGACTGGTAAACAATGACGACGTGATGTCATTGTTGACCTAACCTACTTCCTAGCAGACGCCAATGAGCCCCAGAATAAGACCTGTAAATAGTCTGAGTGCGGACTGACTGATTTCACAAAAGGTTGAAAGAGTACTGGTGAGGGTGGGACGGTGGTGCAGTGGTTTATACCATCAGCTCACAGCAAGAAGGTTCTGGGTTTGAGCTCGATGGACGGCTGGGCCTTTTCTGTGTGAGCTTCATTCGAGAACTGTGAAGGTTGTCTCCTCAATGTCAGCTGGGATCGGCTCCAGCCCCACCCTCGAAGGATAAGCTGTATAAATAATAGATAGATGGAAGTTCTAAAGGAAGTAACTTCAATTTTGAATTATGTTTGTTGCTTATTGTATGACAAGGTTGTGGGGTCTATTTTATTACTTTTTGGCTATTCTCTGATATTCTCTGATTCTCATCTGCTGGGTATCATTCATGAAGTAAAAAAAAATGAATGTACAACAAATTTCCACCAAAAATGTTCTTCAATGTCTATTGTAGTGCTATAACTGTAAAATTAATATTGTACTAAGTTGGTGTCACAACCTTCAGCAGAAAACTGAAACTTGCATTAGAATTAGTCTGAACTTATACAAACAGCAGGTTAAACTGTATTTTACAGGACTCCCTTTGGATGTGTTTATATTTTCTGATACTTGAATAACGTTGTATAATAATACTGCGCTTTTTTATTACACTACATTTATCTGATGTGGCACTTTGTTTGAAAGCAGTTTCATTTTTTCCACTATATTCATAATATACTAATACCTGACACAGCATTTAAAGATAACATGACTGGAGTAACATGCGTTTTCACTATAAGAACAATGAGCAATCCATTTTTTTTTATTCATTGCTTCATTTAAACCTTATTGCTCGGTGTCATTCGACCTCTTCTCCTACTGTGGTGCTTGTAGTTAACATGTCACCACACAGGACGATGACCCACTGGTTGTTTTCATAGATGCAGTTTCTCACATAGCTCAATGACAAATGTGTTGTCACCAAAAATCTGTTGCCTCGAAAAAAAAAATTCAGAAAAACGAAAAGGAAATCATCAATAATCTCATTCATCTACATTCTCATCTTGCAAACATTGCATTTCAGAAGCTCCCTCTGTGCGTTCAGCAAACAAATTCTGAGACATGCTACATGTCACATTAAGCCTCGAAGGCTCAAACAGTCTTTCAAGTCCAAGTCTTTGAAGTTTCATAATTCTGAGTTTGCTATAATTAGTAGTCAAAACAGAAAAAAATAGCTTTCCTGTTGTCTGAAAGTGGACTGGTGTCAGGACTACAGGACATGGTCTCAGGATTACAGTGACTAAAATCCTGAATGTACTGCATAGGCTGTTTTTTGGGGGGTTGGGGGGGTTGTTTCATTTAACCTTTCCCTTGATCAATACCCTCCAAGTTTCCATTTAATCATTAGTTTTTCCTGGAGGTATATCCCTAAAGGTCAGATGGATGGTCATTCTCATTGTGCCCTTAAACCAATGTTTCCACTGAGGCTGCTCAGTAGTGAGCTGTTGTTGTGGAAAGCTCCCTGAGGTGAGGATATAAAGTGTCTGGCTGTGAAGAGCGCGCTCGAGGACTGAAATTAAGATTAATTAACTGGATAAATGTAGGTTTTGTTTATAAAGGGACGGCAGCTTCGCTCACTCTTCACTGTATTTGAGAGAGGAGTCTCCCTCCAGTCACAGAGGCTATCTCTCTCTCTGTGTGTGTGTGTGTGTGTGTGTGTGTGTGTGTGTGTGTGTGTGTGTGTGTGTGTGTGTGTGTGTGTGTGTGTGTGTGTGTGTGTGTGTGTGTGTGTGTGTGTGTGTGTGTGTGTGTGTGTGTGTGTGTGTGTGTGTGTGTGTCCCTCCTTCTTGTTGGGAGCCGTCTAGTTAATTAATAGCATGCGACTGTCGAATTGCTTCCACCCGGAGCTCTCTATTGTGTTCAATGGCAAGTCTCTGTCGTAAATTGTGGTATTGTCAGAGAAACGATTGACCATTAGCTGCATTGTTATTATGATTACTTCTTTCCTTGATGTATTCTAATACATGATAGAATTAATCTTGAGACCTTTTTTTTATTGATAATTATGCTTATTGTGTGAGTTTGTGCACTTGGAAGCCCATTCACCTTGACACATGATCACGTAGATGATGTTGATAAGATAAACCTTTTACTACTGTATATATCTAGAAGTCATGGGGCCATGTAGAGAGCTCTGAAAGTTGTGCACACTCACGGCTTGTTTGCTGAAAAGATGTTTTCTGCTGTTAAGGTCGTAATAAAAGTGAAACTGAACCAAAATGTCAAAGTTGAACGTCATACAACAAGAACACGATGAGCTGAAAGACGCTCGAAGCTCTGTAAAGGTAAAGGGAACTGCAGAGTCAAGTAGCCATTTTGTCCAAAGTCAGTGATGGAGGAAGCATGCAAACATTATACTTGTGTAAAAGAACAAATAAATAGACAATACATTTACACAAGTAAATGTAAAATAGATACAATTTAATAGCTACTTGGTTTTACATATACTTAATGTAGTAAAATGAAAACCTTCAATACTTGCAAGTGTTTCCTATTTTCTCATGCAAGGCTCTACTACGTCATTACGATAGAGTTTTGGCGGGTGGTCTCTAAATCCAGGAGGCGGGGTCTAAAGTTACCTGTAACCTCTGATTGGATCAATGCCCCTCTCACTATTGATAACTGTTAAAAAGATTTAAAAAACAATTAAGAACAAGTAACAGTATAAGAAGGGGAAGTGAGAGATATTTGATAGTATATATAGAAGAGTAAAAGTAAAAAATACCAGAAAATATATCTGCTTAAGTCCCATAAATGAGAAATGTACTGAAGTATCGAAGTAAATGTACTTCATTACATCCCCCTATTGCCCATAGTTGATATAAAGATGAAATATTAAATACTGAGAGAGCTGAGGCTTCACTTTGAAATATTCTTGATACAAAAAAACATTGAACAATCATGTATTCATCTGAATCAGTTCCACCTAAATCTAATGCCGTTGTTTCTCAAGAAGTTACTGATTGATTTTGGCAATGATACTAAACATGCAACTGCTACTGCTAGAAAAACAAGACATGAAGTATTGAATGAATCGTGCTGAAACGTACCGATCAGCTGTTTTAGAGCCGAGTTGAGTCATAAACCAAACGTCTCCTGCTGCTGCTGCTTCAAAAGCTGTCTATCAACCAACAGGCTGGAAGATTTGACTGTGAATCATCTATAAGCAATGATGTGTTGATCATTGAGTTGTTGGAGCGTTTCTTAATCGTGCTCCTCGGTGAACATGCAAGAAAAGGGGGTTTGATTATTGCAGAGAGGACGCAGTGAGATGTCACATGGTCAGGTGGAGATGACAGAGAGCTGCTATTGGTAATGAATCTTTATTAGCTATTGCCCTGTACTCATTACCGACTAAATACCAATGACATGTTCTGTAATACGGTGCCAATAGGCCTGTTCCTCTCCAGAGCACACTATTGAAAAGAGATCGATATTCATATATGACAACCCATTGATGTAAAGGCCACATTTTGCCACTGCCTGTGATCCATATCAGTCTGACAGTGCATGACGATCTGGAAATGATTTGTACAGCCACGAGAAAAGAAAGGAATAGAAAGGAAGATGGGATGGTTTAGTTTAGAATAGGTCAGGATAGAAAGGGATCGGATTGGATGGGGAAAAAAAGCAAATGGAATATGCAGCCAATCAGAAAAGCACAAGAAGTGCATTCTTCACTTGGGTATTTATAAATAGCATTGAGCTGCCATGCAAGTCAAAGTCAAATGAATAAGACATTAAACGAACCAGAAAATACCAGTTCAGAATGCATCTTTTACAGAGGTGGAGCTGCTATGACTTATTCCCCTTAAATTATACTGACAGGGTGATGGTTAAACCCACAGTTCAGAGGCAGCCGGGTGGAACTGCTCCTCAGCGAGTGTCGCTAAAAGGTAGACTCCCCCTCCGACGAGAGCACTCTGGACAAGAGGGTCAGGTAATTGCACAAAATGTCTTAATCATGTCTTTTCTCAGCACTGCGCAGTGTAGACTCTGCACTGCCGGCAAACATCCACTCGCTCGCTGATGTCCAGGTGGACGGCCGGTGCTTATCCAATCATGTATTTACATGCAAATGAGTTTGTCCGTGGTGTAATTTTGTGCTTTTATGCAAAACAAGTTCACGCGGAACATCCTGAAGTTGAAACAACCTCTCGGTGCAGCGGACATACAATCACCAGATCCAGAGGCGAGGACGCACACGGTAATTACAGTTTACGTTTTACCTTACGACCCAGAATGACTGAGGTAACAGGCGGCAGCGCTCAGTATATTAGGAACACTGTGGGACTCTATTTGTCTTTAATTCGCGAGACAAGCAAATGATTTAATAGCCCTCTTAAAAAGTTGCATATTCTCTATGAAGAAATACATGAGAGCAGTTGGAGTGAATAATTACTCTTTCGTTTTACCTGAACAACTTACTGAATGCAATATCCACTCTCAGTCCAATATCTGTCTCTTTCCTGGAATTTCTCCTTCATACAGAGCGCCTTGCAATTGATTTATACTAAACCGCAGGTCAAACCGGTTCACTAAATGAATGAGAGCCGAACAAACTTCCCTCTTCAAATAAATAATGGATGTCTGGGTGATACAATATAATAATGGCAGCTATAAAATGTGTGCTGATAAGTTTTAATTGCAAAGGACATTTTTAGTTTGCAGTAAATGTTCATCTTGATGTCAGAAGTCCGCTTGATTATGAAATGACTTTTTCTTCAATCAATGCGTCCCTGTCACACAGGCAGAGGGGGAAGTTACAGGCACTTTTACTCTTGTTTACAATAGAGACAGTTCGAGTGGTTCAAAGGCATCTGCAGCTTTTCTGACTCTTGATTTATCAACTGTCAGCACGAGTCCCTGCTGTTAACCTCCCTGCAGCAGATGTTCGCTTTGGGCCCAGGCATTTGTTAACGTTGAAAGGATCACATGTGTCACCGGAGCTCATTTCCTGAACAATTTATTTTGCAGTGCTTTAACGATATTTTCTATTTCTTATATAATCCATTCATTAGCTACAGCGCGAATCCTTCGGAAGGTGCTGGGAGTGGGGGCTGACACAGCTCACACATGGTTCAGCCTTCTCTCCCTGAGGCAACAGTGCAAACCACTGTACCCATCGTGCCACACACGGCCATTTACTCCGTCTAATTTAACGAGGCACTGCTAGAATCAAAGAGGGCGACTGTAACTGTGTAGTGACGGAATGAGGACAAGATACTGTATGTGAATATTCACAATCTGTAGGTGAGGGACAAGATTTGGGGTCTGGAAGCCTTCAGGTTTCCATTTCTAGTTCGACCAATCACATTGGAGCAGGCTTTGGTTGCCCGCGGGTCCGTGTGCAGGGCAAAAGATGTAGAACACATTTACCCAAAGGCATCGGCTCTCAGCTTTTAAATGTATCTGCATCCATATGCAGGTAGCTGTTGATAGAGAGTAGCCAATATGTCGTCTGGAGCTGAAACACCTACATACAATATATCTCACTATGGTGCATCTGTGTATAAATGGTCCCGATTAACATTCACGAGATAAAAAATACGTAACAATCTCTTTCACCAGCTCTTAAAACGTGAGCTAACATTTGCACCAGGTGATCTGCTTTGTGTGTCCGTGGCTATTCTGGGCCCCATCTGGTCGCAGCCACACTATATATCTCTTTCACTGTACGCGACGGAGCCAGAGGTCCCCAGAGCACGTTGAGACACACACAAATTGAATTCCGTAGAGAATTCCATTTGGGAGCAGACGTTTCCTCGAGCCATCGGCGCTGGTATCATAATGTGCAAAAGACACCCAGTATGTTTCTGCTAGAACAATCGCAACTTCAAAGGCCCCTGAAAAATAATTCTTCACAGTCACTTTTCAGGCAGAGCTCAAGGTCACGTCCTCCTTAGAGGTTCCATACCAAAGAGTTTCTTCTGGATGCTTTTACAGTATCCCTCAAAATGAACGCTGGTGAAAACAGCGCACCATCTCTCTTCTTTCATCATCTCTTTTCACAACGTCCCACTGGATCCCTGATCATGTAGAGTCCCCGCTGAGTAAGACAGGGAGGAACCTATTAAATCTCCACGCAGCTTTTGAAGACAACACATCTGTAAAGTTGCCATTGTCGCACTTGCTGAGTTTGAGTTAAGATCATGACCGTTTACCAACAACTCTCTAGGTTACACACTAGCGCTGCATCTATCAACTGTTTTCATTTTTGATAATAATTGATTGACTTTTCAATAACTTGCTCAGTTATTTTGTTCATAAAATACCAGAGGAAATTGAAAAATGAGTTCCCGCAGTGAATCTCATAAAAGTTTATTTTTTTAACCTATGAATGGGTTCAAGTTTGAGAGATATTCAGTCATATTCCGGAAGCTACACAAAGTGAATATTTTGTCATTATTGTTTTGAAATTACAACAATTATTGTTTGATCACCACAATTGTTTGAGAACTGCAAAGAATATTTGATTAATCGATTGACATTAGCAGACACAGCATTCCTTGTGTATACTTTTAGATTTTTTTAAATGTCAATATTTGACTGTATGATCATGCCTGTAGGATTTGCCACATTCACATTTCAAAGGTGTGGCTCAGGAACTTTTTGAGAACATTTGATGATTTCCCCTTAGATTCCCCATTTCACACACATCCACTGGCATGCAAGCTGCAGGCATAACAAGTGTTAGCCTTTTGGGTTCAGTGCTTCAAGGACATGGGAAGAGGAGGAGATCGATCCACAAACTGTGTGATTCATGTATGACCTGCTCTACCTTCAGAGCCAGAGCCGCCCCACTTACATGTACATTACACACAGTGGGGGATTTAAATAATTCATCCAATGCTGTGACAGTAACGGTGCAGTAGGTATCTCGATGCATTCAGCAGTTTTATTTTTTTTATATATGCTTCCTGCGATGTTTTGGTGTCTTTTTTAGTGTTTATTGTGAGTGTTTTAATCTCTGTGTGTGTGTGTGTGTGTGCGTGTGTGTGTGTGTGTGTGTGTGTGTGGTGTGCGCGCGTGCGTGTGTGCGTGTGCGTGTGCGTGCGCCCCATTCATGCTGTCTGCGTGAGCTGTGGAGTTGCGGAGACTCCAGCGGCACTGCCAGCCGATAGCTTCCCTGTCAGAGCGCTGCCTTATCTGATGATCCATGAGCATGTGGAGCAGCAGTGAAAGCCAGCCCATGTAGAGGAAGTATCACTTGATCATACCAGGTCAGACCCCCCCCCCGACCCCCTCTGCGTTAACACATGGTTGCAATTTATGGTGCATACAATGCTGGGAGACGCATCAGGGAAACTTCCAGGTGAGACAGAGATTATGTAGGTTGGCTTGATCCGTTGTTCGTGTCAGCTGGGAAAGAAAAGACTAGGGAGTGGAGGTGAATGAGTAATTCTCTCCTGCACTGTCGAGGTGCCTTTGAGTAACACTTGGAACTTAGAACTAACCCAGTGGAGGGGCCTGTGATGAAAATGGAGGAAGACTGTTGACTGCAGTCCTGAGAAAGATCTTTTCTTGGTGGATAAAGGCTAAAATTTAGTCTTTTAGCTGCTGAAATGAATCACCCACCTTCTTAAGACTTAAAGGTCCAGTGTGTAAGATTTAGGTGAAAGGGATCTATTGCCAGAAATTGAATATAAAATAATCCTTGTGACGTTTGCACTTGCATGTTTCATCAAAATTATATGAATTATAGTATGAATTCAAGTTTTCTTTACCCTAGAATGGGCCCCTTTCTATTGAGATACTTTATATTTACATTGGGAGTAGCAGTTGCCCAAACTGGACCATCATTATTGGATGAGATGATCAACGGCACTTTAAACCACTTTTAAAACATGATGTGAATCCATTTCTGTTTGCATTTGTCAGCCAAAGCACTGTTTGGTAACATATTCCAAAGACTTTTGACCACTATAGGGGAAACAACTGCAGGCAAGTAGTACACGGAAACGGCAAACGTTAGTGTTATGCCTTAAGAGTTCCGGTCCTTAGGGACGCAGGCCTGTAAATTTGCGCTGCTGACCAAAAGCGTGCTGCCTTGACAGTGTTGACCTTCGAGGGCACGTTGAGCCAGAGAAGAAGCTATTGTAGCTTATTAGCGGTGTTGCACTTTTTATCCTACAGTATGAATCCCAGTTTGTTTGCCCCGTTGGATTAAAAATACCAGCCAAGCTAGAACTAAGCTTTTACCTCAACTATTCTACCAATGACAGAGTCCATTAGACAAAGTGTGATCCAATATCCAAGACATGTAATAATAACAAATGCATCCGTAAACAAAATGAGGACCTGCCGCCACTCTGTCACTTTCAAAGTTATTCTCGACTAAATTCAAAAACAGAGTCATCACATCTGAGCTTCCTGCACCTCGCCTCCCCAAAATGAAGTCATACTGAAATTGCATTCATCACACCGTAACCGAGTTGATCGCAGGAAGTCCTCCACTCAGCGTGAATGCACAAAGTCATCACTTCAGTTGGCTGGCAGCAGCATGCAGTATATGAGAGGCATCCATTCATATTAGCACCCCATCCACTCGTATACCTCATAACTCACACTCTCTATGGGCTACTCCAGACTGATAATGGAATCCTGTCTTACCGTAAGCATTTGTGTGTGTGTGTGTGTGTGTGTGTGTGTGTGTGTGTGTGTGTGTGTGTGTGTGTGTGTGTGTGTGTGTGTGTGTGTGTGTGTGTGTGTGTGTGTGTGTGTGTGTGTGTGTGTGTGTGTGTGTGTGTGTGTGTGTGTGTGTGTGCTGACTTTCTGACACTCTGACTTTTCTTATGGTCACTCCGTGTGTGGCAAGCCAAACAAGCTCATGAATACAAACTAGCACAGATGCAAACAGAATCAAACTAAGATGAGAAAGGAACATCACAGACACATTCCCAGGTCAGTTTTGTGTGTGGGTGGGTGTGTGCGTGCTCTGCAGACGAATGTATGCAAACACACAAAGTGACAATTTCAGTGACATTTAAAGCGGGAGGCTTTTCTATCTATGTTAGGAGAAAAATGGAACAAGAAAAGCCACTGCCACCAAGATGGAATGAAAACAACCCCCCACAAAAAGTGAACCAATCTACAATCCCAACCATTAAAAATTCATAAGAGCAACAACAGAACAAAAAATCTCCAAAGCAAACCGACAACAATCCACATGTTCAACAAGAGAAAAATGACCGAAATGACCATCATATGAGATTCATCTGAGTTCTCACTAATAAGTCAAGTGTGTTCTGGGTCCACCAAGGCTGTGGCAATGAAAAGCAAAGGGAATTTACATGCCAGCTCTCATCGGTGATCTTCAGCTTCAGTTAGTGACCAAAAGAATTGAGTGAAGATCCAGCAGCCAAATATTCTATGCTTTACTTGTGCAATTCTGTGCAGCTGTCAGACTTGTGATCTACAGTTTACAAAAAAAAAACACATTCAAATCGATGCAGCAGAACCAGAGACATTGTCTTTGATATTCCACATATTGTGGAAACTCAAAACCTGTCAAACCACAGTGCAACTTCCCTGCCGACAGCCAGGGGTTTGGTTGTGTAACGGATGTTGCACACACACTTGTGTCTAATTTTCAAAGCAACTCAAAAAATAAAGCTACACATCAGTTATGTCTCCACAGAGGTATTATATGGAAACTGTGAGAACTTGGGCTGAGGCTGCAAATTTACTCTCCAAGAACATAAACAGTTATTTTGGGTTGTAAGAGAATCCAGTTATACTTAAAGATGTACAACACACCAGTATAGTGTTGCACAGTGGATGAAACCCAACACTGGGCTATAAATAAACTCCCACTCTGGGGGCGTCCATATGTACAGTACAATTGCTCTAAAGAGCCCAGAGTAGAATTGCTGTTGCCTTCCATTAAGAGGAGCCAGTTTAAGTGGTTGATTTTATCTGATCAGGATGCCGGTATATGACGCCACGTCGACCTGATGGGAGACGCCAGGGCCGACCCAGAACATGCTGGAGGAATTACATGTCCCATCTGGCCTGGAGAAACCTCGGGGTCCCCCAGGAAGGGATCAGGGCTTTGAGCTTAGTTTGCTCCAGCTGCACTAGATGGATGGATCTATTGAGGTGTGTGTGTGTGTGTGTGTGCGCGTGAGTGCATGTGTGTGGCACCGATCATTCTTTTTCATCTTTCATCATCCCCCCCCCAAACACACACAAGGACTGAGCATGTCAACCGTCATCATTTCCACCGCAACGTTAAAGGTTAAAGGTCGAAGGCAGGCAGAGGTCACTTTTAGGGTCATATGACCTGCGAGTAATGACTTTCCATGGCAGGAACTCCACTGGGGAAAACCTCTTTGGTTATTCAAATAGTTTTTTCCCTGTGATTTCATGTAAGCAGAGTGACACATGACTGGGGCCACTGATGGTCGGATTTCCCTCGAGCAAAATAACAGCTTTGTGCAGTAGAAATTAAAAATGACGAAGTTATTTTGCTGTGGAATGTACTTTAGTTTGTAAATATGCTCAACTAAAGTGAGATAGATTCTGACATTTACCAGAGAGACCTGAAATACCTGAACCAGAAATAGTCCTAATGTAACCTTTTTGCCTTTGGGAGCCTCCTAATCGATTGTGGAAATACACCTAACAAGAAACCCAGCCTCGGCTACAAATGACTCCCAGTCCCACTCGTCCCTCGTAAGCTGACCTTTCGAGGTTTATTTTACGGTCCCGTCGACGACTGAAACGTTCATTCAGCGAGGTCAAGTATTTATGTTATATAGGTTTTAATGTAAGAGCAGCAAACGACCAAGAAGTGCATCTCTTGTGCTGGGCTGAACTCTATTTCCATTTCACTTGCTGTGAAGAGTCTACTTCTCCCTCTTTGGTAGTAGCAACCAATGAGGATCCGATGAAGAGACAACAGGAGGGGGGGGGGAACGGAGCCAATAGCGCAGAGTGAAGAGGAGCAGAAAATAAAATGGAACAGAATAAAAAGGAAGGGAGACTAGGACTGTTGTTCTGGCTGCTTTTGATTTTACTTCTCCTCGGGCACTCGGAGAGAGAAAAGGGATAAAAAAACAACCGAATAAAGAGGCACAAGTAGATAAAGACAGAGCACCGAGAGCAATGGTTACAAACCTCACAGAAAATGAGATCAGGGCCAAATCACAGCAAACCCCTGCTCTTTCAGGGAGGAAGAAAAAGGCAGAGAAGAGGTGGATGTAGAAAAAGAAGGACAAACACAAAGAGACAAAGTCCTGGAGCAGTGAGAACAGCAGCAGGCAAACTCTTCACTCCGGCTGTCAGAGGGAGACATTAAGGGGGGAGAAGAGGTGGATGTAGGAGGGTTAATAAGAGAAAGGGCTATGGAGTGAGACAGAGGCTCAGAGCACCAACGGCAGCCAAAGCCACAGCAACCAGAAACATGTCCTGGCAGCCAAAGTAGCACTCGGTGCACTCCAGGTGAGATGTTGGAGATCAACACCCTGCCAGAGATTGTTTACAGGCTGAGCTCTCGGCACAACACCTTGTTGCTTTAAATGCTCCGGAGAAAACCAAAAGAAAAAAAAAATATATATATATCTGATCTGCACAGCTGGCACAGATTCAAACGCTCCAAGCAGCAGCAGATACAGAACAGGAACACGAGACCCCGAGAAGAAATAAAACGAGAAGCCGAGAAAGAAAAATGTCAAAAGTGCTCGATGCCTACTTCAAGCCAAAACACGTTTGCATGCTGCCAGTGAATCAAAACTAAACATCTATTTGTGTTTGTTAACCACTATGGATTTGCTCACTCAGCTGGCTCCACTGCCCATAGCTTAAAAAATGGTAAGAACCAAGAGGCAGAGAGATACGCTGATAGCATCGCAAGAGATTAAGCTGTATACTAGTGTGTGTGTGTGTGTGTGTGTGTGTGTGTGTGTGTGTGTGTGTGTGTGTGTGTGTGTGTGTGTGTGTGTGTGTGTGTGTGTGTGTGTGTGTGTGTGTGTGTGTGTGTGTGTGTGTGTGTGTGTGTGTGTGTGTGTGTGTCCTCTGCTCTTCATTTCTACTGCTCCTTTCCCTGCCTCCTCTTCTCCATGTTTACTCTCTCGAAGCACAGAATGTAACATTTGGTGTCATGTTATATTTCACTTGCTGTAAGCAGGACAATTTACTGACAACAACCCAGAAGGCCCATGTGCTGTATTTAACAACACTGCAAACCAACTGATCAGCAAAACTCGCTTTAAATCAAAAACCGTACAAAGCTCGAAAAACTAACAAACCTTATGCCCTTGAGGAGTTCAGGTTTTAACAGATGAGTCAAAACCAACTTTGAGTTCCAAAGCAAACTGTCTCCAACAAACACGTCCTGAATATTTATTCCGACTCCGCCGTTTTTGGCTCATTGGTCGACCATCCCAATATGCATATCTTTCTTTTGACTTTGTCTATTTCCGTGCCTATTTTGGGTTTGTTTGCCTGCACAATGTGGCACATGTCTCGTCTTTTTGCTGGGAAAAAAGCATAGTTAATGGTGTATTCATGAGGGGAATGTAAACTGGCGGTGAAAGAGAAGGGAAGCTGGGTGAGGAGGAGGAGGAGGAGGAGGAGGAGGAGGAGAGCTCCTCCAGAGGGTGAGTGATATCTGAGGGTGGAAAGCCAAGTGACATTAGTTATTGGGTGTTGCATGAAAACAGGAGAGTGAGATCTGGTAAAGACTATGTGTCCTCTATTCCACCACACACACACACACACACACACACACAGGAAAACATACAACACATATACAAATCCTAATCAAGATGAATGAGATTTTCTCTTCCAGGAGAACATGCAATTATTTAACAAGACAACTACATTATTGCTTCAATACCAGCATTTTAACACACTGAAGTATAGTGTGGTGTGTGTGTGTGAGTGTGCACGTATGTGTGGGTGTGAAAAAGTACACCCTTAATGATTAAAGGGGAGAGTTGCACCTAAATGTCAGCCTGTAACGCCTGTAATTGGCTAAATGAGTTTCTGAAGTGATGGATGTTGATAATTGTCTTGCTCCATTTGCTTGCTTGTCGTCCCAGCACACACGAGTGCGCGCCCGTGTACAAACGCAGCCCTCGTGTGTGCTCCTGAGATCAGATCTGGACTTTCAATCGGGCTGCAGCCTCCATGCAGAAAACGTTTTACACTACAGCTCTGCAGATTAGACTTTGTGTCGGTTCATCGGTTGTTTGGATTTAGAAAAGACGCACGCTGTTTATTAATCCCTCTGCTGCTCTGGCCAGGTTAATCTCAAAGTGAATAATGTGTTTCTCGGCTAGACCATGTTGTCTGATCTTATCTACATTGTGTGTGCGAGGGTGCATGCGTGTGCGTTTCTGCATATGCGCCACTGAGTGTTTACACAAAACCAATTTACCAGCATTACTTCCTGTGTGAGGACCGTAATCACACAGGTTCACAGCCAGCAAAGGATTACACGGCTCGTGCAGATGTGAGACCATTACAGATACAGGTAGGATGTGTACACAGGACCCCAGGTAGCAACCCATTACTTTAGCAAGCAAGCAGTCGGGACCCCTGTGTGGCTGCCACATACTGTGCAGGGCCTTTGTGAACAAGACTCAATAATTCATTACACAACGTGAATGGTAAACAGGAGCTGGGGCTTGATGCGACAATAGAGGACGTTCTCATTTTCTATAAATCATGTTCACTTTAAGACAGAAAATACTGAGGGATTTACCATAAAGTCTTCATCGTGAAAGCAAACAATCGGATGTCGACGTTTTTGCTGAATAAAAAGACAATAAAACCATCTCTAATATTTTACCCCAGCATGTTTAATAGTTTGTTTTCCGCTGATATTTTACATCCACTGGATTCAGTGTGTGATAGAAACACTAACTCCATAATGTCTTTGTTTTATTTTGTCCCTCCTACTCGCCTGAACCTGCCCTGTTCCGTTTTTGAACGTGAGCTACTGATTGAGGCGAATTGAATATAAAGTTGCAGCACAGTAAAAGCTTGGTGGTGCGATAGCGTGTGCGCTCAGTGCTGCTCGCATGAAACCAGGCAGAATCAAATAAAATGCATCTCATCCATCGCAGTCAAATTGGAAGAGGAGAGAAATTAACAGACGGAGGGGATCCAGCACCACAGTGGGAGAAGAGGTGGATCTCTGTAGACACAGTGAGTGTTTAAATGTGCCACCTGATCTTTAATCTGTCATTTTTCACCTGTGAGCTGTTTGTACAGGTTAACTTCCCTGTGTGTGTGTTGTGTGTGTGTGTGTGTGGTGTGTGAGTGTGTGAGTGAGTGAGTGAGTGGGGCAGGGCAGGGCGTGTGTGCACGCTTGTTCAGCAAGTGTGTGTGTGTGTGTGTGTGGTGTGTGTGTGCTTTAATGGACAGGGAGCTTTACAGCCACTTAGCAATAAAATGGTGATGACATTATGCTCGAGCAAGCAGCTGAGTACTCTGAAATGACACAGATGGATTACTGATGAGACGCAGGACTGACGCTCATCCTCTGCACTGACACCAAGTCATGGTCTGTTTGATACAATAGAGCCAAACTATTTTAACACAGTATAAAGTTATTTTCAACCATTCAAATATGTTATAAAGGGCCCAAATACTGTTCTCCGGAAATATGTGTATTTATTATAATCCCGTCTCAGTTGTAGTTAAATATTTGTTTATTTTCCATCCTCTTTCAGATGTTTAAAAAATAAAATTAGGTCAAATTCAATCAAAATCAAATCCTGTTCAGATTTGTATCTTTTAATGACCTTTATTTGTATCCTCTGAAGTGTCATGTTCCCTCTTTCTACAAATAAGAATAAAGAACAGTTATACTATAGTTTTTCAGAAGCTTAAGACTCATTAAGCTTTTATCACAGAGTACTTTAGGATGGTTTCCGTAATTTCCCCCAGAGTTCATTTCCTCTGGAGTTGCTACATTAGTGTTCCTGGCTTCCTTAATGGACATAAAGTCTTTATTTCCACTTACAAATGAAATGCCACTGACACCCTGCCCTGGGAAGCCATAAAGCACGGTGGAGTGAGATTACAGGCGTTATGACCATATGCTCCATCACGCTGCGGGACCACTGCTGTGTGAGTGACACTGTGTGTTTCTAATGAGGCGCCGGGGAATAAGGAGTGCTCCAAAAACAGTCAAACTGGGGAGTTTCATGAAGAAGTTAAGTAGTAATATCCAGAGTATTGACCCGCTGCTTCATCAGTCCCACTCCCTGCACACGATGGATGAGGTTGAGGCAGGTGGAGGTAAATGAGGAGCGAGGGGGGGGGGGGGGGGGGAGAAAACAAACGTGCCAGTGAAGCAACACAAATTCACTCCCAAAACACTTTTGTAGATTTCTTAGTTTGTGCCATGTTGAATTTTACGAGCTCTGTTGAGAATTTAGCCCTGGGTTGCTGAAGTAAAAACAAGCACGATGGCACAACCAGGAAACAGGGTTTGAAGCTACCACGTGGCAAACACCAGACGTGTACATGTGAGCCTGCTTCTTGACCCCCGTGTAAAAGAGACAAAGACCAAAATCATCAGTTTATTTAAGTCAATTTTGAGTTTTCTCCAAATTAAAATGTAGAAATGCACCCAAACCAAACTTAGAAAATAAAAACCTCATACTGCAGAAAATCACCACCAGTGGGTTCATATATCAGTATCAACTACAATCTGACTCTTCCTCTGCCAAGGCCCAACAGTCCCCTTAAATTAAATCAAGCCGCACCATATTGCAAAGACACATAAATACAGTCTCTTAAATATGTCATGACATCATCCCATCAAGATTTATCAATTATTCCCTAGGAAATTGGTAGAAATGCAAAAAAAAATGCTTGATCTTACAAAAAGCTCCTGGATCGGCCCCTTTGACTGGAATCCATGTCAAATGTGATGGTTTCTTTCTTCTTCCATCCTTCTAACGGTTTTATGAAAATCCACTTAGTTGATTTTCGTAATCCTGCTGACAAACAAAAACCAAGCAACAAACAGGCGCATGTACGGGAGCGTAGCTATTATTCTCTGATTTTCATCTTTTTGTGCCAGATCCTCAGTTGGAGAAACTTTAACGGCAGCAGCATTATTCTGATGCGTGACCCGCACCCCCGCAGTGGCAACAGCCATTGGTTTGATTATGCTGTGCAATTACCGATGGGATGGGGATTCTGTGCATGTTTCCCCGCCAATCTGGACTCGCACATAGCCGGGATATTAAAGCATTGATGCATTACAGCAGCCAGCCGGCGGATTGAGCGAGTGAAGAGGCTCTCCAGCTGCAGTTTCTGTCATTATGGCGACGCTCCGCACCTCGTCGCACCGCGGAGCACTTATTCCAACACAACAGGGGGAGAGCGGCGGCATTGTATCAACTGCGCCCACCGCCACGGAGAGAATAGAGTGTCAAGAGTCACAGAGGAGGAGAAAATGGGCTGATAGACAGCGAGGAGAGAGGAGGGAGTCTCAGCGGGCTTAGAGGAGCTTGTTGACGCTCTGGTGTTCACTCTCTCTCTCTCTCTCTCCCAGAGCTCTGCACTTCCCTGTATTCTCCAGAGACTGGGGATTATGGGAATATTCGCTACGTAGCTACGCTAAGCTTCCAGGGGAGAAGGTCAAGGGGAGGCTAGACAAACAAGAAAGTCGATCTTCTTTTCATATGACCGACATGCCCCTTTTTCATTTTTGCTTTTAGAGCGTTCTCCCCTTATTTTGTTCTAACCCCACCTGCACCTCCCACCGTGAAATCAATCCAACGACCGCAATATAAATGCAAAGAAGTATATTGTTTCAGGATAAACTTAATCTACATTGATTTCCTTGAAATTGAACTCACTTCCTCTAACATACACTGTAACTATTCTCCCCCCCCCCCCCCTCAATCGCTCACTCCTTCCACTGCTCTCAAACAAGTCTCACTTTCCCCTTTTCTCCGTCGCTGCTTTAAATCAGTCGTCCTTGCACGAGAGGAAGTATTTTGTTTTACTTTACCTGGGAAGATCGCAGTTTTCTTTTTTTTATCGTTTTGACTTTCATGTTTTTTTTTTACAACACTCTCTGTTGTCTTTCTTCTTCGCCTACAGCATGTAAAAAAAAAAAGAAACCCAGGTCAGACTCTTACTCACTCACACTTTCATCCATCTAAACTTCTGTGAAAATACTCCAAAGCAAATATAGTTTAATGTAGTGGACCCATGTCATTTTATTCATCTGAGAAAACTACATACTGTAACTGCAGCAGGAAGCTCTGGTTGCAGGGTTTGCATGTTCTCCCCGTGTTTCCGTGTCTCTGGGTATTCCGGCCTCCTCCCACAGTCCTGGGACATGCAGCCTGGAGGTTAGGTCCAGACTCTAAATTGTCCATAGGTGTGAATATTGTTTGTCTCTGTATGTTCGCCCTGTGATACGCTGGCGACCGACCGGGGTTTACCTGCCCAACGTCAGCTAGGATTGGCTCCAGCTCTCCCCGGTGAGCCTCAAAAGGAAAGGTGGTATCGATATTGGATGGATGGATGAATAAATCTTAATGTTATCACTTTTATGGTTCAAGTCGTGGTAGAGTTTGAAATCCAGAACTAGTTGTAGTAGTAGTCGTCGTCATCGGTAACAGAGTATTCATAGTAACAGAGCTATAGAAAATAGCAGCAAATAGCAGTTTTTTTGTCTCCTTTCATAAATCAAACCAAGTTCTCCGCCTGCTTCCTCTCTCCTTCCTTTTTGTCTGAATAATGCAGAGTTAAGGTGTGCGGCGGTGGACTCCCCTGTGGAGCTGAGGCCAGGGTAGCAGCTGTCCCTATCAAGACTCTCCTCAGAGCTGTCACGGCCTGTCTGCTCCTCGGCTAATCACTTCCTACAGGCCTGCAGCATGGGACCGCCGCTGCTAATGTCTTCACCGACTGGGCAGGGAGAGGCTCGCAGGATGAGAGTTTCTTATAGCGATGGGTATTTGTGTGTGTGTGTGTGTGTGTGTGTGTGTGTGTGTGTGTGTGTGTGTGTGTGTGTGTGTGTGTGTGTGTGTGTGTGTGTGTGTGTGTGTGTGTGTGTGTGTGTGTGTGTGTGTGTGTGTGTGTGTGTGTGTGTGTGTGTGTGTGTGTGTGTGTGCTTGGTGTTTAGCTAGAGGCTCAACGGGTGTGGAAATGCCTCAGGTAGTGCAACATGGGTCACATTATCACACACACACACTCACTCACAAACGCCATAATCATAACCCCTTTCTGCCCACCTGCCAAAACACATTTGCCATACCAGGAGTTGCTCATCTGCGTGTAACAGGCTAATGGCACAATGTGTCACACACCAACACACATGGGCCATATCGAAGTGGCCATTTGTACCGACACACACACTTCACCCTGGCATGTTCAGCTGAGGTAAAAATAAAGCCTGGGGAAACACATCCTGAGCCAGAAAAACATGTTTTTTTTTCGTATTCTCTCAGCAGGTTTTTAGAAATGTTTCCTTCTTCTGCCTCGCGGAGGATGTTGTGTTGGATGGTTCTGTTGCAGCACGGGCTCCGTCAGGCCCTGCGGCGAGAACCACTGAATCCACTGTTCGTAGAGATGATTAATTATCGTTCTTGCTATGCAACACATTTGTAAATATATTTGCCTAGAGGCCATCGAGAATTGACTAACTACAAACAGAGGACAGATTGATAGGTAGAATCAGAGCCGCGTAGGAATCCAGGGCAATAGATAACAAGAAAAACAGAGGATTGAAAGACCTAATGCAGGTTCAAGCTTCTGGCAAAGGAAGGTCGTAAGTGGAAGTTGCGTCAATCAAATTGGGCAGAGAAAGTGAATTAGTTGTCTTTAAAACTACTGTGGTAGTGTCCTTGATGCACTTGGCTTCATTATGAAGGCGCAGAGGTGAAATGGATGTGTTAAAAAAATACCTGAAATTGTTGTGGTGTGTAAGTAGATTTACCAGTCCTCCATGTTAAAGAGGATTCCTCTAGCCAGGTGAGTTTGTCCCCAAATCTATAATTTTGTGACACGTCAAACTCTAATTGCTGACTGGCGAATTTAGTGAAGCGACCAGTGTGAGATTTTGGCAGATGAGTCTCAATCACCAATGCAAATAAAAATGTTACCATTTTTCTTCAGATCAAATGTAACTTAGTAGAGTTCATACCTCCACTAAGGCCTGAGTATGTCCTAAAGATGCCAGATTTTTTTTTTTTCATCAAGATCCATGAATTAACTCCTTCCTGGGAAATAAGTGAAAAACACACCGTCTCACAATGTTAAAGAAAGTGAACGATAAATTTCTGGACCCGCTCCCTGATCTAGAATGTTTTAATTGGTTCCTCTCTGACCAATATAGCATCTTTCCACCAAGTTTCAAGGTAATTAATCCTAATCATGCTTACAAACAAACATACAAACCAACCTACAAACAAACAAACACACAGGGGTGAAAACACAATCTCCTTGGCGGAGCTGTAAAGGCAGATACAAGAGTATATGGATAGAACATGACATCCTCATGTGACTGTTCCAGATCTCATTACAAATCAATGTGCATCAATATGATGCAATAACAGCTTCTACTCTTCTGGGAGACTTTCCACAAGACTTTTGAACCCAACTGCATATGTGCAGAGGATAATTGGATTCTATTGATTTATGAGGAATAAATCTATATATTATAGATTCAAAATATAGATTCAATATAAATGAATCTGTAGATTTACTCCAATCCAGTAACAGGAACATTAAAAAGCCTGACTCACATTCCTAAGAGGTATACGGTCAATGGATTGCTTTTATATAGCACTAAGTGACCACTTATCGAGCTCTACTGAACATACCATTCACCTTTTCATACATTAGGAGAGCCGGCTCGTTCCTGGATCCCCCTCTGGATTTCACTGAGGAAGTGGGTGAGAGGAGGATGCTGGGGAAGTTTCACCCCCGACACGACACTGTGGAGGCCTGAACAGCTCTTTCAGCAGCAGCAGGCAGCAACGATAACATAAAATAAATAGTGGCTGTTTTCTTCCATCTCCTGCACACTACCTATGTAGTATAATCATATCATGTAGCATATCATATCTTTTTATTTGTTAACTAAAAATGGTCTATTTGTACATCAGTAATTTTGCCTATCTCAGTATCACCTTCTACTTTTACATTCTTGTGCAATAATCCTATACCACTGCATTCTACAGTGAAGGGTGTTTATTATGTACATATTCTGTATTCTTCTTTTATATTGTTATTCTCTTGTCTACCTCATTCTGACCTGTCTTCTGATGTAATAAGGGAATTTCCCCCGGTGGGGGATCAATAAAGTTTTATCTTATCTTATACATTTCTCTGTATACTTTCTCACACACTTTGAGGTTCAGTGTCTTGCCCGACAAGGCCTTAACATGCAGACCGGAGAACCAACCACCAACTTTCCGATCACCTCCCTGATGTTCAGTGAGGTCCATGTCGTGGGTCCAGACGTTGTGCATCTCGAAAGTGGAGCGGGAGAGATGTTTAAAGCCCACTTTTGCCTCAAGCATGCCCAGAACATGAGCTCGTCAAAACCCTGTCAAACCGTTGACAGGATCCAATCACAATGTGAGAAACACAATGAGTTGCCGCTGTTGCCAAAGACCTTAGGACCTCCAAATATGGCTGAGAGAGGGCCAACAAATATAAAGACGCATACATTGTTAGTGTGTAATGATGAGAGGCACAAACAGAACAGCCAATAAAATCCCCAAAATGTGGAATGACACGGCTGAATGTGAAGTAATGAGTAAAGCATCATGGAGATGGACTGGCAGAGAGACAGAGACGTGAATAAGAAGCGAGACAGGAGGCGTGATGGTGCATCGAGGCATGTAAAGGTAACTGGTGCCACCGCGCTGCTCCGTGCCCCCGAGGCACACACAGCAAATTGAAGAAGGAGAGATGGAATGTGGGGAGCTGAGATATGAGAGAAAGGCTGGGCGTGATTGACTAGAGCGAAATGTGGAGCCGTGAAATGAGAAGAGGGAGAGAAAAGACAAGGGGGGAGAAGGAAAAGATGAGCACATCAAAAAATATGATGAGCAGGTAAACAAAATACTGGGTCTCAGGGCCTGGGTCAAGGGAGTTCCCAGAAAGGCTTCGAACCTTTAAATAAACTCCACCGGTCAAAAAACCCATCACGCCCATCTTCTGCAGTGGGAATGGATATAATCTGCACTCACTCCCAGGTCAAATGACTTTGCAGTAGAGTCAGGTTTTAATCGGAAAACAGGACAACCAGGTAAAATCACAAATTCTTTTTCGCTTTATTTTGGCAGTCTGCTGCACTTTTAGGATGTCGTGTTGAACATCTGGCCGTTCATCACAAAAAACAAAGAGGCAAAGTCCTTGAATGACAATTGGAAAGGAAACAACTGCTCATTTTGGTGTAAAAGAGTAAAGTACATTTGTGGAAACTGTGTAAAATATTTGTGAATCACAGACATCTCCCTTTACTTCCCTTTCCCTCTAATGGTTGGGCCTGTCACACTACAGTAACGTCTAATATCTGACTTCATTGACTGCACTTAATCCACTGGATGACTGCTTCCTTTAACAGACTCCCTGCATGCTTACCTGTGTGCACGTGCCTCGTTGTGTGTCCTCGTGTGCACCTTTGCCTCTGAGAGTGCGGCCTGGTTATCTGTTTGTGTAACTGCCGCCTCCGAGTGGGCGTTATCATTATCATTATCCTTTTTGCTCTTACTTTTGCAGTGCCGCGTGTCGGCTTTTGTTCCACCCGTGTGTGTTGAGGCCCGACACATCTGCTGCTGTCTGTGCCCTCGTCTTTGAGTGTGTGCCCTCGAACACGCTGAACATTTGTCAACAAAGCCAGGAAGCAGTTGTTTGTCGGTAAGTAAGTGGTCTTTGGAGGCTGCACACACACTGTCGTATAATACACAAGGAGACTGAGCGTGCATGTGTGTGTGCATGTGTGTGTGCCTGCGTCTCTGCATGAGCGTGTAAGAGTGAGTGTGTGTCACCATCCCCCACCACTACTTGATTGGGCTTGTTAGTGCTACTCCTGGCGGTTATGAGAGCCAAGAGCCATCCAGTTGTTGTGGCTGCTGCATCCGGACCTCATTTAGAGCAGAGCTCATTTAGCCTGGAACCAGCACAATCGTCTTTTATTAACTGTGTTTGCTCTGTGATCATGTGATCTTTTGACTTGTGTGACTTGTGTGATTTATGGGGCCAGCAGGGGTTTCCCCAAAGGCATGGCTTAGTGATTTCTAACCAGCGCTCCTGAACCCTCATCCTTGTCATCACAAGTACATCTTGAAAAAATTGAATCAAATATCATTTGGAAATGTGAAGAACGTCCTCTGAGTCATGTGACAGATTGAAAATGAACCTTTTTAAGGATTTCTGACCATAACTGTTTTCATTTGCCAAACATCTGGAGCACTGGGCAGTGAAACGAATGGGCCAAGTCAAAACAACTTGGACAGATGTCTCTATTTGAACTGAAAAGTGTTCCACATGAATAAGAGACGGCTGCTTCATTACGACTGACAAAAGAACCAAAAATGTCTTCTCTGCAATCAGAAATGACTTTCAAACGAGAACGGGGCAGGAATTCCGAACTATTACGGCAGCGAAACGCCAAAGACAAATAGTTTTCTCTAGTTTCTGTGTTTGTTTGATGAGATGGTTTGGTACCTCAATGAATGTTACAATAAAAGTCTGCATACAATATTCATATATAAAAACACCAATAATCAACAACAAGTATAGAGAAAGATGAGTGAACGTCACCACTCCTGTTTGAATTAAAATAACCATATTTATTACATCACTGAACTAAGAACAGAAACTCTTCCTCTGTGTTATTAGTGGATATCATATCGCTGCCTTGACACATAGATCTCAGGGCCTTTGGCAGCTTCTCCACTTTTGTGTGCAGCAACAGTCAGCACATTGTGCACTGACGTTGCACTCTTATGTAACAAGACTTGATTTGATCTTTTGGGGATTCTCACATCAATTCAGTCTGAAACAAAGTCCAGCAGCAGTTTCAAATATTCATGAAGCCATAGTCTACTTACAGTAGAAATAGATTTTGGAATCACAAGTTTCACAGAGTTTATTCAGTTTTCTTGTGATTCACAAGTCTGTCTAATGTGTCTGGCAGTTTGTCAGTGTCTAACATGTTGCCCAACACTATTAATGGGGGTCTCCATACAAGTAAAAGCAATAAAATTCCCAAATTCCAGTTTATTTTTTGTTCTGTTTCTCCTTCTCAATATTTAATGACATTTCAAAAATGGCTGCAGGGTCAGGGGTTATTCTATGGGAAGTTTGTCATATAACGTCCAATTAGTCACAGGTACAGAAGCAGTTCACAGGATCTACACCGTGGCAGCTGCATTGTGGCAGTTATCTCCGACATAAATATATATGGATTATTTTGTTGCATCGTTAAACTTTACAAGGTGCAACATAAACGTAATAATGATCTCTTCTTCTTCACCGCCACCACCGCTCTCTCGCTGCCAGATTCGTGTCAGCTGCAAAGATGGAGTAATTGCAGGGCGGCGGTGTAGGAGCTCCAGAAGGAAATGCTGCGAGATGAAAGGATGGGCTGGATGAAAGCAGAGAGGTGGCGTGGATAATTTCACCAGGATGAGAAGTGGCAAGCGCCATTGCCACGACGGTTACTGTGGCTCGATTGGAGAGAAATCATTCAAATCTGGTTTTGTTCGACAGGGCTCGGAAAAAACTTCGCACACCAACGGAGCGTAAAGTTTGGTAGAACGCTGCAGCTGTAGAAAAGGGTGGAAACATTTCAAATCACCACAGGGGGGGGGCTTTCACTATTGTGTTCACCTATTCAGACTAGACTGCCCCCTACCAGAAACGCCCTTCCGTCCCCATTACCAGATGTTCCTCTCCATGGCAGCCAGCAAACCAAGCGCGCCCACTAGCGGCGACTCCCAAGTTCGTTTGTGTGCGTGCGTGCGTGTGCGTCAAAGGTGTGACTTACGGTAAAAGACGTATTCTGTGTAGCTGGACCAGACCTTGTCCTCTGTGTGCTGGTTGACGACCGACGCTGTGACCGAGGAGTTGCAGGCCACCATCTGGAAACCGCACTCCGACAGCATGTCAAAGGATCTCTCCAGGTGTTTGAACTTTAGGTAAAACCGGGAGGTGTACCGATCCGGGGTCCGGTCCGGGTCCCGGCTCTCGTTCAGGGTCTCCCCAAAAACTTCTTTGGCCAGGGCCACGCGTCCGCATATAAGTATCCGAGGGACCCTCCTGAACTTGGCGTCGCTCTGGCTCTCTCGGCCCGTGGTGCACGACCCCCGGTACCCCACCGTGATGAAGCCGCTCTTTCTGTCCGCGGGGACGAGGGAGGGCGGCGGGCACTGCCGGTGGTCGCTGCCCTGGGATCCATCCTCGTAGTCGCTGTGGAAGTAGTCGTCCGGGCTTTGCTTGATGTCCTCGGGGCTCAGCAGCTTCACCAGGTCGGGCAGCTGGAAGTACTCCGCCTCCTTCCTGAGCCGCCCTTTCTCCGGGAAGTGGTCCGGGAGGACGACCTGTCTGTCTCGGAGGAAGTCCAACACATACCGGAATAGAAACCCGTCTCTGTCGATGAAATAGCGTCCCTTCGGGTCCCTCGCCAAATCGTTTCGACGCCTCTTTCTTGGAACAGAATAACTTACCGAGTAATGAATTCGGGTTGTTCACCAAAGTTGAGTGACGCGTGTAATAAACCTGCCCGCCGACGTTTAATTCAACCACATCTGGGAAGCTGTTCTGCACGGATGCCTGCTCTTTGGGGTTAGTCCTGCAGTTTGTCGTCAGCGCCATCCTTTCCGTCATGCACACACAGGATACACACCTTTCCTCTGCTTGCAAGTTTAAAACACCATGGATCAGGGGGAAAAAGTTGTCTAAGCTGTGCCCTCCTTTAATCTGCGCTGCAGGGCCTCCAACTTCATCTCACAGCGATCCGAATAAGGCAACGCTCATCCATCCATGGCCATTATCACCTACCAGTCTTTAGCAGGGAGAAAGATGGCAGTGCCTCTGTGGATGCTGAATGAAACAGACTCGGAGGAGGAGGAATGGTTCAGGAGCGGTGCAGCCAGAGAGGTGAGGTGGATCCGGACGCATCAAAAGCTCGCGTCACGGGGCTGTCGGTCTCCCATCGCTGTACCGGGAAGAAGAAAAAAAAAGAGTATCGCACAGGGGGAGCGACGAAGGCTGAAGAAGCCTATTGCACCGGAAAAGATGAGAAACTTGTCTTTTCTGCCCCTGCTTTGCTTCTGGGAGTATTATCCAACAGGAAAATGGCAATCCCTCTGCACACGCGCGCAAAACCAGACATTTACGCATGCAGTCGAGCTGGTGAAACGAAGATAAAAGTCCAACAACTTCTCCACGGATGTAGTCCACGCAGAAATAAGGTGCGGATGTCTTCTCACTTCAACTTCCCCCCTGAACGACAAGCAGGTGTTTGGGTTTTTTGTCCGGGTCGGGATGGAGGCAGTGCGCCTTTTTCAGCGGCGAGGGAAACTTCGCAGAGATTGCACACGCCAACCTCGGGAGTCCTGTAATGGTTTTGTCCGTAGCCTGTCACCACAATATGTCGCCTTCTCGGATTGAATGAAACCAAATGCTCCAGTTCTCCGGGGGTGTTGAAAAGGAAATCTCTGCTGTTTGATGAGGGGTTTTTATTTTCTTCTTCTTCTTCTTCTCCTCGGAGCAGCGGAGAGGAGCGACTGCTTTCACCGGGAGCTGCCCGCGGTGCTGAAACGAGCATCTCACCCTCAGAGCTGGGTGGTGCCTGAACGGCTGCCCCCCCCCCCCCCCCCCCCCCCCCTCCCTCACACACACACACAACACACACACCACACACACACCACACACACACACACACACACACTCCTCACATACACACACACACTAGGGGCGATCCCAGGCTGCTGGTGGATTGGTGGAAAACAAATGTTCATGATCAATCATCATCACATTCCCTGAAAGCATTAAAACGATATCATGATTTTTGTCATTAAATGAGTATATTATTATATATCAAACGGTTTTTGTAATATATTTTTGTATTTTTGTATTATCAGCCTCAACTACATGTTAAAATGACTTGGCTTTGTCCAAGGTTAACAAACTGATTCATTTTTAAAAATCAAGTTTCAGGCTCACTGCTGCACCCATCTTTGTACCATTATTATCATAAGCTAAACTCTCACAATGCTGCAACTTGACCCCCAGCGTGAATCCATTAGCATTAGACATTTCATTTGAATGCATTAATACAGGACGTGTTTTTTTGGCTTCCACGAGACAAACCGAGTTTATTTATCCCAGTTTAGCATTCAGAGTGGGTCATTATTGCAGTTTTTATGTTTTGCAACAATGGTACAATTATGCTCACACAATTATTATCTTCAATAGACAGATAAATGGTTGTTAGAGCCATGAGTTGTAACATTATGGTGCGATTTCTCTTGCACTTGAAATGACCAACAGCGCCTCCCTCTGTTTGTACTGCGACATGGCTGAGATTTCTTCTCTCAGCACCATGGACAGAACCACAGAAAAGTACAGAATTGATGTAATTATAACATGATATAATAATATACTTTAATATAATTCTTCTCTTCTACAGAAAGTGTTGATTTTCAACAACAGCTGGTAATATCATTATGTGCTATGGATTATTTGGGGGTTTGTTTTTGTTTTATTTCTTTACATCTGTATCACAAAACACTGCAATGTATATTTTTTGTACACAAAGTACAATAAATTGGTTTTAAAAAAGAAAATATATGAATTAGTTTATTTGACTTTTTTCAGGTATATTGGACAAAGGTAAATCTTTCCCTGCCACATCACAATTCACATCCACACAAGACACAGAACAAAACGCTCACTGACGTCATTAGATTCATTCAAAATTTAGTTTGTGATGAAAATAATTATAATGAAGTGTAATTTGCAGTCGTACAACACACAACCAGCTGCAGGGCCAAATCACAGAAGTCTCAGAAAGTCTGTTTCATACTAAAACGTGTCCTTATTGCAGCCTGTACACACAACGCTGTAATTTCTTTAGTCTTACCATGTGTCCACTTAACCAACATTGCCTAAAGCCAAACTGCATTTTCAGCTTTCCTGCACTGTGTGTGTTTTCCCTCTGAGGAAACACTGTTTCACTTAACACTTAAATTTCAATTTTAAATGTTGTTCTGCATTGACTGTACGGTCAGCGAAGAAGACATGGGGGTAGCGCATTGGTACAAGAGTCAGTAGGATTTGTTGTTTTTGCTCAAAGGCACTTTAGCTATTTTGGGGATCACCGACATTAGCAGCAAGCACCCAACTCTTGCCTCTGGAGAGGTGCTGCCTGTGTGTAGCCTGTAATATAAACAACTCTTTCAAACCATGTTTTTAAAGTCTCACTAGAGAAATTACAACGTAAAGGCCACTTTAGAATCCAAACATGCATCAGAATCCTCTGACATTTCAACGTGCTGTTGACGGACTCTTAAAAAGGCTCTGGACCCAAATGGTGGTGTCAGGAACTTTCAAAGGATCTGAAACACACAGTAAGTTGCTATTTGTGACCTTTTCAATTGTGAAATGTTTGTTTATTCTGCAGTTGTAGCTCAGTGACACAAGCCGGGAACCAAACTGAATGATATTATATTGATTTTAACAGACACATAAATACATAATGCAATACATGATAAACAAGCAAGTGTGATTACTATTGAGATGATGGTTATACAATATATCTCCAATCCTCCCCCCTGGCTAAGACAAGCAAACCTCCAGTCGGACAGATCTAACACTACAGGAGAGAAATGGGGCAAGAGAACGTGTGATGGAAGCGAAACCAAAAACCGAAAAAGACAGAGGGGGAGCGAGGAGGTGTTCCTCGCTGGGACCTGAGCAGTCACCCAGAAGTAGGCCAGCACGGCTGTAGCTTCATCATAAATACATGTAGCCACTACACGGCTCCCTGCTATTTAAAGAGCACATTATTGACCACCTGTAAGGAGTTAAACTTGTTCGGCTGACACAATTCATTTCAACTCTGCTTTCTCCGTCCCCAGAGAGCACTCGGTTTCAATGCCATTATAAGCTCGCAAAACACACAGCAGGACCATTGACAAATCAGGCGACATGTTCCCCCCACGGCCTCGGTGTTGTGCTTGTATCTCAAACTGTAGCTAAGTAGACAGCAACACATGCAAGTATGTTCATAGTTTAAAGAAGAACACCACAGGAGATTTGGAAATTCAGAATTTATTCAGTCAGCCGAAACAAACAAGACCTCAGAGCTAAAATGACAGATGCTGCATATGAAAGGGTTGGTTCACCCCAAAATGGAAACTCCCTCATTATCTACTCACCACTCTGCCGATGGAGGGTTGGGTGAAGTGTTTGAGTCCTCAAAGCACTTTTGGAGTTTCAGGGGTAAAACAGCGTTGCAGCCAAATCCAATACAATTTAAGTAAATGGTGACCAATTCTTCAAATGTAGAAAAAACACATCGGCATGAGTAGTGGTGAGTAGATAATGAGTGAATTTTCCTTTTTGGGTGAACTATCCCTTTGACATCAAACAGGTTGTGACGTCTGTGTTATTTTCCTCATTTCAGTTTCATTTGAATCTATACAAAATATATGATGATATTTATTTCTATCTTTTTATTGATTCTTCAAGCACAGCAGCAACATTCATAATTTACCATTTTCCCCTGAAGGAGACACAAGAGAGATTTAAAATGTTTGACTTACAAAACAAATTCACTTGAAATCCTTTTCTTTCGTGTCACTCTCTTGACACAGACATAGCTCACGTAGAGTCACTCTCTCCCTGTGCTGTGCAGCGAGGAGTATTAAAGGGAATTTTCAGGCCAGTCACAGATGGTTGAAATAAACAGCACACCACTCCTTCTACCACTTCCATCTCTCATTACAGCCACACTGAATAATGTCAGGCCTGTAAAAATTCAGTGTGTAAATTCAGCCGACTCACAGAGGAGGAGGATTTGCCAAATGAGTTTTGAGAATCATCCCTCAAACATGAATGTTTATTATTATTTAACTTCCGGCAGCTATTTAAAAACATGCTGCAGTTGGCAGCAGCCGTGAATTTTGCCAGAGCTCAAGCTGGACCAAGCAGGGGAGAGGAAAGGAGACCGAGGGGGAAACAAGGTGTTTTTCAGGTCTAATAAGGAACCAGGGGAAAGTGAGTCTAGATGTCATGGAAGGGACCTTGCTGGTGGCATTCTGCTTGTTTATTTTTGAACTCATCAGTGATGCTAATAGGGAGCCGTCGAGTGTTGTGAGTCACTGTTTGATAAGATGGTCTGAAGGCAGGGAAGCCAGACTGCGTGAGTGTGTGTGTGTGTGTGTGTGTGTGTGTTGTGTGTGTGTGTGTGTGTGTGTGTGGTGTGTGTGTGTGTGTGGTGTGTGGTGTGTGTGTTTGTGTGTGTGTATGTGTATGTGTGTGTTTGTGCACATACATGGTTTGCATAAGGGCTTTGGGACAGTTGGTCTCTCTCTCTCATCTTATCAGCTTAATGAGGATCTTGAAGTCACGCATGGTCATCAGTTGTATCATTATGCTGTTTATTTCACACTTGACTAAATAACTTTATAGTTAAAACCCAACCAGCCTCATACTGTAGCACTTTTACTTTGGTGGCCTACTTAACACTTTTTTTTACAGTGAACACATTATTCATCACTTTGCTCAAAATTTATCAGCCACACATTGATTATATAAGTTTATATTTTCTATTACTATTCACGGACATAAATTGAACTGAAAAATTATTTTAGTCTCAGAATTGGCCGCACTATTCTATATAAAGTAAGATCAATCTGGTGGGGGAACGAAAAAAGAGGCACATATATATATATATTGCAGATATATGTAATTGTATGTGTTTTCAGTCCCCATTAGATCGTCTTAGCAGGCTGGTGACCAGGCTGAACTCTTACCGTATGCAGGTCAACGCCTCTGGCTACGAATGCAGTGACTCATCAATCTCAAGTCTGAGTCTTCAAAGACTTTCCAGGTCTGTGGCTCATTACAGGAATCTGCCGATGAACTCGTGAACATTCAAAAATATCTCTCCCTTATTGATCTTCAGCCATAAACTCTGTGAGGTCCTGGTGGGAATCAGCAACAAGTCCCAATGCCCCAGATTTGGTATCAAAACAAGATATTTTTAGCTGATTCCAGTTGAAAACCGCCTCTTCCTCCTCGCAGTCAGACCCACTACTACAGCAAAGGAGATTTAGTTGTTGCACTGTAATCATCATATCTCAATACATCAACAGATCAATATTTTGATTTAAAAACTGTTTCTAGGAAAAAAATGATTTCCTCTGTGGCTCAAAACACAGACTGACGAACTGAGTGTGATATTCTTTTGGTTACTGCGCAATGAAACAACAGTATTTCGGGAATTTCTGCCTATTGCAGCAGGCCAAACAATGAGTTCCTTCTTGCTTTGTGTCATTCGTCCGCTCTGCCCCTCCACTTTCTGCACAGGCTGACGCAGCCCTCTGTGCTAAACTAGGTCCACTGCTTCCCCCGGAGTCGAGGATATTTAACAGAGAGCCCCACTAAACAGTAAGGGCTTTGGCAGCTGGAGCAGAGCAGGGCACCGAGGGACACACAAGCCACTCCTGGAGCCAGGATAAGTGAAGAAGCCTCCAAGACACCACAGCCGACCAGGAAGTTGAATGTCTCAGCTTGTCTTGTGGGTAGAAACACAGCAGCAGAGCTGTCATCCCACTCACTAACACTGACTCTGCAGGTGTCTCTCTGTGTGTGTGCTGTACAGCCGGCGAAGGCATCAAGACAGACTCTGTAGCCTTGGAGCCAAGTGTAAACAGAACAGAGGAAATATGGATCCACAGCTATTTTAGATGCAGCCACCATGAGCCAGGAGTTATTCTCATGTTCAAATGTAAATACAATTTGTGGAGCGGAGAGCAGGAAGGATTGAAGATGGTGATGATGATGCTAAATGCTATTATTTATTTATTTGTATTTAAATGTATTTTTTAATAGCTGTATTGTGTGGATGCATTTACTTAGAGATGTGATCATAATACCCCAAAAAACTAGAAGAGCGACCCAACAGTCCCATTATGAAACCACATTTAAATAGATCAAGATTTATATTTGGATCTGCACCAAACTGCACACACTCATAAATATCAGCCCCCTGAACAAGATCCATGAATTATTCTGAGAACTTAATCGATCACTCAATAAAATTCCATTTGAATAGCCCAAATTCACAAGACAATTTGCCTCAGGGCTTCAACTTTAACTTGACCTGCTTGGTGGTGGTAAAAATCATGAGACTGCATCAGTGCTATTAGTGCAGTGCAGTTTTTGCCGACTTATCTGCAAGTCATTCCGTTATTAGATCTTTTTTAATTTATGCTATACAGTTCTTAACAAGGATGGTGTTATATCATTATATACCTGAGCAGACTTTTTAATTTGTAGACCAGCTCACTACAGGGCCCTAAAAGCAACTGTTAATTCAGTCCATCACCTGTCTTCACTTCATACCCTGTCAAGCGTCGTCCCTGCATGCATTAGGTCAGAGGTCACCACTCTATCACAGACACAACCGATACAACAAAGGGAAATTACAATTCAAAGTCGCTTTGCTACATGCATTGATAGATTCTAGACATAAGCTCTGTAATGACGTGGTGAGGTGACAAGAAATATGAGACCAGATCAAGCATTCCGTGAATTACAGGTGGATCTACAGCAGACAGAACCAACAGACTCATGTAGGTCTGAGTGTCTGTCTGGTCGACCCTCTTCCTCTTCTCTTTGAAATCTGTCCCCTGTCAAAGTTGGTCATATTCAGGACTCTGATTTCCATAGGCTCCATCAGGAGCAGTTCAAAGCGGCTTTGATGTCTGGGATACCTCGTCGGCCCTGGGGTCATTCTAATAACAAGCTGAGCTGATGGTCAGACTCTGCTCTCAGACGGGGATAAAGACCAGGGCAAATTCTGCTCTTTCTTTGAATGGAAGGTTACAGGCTCACCACGGCCCTCCCCACCATCACTGAGCTCACTGTTTCTTTCTAACTAGTATCACCACTACAGTATGTTATCTGTTCTCATAGAAACCTGACTTGGCCATCATCAACACAACGAGATTGCTTGCTGTCACTGATGCAGTTTTGGGATCAAGGTGTGATCAGCGCGTGACGACTGGAACATGCAGGTGTACAAACCTGCCGAAGCTGCTGCCGCTGATTTCCGGAGGAGAACCAGGCCACATGTTTGGTCCAGGACATGGCAGCAGGTCTCCAGGGACACGTCACAGGTAAAAAATATCTTTACTTCGCATGTACTCCGTGAAGAGTTGCAATGGAAAACCTGACCAGGCTGGGGACAGTCAGACGGAACAAGCCATCAAAATTCTTTCTGCACTACCGGCCACAAGGTGTACCCTCACAGAAACACAGATTCTTGTGTTGTTCTGTCCTCAGAGAAATAGAAACGTCCTTCTGATGAGCACCCAGCACACGGATGATGCTCCGAGAGCCAGAGAGGACAAGAAACCAAACGCTATTTACAACCTTAACATAAATTAGGCTGCTTTTTTATCTCAAGGGTTAGGGTTAGGGTTAGAGATGTTTTCAATGACCTATAGTGTGTTTTTCACATTACGTTTGGAACCATTTGAATTTAACTTCCCTTCAATACGCAAATGTCTTTTAAGCTGTGATGAAATGAAGATCACTTACATATTTTTGATGTTTAATTGGTTGTTGCAGGGTAAAAAATCCTGCCTGGCTCTTGTTTTTCACTTGTCAGCCTACATGGTTTCTATGGTGTGAACAAAGGCTGGAATCAGAGGAAAGCGTTCAAGTGGAGGCTTTTCCTGGAGGAGCTGGTTTCTTTCAGTCAAAGGTGTCAACACTCTGTCTGCCGGATTGATGAGAGACACACAAGGGCCAGGACTAAGTTGTACAACCCTGCCACAGACAAAAGAGACAAAAAGGAGCAGCGAGCATCACGTCCCATTAGTGAGCACACATTGTCAGTCATGTGCATTAGCATATACATACATAACAAAAACACATGTTGCTGCATAGTCCTTTCTTGATTATTATTATTACTATTATTATTATTGTTGTATTTTTGGCCAGGAACACTTGTTATTATTAGAGATAAAGTTGATAAAAATATCAAAAACAATATTATCAGGATGAACAAGTATGATATGATAATTATCTATAAACAGTCCAATATAGACCGGGAACACCAACACAACCAGGGGCTCTCTCTTAATGTCCTTTTTCTCTTTGTTAAAAGGAACTAGAAAGTAATTAAACGTGTGCACGGTATTAAACCAGTGGATTTTTGCGTGTACAGTAGCTGGTGTTGGATTCAGCTGACTCAACTTGGCCAGGATCAAGTTGTGGGTGTAGTGAAAGGATGGGAGGGGGCGGTGGATCTGACAGATCCAAGAAAAAAAATCATTTGTTTAAAAAAACGAAACATCACTTGAGTCAGACTGTGTGTAAATGTATTCTGACTCATCTTTCTGTTGGACGCAGATGAGCCGTAATGACCACGTACAGTTACCATTCACTCAGATCCACGTTGTTCTCTGCACATTTAATCTCATCCAAGGTAAAACCACAGCAGATGGGTTTGCAGTTCGGTAGCATTTCACCAAACCCATTTAAAATGCAACCCGTGTGCACATGCTTTAATTTGAATGGAGCTCGAACTTTAGGTTACAGTTAACATTATTAAAACACGTCAGCATTAGTCTCACTGTTGTGTTAACTGCATTTTAAATATATTTAATACTTTGCTTGTGGCCTTGATTTGTTGATTTAGGTTACATCTGAGCTGGTCTCTGTCAGGCTGTGGCTCAGGAGGTACAGAGGGGCATCCACTAATCAGAGGGTTGGTGGTTTGATCCTGTATTGGCAGTTTTTATATTTGTGTTATAATTAATAGATGAAACAGACAAGTATGTAGAAGAATGTATGAACAAATGTGTTTCTCATGGTTTAACTAACTACAAGAGTTGCAGAAGGAAGTTTATGGCCCCCCCACATGGCAAATGGTCACCGCAGGGGTTTACTTAGTGTGTCTGAAGTAGACGCGTGAGGGGATCTCTGCATGGTATACAGGACTGGGGTCTTTTGTGTTGTAAACGAAGATAGGGGATCTCGGAGACAGATTGTCTCACACCAGAAGTCACACCAGGGGTTTCGCACAGAGAGGGGGACAGGATGTCTGATCACCCTGGTCAGACATCAAGAGGCTGAAGAATACCTTTTGCTCCTCGCAGGGAGGGGCTTATGATGTATAAGAATCTGATTCTCCTGTTGTTCTGTGCTCATTCTATACACGCTACACTAGGTGGCTGTGTGGGGTGAGTCCACCTGCAGGCGTTAGAATTGAACTTACCAGAGACAATGTATGACAATGTATGACAACGTATGACAATGTATGATAGTGTACGATTATGTATAATTGTGTATTATTAAACAGAAATTGCCACCACAATCCCAAACTGCTTGAGTCTGCAATCTGAAGTGTCCTTGGGCAAGACACTTAACCCTGAATTGTCGCTGACGACTGTACTGACAGTGTATGAATGTTTGATAGAAAAGGTGTTGCCTACAGCAGCGCACGTGTGGGTGAATGTGACTTGAAGTCTAAAGAGCTTTGAGTAGTTGATAAGGCTGGAAAAGCTCCACATATAATTACCTTTTAATTTATGTTTGAACCCAAATTAAAATAATTGTAAAAGATCATTTGAGAAACTCGCCAGGGAATAAAATACCGTGTCCGCTCATTTGTAAAATGAAATGCAAAAATGAAACCGTATAACTGAGTTAAATCAGTAAAGCTGCTTCTAATATTTTCAATTTGTTTTGAATCTTTCTCCTTTTCTCTTTCAAATCGAGGTTCATTTTTCATTTTTTTCTCGACACGACATAAAATCCTGAAACAAGAGAAACTGCACTTGAAACAGCTGATGTTCCCGATCACTCCACACCAGCAACCTGATTTAAAGCCGAGTAAATCCTGGAGGCTAAAAACTGAGACTAAGCAACTGAAGAAGGGATTTTCTTTTTGCCGGGTGGAGAGTCAGACCGTATCTGTATGATTCTCTCCATATCTCAGGCCGCCCTTTGGCACAGCACAGCACAGCACAGCACACTGAGGTTCTTCAACCCTAAAGGGATCTTGACCCTGTTGATTTGGCAAACCATGCAGATGAGATGTTGCTAAGCACCCAGTCTCCCTCCGCCAGCGTAAAAGGCCATGAGGGAACACCGTGGAGGGGCAGATAGCTGTAGTTTACTGCCATAGTCAGCTCGGTGTGTGTGTGTGTGTGTGTGTGTTACTCTCCCTCCCTCTCTCTCTGCCTCCCCTCAGTATTTTCCGGGCATTACTCCCTGGCTCTTGGGATTAAAGGGTGGTTTCCACAGGTCCTCAGTGTGTGACAAATCTCTCGATGGGGCCAAATCTCCAAAAGTCCTCTGAACTGTAAAGGTGCTTTAAGGGGATTTGACTTCTTTTCCTCCTCCACTACTCTCAGTAATTTACTGTAAATGCTTTGAAGGGTGTTCGGTGTATTATTAATGCTTCAAATGGGTTGCTGAATCACAGGAAACATTCATTTATTCATTTATTTTCACCTTATATAACGTGTGTATCAACATAATTTATTTCCAGAGCATCCCTCTCCCTGCTGCGGCTGACAAAGTTGAGATACAGGGCAGAAGTAAGACGAATGGAGTGAGTGCTGGAGACGAGTATGAGGCTCTCTGTAAATGAATAACTTCTGTCAGGGTGAGAAAACTAAAGTGACTGATTGTGAGCAGAAGAGGAATAAATGAACGAGTGGTGGTTCTTTCCCGTCGTTGTGATTTCATCAGGAAAACGGTCCTGTGTGGTGAACCCATAGACAAATGTGTATGAAGATGGACGACATGGCGGCTCCGCAAAAGTGAAGCCAAAGGGTCCTGGTCGCCACCTGGTGCCTGGCTGCGGTATGAGTCATAAAAACAGGCCTCCTCCATGTTAGTGGATGGTACATGGACCACACTAAAATGTCAAAATAAGTGTCAAATACGTTTCTCAAAGATGATTTCTGTCCTTTAAGGTTGTTTTCTTATGAGATGATTTTTTCTTTGTGTTCCTTTAACCTGTAAGTTTGGATGATGCAATAAAAACGGGGGGGAAACGTCACGATTGACAGATGAGACTGACTCATGCTTGGTTGAGCACATGTATCGGTGCGACTTCACTATCCGCTACTGAGCAGACTCCACATGACATCTGCGGCACAAGATGGCAGCTTCCGTTTGCAGGATATTTTTTGGCTCCATTTCTGGATAGTGGGAGGAAGTGGAGATGTGTCTTCCATCTTTAAAAATAGTGTATGGGTTAACAAAAGTAAATAACAGTAACTACAGGGGAACCATGTCCGGAGCTGATGTTTGTAATCATCTTTTTAAAAATGTTTTAATGCACAACAGGATGGACGAAGCAAAAGATTATTACAATCAGGAATTAAATGTTACTGAGATATTTCCAGTACAGCTAATGATTAAGGCCAGTTAATACAAAATTAGTGAAGCAAGAGTAAGGGCTTCGTATCGTTTAGCACTGACAGTCACACAGGGAAAAATCCATCATTAAAGGGCAGATATTTATTCCTCCACTAACAGAATAGCTTTAACAATGCAACAATGCAGTGGTACCTAAAGACTCTTTGCATCCAGTGAAGGAGACTTGTGGCTTTCTCCTTCTTTTTTTGCCGTCCAGTGAACACAGCCGAAGGCAAACAGATCATACCTGCTCTCCGAGGATTGCGAGGGTTTGAGGGGGTCGGCCGACAGCAAACACAAAAGAAATTGCGATGCTTCATCATAACTTCTGGAACGAGTTAAACTTCATAAACTGATGATATAAAAGCATGTGAGCGTATCCGAGGGAGTATTTTTCTGCCTTCGAGTGGCCAGACTAATGATCTGAAAATGTAAGCTGGCAATTCTGCTGGAGTCCCATAAGAAATCTCTGCCTAAGTCCTGGACTCACTTTTACCTGTCAACCCATTTGTTTCTGTTAGATGGAGAAAGCCTTTAGATTTACTGAATTCCTTTTTGATTCATAATTGTGGTTAAAGATGTGATATTATCATTCCTTTTACTATTCTACAATTCATATTTATTTTGTTTTTGTTTAGTTTGGTATTTACCACCATTGAAATATGGCCAATGCTGAAAAGTGCTCATTTATAGATATTACATATTGGCATGAAATGTTGCTTATTAGCAGTCCTCTATCCAAACACATTGATTTTGGCAGCAGCCTTGATGCTAAAATCAATCTCGATCGATCATTGCATCAACAATGTAAGAGATATGGAATTTTAATTGTAAGATATGGATTCTGCACTTTGGAAATGTTACAAACAACAACCCCCAAGATGCTTTCGTGTGCGGGGGGGAGAAAACAAATATAGAATTTCTATAATTTGATCTGCAATAACCAAGCAGCATTAATCCACTGGGATAAAACTAATTACTGTCCAGCAGGGTGTATACAAGTGAGTGGCATCAGTAATACTAAATCCTATACGACAAACGTTACCGGGAAGTGAAACTTGGCTGAGTGGCTGTGAGGGTGGTGTGTGGAAGAAGGAAGGGGAACCAAGGCCATGTTCTGTTTACAATATAAGACTTATTATAGAAGCTTCTAAATCTGTTTTGACAGGTAGAACGCTCGTGGGTCGACTGGTGCCGTCCTCGATGCCAGCCAGAGGCGCATGAGGAAGAGATGGCACAGCTCCACAGTGCCCTCCCCCAGAAAGCATCAGACCTGTATTAGGCTTGGCTGCCGTTCCAGAATCAAAGGTTCACGTGAAATTACAATCGCCTTAATGTACCTATATTCGTTCATATATACATGTGGACTACGAAAAAAACCCGGATATCTCAGAATAACACATTTTTTATCCTTTACATTTAGTTTTGGTGTAATCAAAATATTCTGGGATGTGGTGTTATTTCACGTCGATATCATTTTGGCGGAAGCTGCTAAATCTGAGTGGGTGGAAAAAAATCTCATTTCGGAGCAGACAAACTTCAGCTGCTGTTTGTTATTTTATTGCTGGTGTGCTGAGACTCGCTCACAGAGTGAAGAGAGCTGCTCCAGAGTTGGACAGCGCAAGAAGCAGATGCCTATTAATTTATGATCTGTGCAGCAGTCATGTCAACGGGCGGCAGGAAATTGAATTAAATGATTTAAAGGAATTTATTCTCGTAATGTACCGAGGAAACGTCTGCATCCATTTCTGCTGTAAAGATAGAGCTGTGCGTGTTTGGCGCTCATTATTGTATGTTATGTGGAGAAGGAGGAAAATTATCTCCTTTCTGCTTCCATTTTTGTACAGAAGAACTCGTGATTAAATAGCTAGATTTCTTTCTTCTTCCTCTCCCCTTGATCCCGGAGAGGCGGAGAGAGAAATCTAATTGAGGCTCTATAGTAGGTGGATGGAGATGAGAGGTTGCAGCAGTGTGAGGAAATTCACTAGTTTTAATCCACTCATCCACCCAGGCAGTGACAGCAGGATTACAGCAGAGACTTTATAAAAGAAGGCAATTATGACGGCACATAGAAATACACTGCCCTGTATTCAATTACCCTCTCTGGCACTTTTCAATTTTCTCTCATTAAGTGGATTAAGAAGAAACATGTTCTTCAAGTTTGGATATGATTTAAAGTCCGAGGAACGACGAGAGGCAGTGGAGGGGAGGCAACTCATTTCTGCTTATGATTAGTATTTACTGTAGGAATTTGTGTTTCGTGCATCAAATTGATTTTGTTCCACAGCAGAGAAAACAGTGAAATGATCCATGTCGGGCCTATACAGCCGAGAGGTTGGTTAATGATATTATTTTATTGTTTTCTGTTGTTTTTCTCATCCACCTCAACTTTTAGTGTGCTCCACGTTTCATCTGCCTGTTGTTCAGTATAAAAACAAACCTTAGAGGAGCCTTATTGTGCCCTTTCAGTTTTTCTTTCCTCAGGTGTGTTATCTTTGTTTTTGTGTCTGTAAAAGATCTACAAAGTTGAAAAGCCCAAGTTCACAGTAAAGAAACTCGTCTCCCCGACAGGAAACACTGCTCCTGAATCTCCAGAAACAAATCGGTAGTAGTCTGTCAGATACTTTCTAATCATTGTGATAACATGTGACATAATTGCCCATATTTGCATAATGCCGCCATTCATCTAGTCTGGCACGCCCCCTCACGAAGCCAGGTAAAGCAAGAGTGGAGGCCGACATTTCCTACACACGTTAATGCACCGGAAGAAATTGACCAATCGTATCAGAGAGGGCCAGATGGCCAATCAGAGCAGACCTGAGGCCTTAAAGAGACAGGAGCTAAAAACCAAGCATTTCAGACAGAGGCTGAAACGAGGAGCAATAGACTTTTGTGAACATTAGAGCAGGTAAACCTTTTTAATCAATAGCCCAAATTAAAATTACGAACCTGAAAATGACCATAGTATGTCTCCTTTAATAGAACAATCTTGGAATACGTGATTCAACATAAGGTCTTGGATCCAGTTGGCAGCATAGTCTTCAACAGGGAACACAACATATGTGATGGTAACAAAGTTTCCTGGCAAGAAAATTATCCTCAAGAGGGTAAAATCCCTTTATAACTCCGGGCTAGGATTAGAGCCAAGTATGTGTAATTTAGTTTCTCTTAACACTGTGGCATTTAATCTATGGCTGAAATTCAAACAGTTTATTATTATAGATAACAGAGATGTTTCAGTTTCAGCAAAGAGGCAGAAATAATCAATTTTTAGTAAATGCAGAGTAAAGTCCAAGATAATAGTTGGTAATTTTGTATTCGTATCCCTCCTGTACTGTAGAGGGGATGGACAATTTGTCTTAATTTCTGTCCCTCGTTTGTAGTGTGCCATTCATTATCGGTCAGGCCAACATCCCTGATGATGTCTCAGCCCGTCGTCCCCTCCCGTCCCTGTTTCCTCTCAGCAGAGGTCATCAGCCAATTATTTACATTATCTGTCATCATCAGTGAGGATGGATCCGCCTGCGGTATTTGGTAGTGGCGCAGCTCTCCCACACGGGCCGAGTGATCAATGTGCTCCTCTGCCTCCTGATGAAAGAGACTACCTTTGTTCTTGCCTGGAGCTCCGCACTTGTCCTGTTAATTATCTTCTACCCTCTGTGTCTGTTACCATCAGACCCTGGTTTTCTCAGACGATGACTCAGAACCCACAAGGGTCTCATACCTACCTGTGATGGGCAAAGTAGTTTCAGATGTCTTATCATGTCTCTTTAGAAATTCAGAGTTTTTCCCCCCAAGTCTTGAGTTTGTTTATTAATCATTATATGAAGAATTATATATTGCTAATGTTTCTCTAAATGGGTACAAGTGACCTTTCAGTGCTCGGTTGGTATTTTGAATCAATTTTGTATCATCACCGTATTTTACTTTGCATTACATCGTTTTCAGCAGATATGAGTGGAAAGTTCAAGCTTGGTCATGATGTCTACTCTGAGATACTCACCACAGAATGGAGATGTGAGTTAGATTTTCTGTTTGCTCCAACCAGTCTGATCATTGTCCTCTGACCTCTCATCAACAAGGTCTGTCCACAGACCTGCCACTCATCCTTCCATCCATCTATGACACATCACCAGAGTATCCCAGGGCTGAGCCATACAAATAAACAACCACTCACACGCACAATCACAGTTTTGAGAGGCAATTAATTCTACAATTCAGAATAAGAAACAAGTATACCTGGGGTTGTGTACAATAACATACACCGCCATACAAACAAACAAGCCGGGGGTGTTGTACAATATACATATGAATCATGTAAATATCCTGTAGAATTTAAAGAGTTTCAAAGTTTTCAAAGTTTTTTTGTTGAAACAGGTTTACATATTGTTCTTTGTCTTTCAGAAAAAATTATAGAGCAGGATATTTTATTGCTATATTTGCATTCATGCATGTTTTGCCAAACAAAATCAAATTTATTACGAAGAAACACAAATTTCCCAAAATAATGAAAATCTTTAAAAATATGATCAACATAAAACTCACAAAGGTCCTTCCAGAATTTCTCGGTGTCATCACAGAAAGAGCAAGTTTGTGTTTTGGTTCATTTTTCATTTTCTGCACGTAGTCGATGACTATTGTGTAATACCACTGACGGTCTGTGGGTCGCGCTACATTTTCTCCAAAGGGCAGTTTCTGACTGTGTCCCTCGCCGCTTCCGGTCCATTCCGCCTCATCCCGGAAGATTTACATTTGTGCTCCTGACACGTAGCAGCCGCAAACAAGTTGGCAGCGCTGCGGACGGACTCGTCAACAACAAAGGTAACTGTTGACGTTTGTCCTGAGTTCATGGCTCAAGGATAAAGATAATTTAAACGAAAGATAGTGAAATATTAAAGCCACCGCTGACGTTAGGGACAGAAACCCAGGCCAGGTCGCAACTGCTGTTATTTAGCTAGCATTAGCTCCCCAAGTAGCAGCAGAGTTAACGGTACGTTAGCCACCCAAAGATTAGCAGCTGATCAAGTGTTTTGATAAGATTCGTGTTTTTCTCTGATTAGCTACGATCGTCCAGTTCTCTGATAGTGATCACACTTTATAATAATATCCGGCTAACACCAGATTGTGTCCCTGTGTTGTGTGGAGCTACATAACTTAGCCTCTTTAGCTGTGTTTTAAATCATAAGAGAACGTTGTCTTGATAACAGTGGGTGGACAGTGGTTTGTGGTGGTTATTGTCGCTTTGATCTGTGTTAACTTTAAAGTTTTTTTTTTATAAAAGATAATAACATACTTCCATCATGCAGCCATGTTTAATGTGAGTGTAGTTAAACACTCGGTGACGCCCCGTGAGTCTAAGTTTAAGCCTGGTCTTGTTTTCATGTCCATCGTGATTTCACTTTAAAGAAATGTGACCTGGGAGGTTTTGTTGGGCTCCGGCTTTCAGGCTCAAAGCTGCTTCATCACCAGTGAAAAACTACGCACGAAATTCCGATCAATCAACATGTTTTGTTGATTTTAATGCGAGTCTTCAGATATTTATTATGGCCCTGTTACATGGTGACAATTAGTAAATACTAAGTGTCACGTGCTTCGGTTTTTTTGGCACCCCACAGAGTCAGCCTTCAGTACACACCAGTCGTCATCTGTTTAAGCTTAGGGCTGGATATGAAATGTGTCAGGTTTGTGTGGCTACCAGCAGCAGATTCAGGGACAGAGGGAAGAATGGATTCCACTGAATATCAGCAAAGTCTGGATGCAGATGTTCCACGGTCAATAGAGACATGAAACTAAAAGATGCAGCTCTTAGGACTCGAACACCGAAGATGTAGATAACAGATATTTAAAAATGGTTTGTGTGCAAGACAGTCTAGAGCTATCTTTGGAATTGAAGGAATCAGCAAAGAGTCAGTGAAAAGTCTATAGCTGGATACAGAAAGTGTCAAAATGGCTGTGGTGAAGAACTTCTAGATTTTAGTAGGGTTCTCTAACCTTTGGACGTCACAAAGATTTTGTAATTTGTATCCCTTTTTGAAGTTCATGGAATTAAAAGTTACAGGGCAATACCACTTGAAGATAATATAATTTCAATTCTGTTTGCTGATGGAGTTGTAGTTACTTTCTTCTCCTCAGAAAAACTACAAAATACATAATTTGATGCCCAATCCTCTGCGTATAACTAAACGTTAACCAAGTCACATTCTGTCTCTTGTAATGTTGGTTTGATCATAAAAATATAGTTTCTGAGTCCAATGAAAACATATCCTATGTGTCTGTAGGAAACTTGACCTAATTTATCACGGAGCATAATTGTTCAACAGAACAGCATTTGGATTTTAATAATTTGATAGTCATTGCTTAAACAGGAAAGGAGCACGGTTGGCAGAGTGTGTGTAACGTGTAGTATATGTAAAGAGATTAGGATACCTGACTGCAGCTGATCAGTTATTTTCCTGTCTCTTCCAGAGTGAGAGATGTCGGGGTTTGACAACTTAAACACAGACTTTTACCAGTCAAGCTACAGTGTAGAGGACCAGAACCAGGGCTACAGCAACAGCAACACTGAAAACCCCTACAACAAGTAAGTCAAAAGAAGTCCTCCTTTCTCGATTCTCCCTCAGCTCTTTACTCCTCCAAGAGCAACACAGTTTCTCATTATTTACGTGCTGTTTTAGCTGCTAAAGACTTTTTACTTACCTGTGTTTAACACTTTATTTAAGATCTATTTAAGTGTTGAAGTGAGTTTGAAAATGACATCCAAGTTTGTATTTAGGATGTGGAAGGATGATTGTTTTATAAGAGTAAGTGCAGATTTGTCAACTGAATGTCACAAACTATTTTTAAAATGTTAACGCTGCCTCACTGAGTCATCGTAGTGAAGAAAAATGGAAATTTGAAGGTAGAAATCGTCCGTCCTTCTGTCAAAGAGTGTTATTTAGCCTAATTGCTATGTGTTTTCCAGGCCATACGGTCAGTATGACTACTCCCAGCCCATGGACTACGCTACCCCAGGGATAATGCAGCCTCAGCAGCCGTACACAGGACAAATCTTCCAGCCCGCACAGACCTACACTCCATCCCCGGCACAATCAATGTACAGTAGCGGCTTTGATGACGAACCACCGCTGTTAGAAGGTAGGTGAACCACAACCTGGAGGATCTGACCTCTGTGGCTCTTGTACAGTTTCTCTGACTTTGCTTATACTACTGTTTCTTCTCATTGTCTATAGTTTTTGTAAACCGTGATAATATATTTTTATTTTAGCTATTTTTTTATAATAGATTAAACCTTAATGTCATATGTGGCTACGGCTGCTAAAGAGTGATAATTCACATTATCTTCCGTGTTTCTTATTCAAAGCTGAAAATTAACTAACGTTGATAATAATTAGAATAAGGAAAAATAAACTAACACATTTTGTGCACTTACACACAACCAACAGCATAGTAATTTAAAATTGAGAGAGATAATGGCAGCAATGAATTAAAGCTGTTTTCCCCATAAAGTAACAAAAGTGATAAATGGTTCTAACAATAATAATAATCATGTATTTTGCAGACCATTGCGAGGCTCTAGTGTTTATTTAGCAACTTTGTGGAATTATTGTCTTCTACAGACTATGTTTGATTACAGTTATGTCCATTGTGTCTAATGTGTCATTTGTCTGCTTTTCTCTCAGAATTAGGAATCAACTTTGACCACATCTGGCAGAAGACCCTGACGGTGCTGCATCCGCTGAAAGCAGCAGACGGCAGCATCATGAATGAGACGGACCTCGCGGGCCCCATGGTCTTCTGTTTGGCCTTTGGAGCAACACTCCTCCTGGTAAATAATTTGATTAACATTAGTGAATGGTAATTATTAAGTACTTGATTCTCTACTGCTGCACATATACAATATATACACCCACCTGTACGGCTGTCATCATGTAGCTGCATCCATGTATGTTTGTTTTTTGTCATTCACAGGCAGGAAAGATCCAGTTTGGCTATGTATACGGTATCAGCGCAATTGGCTGCCTTGGCATGTACTGCCTACTCAACCTTATGAGTATGACGGGCGTCTCCTTCGGCTGTGTGGCCAGCGTGCTGGGATACTGCCTCCTCCCCATGATCCTCCTCTCCAGCTTCGGAGTCCTCCTCTCTTTACAGTGAGTACACCGTGTTGATATAACCTGTAAATGCAGCCAGGGATTTTCTGTGTATAGACACAACTCAAGACACTGTCTAGTTGTAAAAACCAAGCAAAACTTGTATGTACTGGATAGAGTGCACAAGTTAATAACTGTTTTTTTTATCTTCCACATGGAATAAAATTCTATAAATGCTCCTTTACTGCAGGTAAAGATAAAGATAACGTCCTGCTTCTTTTTTGTTTCCTCTCTAGGGGCTTGGTGGGTATAATCTTAACTTCGGGAATCATCGGCTGGTGCAGCCTCTCGGCCTCAAAGATCTTCATCTCGGCGTTGGCCATGGATGGGCAGCAGCTGTTGGTGGCTTACCCCTGCGCTCTCTTATACGGGGTCTTTGCGCTCATCTCTGTCTTCTAAAGAAAATCATCGGATAACAGCGGGAAAAATAACTGCTCTCCGATTTCTGTAATGTCAGTCTAATTAGTGTAATTGTTGGCTAATTACAGTGTTATTACAGAAAAGAGGAGCTGCTGTTTGAAATGGCACCAAGATTTATTTTTTCTTTTATGAGCCTCCACCTCTCACAGCGTTCCAACTTGCCGGAGTGTATCATCTCACCCATCGTCTACTTTCCACCTTGCTTCCGTCATGCATCTTAAAGGAGTGGGCTGTCAAATAAACCTGGTGAAGAATAACTCTCCCGTGCACCACGTTCGGCCTTACAGGGTCTATTGCAATCCGATGATTTTAAGGACATGGAGGGGAAGGAAGTGAGCATGTACTTCACACAATGGGAACCTGAGAGTTTAATTTTGGCACAGATGGGAAAAGGTTCTCAGTTTCCAAGGCGGACAGATGACCAACCCTCAGCACACCCTGCTGGTTTATTTGAAGCCAGTGGAAAACGCCATGTGTAACGATTTTTGCTCAAGCTTTTGTGAACGATTTCCAAAAAGTAAATTCTACAACTGCAAGATAAAGGGAAGCATTCACATCTATTCTGTGCAAGATAACAGCTGCTCTCTCTACCTCTCCACCCAGAAAGGATAGAGAAGTATCTTCTGTTCTCTAGGACTCAGGAGCCATGAATCTCACCATGTGCTCATCACAGCAGCCACCTGATCTTTGATATATAATCAGCAGCTCTGCTTTTCTCATGTAACATTTTATTGCATTCTGTAGAGATTCATTCCAGTTTTGATGCCTTTCAGGAAGACGGAAGTACAGATTGCACATAAACCTCGTTCTAATTCTCAAAACCCACCAAAATTGAAAATATATTCAGAACGAATAGTTTGAGAGATACTAAATATGTCCATGTACCGACATATATTGTGTCTGTGTAGTTTGCACCCCTTACATTTCTTAAATCTTTATTAGAGCATCAGCTTGCTTTGTATGCTTTGATGTGTCATCTGTCGATCGTGTCTTCTCGTGTACATTAAAGTTGTCTTTGAAGGTTTTCTGCAGTGTGATGTTGAATGGTACAATCTATGGTCGAGCAGATAACTGTAAGCAGTGGCGTAACCTCTGTGAGACTGAACCATGGATTTTATCTGGCCTCTAGACCTACAGTGCTCGCTGTGTGGCAGAAGAAAGTCCCATGTGCACAGGAAGAAGTGGGTGTATGATTCAAAATGCCAGTTCCCATCAACCTGGGGAGATTCTATCACAGCTGATTGGTACATCAAAGGAAACAGTCTGCACGCTTTTTAGCCCACGTCATTGTTATTGCTTTTTAGATATGGAAGATAATTTTGCATGGAAAGTGTGTTTTCTTATGCTGGATATGTTTGCACCACCGACTAAAGCTTGTTCAGATATGCAGCGTCGTTAGTAACGTCTCCTTTTTATTCCCCGGGCACAAAATACAAGAGCTCAACATTTACAAGCTCAAAATACTGTAACAAATACATTGTAGGATAATCCTCTACTTGTGTATACACGCCACCGTGTCACGTTTCTGCAGAGTGTTGCCTTTTAATCAGCACCTATGGATCAGTTCTTGTTGATATTACTGACGGGAGTTTTGTAAAAAATCATGGGATATTTTGTCAAATCGTCATCTTGATCAGTGAAACTATATCTTTGAGAGTAAAACCCACAATTCGGGCTGTTTTTAAAAGGTCTCCTTAAAATTATGATATTTATTGATGTTTTCATTCTTTAGCAAAGCTTTACAATAGAAAAACTCATAAGTAGGTACTGTAAAAAAAAAAAAGTATGGTAAAAACAGAATTGTCTGTTTATTCTAGTTCCCTCTGGGTTTTCATTTTCACTAACATACACAAACTGCAAAAAAGGGAGGGCTCCTTAAATGGTTGATAACCCAGTTAGGCAGGGATGAATAATTCAAAAATTAGATTGAGTGCTTTTCCTATTCCAGCAAACTCAACATCAAGGAGATGCTTTGCATTTCAAGCAAACCTAGCAGGAGCTGTTCAGTCTCACAAGGCCACGTGTTTATATGTGCATCTTCTGCATGTATAATCTGTTTTGTATATCAAGTTAAAAAGACGGTAAAATCTACCTATATTTGTATTTGTAGTGTCAGATTCTTTTTTTTTTTTTTATGTATGCAAGTGTCCAGTGTCGCACTTCCACAGGGATGCATTTGGTTTCTCTCTAAATAAAACATTGCTGGTATATGTCATGAGCAGCTTCTTGCATATTATTCTGTAGCTCTGTGTCTCCTCAGCTCTGCGGTTCTCTGAATCAGTTTATATTCAGGGTATATACAAGAGAGCCAGATATTGACATTCACGCACCCTCTGCGAATGTACAGTGTCTGGTTCCAGCCAGTTTGCTGAGATTGTCAGGTTTTCAATATCTTGCATCTGTGTTCCCTCAAGAGCATCTCCCCCTCCTGAGCCTTACGGAGACAGCACAGAGGAGAACTCATTCCAAAATGTCCAGCTTTTCCTTCGTCCTTATTCTCATCCTACTCATCTGAACCCTGGAATTCCCTGAACTCTACTGTGCACCTTAAACAATTACAACGCATTCACTTTGCTTTCCTCTGATGAGAAGTGAGGATAGTTTACCGGATTTCCTGTGTGTAACATTGCTCTAACATGTCAAAGTAAAGGTAAAACTCACGTTACAGATAAACATTACAGGAAGTTGTGTTAGAGTTCAGGATCCGCTTCAACATTTTAGTTTAAACTGCATTTTTGTTGATATTTGATCAAACACATGATGCGTCTCAAATAATGAAATGTACAAGCAATAAACTGGGTACAGTTACATAATCAATATTGATATACAGGAGACATTAAAATAACAGGGACAGGATGAACTCAGTGGTTTTAGTCACGGTATCGTCACCATGATCCAGACAAGCACACAAACAGTTTCTTCCTGTGTAAATACAGATCCTATCTTTGCCTGTGAATCATTTCCTATAGTACAGACTTGCCTGCAATAGGTTGAGTGTGGGAATTAAATTTAACCCATTTTAAACAACATAAACTTTTCTCTGACTCACACTCTTTTTCAGTCAACTAAAAAGAGTGTGCAACTAAAATATTTTAAATAAAGACAATAAATAAGGTCTCAGGACCCTTGGTTACATGTTTTCACACATGTTGCCCTTCCTTTTGGATTTTATTATTTCATGAGGCCCAAATTGTTTCAGAATATGCTGAATATGCAAATTCTGCCAGGCTTTTACATCTGTGCAACTTCTTAACCACAACGTTTTCTCAGTATTATCACTGAAACTGGTGGACCGTCGGCAGAAACAGCTCCAATACAAGAGGCTTATTAAAAACAGGAAGACTCGGCTTCCTGTTATTCATCACCTCCTAAAACCTTTACACTCAAGTGCCTCCAGATGACAGTGTTGAGTAAGGTTACGTATCATCTCTCCCGTGTTCATTAAACTGACATTTCCCACAGAGCAATGACTCCATCCCCCCTGCCCTTTATTTTTTCTTAGAAACTTCACCAAGTCATTCATTCTCAGGAAATCTGTGGGTTTGTGTGAGTCGGCCCAGCCGCGGTGGATTTATCGGTTGTTTGATTACACATTATTCATCTTATTTGGCTCATCTTACATAAAACACGTGTAAAAATTCCAATTTCGCATTTGTTTGAGTTCCCCAGGTACCCTGAATACACATAATTTACCTCTACCATGAGCGGACCCTGAGGAATCCCATCAGTTTTGTGACTATGCAAAACGATTGAACTGCTACAATCATCACTTCTCTTATATTAATAGTATTAACAATGCATCTAATGATTAAAAAATCCTCCCTTATCATCCTAAGGATTTTTTTAGAAATAGCCGACTAGTTTACTGGGCTTCTTGTGAATACAGGCCACCGTACCTAACCTACGTTATCTAATGGAGGATAATCTCGCCTCCATCTGGCCGGCCTGAGCCACAGTCCGCTCTGTCTGACTGGTGAGTAGCAGCTAATGATGGGATCCTCTCCTGCTCTGCTAGAAATCAATACGTAGAGTAAGACAGGCTGTGGGGTTTGGAGGCAGAGAGGCTTAACAGACACTTACCCTGGATTTTTTTCATATTAAAAATTGAAAATGTCTTTTGCACAGCGGCTGAATCAGAAAAGATACTCTCCAAGGATTCATGCATGAATGAATGTGACATGAGCATTAATACACACAAGAGTGGGAGTATTTTGACAGTTGTATTTTAGTTCCCCTCACGGTAGGAGCCCATAAGTTATCGGACACTTTGTTGAAAGTTTCCTGCTGTGACTTGTTTCAATGTTAGTTCATTCACAGAAGAGAGGAGGGGAGAGAGAGGATAACGAGACCAGGAGCAGCTCCACGGTTTATTCTGTGTTCAAGCACTGTCACGCTGGCTGTAATGATGGTAACAATAATAATACTTGTATGTGTAATAGTTTTTTATCAATAATAGAGGCTGCACCTCTGAATAGCACCAGCCTGAGTTCTCAGACTGATGTGTTGTATTTGGATAATAGGGTATTAATGAGCTCTTTATGCTATGATGGAGCTTGGTCATTAGGGGCTTTGTATGTAGGGAGAAGGATTTAAAATTCTGGCCTGGGTTTTAAAGGAGGCCTAACTAGTGCCTGTCAGCATTTTGGATCAACTGGAGGCTTTTCACAGACTTACTGGGACGTCCAAATAGAAAGTAATTACAGTTGTCCAATCGAGAGGTGACACGTGGACTCGTTTTTTTCAGCAGCCTTTAGAGACAAGATGTTTTTTTGTTTTTTTACATTCTCTCACACAAGAACTAGAAAAGTAAAAGAAGTAAATGATTAATAGCCCAATTCTTTCCGAGGTGTTTAGGGCCAATTACATAACTTTGGTTTTGTCTGAAATCAGGCCTTCATGTTTTATCTACCTGATTACATTCATCCAGGTTGATATAGTCTATCTATATAGAGATACAGTTTATTGGATGGCTTTGGCTCGGGAGGTAAAGCGGGTCTTCCACTGACCAGAGGGTTGGTGGTTCGAGCCCAGTCTCTCCTGTTCTGCGTGTCCAAGTGGTCTTATAGCATGTCATCTGCAAAATGATGGAAATTCATTTAGCGCCTCCCGATATTATTTTCCACGGTAAGGTGAAAAGATATTTGGATTATTCATGTTTTCTTGTGTAAATGATGAAGGGCGACAGGTTGAACATGGCAGAGGGTTTAGTGATATGTTATTAGACCCTGAAGCCACTTCTTTTTCACCTTTCATGATGTTTGCTCTAAACCATTTTAGTGAATTGTCCCTAAGAGCTGTGACCTCCCCTGATTAACGACCTTCTCTTCAAGATAACAGCATCTAGTGGCATGTGTGCCGGGAGGCTGCTGCACTGTAACAAGACCATCAACTTTTGTGGGCATTGAAGTTCATCCGGCGAACTCCACTGTCTGACATTTCCTCCTCCATCCATTGAAGTAAAAGGTGAGCGGGCGCCTCGTTTATAAACTGTCGAAACAGCTGCAGGTGTTGCTGGAGCCCAGGCGCTAACAGATGTGGTCTGTGTTCGAGCGAAGACGAGCTCCAAAACACCAGCAACGGGGGCTGATTATGGTGTTAGCTTCAGGTGGAAATGTAACGATTGGTATTCAAGCAAAGCGGCGCCGCCTTTTAATGCATCTGCAAAGCCAACAGCACATGAATATTCACCGAGCAAGTGTTTGCACAGCACTGAGTGTGATTTGCTCCTGCATTTCATTAGGCTAATTGTCCCCTCTCGTGGCACCGCAGACTAACAGTTGGTTCAGAACTCAATGAACTAACACAAACACTGCAAGGGGGACGATAAGCAGTCCAGCTGAGGGGAAGTGTGTGTGTGTGTCTGTGTGTGTGTGTGTGTGTGTGTGTATTCATGAGTGGGTGTGAATTTGATATGTATGCATTTAAGTATGCACTCATATGTACATACAGTATATTTGTGTGTTTCTGATAGAAATGAAAATATTTAAAAATGTCTCCTGGTCTCTCTCTCTCTCTTTATCTCCCCCCCCAACTCTCCTCTCTTCCCCCCGTTTCTTTTATCTCTCTCCCCAAGTGTTTGCTCACTGATGTAACTGTTGGGTTACTCTCTAAAATATTAATAAGGCCTCCACCCTATGTGAAATAACTTAGGATAATGTTGTGAATGGGCGCCGTACGAATAAGAATGAATGGAATTGCATTGATTGGATTTGATTTTGAAAATAAACTCAACATGTCAGAACACACTATTATGCAAGGACACAAAAATGCGCACATAACATCTATGAACTCATCAAACTTCAAAGGAAGTCAGACCACAGATTGAATATTGCCTCCGGGCCCTTTCCACAGCAAACGGTGCGGCATGTCGTAGCAGGAAACATCTATTTGTTAATGGCTCCGTCCAATGGCTGTGTTCCAAGACAAGAACAGAAAAAAAGCAATTGCAGTATATATCTACACAAGTTGATTTTTGAAATGCTTAAGTTTTCTTATTCTTTTCCGTGCAGATTGCAAGGATTTCATCAGGGAGGAGCTTTTTCTGCAACTGCTTCTACGCAAGAACTTCATGGAACAGAATGGATCAATGCTTTAGCGAGACATACTTTCAGTTGATCAAACGCTGTTGGAGTGAGAAATATAAAAAGAATATAAAATAGTTCAGTCCTCTCCAATGTTTAATAGAAACAGCAGTTCTTCTACTCCACTCTCTCCGCTCCCATGTGCTACTGGGAACCATCTACTCCAGTATAGGAGAAGAAACACTTCAGTCGATTCCTTCAGTCGATTCCTAACCTGCATCTTGATTCTTCACAAAATGTGTGTTTTGGGTATGATAGTGTGTCTCTCTAAGAAAAAGGAGCGGTTTTTTTCGAGGCAAAGGAAAAAAGACGTGAAGGGATCATGAGATATGAAACCTAAACAAAGAGGAAATAAAGAAATAAGTCGCCTGATGCTAAATAAGCCGAGCAGGGTTTAGTGGATGACAAGAGAAGACTGGAAACACTGTGTATAACATGGCTGTATCTCTAAGTAGTATTGTTACCCATAGCTAATTTTGGCTTTGCCCCACACAACTCAAATGACACATTAATCGTCCCGTTGTTGGAAACCTTTTGTCAATCGTCCTCTGTTTAACTCCATTAATCTTCCTCTATGCTTTACAATTATTCAACTTTTCACTTTGGGCTGTAAAGTTGTGGATACGTCACATTAGAGCAGCTACAACGATTGCGAACCCATTCGGTCTTGCTGGGGGCGTTCTCATCCTAAGTGCATGACATAGGCATAGTAATTCAGAATTTCAGCTAAACCACAGAATGCAGCAACTAACGTCATTCCATGTCTGTGCCTCCAGTAGTCGAAATGTGACTTATTTTGAATTCCAGTGTTTGTCTATTCTTTGCTCTCTGCAGTAAATTATAGGAAATCAAGCAAATTGCACCAAATTGCAAATGAATGATGACTTGCAATTTGTACATTTAATGTGTAATTTACAAATACAGGGAGATTAAATATATTAATGTTATGATTTCATTACCTTCCAAGACACATGAGAATTGATGGGGAATAGAGTGTAGCACATAAACACGCCTGTATCGTTATATTATGAGAATATTAGAATTCATTAAAAAGAAAATCTGGCATTGTTCATGCTTTGAGTTTATTGTCTACACATATTTGAAGTATTTATACCTTTATCTATTTATTTTTTCTTGTATACCAAGCTATTTGCTTTATTTATAGAAAGGGTAGCATGTCTAAATGACCCGACTCACCATGGGATCAAGTGTGTGTGTGTGTGTGTGTGTGTGTGTGTGTGTGTGTGTGTGTGTGTGTGTGTGTGTGTGTGTGTGTGTGGCCTATAAATGCACACAGCACACATATATCACACTGTAACCATGGTCTTCACAATGTGAACACTTTCTCGTTTCATTCAGCTCTCCAGAAATAGGACGACTAAACACTTTTTTTAATTAACTGGGTGAATGTCTTTTGTCCTGAACCTGATTTTTCTGCAACTCTCTTTTCTTCTGGCCATCACATAGCAGTGAGTCTCCTTCCACCCTGCTCAGTGGGGTAAGGGTAACATAATGATTATTTCAGGAGTCATCAGTTCAATAGTTAAAAGTAGAGCATGCCATGGCAGCCGCACAGTTGGAGCCACTCTCGCTTCCCTCAAGGAGCCCGGAAGTAATTGGCATCATGTCGGAGGGCTGTGGAAGGACGTATGGACCCGATCGCAGCTCAAAGGGAAGAGCTAGAGCGGAGAAATGTCTTGACAGGGCCTTGTATAACCTTGTGGCTTTAATTATTCATTAAATGGCTCTGTGACAAACGTGTTGCTGGGTTCGACGCGGCCGACCAAGACACAGGATAAAGAGCGAGTGAGAGGAAAGGGAGAGAGGGAGAACTAACCTTAAAAATAAACATATATCAATAATGGAAAAACTATATAGTATAGAATCTTTATGGAGTCTATTGCTACGAGGTCTATGTTTTAATGGATAGATGGACCCAACTAGTATTTTGTCATATCAAGTCCAGTTAGAACATTTTCTGCAACAGAGACTGGGTCTCATTTAGGTGAGGTCATGCAACCTGATCTATTAAAAACCTATTTTGTAATTTACCATAATCATTTTTTACATTTACAGAATTACAGTATAGTTATATTGTAAATGGCTTTATCATCATCATCAGCTACAGCATTATCTGCTATAGCACTGGTTTCTTTTCAGAGTGTGGTAAGTCTGCTTGCACATGGTGTAAATATGTAGGAATAAATATGACGTCTTTGTGTCTGTTATTATAACATATATAACATCTCTTTTTATTTCTATTAAATTTTCATTTTCTTTAAAATGTCATTTTAACATGTTCTCATGTTTCTTAAAACCAGTTATCTTCTTATTTGAATTACATTTTATCAAGTTTTTATTTTTAATCTATAATATATGTAAAGCACTTTGAAAGGTGCTATACAAATAAAGTTTATTATGATTATAATTATTATTATTATTACAGTGAAATCATAAGTTGGGTTTTTACCATTTGAATATAACAAACCACAGTTTCCTGTTTTTTGATTCCGGGAGAATTAATCGTGAAATATCAACTGTAACAACCTTTGACCAGGTATTTGTCAGCCATTGGTTTCCAGTGGGTTGAGGAGTGTTTGGTATCGAGTTGTGGCTCAGACGCAAAAAGAATGGAGAGTTTCCAGTCTGTGGTAGAAACCCTCCGACGGGCAGCTGGAATTCACCGGACCGCTGAGACCCTCGTTTCAGATGCAGTCTGTAAATGGACCTACTTCATTTAATCAGTGGAGTTATTTGCACGTGTAGTTGCATAAAACATCGGTGAATATGCATTTTAAATGTACGGCATGTGATGTACATACTTTACTATGCACATCGAGTCTGCACACACAGATCCACACTGCACTGTGTATTTGTGTTTCCATAAAGACACGTGAACACTTACGATACGAACAAAATGATACCAATAGAGAAAAGCTGTGTTGTTAAGCAAATAGCACAGCGTTGGCCCCGCGGTGAGTTATTCCTCCGCCTGCATTCCAATCAACCTGTGGGAGACTGTGCAAGGTCACTAATTAATATGCAGAGACCGAGCTGAATAACTCCCTGATATTTAGTGAGTAATATGATGTACCGAAATACTAAGTAATTATACGCCTTGTGCTGCAGGTTACAGACTTGTCAGGGTCTCGTCGTATAATGTGTGACATGCACGTCTAGTGTTTCTGCCTTTTACCAACATGTAACTGCATCACTTTGTTATCGTGATACGGAAAATATACACAAACAGCCCAATGTCCATTGAGTTAAAGTGAAGCAGGATTATTTACACACCATCAGCTATATCTCTGACTCAGATCGGCTACTCTACTCAATTATTTTATCAGCATTACTCTTATCATTGTCATATTACTATCCTTTTTACTATTATTAATGGTCCTACTTTGATCATCTATCCCATAATAACATCTATATGAGTATCACAATTATTATTTTCATTATAATAAACAATCCGACAGTGCTTAAATACAACAGGTACACAACTGGTCCTGGTTTGAATTGAATTTAAATCAATACTTATACAAACAAATGTTACTTCACATTTTCATACTTCAGTTGAGTTCAGTTTACTTTATTTCAGTCCACAAAACATATTTCAGATGAAGGATTTGTTATACAAAAATACCCAATCAATAAGTTTACAAAATAGCTAAATAAATAAAGGAGAATATAGACTGAAAAGTTGTAGGCTGAAGCATTAGCTTATCAGGCCTGCCCTTCATACCCATACGAATTCGCAACCCCATTAGGCCCTAAAATGGATTAAATCAAACAGAAGTAAACAACTAATTATTATTACGATTTGTAACATATTTTATTTTAAACTTTTTTTAAACATGAAAAGTGAGCCACACATTTTAAATTCCTTATCATAATTATTCCATATATTTGGCCCTTTTACACAAACACCTTTGTTTTTATATTTGTCCTTTCCCTAATTCCCTTAAACTTGCCTGTTCCCCTCAGTTCATATCGACTCTGTCGCAGTTCTAATAATCGTTGATTACTGTTGAGGAGTGAACTGTGAGGCTTGATACATTATTTGTGCAGTGTTTAATTCAACTAAATAACATTTTAAGGCATTTAACCTAGTAAAAGGTAATTTGTTGGATCATGGCAACCAGATCGATTGACACAGTTTTTTAGTGGAGGAAAATTAGATTTGTGTTTGATTTGCAGGTGTTTACTCAAACCTCCACACAATAAGCTCTGTATGGAACAATGAGGGAACAGTATAATAAATATAATGTTTTCTGATTCAGGATGTGCAATGCTTTTATTTTCTAGATTATTTCTAATCTCTTCTCTTATTACTTCTATATTAAAGGGGATATTGACCTATATCTGACTGTCTTAAAATAGCTTCATTCAAATACACTGCTGGAGCTATAACTATATAAAGCATGCACATGTTATTATTGGGATATCACACAGGTTATATAAACTTAAACATAAAACAGTGTACAACCTGCAGGAACATCACCCACAGGAATCAACCTCTACCAACATTTTGATTGGTTACTGGAAATATTATAAATGAGGAAAAGGGCACGAGATGAAACATGTAATAGTTAAGTGTTCAGGTTGTTCTTGATATTTAACATAATGCATAAATGCAATTATGGGAATCATTTGCTCATTATCATCCCTGTCGCTCTGGTTGCTCTGTCCTCAGAGGCAGCGCCGCCCTTCTCTCTCCGCAGCCTCACATGTATGATGCACAGCTTCAGAGCAGATTAGATCATTGTGCTCTAATTGTTAAGGCTCTAATCACTTAGAACACAGAACTACACTCACACATGATGACATCCACTGGGCCACATACTGGTTACCCAACACATGGTTCACCGTAAGACGAGCTACTTAAGACCTCAGGGGTAGTTCTGCTGTAACACTGCAGTGAAAAAACCTCCTGCTGCGGAAAGTTAACCTGGCAACAACGTGATGACGTGCATTCAGAAAGGCTTTGTGGAGAAAGTAGTTGTGTCTGAGTTACAAAATGATCATCATCATATCTGATCTCAAATATCTCTTCAATCCAATTTTCTTATTCTGCCATTTGGTGAGTTTTTGGAGACCGTTTCCCTCCATGAAGCTCATGAGTGTTGGGGCCCGATATTTGGTCGGTCAATGCATGAGTCGTGTTCGGGCCGGTGTGATTAGAAATATGGGAAATAGCCTGAGAACTAGAGCTCGATCAATATGGATGTTCAAGGGTTGATGCAGGTACCAATATACATATACTTACCAATAGAGATGTATTGGCCAACATATATATTTTAATAAAAGGCAATTATGACAAAGAGATGTAAGCTTGACTTGAAATGTTACAGTTAAACCATTAACTTTATTATAAATGGCAATAAATAATAAAAAGGCAAATATTTACACATATAGAACTTGAATTATGAAAATAAAACTTTTTAACATAACATTTTACTAGTCAGTACATAATAAACAAAGCATATACAGCTGCATGTTGCATTACAGCTGATATAGTCTATTAGTCACATTCACGCTAAATTAATGATACATAAAAATGAATAAGGAAAAGCAGTCTGCTCTTTGACAAGATATCTATAATATAATATGTTATATGAAGAAGTAAATACAATAAGTCTTCATATTGTATAGTAGATTGGTTTTTCAATTCACAAGGACGACATTCACTATTACTGCAGGGAGTGTTTTGCTTGTTTTCTGTGTGTGTGTTTGCAGGGGGCGGCCGAGGTCACGGCCCAGACACTAAATATCAGCTCCATACATATTATATTGTGTATTCACATGGTGCTTTCAAGGCTCTTCTCTCTGCTAATATTTGGAATAAGCGCTGCAATATCTCCTCTGTCCACTAAACACTCATATTAAAGACACATCCTTCTATCTGGGGGCAAATTGTACACATCCTTCATAACAGCTGTGTTCAACCTGGAGTAGGCATGGGTACATTCTCTGTGGCTGCATCCTAATGGCACATTAAAACACCACGGGTGTAATTGGTGCTAAATGACACATCTAATTACTCCTCCTTGACAAACAAGCTTCTCATTAGTGCAACAATTAGCCAAGTAATGAAGCCCTTGTCATAAATGACAAAAAGAAGGGAGAGATTGAGATAAAATTCAGTTCATACAGGGACATCTCTGAACAAAGGGCGTATGAGGGAAATGTTTCGACTCTGGAGGGGACTCTTATTTTGAAAGGGGGGTTTTGTGTCACCATAGGATCTTTAATTACAAAGCAAGAGGGTTCAATCTGTCCAAAAACTCAAATAAACAGCTTTTAACAATTGACTTTGCTCAGTTGTCAGTAATTTAAGGTAATAGTATATCAAAATTATATAATACCATATATATCTATATTTTACCCATAGACAAAACATGCTGTTTTCAGTACCATAACAAGTTATTAAAGAAAACTCTTCTCCTGATCAATGTTCTCTGGATGTATTTATTTCTCAGTGTTGTTTGCAGAGACGGATCTGAGTGTTTCCTTCTCTTTAGTGTCCCTGAAAGACTCTTGACTTCTCTGTCAGGATAGTGAGTCACTGTAGAGGGTTGTGACACACACAGGACTATAATCACTGAGAGACTATAAACTGAAACCGTCAGTTGTTCATCGTTTTAATGGCCACTTCATCTCCAACTATTTGGGTTTTCAAAAGATGCCCAGTGCATAATTACGATGATTTAATGTTTACAAAAAGTTAGACAAACAAATCCAGAGGTGTATTGCAGCTTGTCAACAATATATAACAACAACACACATTTTAATTAGACTTAAATTCTGGCCTATACGCTATAGTTTCTTCTACGTGACATAATGTTCACAAGTGTACGTAGCTATAAAACAGAATGAAGTGATTTTATTGTGAAAAAAATCAATAACTTATAGTTCCTGTAAGCACAGTTAGGAGATATTGTCCTGTTCCTTTTTCCAAATCAGATTATTATTATAGTTATTATTATTATTATTAACTGTCTGACTATACAAAACAAAACAAGACACGTTTTAAAAGGCCGTGTGACAGATGTCGAGGGATACAATCTGAGGGATCAGTGTGTGGTTGCTCCGTCTGAACCGCTGCGTAGGAGAAGACCAAACCAGCGCGTGTGAATGTGTTGGAACTGGTGGAGTTGAATGTGAGAACTATTTCGATCCGTGATGGAAACTGCGGCGCTAAGTTTCAGTCAGTGTGGTTTTGCCTCAGTATGACTCATGACATTGTATCGACACGCATCATTAAACCCGTAACCACCCACATACCCCCCCCCCCCCCTCCTGCATCTGTCTCACCCACTCTTTGATGACTACTATGTGAGATCTGCACATTTATAATAGACCAGATCACATGGACAGAGGGGTGGGAAGACACACGCAAAAGTAGATTTGACTTTTGTTTGTATTTAAGTGTTGTCCTGTTAAGTGATTCTGATGTATAATCTGCTCGTGAGTATTTCTGATCGATCATCCATCATAGAAAAACACTTATTGGCTTATTTGAGGTCATGAGGCTGCATATGAAATAGTATATTTTATAATTCCAGAAGTGGAACGAGAAAAAAAAGATGTGCAACGGATTAACCTTCATTTTTCTGAGCTTCTCAAGGTTTTTTCGATTCCCACTTTTATTATGCACTGCTGAGAGGACGGCTGACTCATTTGGGATGTGAACGAACACCCACTGTATTTATTTCTATGTCTCCTTCAGGTGCACTGAACTCTTGCGGCCGCCTCTCGTCTCCCCGGCTCGAGGTGCAGGCAGGGATGTGCAGGAGAATACGATGTGAAGGTAAAAGGATGAGTCAGGCCGGATGATCAGAATCAGTGAGGTTACACAGCTGCAATGACCAAATATGACTCGTCTGCAGAGCCAGTTATTATATTCATTTTCATTTCATTCACATTATTTCTTCCTTTATTTTTACATTATTTTTTTAGATGTATTGCTTTAGCGTATGAAATCAATATATTTGTGGCCACACCGAGGCAGCAGAAAATGTTCAAATGATGAGGAGACCTGCAGGAAACTCAGAGCTGAGTGATCCTCACCACAAATGACCCCTTGTGCATTGCACACAGTCATTTGATCCATTGTTGATATAAAAAATATTGACATGCAGCTAAACTTACAATGATATGAAATAGAGAAAGCAGAAAATCCTCACACTGGAGCCAATTGAATGTCCAGCATTTCTAATTAATAAATGAGTGATAATTAAATAGTTAATTTATTTGAGTTCATTTAACATATTGTACATCCGTGTTATACGACCTACCATAACTTAAAACTCATAGAAAATGGTGCCAGATTCAGCAGATGATGATCAGACTAGTAAAACACATTCCTCTCTCTTTTGGTGTTGGCTAACAGAGACAGATTTCCATTGCAGACACACCTTCTCCTCTCCCTGAATGTTTTCATTAGTTTGTTTGAAGTCTTGCACCACAATGGGCAGAGAGGGCTTTAATCGCCTGTGGCAGAATCCAGTCATCTCAGATATTTTCATATAACATCCTGCTTCTTCCAACTGGTCAAACTGGGAAGATTTTCATATTTCAGGACGACAGCTCATGATTCGAATTCGTAAGCACTGCTAAAACATCACAAAGGTCAAAGCCTGGCCTGGCTGTGCATGAGTGTGTAACACTTAGGGGTGTGTGTGTGTGTGTGTGTGTGTGTGTGTGTGTGTGTGTGTGTGTGTGTGTGTGTGTTCCTTTGTGCGATCACAACTCTACACTAAGCCGTATCCTCTGTGCTTTAGTTCATACCAGCCACTTAGCACATGATAGGACGACCCCAAAAAGGTCATAACACAGCATGTATCCATGGTGACAGCTTTGCCAGTAGAAAAATGAGCTGGGTTAAGAGCTGCGAACTAAAATCAAATCAGCACACAAATCTGTGTATAACCCCCCCAAAAAAATTAAAAATACACAAACACAAGCACTGTCAGGGGGGGGAGAGCGGAGGTAACGAAGGCGAAGATGCAGGAGAATGAGTTCAGACAGAGAGGAAAAGGTGGTTTGAACTGAACACTCACTCTTCTCATCCTTTATTTTTTTGTCTCATCGAGCTGCAGAGCGCGGCGGGACCGGCAGCTTCATATATATATATATGCTCCCTTTATATACGTCGGCAAATGAAAAGATGTGTCAGCTGTTCCACAACATGCTTTTATTAGCAAAAAAAAGATCTCAGCACATGGACGAGCTCAGCTAGTAGACTGCATGAACACTAAAAAATGGCTTCCGAGCAGACAGAGAGAAATATGGAGACTCATCTTCATGAACACACACAAGTGGCGCCATGATTAAATATACCTGTGTGGCTCAGATAATGTCCCAATCCTTAATCCTACAAGAATAAAAAGACACAGATCTGCTTCTGACATATTCTCAATACGGGCTTTGTCTCCTATTTAATAAGTATAGATAATATACAGATATGTCTTTGTGTCTCAGTAAATTTCTCTTTTTCTTTGCAGATAATTGAAAGCCGTTGAATTGTAGCTCCCCATCATCACCTCAAGACAAGGCCCTGCTCTCCTCTCTGAATCTGGATCAGATCACAACCAATCCCTCCATGCTCCCCGCAGGAGGTTTGCCTGTATCAATATAACAAGCTCTCACTGCGGCGGATTCTCCTATCAGGGCAAAACATGGGCAGATTACTGTAAATGAAAGCTATAGTGTTTGGGCAGACAGAGGATTCATGCACTTGATTTATCCGTTAGAGCACGAGATGTTTTATCTGTTTAATTTCAGCTGCACAGAGACTCTCCTGCACACACAATATGTAAAATGATAAATCTGAACTCATCCCTGACCTTTTTTTTTAATTTTTTTTTTTTGAGAAAGGTGTTTTGGAGGGATCATCTTTTTTTAGATGCACTGGCCGTGAAACCTCTATAATCCATTTATAATCAGACTGAGGATTTGTTACCTGATCCCATTTCACTCTTCTTCTCTCTTGCATAAAAGAACAAAACAGCAGGATCCCCCCCCCCCCTCTCTCTCCCTCCCTCTCTCTGATTGCCAGGTGAGCGAGTGAGTCACCCTGTTAAATGGAACATCTGTGTGTCACATATCGGCTGTGAAAACAACAGCTGGCTGGATGCTACAAACAAAATAAGCAACGATGCTAACGGGGGGGGGGGGGGGGGCTGTTGCACAAATGAGTCGTGATCACCGCCACTGTTTCCTCATGTCCTTATATTAACGCACATTCTGTGAAAATTAGTATTTAGTCGAAAACTTGGCATTGTTGATAAATAAATGTACATACCAGCCCCCCCCCCCACACACACACACAGTTGTGCTGCATACGATTGCTCTTTCTTACACAAAGCCGAACTGTGTTTCTCAATGACAGTTTGTTCACTGTTAAACTAGCCAGCTGTGTAATTCAGTTTTCTTCTGTAAAACATTGAACCTTATATATGAGATCAAGTCTATATAATATCAATCAGAATCATTCTGATTGATGATCTGACAATAGGTCAAATTAACTTAGTTCCACTTTATATCAGTGAAAACTTGCGATATAAAACGGTGCTTTGTCCTGATCGTGATGTTTTGTCATTATATACGACCACAAGTTGGTAAAACTTTGAAAACTTTGAATGAGAGCTTATCGTAATTTTTCTATTAATAACTCTTAATGATCTAATGATAAAATGGCTCCCCAACATCAGTGTGGTGAGTGAATCTCAAAACTACACCACCCTTCCACACTCATTGAGAAGCGTTATAACTATGTCATAATTCATATTTTAACTATTTTACCGATATCTTTAAAATACCCACGTTTGTCCTGCCTAGAAACACCCTAACAGTGATGTGTATTTCTTTAATCCGTTGTCAGGGATTAAAATCTTTCTTTTAAACATAAATATGTTACGTGAATACGGAAGCGAATTGCAGAAAAGGTTCTAACGAATGATGTTGTTGATTCAGAAAAACAGCCGTGTATATCTCATATACCAAAGAACATCAAAACCAATAAAACAACAAGTATGATCATCACTCGTCCGTTCTCCTGAGAGATTCTGCAGAACATCTGAAGAGTTGAGGGAACACAGATCTGATTTGAGATCTTGCTCATGTGCAGAGTATTAACTGTCTATTGACACATCAAACATTTGTTTTGCTTTGGTTTTGGTGAGCTGGCTGCTGCTGCGCCTGGTGTCACTTAACCAAAAAGCTTTGTTGAGACTGTGAGGGCCATGGCCCTGCATGCACTCTCTGTGTCTCTATTGATGGAAATCTGAATTAATTTACCTATTAACTTATTGAAAAAGTTTTTTTTTTCCTATGTGACCTTTTTCCTTCAAGACATTATCTGACTCATTCTTATCATTTGTGTGTTTACCTGCTCAAGCGTGTGCTTTTCTACCTCATCCCCCTGTAGGTGTTTGCTTGTAATCCCCAGCTCTCATCTGCGTGAGAGCCCGTTGTTGATTCAATCTTTTTATTTTTCCATTTGGATTGGGTTGGGTGAAGTTGGAACTGGAGCGATGCAAGTGCACAATGAAATTGCAGCAGCAGCCGTTTCCAAATCTGAATCACAAATCCAAAATTGAGCTTCCTGGTTGAGGAGCAGAATGAGGGGGACAGTCTGTTCGGATCCTGAATTTAATACGACCCCTAAAAAGCTGACGTCTTGTGCTGTGTTGAGGAAACACATCGCCAGGTTCAATATATTTATCTACTCTGCCGTTGACTGTTAGTGGCATCGTGCAGACGTGACAGGCAGGGGCGCGCCAACTTTTCTTCCCACTCATGTTGCTGCCGCTCCGTCCTCTTTTGACCTGACTGTCTCTCTTCCTCTTTCTCTCTCTCTCTCTCTCTCCCTCTCTCTCTCCTCTCTCCTCTCTCTCTCTCTCTCTCTCTCTCTCCTCTCTCTCTCTCTCCTCTCTCTCTCTCTCTCTTTTTGGCTGCACTGTATATTCAAAGTTACACCACCTGTGAAGTCACTGGTTTGATGAGAAGGAAAGCTCACCTCACTTTTACCTCAGCTCCCCTCGCGCAGCGGCTGCAGCGATCCCCTGAGTTGACGACGGCTCCTTTCTGACTCTGTCGGGAGATCCGTTACACAAGGCTGCCATCAAACTGAATTCATTCAAAAGCACAAAGTCAGTGTCAACACATATCTCCCACACAGTGAGACAAGGATTTTTTAAAGTAAGCAGGAGGCACTAAATAAATGTTTTATAGAATGATGTCCTTCCTATGAGAGATAAATCTAAATTAAATGAAAACCTATCGCCTCTGCAGCCACTTTGTTGTCCGCTAATGGGTGTTTTGTGAGCCTGATCTCTTCTAAAACCCTCCTCGGCCGCACAAAGATCATATTCCCTTTTGAACTATTCAATCCAAAGGTCACCGCGGTCAGGGATTGAAGGTCCGCGCCTTGCTCTCGATGCAAAGCATATACTGATACTGAAGATCAAAATATTCTGCCCTCGCTTCTCTTGTGAGGGGTGAAGCGATTATATATATATATATATATATCGAGAGATCTATTTTACAGACATCGTGCGGTTTGTGGTTTGATATTAACGTCACCGCTGGAGAGACAGGGAAGCTGTGAAGGCTCTGAACTACAAAACAAAAAATTGAGTGGGATTTTTGTCATTTTATTTTGTTTTTATTGAACTGTTTTTATAATAGTTTATGTGTATTGACGCAGCGTGAAAGTTAGAGGTGACTAACATACTGCTGTGGTTATTATAATAGATAAGCAAACATCTTCATTAAAGCAAGACCTTTGATTTTAGAACAAATAACTTCATCTTCCTCTAAGTGAAACAATACATAATAAAAATGCACCCTTGGTCATTTGAATGCTCTCAGGGTTTTTCTCTTACAACCTTACTATGCATAATTGTCGTGTCTGAGCCATTTTTTTTTTGGCTTTATTATTCTTCCCTACTTATGTTATTGTTGCTCCATTTAAGCATGAACTATTATCCTGTAATTTGGCCACAGTGACTTGTGTCCAGCAGCAGTCAGGCTACAAATATCTGGCATCCCCCGTTTCAGGAAATAATGGTTCCATCACAATGAAATGTGTTGTGTTTGTCGTTTCAGTGGATTTCTGTGCGTGTGTGAAAATCATTTTCTCAAATGAGCAAATAAAATGGTTGACAACATGAAACATTTTGTTTTATATCAATTTACTAACCTAAGAGGAGAAATCACTCAAGCGCTACAACTTTATTTTAAGGGATATCATTTAAATCAGTGTTACTCAATTTTGCTGGTAAATATATGTATTGACTCATTTGGGTGCACTTGCCTATATTCTTTGTATATTGATCTGACAAGTACCTAAGTAGTTGTGATATAAGTGGAGTGGAGTAGAAATATCACTCGTTCACATGTGCTTGAGTGCAGTTCTTGAGTAAAGGTACTTACATCACTCTGAGATTTTGTGTGACTGTCTAAACATGTTGACACTCATTGTATTTCCCTACCTACAGCTTAATCCAGATAAGTTCTGGAGAAACCTGCTGTGACTCCGAGGAGTGTATGTAATGTAAAGCACTCAAGCACTGGATTCTGTGGCATGACAGAAAGATTGGGTACCTAACGTCATCCAGGATTTGCCTTCCATACCTCGTGTCTGACAGGGGCGGGGTGCCGCTGTGTTTGACTATGAAAGAATGACAGCATGTTCTCGTACACTACATCCGCTCAGTGCAGCTCCAGCCTCAGAGCTGTTGGGCAGCAGACGCACACGTCACACACGCAGCGATAAGTTGTTCGTAGTCTGTCGAGAAATCTTTCCTCGCGGTGTCATAATCTTTCCTTCCTCCATCAGACGTTTCCCACTCATTGTTCAACTCGGCCTCCCCGCTGACTCGAAGAAGAAACACAGAAGGGTGTGAACTGCCTGTTTGTCCTTAAAAAGAAATCCCTCCTTCCTTTCTCTGCTTCCTTCTTCAAAGAAAGTCTTCCTTCCCCTCAACGTCTGACATAACTCACAGGAATAGTATCCCTTTGAAGGAAAGTGGGAATGTACCAAGGAAATGCAGAGAGGGAGGAAATGCACTGGTTTAGTTGAAATTTCAGTAACATTTGAGGGGATGCAAGTCTAGGAGCAGATTCAGTTATGTTAATGACCAATGGCTAGTCAGTCATTTGATTTGGATAGTGTTCTCTCATTCTTTCTTTCCTTCTTTCTTTCCTTCTTTCTTTCCTTCCTTTTCTTTCTTTCTGTGTCAGATTTGGATGTTTGCAGGTTCGTGCTCTGACATTTTTTACGGAGCGGTGGTTCAATTCAAAACCGATGCCTGTCCTCGGAGAGCACTCCACACGATGTGCCAGACCCAATATGAAGCTTCGTGTAGCTGCCTTGTCTTTTGCAATTAGTTCCTCCCAATGAAAAGTGCTCTAGAAAATACATTACAAACACTGAGATCAATTGCTACGACACACCGATTAAAAGACCAAACGAGCCGTGCCGTTCTCTCCGAGCTCATTAAGTGACTGACGATTACCAGCTAACGGGTCATTTTTTAACAAATTCCTGGAAAATCAAATACGTTAAAGAGCAAGCGAATCAACAGCAATGTGTTTCCTTCTGAAGAAAAGAAAGATGATGCTGAGCGGGAAATCAAACTCATTATTATAACTATAGCAAAGAGCAATAACAAGAGTGACAACACACACTACAATACAATCATAATGTCACACTTTATGGAAGAAAGTGGGCAAATAGCTTGGGCTTCAATTCTCTATCCATCTGTCCGTCTATCCATCCGTCTGTCTGTCTGTCTGTCTATCTATCTATCTATCTATCTATCTATCTATCTATCTATCTATCTATCTATCTATCTATCTATCTATCTATCTATCTATCTATCTATCTATCTATCTACCAATCTGACAGTTGACTTGTCTTCATCCTTTTACTCATTATGCCTTTACTGTCATTACCACCAGTCAATCAACATGTTTGGACACATGCTCTTTAGATTGTACTGAATTTCTAATTGTTTCGAGGACACGTTTTGCTGCTGATATAAGAGTCTAATGCATCAACCATGACCTGCAGCATCATTGGTTGAAGTCCTATCCTCATTTCACCTGTAAATTCTCTCATAAAAGGCATAAAACCTTGAAAAAATGGAATTCAATGTTCACTTTAAAGAGCTGAACTTCAGAGAAACCTATTTTCCTGCATGGTTCTCTTATCTATGATGATACTTTTGGTTTTTATTCTCAGAAAATCTGAGATACCAGCTGCTGGGAAGCTGTTAGCGCATCCTCACTGGAGTTGGAGTGGTAAGCAAACTGGAGGGGGGGGGGGCTCAGATGTGATGCAGGCGATGGATTAATGTGCTGCTGGACAGGGCTCTCGAAGCACTTCATGATGTTAGGATCGAGTGCTATGGGTTTCATTCAGACAGCCTCATGGGAGACTCATGTGGCACTGGGATGATGATGGTTGGGTTGAAGTATGTTTGGTTCAGAGAGATGCTGAAGATGCCTGTAAAGAGATTTCCCAGCCGTGTGGCACAGGCCTTGATGGCACAAGTGAAACTCTGTCGGCTCCTGCTGGTTTGGAGAGGGTCTTTCGCACGAGGCCTGCAGCCACACGCACAACCCGGTCACCTGGGAGAGAGAGGTTCTTCGTCAAGGTTTGTGCTTGGTGTTCAAATTATTCACAACAAAGTGAGGTGCGAGAATTTAACCAGAGTAAATGGACGGTTATAATTGTAGTGCTGTGAGCGACACAAAGAAGAGTGCCAACCCGTTTGTGTGTATTTCTGTGAGTGTACAACATGTACGTCTCCTTGGGTCCAACCCGTCGTTGTGTCGTTTTAGTTTTTTTTCAATGATCAAGAACATTTGAAACACAAACCTTGGCCTCCATCAAACACCAGCACATCCAAGTGTGTATTTTTCAATGAATATCCACAGCTCTGATTCTAGAGTAACCTGCTGCGCATACAGAGCGACGTGCATCACACAACCACGTTACGTATCTTCACATGAACTCCCAGTTGCACATACATGCACATGGAACAGTCCGGTGTGGTTATTATTTATCAGCAAATAGGATACACCCATTGTTACCCAGCAGCATTAAAAAAAACTCACAGTGTTCCCTGTGATGTTTTGAGAACAGTGTGGTTTTCTCAGGCCCTGGGGAGCTCCTGCCTCTCTCCAGCCACACTAGCGTTTAATGAGACATCCACATGCACAGGACACACCATGCTCCATCTAATCGAATGACTTGCACGGTGGGCGGCACCTGTCCCTCCCCTTCCACGCCTTTTCCCCGCCCCTTTTCCTCCTCCGTCCTTCTTCCTCTGGCCGTTGGTTTGGGTCGTCTCTCCATCCTTGTTGAATAGATCTGTGCCTGTCACCGCCTGCACTGTGCTCTCCCCTCTTCAACCCTGACAAATTATTCTTTGTTCTGGTCCTTTGAAGAGGGAAATGTACGTCTTATTAATGACTTAGTGATGGTGATCGAAGGTTCCTGACTGCATGAAATGACCAGGAAGCATCCAAGTGGCAGCCATGATAAGAACTCGTCAGATTCTCGAAATGCTTTGGGAAATGTGCTCCAGTTTTTCCTTTCTCATTCCTTGCAGCAGCCAAATTTCTTGATACACATCAATAACATCTGCAATAGTATAATTACATGTTGTGCAGTCAGGTTGTCATGACATCGCAGTTGTCTTTTCTTACCTTCTTATTAATACAAAATTATGTTTTTCTTTGAGGTCAAGAAAAAGGACACAGGACTTAATTGGTTTTACTATTTGACCACAGCCCTTATCCAATGGAAGTGAAAAGAATTGCATAATTGCATCAGAAAGTCACTCAAAGTTCACTCAACAGTTTGTGTAAAACGTTGTGGCCCCTTATATATATATTGAATTACTGTAATTTATCTTTGTACCTTACATTGCTGAAACTTTACAACTCATGCAAGATAAGACTCTATATTTAGCACATCACTGCATGCTCCCGATAACAAATCGGAGATGGAAGAAAGGATCAGCAAACAAGGGAAGAGACCTTGGCAGAGAGAGAAGTAAAAACAAATCTGACTCCAGTCCAGCCTCTAACAAGAGGCCTGTCTGCACCCTGTCACTCAATTTACCCTAAATTTGCATTAACACCAGTTAATCAGAGGGTTTGTTTCGATTAGACTGAGAACAGGGTGCACAGGTGGTAATTGGCTTCAATGACAAACGGCAGCATCCTCGTTTCACGTCCTAGCCTCATTTTCAACTCTCTAATAAAGGCATAAAATCCCCAAACCATACATGAAATTGAAATTAAATTACAACCCCAAACATGTTCATTAAACAGATCAGCGCTCATGGAACCAAAAAACTACGTATTTCCTTCTTACTCCACGAGATTTCTAACCTCGCAGATAGTTTGTTTTGATTGAGATAATTGGTGCAGATTCTTTGTTAATTATATGAGGTGATCATTTTCAGGTGATTCAATATTCAAACCTCAATTTAAAGAAACAAACCTTGATTAAGATGTTTAAAGTAACTAAAAACCAAAGTCCAACATTTTTTAATTTTTTAATTCTTTGATACAGCTGTTGCACACTGATTATGTGATTTAAAGCACCTCATAGCACTTGAGAAAGTCACCGACAAATGTGTCATGGCCTCAGACTCATCTCTGTACATACTACAGTCACTGGAACATGAAGGGATTAAGGAACTGTGCTAGCTGGTTTATATCGTACTTATCAGATGGATCAGATAGTTTGTTATTGTTATTTTAGTTATTATGCAAGAAATTGAAATGATGGATATAATGAGCATCCTCAAAAAACTTTTAACATGAAATTAAAATGGATGATTTGTAGGTCCATCTTGACATCTCCAATAAGTTGACTGATTAAATCATTTCCAGTTTCCATCCTGACTGTCCAGTAGGCTTGCATCATCTTTTACAGGCTCCCTTGCACACTATAACTTATGCAACCAAGGTGACCATATCGTAATTCAAAAAAATTATATATATAGATATTTAAATCTGTGAAGGTTTTTAACTTTTATTGTTTGTCAGTACCAAAATGTGGGAGAACTTTTTGAGAAAACCTAATAGCTCCCTTGCGCAGATATTTCTGAAAGGGTTAATATGCATGTGTGTGTGCATGTGTACAACGTGTACCTTGGCTCCCATGATTCCTGATGAAGAAATTCACTCCACTGACTTCAAATAAGAACATTTGAAACCAAACCTCGGCCTCTATCAGGAAGCAGCACATCCAAATGTAGATCAGTCGATAAACAGTCCCTCTCTGCAGCACTGACACTAGTGTAACCTAAAATGCATAGAGCACACACAACCACATAACATATTTTTCCATGAATTCCCAGTTGCACATACATGCACATAGAGCACCACATGTCCAGTGTGTTTATTATTTATCAGTAAATAGGATACACCCATTGTTACCCAGCAGCATTAAAAACCCACAGTGTTCCCTGTGATGTTTTGAGAACAGTGTGGTTTTCTCAGGCCCTGGGGAGCTCCTGCCTCTCTCCAGCCACACTAGCGTTTAATGAGACATCCACATGCACAGGACACACCATGCTCCATCTAATCGAATGACTTGCATGGAGGGCCACACCTGCCTCCCCCCACCGCCTTTTTCCCCGCCCCTTTCCCGCCCGTCTTCTTCTTCTGGCCGTTGGTTTGCGTCTGCCCGTCCGTGTTTCTTTTCTTGCTGATAGAACAGAATGGGGGCGTCTGTCTGCACGGCCCGCACCGTCCATTTCTCCTTCCTCCCCTGCCTCCGTCTCCCTCTTCATCCTGATCTGACTCTGCTTGACTCATATCTCAAATTGGTCATTGTTCTGCTCCACTGAAGTGCCATCAGGAAAATGAATTTCTAACTAATGACCTTGTCTAGTGGAAGTGACTGACCGGCATACCGGCATTATAGTCACGGAGAAGTCACTCGACATTTCAGCAAGGACTCAAGCAATCCTTTTAAATACATTTACAGAATTGGCATGTTTCTGCTATCGCATTACCCAAAGTCCATAATCTTCATTTTGCAATTTTCTTTCAAAATGGGCCTTAGAAATGTTTTGTGTTTGTTATTATTAATGATTGATTCCTTGCACCCTCTGCTTTGTTTGATAAAGTAACCAATAAAGCTATTTGTTATATTTACCATTAGCGCTGACAGTGTGCAGCAGGACACAGTTTTTGCGACTTTGAGTCATCACTTTTTCTCTCCTGGCCCTGCCAGAATACCGGTGTGCAAAGATAGTCTGCGTCGTAGCCACAGTGAAAAGCTGTGCATATGGCATATGGCGTGTTCATTATAGCACCGCGGTCAGATAAACCCTCGTGAGCTTGATGATGACCGGTCTGCTCTGTGTGAGCCACCTTCTCGCATCTGAAAACAAGGAAGCTCAAGTGGACGGAGGGAGGATCCATAGGGTCACCAGCAAAATAAGGAAGAGTAAGATTCACGAGTTTAACATTTGGAAGTGGAATGATTGTCTACTCCACCTGATGTGACCCTGTAGCACGTATCTCCTCAGTCAGGGCCCAACAGATCAGTCAGGACAGGAACTACCAAAGAGATTTTTCTGTTCTCCTTCCAAAGGACATAACTTCAGATATTGTCAGTCGTTATCTCTATGGTAGGTGACTGAGTGAGTGTTATCCAAGACAGGGAGAAAAGACGAAATGCACAAGTCTTGCAAATATTTACTGCCAAAATAGCTCAAATTAAATAAATGTGATACATGCTCAATGCAGACAATAATGGCTTTGAGGAGTAGTACACTACTTTATTGCAACATACTGTGTTCTATTTAATCCAAAGCAATTTACAATAAGTGCATTCACGTTGTACTTTGACATAGTTAGATGTCTTGTGATATAAATAAGAGACTAATTGTTTCCTGTCCTCAAGCCGAAATTGCTTGCATGGATCAAATATGTATTCATGTCACTAGCTTTTACGAACAGAGGTTATTTCCTATTTTGACAGAATAAACCAAGAATGTGTGTGAACATGATTCTCTTAGAATTATTAAATTTGCTGCTGCACTGGCATAGATAATCACGTTAGATAGGAAAACAATAGGAAAACAAAATTGAACTACATTTAATGGAATTATATTCGTCATGATACAATGTTGACGAAACAATTTCCATGACAAGTGTCATCATGCTTTTATTTTGTTGCTCCTCGTGTTCATTTCCTGTCCTGAGCGGAGCTGACTTCAGAGAGGGGCCTGCACCGGAACCAGACATGCACAGTGGAGGCCTGCAGGCGGACCATGTTGTTGGAGCAGAGATCTCCTCTGTGTAGGGAGGTTCACATGTAGACAGTCAGGCTCAGGCTTCATGTTCCCAACGTGCTCCTTGCTGCCAGCTTGACCTTTGACCCCTCACTCTCGAAACAGCACAGATTTCAACTCCTACTTTGTTGAGAGGGGAGAAAGTGCCGGGCCGAGGAGGAATGATTAATGTCATAGATGTGAAACTGCTGAAGGCAAGGGTTTTTGTTTTAGAGGCTGCAGCTTGTGTCTGAAGTTTGCATAAAAGGAAGTGTTTTGTTTACCCTGTCTGACTGGCTTTCTTCTTTTTTATTTATTATATCTGGCGCCATCTTTTCTCCAGCAACTCCCTGAACACTTCTCATCTATCTGAGAGCGTCTGCGTGAATGCCATTAAAGGCGACAAAACAAACTACATTTCATATTTCGTGGTCACATTAAAGAGCTTGTCTGGTGTGGACTGGGCCAGACGAGGACTCGCAGTGATCCACTTTTTGGGCTCGTTCCCAGGAAGAAAAGTTTCTCCTGATAGTCCAGTCCTAATAACATGGTGTCAGACAGCTATGGTCGGAATTCGTAGTTTCCTCCTCTCTAAAAGGAGCCCCCACAGGATGAGACGTGAACTTTGGGGATCTCAGAACTATGGTGGTATTCACATTAACCAGGCTTGGTGTGGTGGTTGTAGCGGAACATATAAGTTAGGACCTGTAACGGTCTCCTCAGTGCCGCCATGCGCAGAGGAAGACCCGTTTTGACAGATTCCCCAGCAGGGAGAGTTTCGGTGGAGGGGAAAGGGGCGTTCACCAGTAAGTGTCAAACTAACAGCTGCGTCAAGCTGCCCCACGCGCACACAGGGGGGCCGGAAGCTGTGCTGTGCTGCTTCCGAATAAAAGCAGAAAAGAACAAAAACAAATGTATTTCATTATTTTATTTCAATATATTGTGGCCATTGCGCACACAATATGCATTTTATTTCCTGTATGTACACATGCATGTTCCATATGTTTCCTCAGTTCCTGTTTTTGCTGAGTGCTTATTTTTTTATTTTTGTCTCAGTGCCCTATTAAGCCCTTGCTGTGTGTGTGTGTGTGTGTGTGTGTGTGTGTGTGTGTGTGTGTGTGTGTGTGTGTGTGTGTATGTGAGGTCCAGGTATTACCCATGTTGTGGGGACCTACGTTTGTTTACTCAGTCACATCATGGGGATTTGTGTTCCTTATGGGGACAGAAGACAAGTCAGATTAGGTTTAGGTCAAGGATCAGGGTTAGGCAAGTATTAACTATGGAGACATCGCCTTGTGTGTGTGTGTGTGCGTGTGCGTGTGCGTTCTTTTTGAGTGAAGCACTTTGTGTTACATTTTGTGTTAGTGTGAAAAGTGCTATATAAATAAAGCCTGATTACTTGATTGAGCTCTTGCTTGCTTGCTTGATTAATTGATTTATTGATTGATTAATTGTTATGTTATGTAATTTGTATGGCTGTGAACAAAAAACACAAAGCTTTTATTGTGAAAGGACCGAGTGGAAGCAGTCCCCTAGTTGTGCGGGCCTTGACGCCGCCTCCCTATCTGTCCGCCCTGCCCTGCTCGAGTTTGCAGTTGAGTGCGCCAGGGCAGTACGGCTGAATTATATAACTTTAATGTACTCACGGGGTTTAATGGCGCAACAGCGGAGGACAGCGCCGCAGATCTGTCGCTCCGTTGCGGATTTGTCCTGAATTTCCTTGCGCACAAAGTGATCGACCACCACCTTCATTTTTTTTCCTCTCCCCTGCACCGGCGACGTGTGTTAAAAGTTACCGACACATCGAGCCCAGGCTGGGGCGCGCACCCGATGGATCGCTAAACTCCCGCGGGGTCAGCGACGCTCCTCTTGACTCGAGTTCGGAACAGTTCAACGCCGCGGACGATGTTTTCCTGCCCCACGGCCGGAGAGGCAGCGACGGACCCGGCTGACATTTCAATGCGCAACGCTCCTGCGAGGAAGGGGCTTTATCCGAGGGCTTGACTGGATCGGTGGACGCTGCGTAATTTCTCCGAATATTGTTCCTCCAAACTCGGGACTTAAAACGGGAGATGACCTGAGCGGCTGGGAGTGCATTCCCCCCCCCCTTTTCACCACAGGTACGATCCAGCTTGTCACGTTATCAGTTTTTTTTTTTACATTTCTGCAGAAATATTGAGACAGAGGGGAGGGGGGGGGGGGCGAGGTAGGCCGACGACGAGCGGCTCCGTGCGCTCTGCCCGCGCTCGCACCTCCAGCGCCGTGCACCCTGTGCCACTGAGCCTGTATCCCGCCGGCAGCGCGCACAGGAGCCGCTTTCTTTTCCCGTGTGAGAGGAAAAAAAGGACAAATGCTGCGCAAACTTCCACGATGCGCGTGTTTATCAGCGCCCGCGGGCTGAAGGCGTGCGAACCGCGCAGTTTCCCCTCGGCGCCAACAGGTTGCACTAATGCTGTCATGCTGCGTGGTGGCTGTTCTCGGTGTAAAAGTACCGGATCCGAACCCCCGAACCTCCCAAAACTTTACCGTAACTGTTACTTCCCATTAAATGCGTTACACCAGCCACCTAAATATGGTGAGCACCATATATAATCTATATGCAGCACAGCCTATGACAGTGCAGAGTCACTGCACAGACTACATTACATATGTGGGCGGGGGAAAGTGGTGAAAGCTATGAGCAAAAATACTAAAAGAAACATCTCAACAAAAACTCATCCCAGAATGTAACTTCATTAATATTAATCCAGTGGGTCTGACTTTGAAAACACAGCTCACTTTGTTGGTCCATCTCTGCCCCTGCTGACCCGCCACTTATCACTGTTAATGATCAACAGATACATGCTGCAGAACCCTGACATGCAAAAAGCTTCTCTTTTTTTGCTTTTAAAAAAAAAATTCTACTTGAATTCAGTTCTTTTTCAAATCCAAGTCATTTAAATGCCAAATGCTCTTAACTGGAGCTTTGACGGAATTTCCAATCTTCCCCCTTTCATGCAAACAGAGCGAACAAGTGCCTTGGAGGCCCAGAGTGGGTTAATCTCTTCCAATAGATGTATGTTGTTGCACACGTGCTCACTGTTCAGCAGCACTGGCTGTCATGTGCCTCTTGACTCTTTGAGTTGAGGGCACAGTTCAAAGAAATAACATGAACAATGTAGTCGTTTATCTAATTGTGATGGCTATGGTCTTCTCTGTTTTTTGCTTTTTTTTTTTTTATACCGACTTCCCCCGGCCTGGTTTGTTCCATATTGTTCCAGTATGGGATTGAAAAGGAAAAGATCGCTTGAATTTCGTGAAACATTAAAGACATAGGACGGCGGACAGTGTGGGCAGAGACATAGTGGAAGAGGCCGTAGATGTGATACAGATGTTTCAAGACACCTAATCCCGTCAAAGATCTATGTTTCGTTTTTAGCTTTTCCTTCTGGAATAACCTCATGTGTGTCATCCTATCCATCAACCCTGTTTTCATAGGCTAACCATGTCTTATCTCTCTCTCACTGTGTGTGTGTTGTGTCCCCTTAACTGCCCCTCCACCACTGTCCGGTCAGGATAAAGAAATGGATCAGGGTGGACTGAAGCGCAACGGTAATCGAGACGACAGCCTGACATTTGGGGAGACCGCAGAAGGCAGTGACACAGGTCACACGGCTGGTTCGCTGCTCCAGGCCGCTGCGATGCACCTGCCCAGCCCAGGGTCCCTGCCCCAGCTCACAGTGGCCCCGAATGGACGGGCTGCAACCAAAGACCAGGGGGAGTTCGGTGGCCTCTTTGAGTCCCCTCGTGGCCAGTGTGAGGGGTCAGACATGAAGGAGGGTAAAATCATCAGATTGCAGAAACGACAACAACGGCCGGATATTGCTATGTTCAACATGGAGGACAATTTGCCGTTGCTGAACCAGAGTATTTCTGATCTTGAACGGACGTCCAACTCTGTCATCAGCACCTCACACACCTCCGTCCTGGTAAACCTGCCTTTGCCCAACCTTTTCCCACAGCACATCAAGCAGGAGGGAGGTTTTTCTCTGGAAAAGGACCTGGGAACTTACGGCGGACATACGGGCGGCGGTCCCTGTGATTTGGATGGCAACAACGGTCGCCTTATTGAGGATACAGAGATTTGGCAAGACCTGGACCTTCCTAATTCATTGCCAGAAATCAGTGATTTTGAGTTGGATTCAGAAGTGGCACACTTGGATAACATCCTACATGACAGCAGCGGCAGTGGCAGTCCTGCCGGCAGCTTGCTCAAGGAAACAAAGGCTCTGGTGGGTAACGGAGGAAACTGTACCAATGTGAATGGCACGGACAGGCAGCACCAATTACAGCAACATCAACACCAGCAGCAGCAGCATCGCCAACTGCTACAGCACCAGCAACATCAGCTACAACATCAGCATCAGCAGCCTCCGTCGCTTCTCTCCAGCGTCATGATCAAGGAGGAGAAAGACCACGACAACTCTTTCATTCACATCCGCACACCTGGCGTGGTCAAACAGGAGAAGCAGGAGAACGGCAGTTTCTGCCAGTCGCAGTGCCTCCAGAGCAGCATGAGCTCTCTGCACGGAGGAGGCCCGATGTCCTCGACGGCAGGTGTCGGCACAGGACCTGGCTACCACTACAAAGCCAACCCGTCCTCCACCGTGGGCCTACAAGACCAGAAGCCTTTTGGCATGTTCGCGAATCTGCCTCCACTCGGGGAGAGCTGGGCGAGGGGGAGCAGGTTTGGAGAGCCCTCCGGGATACAGAGGGGCAACGATGGGCTCCCCTCCGCAGCCATGGCAGCCTTCTCTGTCAACTTCTCCAGGTAGGTCACTTGAAATAACTTCATTCTGCTCTGTTGACTGCATGCAGAGGAAGCTGATTCCTACTGTATTCCAGTCTGAGCTGTAACAGGTTCGTCTCTATCAAATGTTCTCCAGACTCAGTGTCCTGTTCTGGTCATCTTTAAAATCAGTCAGGTTTTCAGAATAAAAGTCTTGAACATTTTAAAGTATAACCTCGTAATTTATAAAACTGCTCTACCTTTTTGAGGGGGTGACCAATTATATCAACTGTAATATGTAACCCTAAAACAAAGAAGCAAAAAAGCTTATTTTCTTTTGCACTGCTCCTGAAATCCGATCCGGTTCAGAGTGATGTATCAGGACACTTCACATCCCCACGGGACACCTTGAGTGTGGATTTAGGGAAAGTATTTAAGCCAGTGAGTCAGAGAGTGTGATTCTAGCTGAGGAGGGAAAGGAGGGAGCTCAGGTGGTGCTGTATGTTTGTCTGTGACAGTTATTGTTATTTTTTCTTTTTGGGATGGAGCGCTGGCCTCCCTGGGGTGGAGGGCATCTGGTGCTTATCGCCTCCAATCGGGGTCACGCGTTGCTCCAATTCGTTCACATCACATCATATTTTAGGAATGCCATGGCAAATGGAAAATCTTTTATTATTGTCAGAAGACGCAGACGCAAGACAAGGCGATGAGTTAGTTTAGGAGCTGCCAGGTTACAAGGAAAAACGTTGCAGCTGTGGTGATATTTCGGTTGCTCACAAGTCAGATATAGAAAATCTGTCTATTTCTAGTGGAACTATGAAACTTTCCCTCCTCCGTGTTCTTGCGTTTTTTCCAAAAATGTGTTGTAAGAAGGCTCTCGCCACAAAGATATCACAGAGTTACCTAATAGTGTAATCTCACAGGAAATGATTCATTGTGAAAACACGATATGTGCATTTCAGAGGATGCAGTACGGTCCCGTTCAGTGAGAGGAAAACTAACCTCGTGAGAATGTCATGCACATGCGGCGGGACGAGAATGAGAAGTGTCCGGTGGGCGCGTTTCACTTCAGCTCAGCAGTGCTATCTGATAACTGCACTGGCTGTGAGTGCACTGTTAAAAGAGAGATATAAACTCGCTGCTATGCGAGCGTCTTTGTGAACGCAGCTTGAACGGGCACATCCCAGGATGTTGCTTTACAGATGGGGTGGAGGGGGGGGGGGTGGGGGGGGGGGATCGTCATGAGTCAGCCTCGTCCCTTCTGAATGAGCATTGAGGTGTTTGACTCCGTAAACAAGTTAAAGATGAACATGGGTGTCAGCAGCTACTGTTATCTCCCTGCTGTCACACTGATATGCTCCTGGGTCGTTGTGCTGCGAACCAGTTTGAACTGTGCTTAAAGTCTCTTGAGTGATGGTTTATATGTGTTATCTATATCCTTTATTATATCCTTTTTATATACATATAAAACACTGCAAATTCCATTATAAACACTGATGTCAAGGCTTTGTAAAAATGAAATGCTTCATGAAATGTCTTTATTTTCTCTTCTTAAGTGTTTTATCATATTATCATTTGCTTTAGTAAAAAAACTAAAGGTTAAAGGTGTTTTAAAGAACTCAGTTTGCCAAGAATCTGTGCCTCTGTGCCTCAGTACCTCTGTACCTGAGCTACTTTCATCAATTCTCATGTGTTGTCACATTGTTTCCCCCTGATGCTCAGCACTAAGGCTCCGCAAGGCCAGTGCATAATTATGTAACACGGATCAACTTTACGTCCAATCAACGATAAGAAACACAACAAATAAAAAATCGTGCAACAGAAAAGCATAGATTAGCAATAATTACGTATTCTTATTTCTTGTTTGTCCTGTTCTTTGAAATGATCATGATACACCAAGTTCGACGACTTTATATTTGGTATTGAGTTATGTTAGAGGTAGATTTGAAAACAAAATCTTCAGATTATCATGATTGTAGGGCTGCAACTAAAGCTCGTTTTCATTAGTAGTTTATCCTTTAGTACATAGTTGTTATTCGTCTTCTACCCAACTCATGATTTCTAAAGTGACATCTTGTATTGATGTGTTTTATTTGACCAGCTTTGAAAAATAGGAATCCTCTCAATTGGAACAAGAACATGATTTGATTTGTTCTAAACTGTCTGATCCAATATTTGTCATTATGACACATTCCTGCACATTTTAAAAGTAGCCTACAGCAGCAACCAGTGCTGACGGCACAATTACGCAATATGACAACGTGATTAACCTTTAGCCTTTCGCAATTTACTGCCGATCCGAGAAGACGTGTGAAGTAGATCAAATTAAGTCAACGGAAGGGCACATGTACTGTCTGTTTACGAGAGATTTCATCTGGGTATTTTTTGGGGCGAGTGATGACGAGAGGAGTCATGGCAAACTGCAAGTGGTAGCCTGAAAGAAAAACTAAATCTGTGTCATTATGGCAACATTTTGGTTTGAATAATTGTCGTGAGAAGTAAAACCACCATGTGTCGCTCACAGGGTTGCAACCATCTGAGATGTTCACCCGATGAAATCTAAAGTATTTCTTTTTTCTCGCTTCTGTGTGTGTGTGTGTGTGTGTGTGTGTGTGTGTGTGTGTGTGTGTGTGTGTGTGTGTGTGTGTGTGTGTGTGTGTGTGTGTGTGTGTGTGTGTGTGTGTGTGTGTGTGTGTGTGTGTGTGTGTGTGTGTGTGTGTGTGTGTGTGTGTGTGTGTGTGTGTGTGAGAGGAAGTCAGTTAGTCAGGAGGGGACACATGCATGTATCCTCCAGGTTAGATTCTCCGCTGATTCCGGTTTTTCCCATGAGCAAAAGCACACGACATGAAAATCATTAATTGGTGTACTGGGATACCGCGCCAACCCTGGTCGCTCTGTTGTTGTGCTGATTGTTGCCACTGCGCTCGGGTATTTCTTTCTATTTTAGTGTTCATTGGCGGTTTGTAAACAAGCTTAGAGGAGTCGCTACACCCTAATTCATGCTCTCTCTGTGGTCATTATGTTTCCCTCGGGGGGGGGGGGGGGGGGGGATCAGCTGAGTCCATTGGGACACCTGGTGGTCTGTTACGGCGTTTGGCTTAATATGAATCCAGCTTTGAAATGTTCACACCGGCCCAACCGCGATATCAAATGACTGGCTTCCAACATGAGTTACCATAGCAGCCGACTCCATTTACTGTACCGTACTGTATATCATGGAGCCCGCTGTACTATGGGAATTTTCTGCCCAGATGGAACACAATTTGGCTCATCACGTTGCTTAGCTCCAGCCTCCTGTTATATAACTGATAATTAAATAGACAAATGATGCTTTTAAGCTCAGGGTGAAATGGGGCCCCTGAAACGTTCTTTCAAACAGCATTATGCTACTTTTATTAGTTAGATATTCAGTTATTTTCTTTTTTGTGATTGGTAATCACTATATAGTGCATTGTATCTTTTCTTTACATGCAGCAGACAACATGCAGCATGTATGATATGCACGCTTAAGTTAAAAACCTCGCCATAAGACGTCCTGAGCCACGCTGACTGTAATAACGGTTGAAAAGCTGATGTAAACTCGTCTCGGTTGCCGTGCTGCGCGTGTCAGTGTGTGCCAGCTGTGGACAGCAAGACAGACAGTCTGTGTGTGTGTTTCTGTGTGTGTGTGTATGTTTGTACACACAGAGGAGGCTGGGAGGCCACGTGTACATATCTGCTCTGGCGTGCTGTTGCGTTCTCTCTCTCCTTAGACTGCTACTCAGTCACTTTTTTTCTTCTCACCTACTCACCCCTGATAGGCCTCTCCGAGCTTTCTGCATTTCACAGAGGCATGCGAGAGCTGAACACACAAGGATGTCGGGCGAACACACACACACACACACACACACACACACACACACACACACACACACACACACACACACACACACACACACACACACACACACACACACACACACACACACACACACACACACACACACACACACACACACACACACACACACACACACACACAGACTCTTATGTTAGAAGTGTGCTTCAGATTGTAGAAGTCAAAACAGGCTCTCACACACATCCTTTTTCATTTTTTTTTTTTTTATGAAGACTGTGGTTTTGCTCGACGTTTGGAAATCTTAAAATCACTGTTTATTGCCAAATGATATTTTTGCAGCTGCTTCTTAAAATAGGGAAGACGGGTTTTCTGCCAGACCTGAGTTTGCAGATGCATCGTGGTGAAGCTGTGGTGGGGCATGAGGCTTCATGCTCTACTTTGAAAAACCTATATGTCAGTTTGACACGTTGGCTTTAGGCTTGTCTGTGATTAGATGACCTTCACCCTTGGTTGCAATGGACTTAATTCTGAGTCTAACTCAACGCCATAAAACCACTGAAACAGGTTCCACAACAATGCCTTCTCTGTATGGAATATTTTTAAGTATATGAGTATATCAGATGCAGATCTGTTTGCGGTGTGAAACATTTACAGTTTGAGAGAAAAACAATAAAATGGAGCTCCCGGCTTAAATCTTTAGCTGCGGCTGGCAATCTGGCCTCCTCCCTGGGATAGAAGCTAAGTGCACAGTCTGTTCACAGTTGGAGAGACTGATCCGCGGGGCCAATAGAAGGGAGGAGTTTTGCAGCAGCAGAAACGTAAACACGAGTTGTTGAACTTGTGGGGCGTGTCCCATGAATGTTCCCTGATGTAAAAAAAACAAAAACACTAATGATGTAGACGATTACGATGATGCATAGGTTGATAATTATGATATAATTGCCCCTTAGCTTCAGTCAGAGCTTGGTCTGAGTGCGGTGCCCTGGTTGTCTGCTCACCTTCGTGAATTACAGTTACATTATCACATTTTGTTGTTAGTGCAAACTATAGGTAGCAGACATATCAGCTTTGTTTTTACTGGAAGTTGCAACTGCTTTGTACCATTTTGTTTCCAGTTGTGGTCAGAACAGCTTTGACTCGGTAGATCATATCTTGTACTTATTTGACACAACTCTGCTGATTGAAAGGAAATCAATCAATGATCATAACTCAAAATATATGGAACTGAATGTTATGCTTGATTTAAAGGATAAACGTTTTTGATTGTATTTAATTTCTTTATGTCATGTGATCCACCTTTTTAATTATGACAAAACAGTCTCAATAAATTCAAATCAATATTGTATATTGATTTGAACAAATCCTAAAGTATATTCTTTTGCTGGAGTTTTGTTCTTTAGATTTTTTTTGACATAAAACGAATATGAAATATAGCATTTGCATACGTTTTATGAACTGGATACTCAGGACATCTGATGTCCTACCGCAAGTGTCTTCTAGTCCTTTCACAGCAGCTACCTCAGGTTCTGTACCAGGTCGCTGTAAACAAAACCTAAAGCCAAACTAGGTCAGACTCGTGTCTGTTGACAGTTTCCTGGATTTGTAATCTCTGAGATTATGCCAACCTCAATCCACATTGTTTGCTTGAGTTCCTGTTGCTTAATAGGCTTACTGATAACCTTTGATGCATGCGAGTCTACGTTTCCCTCCTCTTTTCCTTTCGCTGCGACTTGTGGTTTAATTACCACTTTCTGCAGCGTGTTTCCACCATCCTTCATCATTTGTTAACGCTGATGCAGTTTCTGTTCACTGACTGATGAGCCAGACGGCTCCTCAAAGGTTCGTCGGGCGCAAACATGCAGGCGGTGTGTTGTTGGGTGTGTGGAAATGTTCTGGTGCCTTGTATTACATTAACGGTGGAGATGTATCATAGTGCTGTCAGTGGATATCACTTGTGCCTCTAACTTGTTTAAGTCATTGCGAATCTAAAAGATCGAGCTGATGCCATATCGGTGCTGTTTCTTTGAAGAGGCTTTATACATATCAGCTCTGATCATCAGCCACAATATATAACATATATCAATTTCTGAACAAGAATTTTACTTGTTGTAACTCTTCCTCCCTCTTAGCTGCCTCCTCCTCGCTGCCCCCTGTGGAGCCTACTGTACCGAGTCTTTGAAGCAGGCCTCACTCGAGCTGCTTTCAGACATGCACTCAACTCCGCAGCTCTTCTGTATTTTCTCCACAGGAGGTGCATGTGTTAACGCAAATATCCCAGCGAGATGCTTCGCGGTTTCTGCTGGCTTTCTCTGCCTGGCCTCCTAGTATTATGTCCGTAGAAATCCAGGAGAATCCGATGTGTGAACACAGCAGGGGATCCCCGGCTGGATTCACTGCCAGCGAGTGGTGGGGTTAATGATGCAATGTTAATGTGCGACGGACGCAAAAGTGGATAAAACTAAAAATCTCCCAGTGAAAAAGAAGTGACCCACACGTAGAAGGCACCGGCGAAGATGTCACGAGAGTTTTTGTTGATAACAGGTGTCTGTGTGTAGCAGATTGAATACGTCACTTCCTGCCTCTGACTGCAGCACCCAGCTACTTGCCGAATGATGCAGAGGATTTGATGTTGTTTTGAACGTGTCTGTGCAGAGAACCTCCTGCTGCTCTGTGCATGTGTGGAAGGCAAACTGCGGTTAACTCAGTAGCCAATTCTCCAGATTTCACCTGCAGATCATGTCTGAAAACAGCTTTAGGGTCACTGTAGTGCAGGGAGCCAAAGCAGGTCTAGGCCTCTTAGCAGCCAAGCTGTTTTTAAGACTGCTCTGGTGGCTGAGGGCTTGTTTACGTTCGGTGTTGGACATATCCCAGGCCTGTGTAACAGGCCACATGATGGATTTAACCTCTTTCTGCAGGACAAAATAAAAACAAGGTAAAAGGGAACAATTGGGATTAAGCGTTCAGTACTTATAACTATGACTATTCATTATTGATAGTATGTAAACAGTTTTTGTGGTTACTTATTGTTTATTTAGTCTGAAAAACATCAAAAAAACTGTCACAGATATCCCTTACAGGTTGCCTGAGCCCGATGGGACATTTTTGAATCAATCAATCAATCAATCAATACTCAAAATGTATTTGTATTGCCCATATTCACAAATTACAATTTGTCTCAAAGGGCTTAATAAGGTGTGACATCCTCTGCCCTTAATTATGAGATTTCAGTTGAAGCAGCGGCGGGTCAGTATTGTTCGGTACCGTTTTTGGAATTTTGGCTTCGACCTTGCACTGAAGTATTAGTTGTCGTGTCATCCCTGGACCAGACACATACGTACAACAACAAATGCTTCATTTCCCATCATGTGATGACAGTCAGTGGTTTTGTTTAGCTGATCGGAATTTCTTGGTTTACACCGATGATATTCAGAATGGAGTACTTGTTGAATACCTCCAGCAGGCCCCTTATTAACCCACCCGTGTCTAATTAATTATGGGATGGCCTTACAATACTATGTTTGAACGTTCCTGTGAGTGTTTGTGCATATGTCGTAACCCTCCTGCTTCTGATGGCACTTCACCAGCGTAACCTAGCTCGGCTCGCAACCCGGGGCCAGAAACGCAAACATGATAATTGGTGTGTGTTTGTAAATTGACAAAAGTTTGTTTCTTTCTCAGCTGCATTACAAAAAAAAAAGTTCTGCAAGCAAACTGTGCTCGGATACGACAGGAGTGAGCGTAAATATAGCTCCGGCTAATCTGACTCCCTCTGCTTCATAAACAGAGGACTGAGGTTATTATGTTTGGCAACAACTCGGCCAGGAAACAGGAAGTGTGGAGTCTGGAGGCTATAGTGGCTCGAACCGCTGCTCTTTTTGCTCTTTGTGCTGCTCTGGATTAAAAGAGAAAATTATATTATTATTATTATTGTTGTCGTTTATCATTATGTAGGTACCTTGCTCAGAAGTTGAGACCGATTTGCATGTCTACGCAGCCAGTGCTTCCCTGTGTGGTAGTAGTGGCTGGGGGTGGCACGCAGCACGTTAGCACGCTTCATTGCCACAGATAAACTTCTGTGGGAAACGCTGATGTTACTGCATATTCTCCCATATGTGTATATTTGGGTTGAGATCTGGTGACTGCAAAAGCTATAGAATACGATCCACATCTTTTTACTGTCCTCATACGTCCAGAGAGCCACTGATCTCTTCATGCAAACATCCGTGAGCTTGTTTCTCTACTCATTTATTTTTGTATTCCCTTTAATGTGTCACCTGTTGACATGCTATCGAGCTTAATCAATGGTGACAGTCTACAGAACTAGGTTTATTTTAGTTCAAAACACAAGGAGAGATCCTAAAACAGGAGAGGTCCGACTCAGTTACTAGATCTAAACATATCTGCTTTTATTCATGAGCATTATTACTTGTCAAATCTCTCGTTCCTCTCGTCTGAGACAAATGGGTTCATAACAGTTCATTTTATTAGCTGTGTTTCACTGTAAGTCCTGTAAATTCTCTGACGTGTCAAGACGTGTTTTCTGATTGACGAATCATTTCGGTGGAATTTCCTGTCTTTGCAGCTGTCCAGCTTTCTGAGCCGGTCCGTGTCAAAACCCTGCCGGCAGTTGGACACTGTCGCTGTGTTTTCTCTGCTCTTTGCTATTGGTTTGATTTTCTGCGAGAGATTCTGTGCTCTGTTTGTGTTGTGCAGCCGTTCTGCCTGAGTGTGGGCTGTCGATCACTTCCTCTCTCCGTCTGTCTCTCACCTCCAGCACAGATGTTAAATCCCTCCTCCCCGAGTCAGCAAGGAGACGAATGCCCTTAATCTGTAGGAGGAATGCGCATGTCACTCGCCTTCTGCACGTTCCTGATTGGACTAAATGAGAAGTAGGCAGGGTTTGCCTGGGGTTGACTGCCAAGGTTCAAGGATCACTGTTAGTTCAACTGTTATCTTCCCCTTAAACAGAACTAGGACGGATTTTAGAGGAAGTTTCATTTATACTTGTTTTTTGTTAGATCTTTTTAGTTTGAACTAATGTAGTCTGTAAACATCAATTAATTTAAATTATCTGTCTGATTGCATAGTAAGAATTTCAGTTATATCTGATGATACTTTTCATTTTATGAGACTGTCCTGTAAAAAAACGGGCCCGTAGATTGTCTGTTTATTACAACCCATACTTATGTTTTATTGTTAGGGGACCTCTAGTGTAATTACTTACAGAATTATATAAGCAGCAGTGGAAGAAATCAGGTGATGTAGAGGGACAAGGTCCACGTTAGTAGAAGGCCGCAGTGGATGGATGAGTTGACAACACACAGGACTTTGATCCCATGTCAGTTCTTGTTTTAGCCATCATCCATTCCAAACCTTTCAAAAATGTCCTCCGACACTAAATACGAGTACTTGCTCTTATCCAAAAAAAATGATAATTTAAGCAAGAAACTTATTTGACTAAACCAGCTCCCAGGACACAATGGGTGTTTGTGACTGTACCCACGGCGATGACAGTTGTGGTATCTCACAAGTTCAAGGGTGGATCAGGGTTTTTCCTATCAGGGTCTATTTTACTTTTTAGAAGATCCTTCCAGGGCCATTATTAATTCTAACCTATAACACTAACCTCTCCACTGTGATGACTGGAACTGCTTCTCGTTGATGAGGTGTCTGATGTAAGATGGTAGTGATGAAGCTGCTCACAGCTGGTTTTCACCCAAACAAATGCTCAAACTGCATGCAAACCTTTGTTGATGGTGTGCGCGTCATTGCAAAGAGACAAATTCCCCCTCTTCATATCAAACTTGGCAATGATTCCACCCACACCAATGCCCAGTTAAGTTTTTTTCATCGGTTGTATCATGTGGTTGTACCAGAGTGAAAAACTATAAATGGTCGAAAACTGTTTTTTGTTTGTTTTTGCAACGGTACCTTGACACAAGTGGAGACTTTGCTCGCAGCTCTGCCGTGGCAGCAGGACACTCCTGCACAAATTCTCCTTGTGAACACGGTTTCAGCTTTCCAGCTATCGGCTAACTCACTACAATCCGGACATGCATGTCTCTGTCAGGGTGTGGTCTTCAGAAAGCTGCTTGTTCGGCTCCCAGACTCTGCTGACGAGCAGTAACTTGATCCAAGTTTGTTTGTGTTTTTGCAGCACATGATGACACACAACATATGTTCACTCTGACCGTGACATTACAGGCACTCGGCTGGAAGGGAAGACTCTGAAGTACTACACAACTCTTCAACCACCATTTTATGTTATTTTCTTGAATTGCAGAAAGTAATCATTTCTCAATGACCCTGATAGCCAGGTCAAACTGTCTTGTGGCTCTGATGCTGGAACCTCCTCACCCCTGCACTAGATATACTACGGGTCATATCAACCTGTGGAACATGGTTGTACAGGTTGGAGGACTTGCTGCGTTGTACTTATTTGACTTAGTCTAACTTTAATACCAATGTGCACAAATAAGGTTCAGAAAAGAAGTGTTGGTGAGTTTCTGAAGTTCTTCTTCCTTTCGCTCCTCTACTGGGTGACTGTTCAAGAAATAAGAGGCGTTTTCCTGCACCTGACACTCTCAGTGTTGCTAGGGAGGCAGAGTAACCGTGGAGACTGTCAGCAGGAGGCCACAGGTTCAGACCCCTCTGGTAGTGAGCATCCAAGCTGTTGAAGTGTGAGCAACTTGATGAATCCCTCCAGTCCCAGAGCTGCATGCGTTCCTTTATTTCGGATCATTTAATTATAGCTAATTTAAGATATCACTTACCTGCCAGATTTAGGACCCTGGAGATCATAGGCACTATGTAAGGTTAGAGCATATTTGCCTGCAATGTGAAATAGAATAAATATGTCCTCAATTTAATGGAATTATTAACAATTACAGGTTTTTTCGTCTCTGAAAAAAACAAATCCCAACAAATCGTTTCATTATTTACTGATTAATTTTCATTATTGTTTTTGGGGAGCTACATATAGGGTTAAATGATGGCATTTTTTTGGTATATATTACTTGTTTATCCAATACTCATAGTAGCTTTATTAAGAGACCGAGGAAGTGCAGACTGTGTTTTCCAGTATGACTGCTAATGATGTGAGAGTGGATGGATTGTCACCTGTCACTCTGCCACGTTAAAGCAAAATAAGCAAAATACTCAGGGGGGGGGGGGGGACTACTATTTTTTTCACTGCAATTTTACGTTATGATGAATTGCATTTTTTTTTTTTATTGCATCTGAACTATTGATAAACCTGTGAATGTGTAGATACGCACCTATGTACACACCTAGCACTGAAGGCCGCATGTGTTCAGCTGGCACTGTCATAGGTTGTCACCAGACAACGCAGAGGACCTTGTGCCATAGGCCGATCAATGATTCACCTGACCCCCCCCCCCCCCCCCCCCCCCCCCCACGTAGCTGCTGTTCAGACTTGCAACTTGTGTAATCTTAAGATCCTTTGCAGCCGGTCTGAAGGGAGACTTGAAAATGGCCTCAGTGAAAACACCATTAATGAGATTCAGCACAGGTCTCGCCTTTATACTCTTAGGTGACCCACTTCTTGTTGTTGTGTTTGCTGAGCTAATGCTGTGCACTTAAATAAACCTTTTTCCAGATATTTTAAATTGACTGTTGTTGCAAGCTGATAGAAGGACTTGTTTTTATCAAAGTACACTCAGTATTGACAGTAAATATTATTTAATGATTTAGTAGACCTTTTTATTTCTAGTAAACATTTAAACTATACAAGAATTTACATAGAGTTACGCCCATCTTAGTTGAAAGGCAGGAAAAATGTACATTCCTATTTACACTTATTTATTATTTTTCCAGTATAACTTCAACATCTGGAAACTCGTATTAAGGAGTTTATAGATTCAACAAAATGGCCATGACCTGACCTTTGCAAATGACACAGTGAACAGAATAAATGTGCCAGACAATCTGTAGAAGGGGGCATTTTCATTTCCAGTTTGAGTGGATTTTAACTTCTAGTCCAGAAATAAAATACCAGACAGTCCTTTGCAAAACAGGGAGTTATAAGAGAACACAGACAAAGGATGATGCAGCAGCAGTGTTGGTGTGAAAGGAAAATACTCTGTTTGTCTGGGTGGGTGGAGCAGGCCACAGTAGAAAGGGCGTAGACAGTGTTGAAGACGTAGACTGACTAAGCAAGCTGCTCGTCGACAGGCCGCTCTGTGAGAGAGTTTATCACTGACTGGTGTCTGTTCAGGACACATGGGGTTAACGACTGGATGATAGGAACACTGACCCACCTCTCAGCCACCATTCTGTCATTCTTTAAAATAGAAGCCCCTCTGGGTCTGGAGCCTGTTTATTTTTAGCACAAGCTAGTGCTAAGGCCAAACAGCTATTTTTAAAGGCGCTTTAGCTTCTGATGATAATGCACTACTGCGAGTTTTAGTGTGCCAATTTCTGCCTCGCCAAAACAATGTTGGAAATAGACCTATGCGATGGAAGCAGCAAGGTGCCAGTCTCATTATATTTATAGCTTATTTACTGACATACTGTAAATTGGCCAAGATTCAAAGGTGGGGATACGGCCAAAGGCTTTTGAAGCATGTGCCTCTTTTAAGTTGTTGTTTGGGTTAGGGTTACTCCTGCTATAGGTCACAGTGCAGCAGCTCTGCACAGGCTGTTATTGTCATTAAAATATAAAATGTTCTGCCATTAATTAATTAAAGAAGAACACTGAATGTATTGTCAGCGAGATTCACCATAAAGAATAATGTGAAGCATCGAAATGATTCAGCCACAGCTTCTCTTTTCGTTTAAATAACTTAACGCTGAAAACCTAAATGTCCATGTCGTCTTATTAAATCGTCTGCCACAGATCTGTGCTGTCTGAGAGTATTGTTGTGGCTGGAAAAGCAATTAATTTCATATTCCTTCCGGCATTGTGAGGTTTACACTTTAGAAACGATTAAACAAAAGTACTCAATTAGACAATTTATGAAATAATGAGCAACTTCCTTGGTTGAGGTGACGTTTTCACCACTGTCCCCTGTTTGTTTGTTTGTTTATTTGTTGGTTGATTTGTTTGCGATATTATTCAAAAACTGCTGGAAGATTACCACAAAACTTGGTGGAAAGATGCAGAATGGGTCAGGAAGAAGAAGCCATTACATTTTGGTGCAGATCCAGGAATGTTTGTATCACTTGTTCAACATTGCGAGAATAATTCATGGATATTGATGAGTAAAATCAGGCACATTTACGGGACTGATTTCTATAGGTGTGTTTTAACTTGGTTCAGCCTGATTTACCATCAGATTGTGGTGTAATCAAACCAGTTGTATGGTTTATGATGATGTACCCGCGAAAGCTAATGACTCACAGTCAGCCTTCCCCGTGCTCTTCAATCAGTGCTAATTATCAATGCTTAACTCGATAAACCGGAGTGTTAAACACCATAAACATGCTTTACCTGCCACTCATCAGCAGATTATTGCCTTCTGTTAGCATTGTTGCGGATGTTGGGATTTGAAGTTCAAAGCACCATTGTACAGGAATGAGTCACTAGCGTGGCTGTGGACGTTTATCGTATTACCGGGTTGTCAGATCAAAAGCATGCTTTTATTTTGATACGGCTCTATTAAGGTGTGGTGTGTTTTCGTCATTACTTTTGACATTTCAAAAATACGAACATTTAATCTGTAAATTGAAAGCGAATAATTGCTTTAGTAATTGATGATGATTATGTTTTTCTGGTGTTTTTCCACAGCGGAAAGCTCTGAGAAAACCCGGTACTCTGCTTCTGCTCTAAAGTTAGTTTTGGATTCTGGCCCCTTGTGTAACATACCTCACACATTCACCTTTCCTACCCTGGACTAAAGACCATGTATTTGAACTGTTTGCCTGCTAGAAACACAGAATGATTAACAGTGTTGAGCTATGTAACCAACACCCGCCTACACACCTTACCCACTTGCTCTTCCTCCAGACTCTTCCTTCTTTGATGTCTCTATCTCTCCTTATGCATTTCTCTTTTGTTTCTTTCGGTATAGCATTCTCTCTGCTTCTCTTCGTTTTCTGCTCAGACATTGTGCTGTAAATCTTGCATTGCTCACTGTTCGCACGATAGAATGTTCCCTATTACTTTACCATATAGTAGCGGTGTGGGGGCTTTTTCATCCGACTGCACATACATGATTTACGTGAAACATGCGGAATAGGCCCACTAATTGCTCGTAATAAATCGGTCATTTGACATTTACTGCAACAGGAAGGCACGGACAATTTACTGTCCCCACTCTAATTGTTTATTTGCTTTTATTTTATTTCGTTACTAGATGAGAGCAAGTCTGTGTGAGAGAAAGAGGACACGACCAAAAGATCGATTTTTGGGTCTGCAGGGCTCGATGGTGCGAGCGTTTTACTTTTATTTGCAAATAAAAGTAGATGCCTACAAACTATAAAATGCATTTAGTGGCATGTGTGTAAGTAAAAAGTTAAGCCTAAGCCACCTCTTATTCCTTCGATTTCCTTCAAAATAAAATCATAGACAACACAACGATGGCCATGAGGCGGCTACTGCACCAAACCAAAGTTGTCCGTTTGAAATATCCAGTGATCCACGTATCCGGGCGGTCCTTTTTGTAGACCACTAACTGAGCAGGTCAGGTGACCTGCTTGCAAAGGTTTCCGGACCAGGTGATATATGGATATACACTGAGCAGACATCCTCTGATGTTTCCGAATAAGAAGAACTATTTCATTATAGATGTGTTCTCATTGCTCAGACACACCACAGCCATTCAAGCTCCCATTCAAGCTGCCGGAATCAAAACATGCATCATTTAGGTCAGCGCTCCTCTGGCTCAATATGAGTCACCAGTAGTAAACTCAGTCTCCTCCTCGAGTAGTGATCTCACACTCGGAGACCTTTAAAGTATTTGATTACAATACAACAGGACAGCGACTCGCCCTTTTCTTTCTCCTTCTAACTTTTGGGAAGAGTGTCCTGGTTTGGACTGCAGCCCTGCACTGCCTTGCATTGTTAAACCCTGGCACATTTTAGGCATCCAGCAGACTTGACCTGAACTCGTTTTCGCAAATAGCACATAGCTGGATAAGCTACAATAAGAAAACATCTGGAGTAATGACTATTCCCTTAGTTATTTGGAAAGCTGCAAGTTCTGTTTGAGGTTTTTTCGTCCTCGAGTGGCAATTTAACAGTGGCTATTTTGACAGCTGCCTGTCTGGTCATACTAACTTGCACAATTAGCTTCCACTGTGTTAACAAGGGTATGGTCTTGCTTGAACTTGAATTGTCAGAAGGATTTTGCAGTTGTATCTTGCATGCTGATACGTGGATGCCTCCAGTAAGTCAGAGCATGTAGCATGTCTGCTAACAGTGGGAGCCAAGCTTACTGATTTAGCAGCTGAAATTAAAGGCTTAGGTCTGAGCTCATCTCATTTTACGCCCCTCATAAGTTTCCTTGTAGACCGTTGCACGGAAAGCAGCAACTGGAACACATATTCGGATATAACGGTATTTGAAATCCGTATCTGTTCATATGTCATGCCTCCGACACATTTACAGAAAGCTCCTGGGAGTACTCACAATGGGTAGCTTGTTTCTGAATATTGAAAATGTTGGCATCTTTCCTAATTTACAGCGTGTTTTGGATCTGTTTGCAAAAACTTTCGTGGGGGATTTCATAGCTTTTCCATATCTGTTTTTTCCTGTTCTTTGCTTTGGAGAATTATGTCACAACTTTGAAAGCTGTATTAAAGCAAAAATACTTACAGGTCATTTATAGAGGCTCTTCAGTATGATACGATGTTACCTCTCTGTAAAATCACACATTTATAGAACAACTGTAGCTAATGTAGCTAATGCCTGGTTCATACCACATGACTTTGAGTCTGATTTTCTGTTCGCCAACAAATGTTGGAACTCCTGGACAAAAGGCCAACAGTGGAGCCAAATTGCAATTTGATCAGCAGTCGCCAAGTGCGATGTGTGAACTCTTCAGAGACACAATTTGTTAGGCTCTGCAACAGTAGATTTCTATCAGGCTAAATACCTAGATGGATCAGCGACAATTGCAACTAGAGCGCAGCACTGGCTGAAGGCACTTTAAAGTTTGGAGACCAGACACATTAGTGTGGTTTTTTTTCTGATTAAAGATCATGTACTGTGTGACTCCCTGCCACCAGTGAGCCGTGTAGCATGAACTCACAATGACCGCAAGACTCCTGAACACAAGAAAGCAAGTCGTGTAGTTGTAGTTTCAAACTGCACAGTGCTCCAACAAAGGTTGTGTCGTCTGCACTTGGCATTACCTCAAAATGATGAATGTGATTGGAATGAATCTAGAAATATAGATAAATATAACTTAGCAGTGAGACCAAACCGTTCCCAAGTTGTCATGCACACCATGTCCAATCATACTCACTGCTCCTCGGTGTGTGTGTGTGTGTGTGTGTGTGTGTGTGTGTGTGTGTGTGTGTGTGTGTGTGTGTGTGTGTGTGTGTGTGTGTGTGTGTGTGTGTGTGTGTGTGTGTGTGTGTGTGTGTGTGTGTGTGTGTGTGTGTGTGTGTGTGTGTGTGTGTGTGTGTCCATAGCAGAGTCTACAGCTGTTTATCTGGCTGAGATTGACTACTCTCCAATAGAAACCACAATAAATATTCTTGACTGGAACTGCACCCGTGTGCAGTAATAAGTGGAGTAAAAAACTAAAATTGTATCCATCATAAAACATGTCATAACATTTGTTTTAATGATTTTAAAGACATCAAAGTTTAAATAATCCAATTTGGGTTCTTCCTGGGCATTGTCCCTCCACCAAGTATGATGAAAATCGGTCAAGAAGTTTTGCTGCTAACAAAAAACACACTCTATTGAAAACATAACCTCCTTGGCTGAGGTAAAACATCTTTTTGAAACATTGGTGTATTAGTTTAAATCATTTAATGGCTGAATGATTCATATTGTTTCTTGAAAGTGAAGAGAACTACTAACTAAGCCGTTGGCCTCTCGTTTAAAGCGTGCAGTCTCCATTTCCTCTCTAATGTGGCTTGAACAACAGTTACGGCTAATGTATGGTCAGCTGCCTGAAGCCCCTCTGTGGTAAATTAAACAATGTCAGGGTGCGTAATTTGCTATTGATCACATGCACAGTGGAGCAATGCGTTAAGTTTATACAATGACCTGCAGGACAATATATGGAGTGAAACTAATATGATTCATGTGGGGGGAAAAAACAATGGTCTACTGACGCTTTCATGCTTATCTTTATTTCACTTTTTTCATTGGTTGTCTCACTGTTGATGTGAAAGTCTTGAGTGGTGGTGGTGTGTGTGTGATTAAAATATGTTTGAGAAAAGCACATGTAGATCATGTGAATCTGGCTCATTTCTTCTGAGAGGCGGATCATGAGACTATCAGCTCTTGAGTTCGATGATAACAGTTTTACTTGAACACCGGTGTGGAGTTTATGGTGGTAACTAGAGGAGACTAGTTATTTGTCCAAAAGCATCATGATGAATTCTTTCAGCGGAGTGATCGGGGCTTTACTCACCTCAGCAGTCGCCAAACAGTTTTTTAATAATAAATAAAGATAATAATAATAATTAGTATTCTTTCTTGTTCCCTGTGTAATTATGTGGGAGAGGAACAAAAGAAGAAAGAGTAGGCAGACCTGCTTAACTGGAAATGACCCATAATCCACCTGGGCCTGAGACTCTCTATATCTCTGTGTCTGGCTGTGCCTCTTTTGCCGTGCTGCTTTCTTTCACTCTCCCCATTTCTCACGCTTTCAATTATTTTCACTTCATGTGATAGAGCGGGCTGTCCACTGATCAGATGGTCGATGGTTAGATCCCAGCTCCTCATGTCGTGGCTTCGGGGGAGACGCAGAACCCAAATTGCCCCTGACCCTGCTGGCTGTGTGAAAGATAGATTTGTATGTGAATTTAACTTTAAAGCATTTTGGCATTTGTTCTTCTCCTCCTCCTCACTGGTTATTTCCAGTCTCCATCTCCGCTAAACCTCGTAAACTCTCATTTCAGTTTGTTTGCTGTGTTCTGAAACCACTGTACCACTACTGTATTGTTACTCTACTTTCATGTCCTCTCTCAGCCGTCTGTTAGAACCCGTCTGTACAAGCCTCGGCTTTGTTGGTGTGCTGTGCTCTCACTTTGTTCGAGAAGCTGCTCGAACTTTGTTATTGTTCTTCTGAAGCCTCGAACCAGGGAACCTCTCGCTGGAAATCCTGACAAGCCTCCTGTTTGCCACATTTAGGTCACCTACTTCTTCTGAGAACTTTCGAACACGGAGGACACATTGTGCACATTCTGGGGCAAATAACAAACAGTAAAAAAAATCAGAAGTCAAATCCATAGCAAAAGAGAACAGAGAAAAATATGTTGATTGATGATGCATCTCAGTTCTGGGCTGACGTATACTTCACACTTATCGTCCTCTCTTGAAAAAAATGTTTCAGTTATTTTAATCTAATTAGTTTTTGAGTTAAACGATTAATCCATTGGTCCAAAAAATGTTGCTTGAGAATGGGGCAAATAGGCGTCACAAATTTGAATTGCTTGTTTGGTCCAATGAACAGTAGCAAAACCCAAAGATACTCAATTTCTAAATAAAACTAAAAAGCAGCAAGTTCTCACATTGATTCACATTTTTCTTTAATGAATGATTTGTTCATGAGGACAACATGTGAACTTGAGATCTCTAATGTCGCCTCCTTGCTGGTTTGCTATCCTGTTACGCATTTATTACAAGTGAAACTCTCGCTCCCCAGACTGCCTCTCTGCTGAGCCCTCCTTCCTCCATATCCGTGCTTCCTTACTGCTTCAAGGCCAATCATGTCATCAGAATTTATTATACTTCGGTGGGTTTCTATGTCTAATCTGATTAACTTTTAGTCAGTGAGTGAACTGTGCCTCATATCCTGCTAATTAAAAAACCACAGGCTGTTAGTGGAAAATACCGTGTTTACTTTGAAGACGCATGGTGTTCACCTGTGTCCTTTCCAAGGTCCCTCCCTGAAACATCACACAAGTTGCAAAACCTGATCTTAGCGACATGGTCACAAGCTGGTGGACGGGAGTCAATATTAAAGACAGCATTCGTATGAACATTCAGGTTTAGGTCACAACTTACATTCAAAACCCAAAGTAAAACACAACAAATTAGTTTGAGGCCTCTCCTGTACCACCGGCCTGCCAGGACCTGCGGATGAAATTGAATCTGGCACATTGACATGTTGGATAAATAATTAAAACAATAATTAAGTCATTTTGAAAAGTAACATCATTGATTGTTATACATATATCATACTGTGGTGTAGCACTGGGAGTAAGTGACATCACAAAATGACCAGCCCGCCAAATACATTTTCCGTTGGCTAAATTCCCTGTTCTGATAAATTCATTTAACTTACAAAATTAACTGAATCGCAGAATGTGGTGAGTGAATTAAACAGACTGACCAATTAGAAACACTGTTGCTGGCCAGAATACGTCTGCTCAACATGCAGGATTTTCAATAGACAAGAGCAACGCTGCATTTTCGGAATACCTCCTGCTAAAGAACAATATTTTCATTCGCTCCTCTCTTCCACTGACGATTCTCTCTGCATTGTTTCGAGTCCACGTAATCACTGGAAGTTGTCCACATTTGTTGCTTCCTGTTAAATTAGCCGAAACAAAGCCATTGGATTAGCAGCTTTAAACCATGTGGTCTGTTTTGACGTCGTTAAAAGTGAAGGGCAGTTGTTTCTGTACCTTGTAATTTGGAAAACCAACACTTTGAATGCTCTCTGTTAGTGTTGGAACGGCGCTTGGAGGCTTTGTGCCTGTGCGAGCGAAATCAACCTGGCTTGATTTCCCTTTTTGAGCAACATTGTTATTCGGAGGATTAGTCTGCCAAGCACAAAGAGAGGTCTCTTATCTGAAGTTGGGCTGATATGAGAAGAAGTTGTTGGCTGCGATTTGAATTATACCTGGAGAAGAAACAGACTCTTGACGTTGACCGTAATGAGATGTGATCCCTCCACATGTGGAGTGAAACAGTCAAACGGCAACACAAAGTGAAACACATCCCTATATTCAGATTTCAAGACCGTAAATAAAATGAAAAGGTATGTAAGAAATAAACAATTGGAGAGAAAAAGTTCATCCCAAACCAGTTCACTGGGTTTCTGTCCTGCTCTTCCATCATTTGAAGCCGAGTTCTTCCCTCACGAACCAATCCCTTCGTTACTTGCCATCGTCTCAACATTCTGACAACAATAAAGAGAACTACTTCCTGCATTACTGTGTCGTTAGAATGATGCAGCAGAAGGGTTTGTAACACAATGTTGTTTTAACACTGTGTGAACAGAGGGTTTGAGCAATCAGCCAAAGTTGGGGAACCTGTAGGCATTGTTTGCATTATGGCTTTGAAGGTTTTCGTGTACTTTCGTTGCTGCAGGAAAGATGGAGCATCTGAGGTTATTCACTGGACTTGGGGAACCTGTTGGAATACTAATAATAGATGAAGATATCTTCGAATTCCCTTCTGCCTGTATGTCCTTCGATTATTCTTTTTGGGCTCTGTGGAGTTGTGATGGACAGAGTTAATGACGTGGATTGTTTTATTTTAATGAGGTGAAACGTGAGGGAATTTTGAATGTCTTTGGACTTTGGGAGCAAGTTGTCGTACCTGGACAAATCCCATACAGACGCAGGGAAAACATGCTGAATAGGGATTCGAACCAAGAACCTTCTTGCATTGAAGTGACACGGCTAATAAATAATTGTTATATAATCTGTTTTATAGTCTATATTTAAAATGTCGAAATTGTGCTAGCAAGAAATTAGCATTCTGTCAAGAGCCTCATCTTAACACCTCCATATCATTAAATATAACACTGATTCAGTCAGACCTGGCACCTTGGAGTTCTTGTTGTCAGTAGATAAACATGATTTACAGGCTTTCTTTTGTGAATGAAAGAAAAGAAATGAAAGATTTTCCTAAATTATAGGTCTGGTTTGGTTTAAATCATTTGTCTGCCATGTTTCCTCTGTCTATTACAAATTACCTCGACATACTTTATATAGGTGGGAGACGGAGGCGCGGCCTCAGTTTTCAGTTCACTGTAAGGATCTTTCCCTTTCAAGGCTTCGGCATATGGGCTACATTCGTCACGTGTCCTTTAAACGGCTCCTCGCCTTCTTTGTGATCTCTTTTTTCGGTATTATCCTCCCATGAGGCACAGAATCAGTCTGACACAACACCCACCAGCACTCACTGAGGTTGTCTGACATCAGAATCTAAAGTGCTGTTTGGAAAACAAAAAAATGAAAGAAAAGTAAGCTCTCATCCTACCTGTTATCCATTAAAGAGTACAGTCAGAAAAATAATGAAATAATTAAAAAAACGCAGTGCTTCTCCGTACTCCAAACATTTCTCCGATACAGTAGGATGTGGTCGTGGAGCAGGGGAGTGGGAGATCTGTCCTTAGATGATCTCGGCTTGGCTGTGGACTGGGAAGCCAAGACGAGCAGCGGTCGTAGCTATAGCTGGATCTCGTGGGGAGATTAGCATGGAAAGGTATGAGGAACGAGTTATGTGAGTATATGAGTCTCGAGTTAGGACAAACATGCTCCCTCGAACACACCTCTTAGGCACTTCTTTGTGGAGTCTGTGCTTTGTTGTGGTCGGTCCATTAATGCAGGCCCATGGTGAAAAATGCTACTTTCACCACTAATGGATTTGTTTACCTCCATTAAATCAATGCCGCCTCGGCTGTTTTTGTATTTGCTCGGCCAACAGAGGGAAATTGATCGAGATTTAGTGTTGATCACACGTAGCTAATATTTCTCCTCATTTTATTTATGAGGTTGCCTGTCCATACTTTACATTTCTGATCAAATTCAAACCTTAATGCTTGATTTATTGTAGCTTTTCTGTCTCTAACAAAAACTCAAAAAAGCACCAACCTCTGGACATCTTATATCAATCTAATTGTGTTTATTCTGTTCCTGCAAACATGCACTGTTTTGTGCAGCGCTGATCGAGATATAGGTAATTTCCCCTACTTCATGCTGTGAACATGTTGTTGCTACTATTTGTGGTTGTTTGGATAATAATAATAGCAGCAGGGCCAACTGAATCACTGCCTCGCCAGAGCTCTTATTAAGCTCTTTATCCCCCCCCCCCCCTGCTCTTCTATATGTCAGGCAATGAATTCACCTGAGTGAAAGCTAACCTCTAGAGGATCCCTCCCTCCCTCAGCCTGGAGGGTCGGGTATCAAAAACCACCTTGGAACCGGTTTAAGAGCCATGGACACGTGCACTTTCGGTGTTTGCATATTCCTGTCATGCTCCCTTGTGATGCAGTGAGTATTTTCCACTCCATTAAAGTTGTGGTTATCTGCCAAGATCTGGTTCACAGACCTAACGTCACGTCAGTTGTTACCGAGTACATCAAGAGAGCAATGTAAGAAGCCACGTAATGCCTTATTACAGCTGTGCAAAAAAATGACCACTACATGTTCCTTCACCACCTTCACCTTGTCCTGTGCTCTGATTGGCTGAAGTTGTCAGACTCCAGATTGGAAATCTGATTGGAGTCTGCGACTCGACCTTGACGCCACTGCAACCCATCGCAACCCTCTCTAATTGCGTCTTTGATGAGTTCACGCACAGTGATTGGCGTCGAGTGCCGGTCAGGGGCTTTTGTCAGAGACTCGCAAAACTCGTCAGCAACTGGGAAACTGGGCTGAAACTCGTGTAAAGTGAACTAATGCAACATGCGCAGGTCATCCATGGAATTTAACTTCTTTGATATTTCTGTTTGAATGACACACATTATGCTCATATTCATCTTTAGGTTCATGACTGTAATTTGGGTTGTTACTTCTAATTTCCAGAAACACATCACTTTCCTCACACTGTCTGTTGCTGCAGCCCCTTTTTTCAACCTCTCTCGGAAACACTTTACATAAAACTTACACAACACACTAGAGGAAAGGGAATAACTGAAAAAATCATAATACGTCTCCTTTTATTTGTTCGATTAAAACCAAACCCGATAAGCAGAATGAGAATACAAATCGAAATGATTGTGGATGGAAGGTGGTCAACTTGCCGTCATGGCCCCTGGCCACACATTTTTCTCTTTATTGATGCAGACTCAAAGCCAGAATCCACCAAACTCCCCTCCTATCCCGGGCTGTTCCAGTTACACTGACACTCGCCTCTTTAGAGATCTTCATTTAGTTTTTCTTCTCGTCTACTCCATCTCCTCTCTGCTCACTCTATCACTCTGCTGTCTTTGAATAAGGTCATATGAGTGGGTGCTGTTTGCTAAATGTGCGTTGTGAAATCTGTGCTCCATGTAGTGCTTCTCTCCCTAATTTATTTATCTAATCTTATCTTTGTGTCTTTTCACTTTCTCTTGACGCTCCCCTCTTATCTCCTATCTGATTTTTCACCACACATCTCTCCCTCGTATGATTTCGCCTCGGGGGGGAACGGATGATGTGTTTTATGAAGAGATAGTTGGCCTATTTCTCTGGGTTAATGATTGGCAACTTCCACTGTATGTGAAGGGAGAGAGGGCAACCTTATGTGCATTAAAACCAGGGTAGCCAAATAAAAGCGTTGCTCATGGACTCGGGGTTAAAGGTCTGCTCCACCCACACGACTGAAGAGTTGAGTTTTACCAGGAGCTGTTGAAATGAAAATGAACGTAACACATTTTCTGCGAAAAATATTAAGAGACTGTTGTTGTTTTACTATCGAAAGGAATATTGCTTTTCAATAAGTTGAATTCAGGCCAAAACTTGACTCATCTTCTTCACAGGCGCTTTGACAACTGCTCAAAACAAACATGGCTTCAGTTTTCGAATAACTGATAAATATTTAACTGAGCTCGGTTGTAATGCACCACACTGAACTGTTGGCTGTTTGTGTGCCCTGGGCTGTGGTGGAATCAGATTGAATAAACATCCATGCATACATTTTGCCTTTTTCGTGCAGGACCATTTTATATTTTTAGTAACCACGGCCATTTGTTTGTGCTGTTATTTTTGAAAAGCAGCTGTGTCTATATTACTGTCCCCTATACGTCTGTGAAGAAGAGACATGGTTAAAAAGCATTAGATTAGTCATTAAGACGTAAAGCTGCCCAGGAAGTTAAACTGAACTATGACTTTTGGATTTTGACTCTGATGAAAGTTATTTTTCAAGTTTTTTATTTGCTCCTGATTAGTCTTTATTTAAAAGACGTTATCAGTAATATTACATAACATGTATGGACATGATCCTGTATTTACTACCAGCTGTCATTTCTTCATCCATATGAAAGTTCTTGGCTTCCTGGCAGGGAATGGAACATCACTGATGTCTGACCCACTGTTACTGCAGAGTAAGATGTGTTGTGTTGGTGAGACAATGATCTTGGTGATCGACAGTCGTCCAAGTGATCACCAGTAGCTCAATGTCCAGATTATATTAATGAGTTCGATTATTATTGTTTGTAGCAGTGCTGGTTATCGTGAGTCAATGAAAGAGAGAGAGTACAAAGGGTAAAACCCCCCCAATCATATTCCAAATTCTTATTCATAGTGTGCACATCTTTTCTAAAGCAAATAAATATCAGTGAGCGGCTCCTGGAATGAAAGCAGAGACTCAATTCAGGCAGATTTTGCATTTTGCTCTCCACGTAGGAGTCTGACCCCGATCTTCACGTTTACTGGATTTGTGAGTTAAAACATGGCAGTTGTTCTGTTGCATATGTAACGTCAATGAATCAGCTAGCGGTAGTGAGCTGCAGCCACAGGTCACACTGTGTTCCAATTTAAAGTTGAACATGATTCATCACTGATATTGTGGTTATGCTGACAGGAATGATGTTTGACATAGAACTATTGCCTGTGTTGTGGAGTGGAGTTCAAAACAAAACAGTCAACTGTCTAACTAACAATCAAGCCGTCTTCCGTGGTTGCTGTCTGATTGACTGGTGGTTGAAAAGTACCAATCAATTCATAAATCATATTTTAAGAATGTGCGGCACCCTGATCAAGCTGCAAGTGGAGACGTCAGATGAAGGACGCTATCAGACTCTTTTTGAAAACGATTCAGATAGCTGCATAGCCATTGATCCCACACATGCGCGGTTACATGGTTGCTGGACTGACGGTGACATTTGAAGGGACCACAGAACGGACCACCACCACCTCTGTCGCTGCACCTCAGTGGAAACACTGTGTCAGCAGGCAGCTCCATAGATTGGTAGTGTTCCTGCAACACTTGAGTGCACATTTGAAAAGCGAACAAACTGCAGCAGACCATGCACATGGACTCAAGTGCTCACAGAGCCCACAGACTTATCTGATGGAGCTGAATGTATGAAAAGCATTGCTTCCATGTATAGTTTAATCTGCCATGTGCTATATTTGGCCACGTAGCAGCTGCTTGCATGAATTAACAAGCCAACTATGCACTGTGCGCTGCGCTGTACGCGAATATGCTTATAAATACAATAAGCCGGGACTTGAGAGATGGCTGCAAAAACAAAACATGCATTTCCATGTCAACATCTGATAACCAATTAACCGATATGGAGGAAGAGCTGTGGGAAGGAAGTCTTTTTTTTTTTACAATGCACAATTCTCTTCGACCCTCTAAATCAGTCTGCACTTTTAAATACATGTAAGGCCGCAGACCTTGATGGAAATCTGCTGTTTTGCATACTGTCTGTGTGAAGATACAACTGTGCCACTGTTCATCCCTGTTTGATGATGTAGCTGACGACCAGCTGCTGTTCATAAGATGTTATTGTTGGAGATGTATCAGTCTGCTTTAGCTGTCAGGAGAGGCTTTGCCTGTGAATCACAAAAGCGCAAAGGACTGGTAATAGTAATAGATTTTGGAGATTCTGTTTGAATTCTTTGCATTTTGTATAACGATTATTGATGTGCAAAATATGTCACATGCGCGTAAACAGGAAGCAATTGGTTCCTTAGTTCCGTGAACGAGTAGCAGCGATGGTTAAAAGTAGGAGGAAGGGATTTCTCGATGCATCCAATGAAGAGGTTGAACTGTCGACAACTCTTTGCGTTCACCACTGCCGGTCGGGTCGTGACTGATAAGAACCAACCAGAAGGAAAATCCAAGGCGTCATCGTTTCCAAACATCACAGTTTCTGTCCATCAATACTAAAACACAGCCATAGAGTTTCCAGATTCAGTCAGGGCCAGCTTGGTTTCCAAACAGCTCCGTTGTAGGCGCTGGAAACTCTGGATTAATGTGGACCACATGCGTAACAATAGCAACACGGATGTATCTTAAAGCGAAAGGTTGGATGTCTGATTCTTGGTTCTTCAGCACTTAAAGAATACTGATTTAGAATTGGAGATGTGGGTATATTATCATTCTAATTGGTTTATAGGTAAAAGAAAACATAAAAAAATGAAAATTGTCTCTAATTTCCTGCACAACTGCTTCTTCAGCTTGCAGTGGGAAGTTGCCTCTGGGATGTTTGACTTCGTGTGACAGTGCGTTGACACATATGACACTTCATATCCAGTGCTGCAGTCAAGTGCTTTGTCATTTTAGGCCTCTCTATGGCAAGAAACTAGTTTGCCAAAGTGATTACATTTCCCAGTTGCATTGTATAAAGGAAACACACACACACACAAACACACTGGTCGACCACATTACATGTGCACTGATGCCTGTGTAATGTAGCAGTGTAGACTAACCATAATTGAAAAGCTCCTTTTGCATTTGGCACCTGTTCCACTGAGGTCTGTTTCATGATGATTACACAGTAGGTAATCTAACCATCAAACAAACTGAAAGTAACAACCAGAGTTTCTGTCTCGAAACAAATCATGTCCTCTTCTGCAAGTGGAAAAAACATTGTCCCATCGCTTGATTATGGTGATAGTGCATTTTATCCTTCCACCTTAAAGCCGGTTGACTATATAGTGTGCTGCACTTCATCACAGGTGATACTTTCCTTACTCACCATTGACTCCTGCCCTCTGCGGTTACATTTAAATACAAACAGCACTTCTGATGTCAGGTCACAGGACGTAATAACATAAGCTGCAGCTCTAGTTAACAGCTCTAGTTAACATTCGATTGGGGCAAAGCTGCGTTCAAAGCCCTCCTGCTGCATACACAAAATGAGTGAGCTTTGAAAATATACAAATTTCTTTGATTATGTAGATGCATGTCTGTGAATTACCTGAGTCTCTGTCTATTCTTTAAACTGAATATTTAGATTTTGATTCACATAAATATCGGTGTTATGTCTGCACCTGCCTGTCTCTCTACTCTCACGGCTTCCTCACTCTCAGGCAGTGTTCATTTTGCATCTTCAACTTCATTAATCTTTTTTCACTGGCGGAGATGGTGGGGGCGTATGCAAATTTAACCCTTCATTAGTCAGCCTAAGCCTCCACCACCACCACCACCAGCAGCAGCAGCAGCAGCAGCCGGCGGCAACATGTTCTCTGCGTTCACGTCTACGAGTCACCTGTTTCCCGGCATCACACAGCCTGATGGCAGCTGGGACCCCACCAACCCAACATCCTTTAATAGCACACCTCTGGGTCTGCATGTAAAGTTGCTCACTCAGTGTTTTAAGGACAACAATAAAAGATGATATTGAATTTATTCCACAAAAGGGCTGCAGGGTGTAGACCTGCCCACACACTGACCCCGGCTGAAATCCCAGGATGTGAGAGTACATAATCTTATCAGTGATACAGTGCAGGGGAAAGGGGAAAAAAAAGAGAAATCAATTCAAAACTGCTCCACTTTAGTTGAGGTCAGAGCCAATTCTGTCCACTGGTTGCTGGCGGGCAGTAATATAATGCCAATTCAATGATAGGAATCAATGGCATGTGGTAGCAGTCGTCATGTTGGTGAGTTGTAATCTCTCCCTCCGCTTCATGTGACACAATGACTTATTTTCATGAGTTGTGTCAAGCCAGACCTCGAGGTGCACGTATCGAATTTCAGCGCCTACTGTATTTTGTGTGAAGTTCGCTGTCATTCAACGGCGAGGTTAACCCTGGCTCTCCCTTTCTCCACTGGGTCGTATGAAGAAGCCTTTTTTATTTGTTTCAGGTCCAGTAAATTCAGGCCAAACTGTGGAATGAATGAGTGGATTTTCTTTGTCTTTCCTTTTCACGGCACCACCGCGCAGTATCTACTTATCACTTAATCTCTCGTTTCACGTGATCGAATGCGTTGGAAATATCGTGTGACTTCTTTTTCTTATATAACCGAGTGAGGTAGTGTGAAATCTCACAAAACAATGTGGCACATTTCAAAAATGATCATTTGTCCTTTTTAGAAAGTGAATTTGAACTTTATCCAAGTAACTTTTGAGAGTCCAGAGCTCTTCTGTGCAGCAGTAGGATGTTTACGTCATTATGTTTAACATGTTTATGGTCTAGACAAATATTGACATCACTCTGGTTAAACCTGTTGTTATGTAACCGATTTCTGCAAGTTAACGCTGCTTGTTCACGTTCATGTTAATAGTGAGATGAGTGGTGAGAGAGTAAAGCGGGCTTCTCTGTCAATTGGCTGTTGTACGAGAGAGAGGGAGAGCGAGAAAGACAGACTACGTTGTGGGGGAAGCGAGGCATTAAGGTGCTAAATGAAAGCTAATTACATGAGGGCACCAGGGGAAATGGGTGCTGTGTGACCCCAGGCCCTGGCCATCCATCTGATTTAAGACACACAATGTGTCAGCAGCAAATTGAATCTACAGGGAGCAATTGAAGGTTCCCTGCACACAAACACAAACACACACACACACACACACACACACACACACACACACACACACACACACACACACACACACACACACACACACACACACACACACACACACACACACACACACACACACACACACACACACCCACCCCACACACACACACACACATCACTGTTCACCCATCCCGGTTCCTTTTTGCTGAGTTTCATTGATTTAGTCAAAACCACACCTAGCTTCAGGTTCTTTATTCATCAATGTAAAATTGTGCAGGGTGCCTCGGTTCCCTTACTCTGCGGTCAGAGTTTCCAATGTTGCGATTGCAATTAATTTTCACAGATAACTGCACGAGAGTGAATTTTAAGGTTTCCGTTTTACACTATAAAATTTAATGCTTATTTGTGGCACATTCAAGTTCAAATTCGGTATCGGTTTTTGCTTGATAAAAGTTGTGTTTATTTATGATAAAGTTTATTGTTTAACAGTTTAATTTTGATTTTCATAATGATTTAACTAATAAAACAATTATTTTCATATTGCAATATTCTTCAGGCAGGTTAGGTTTATATGCAACAAAAAAGGCACCAAAAAGTCACACTTTTAATATCCATAACCACAATTTTGTGGTATTTTGCTGATATGAATAATGCAGTCGAATCAGTACAAATGTAAACATAACACACATCATTATATCCCGCACATATTTACACAAACAGCACAGAGTCCTCATCTTCTAAAGCAATAGCAGTTGTGACAGTTTGCTCGACTGGACGATAAACATGCTCTTGTTGTATAACTCACACTGAGTCTAACGGGATAAAGTTGAAAGATTATGTCATTGCCCTTCATTGTATTCCCTGTGGTCGACACCATGTGGCCCAATTTCCTGTAAAGCTCCACATTCCAACGGCATAGCTACACTCCAGAGATTTAACATGTGACCTCATCTAGCCTAAACCGTAACCTTCTCAGAAAGACACAGTGGACGGTTTGTCCCCCGTTCCGGCTGCTCTCATTTGCCCTCTTATATTCACATCGACGTTCATTCTATTACCGAGATAGCATTATTGATGTTGTTAAATCTTATTTAATAACCTTTTTTTTTTTATCGTTTTTATCACAACCGCTTTGACAACACAATATCCTCAATATCTTTGACATCCGCTGATCATCACCACGTGATTCCAGTAAGAGCAATATAAACGGGGATATTGAATTATTGTGTGACCCAGAGGAAAGGTCTCTCTCAAGCTTCTATCCCTCTTGTTCATGGCTGCGGTCAGGAGCCCAAATTTGAGCCCTCATCACTTCTGAATGTGTTTTATATGTTTCACATTTTCCTTATGTCAAGTAAATGCAGTGTTTTGCATTGTGTTGCGTCTGTTATAGCGCAGTGTTGCTCGCTCTGTGGCACACGATGCATTTAAGATTAGAGAGAAAATGTGCAATCAGGCCTGACGAAAAGAAGGCGGCGGAGCAGACCAGTCATTTGTTTCAGTATCTGAATTAAAAGTCCCCTGGTCCACTGCCAGTCACAGTGGAAATAACTGTTAATGAGACATCATCCTAGCTGCGTTGCTTATGATTGTTTATGAGCATCTGTGTCCATAGACCAGAGAGAGGGAAAGTAACACAATGCAACATGTGGGAGAATTAGCACAAACAACTGTCACTCTGTGTGTGAGAGGAAGTCAAAGAGCCTGGTCGGATTATAAACTTGTTTTTCTCCAATAATAGCTTTCAGTTCTCCTGCTCTCTTACTGTTTCTTTACAAACAGTTTTGATTTCAAGACGTAGGCTTGCAGGATAGTCATCTATCCTTCTTCTTCTATCATTTAATGCTATCTCCCTTTCCTGGAAGTCTGAAACCACCTCTTTGGTTCGGAGTAAATTTGAGTCCGTCGGTCGGGACCGTCATCTGAGGCACCAGCTAGTCTCAATCAAACAAGACGTGAAAGCAGCCAAAAAACAGAATGTAACAGCGAAAAATGCGAAGTAGTTTGTCATCGCTTTGCAATTTGAGAGGTGTGAGTATATTCGGAGCTGGTGTTCCTGCCTTTCTTTTGTCAGTTTATCTTTTACTTCCTGATCTGCTAACTATTACTATGGTTACGGTTTTAATATGTTTGGTAAAAAAAAATAGATAATTCAGGTTAGACAAAGATCAAGGTCAATAGAAACCATTGGGAGGAAATGGATGTGAACCCTGGTCGTACAAGTTGTTGACTCATCCATTAAACCCAACGTCAGCGCCAACAGGTTTTGCAGCTCTATAACATCACTCGTTCCGCCTCTGACACGGAACAGTCATAAATGGTGTGGCCGCAACGACTTCGGTAAACGTGGGATTTGAACATGAAGCCAGTGTTGTCTTGTTAACAGTGAGTCTACATCAAATGGAGAAAAAAAAAACTGAACAACTGAACCAGATCAAGGCAAAACAAGAGAGTAAGAATAGGCTAATGCAGTGAAATGCCGATTGAAGTGACAGCAGTGTGTAGGAGATGTAGCGACTCAGATGTGAGGAGGGGTGGGAGTTTATCGAGAGACAGAGAGAAAAAGAGAGAGAGAGAGAAGAAAAGAGGGAGCCATCACACAATCACATGATGATTTCTGAAACAAGGGTAGCTTTATAACTGCTCCTCTGTAGCAACCAACGGCTCCGCTCAGTAATTCAAAGACCAAATCAACACACACACACACACACACACACACACACACACACACACACACACTGTACGCTGTGTACGCTTGTCTCCGGGTAGGTGAGTTGGATAATCCCATGACTCGCCTGACCTACTCCATACTCCCTGCCAGTAGTGACACCGGATTGGCTGGGAGGTCGAGCGAGGGGGGGACTGGGTGGTGGGTGGGGGTGTAGTCGGCCCGAGCAGCAGCGGCAACACACATATTATATAACAGGCAGATGAGGCGGGGTGAGCGGAAGAGGAAGAGGAGGGGAGGGGAGGGGGGGGGGGGGGGGGGGAATAAGCAATGAGAGAAAGACAAATGTGATGGAAAGAGGAAGTGAGAGTCGGGAAAGGCAGGAAGACAAAACGTACAGTAGAAGAGTGAAAATTGCACAATAATGGTTTAGAAAGGCAAAAAGAGAAATAGTGGAATGACCGTGGATGCGTTCAGGGCAGCACAGAATTACCAAATGGCTTTTTGTGAAGAAAGTGCGCCAAGAATAATGAACATATTTGAATACATACCTGCATCTTTTTACATAAAAAAAACTTCTTATGATATTACATTTCATTTATCTGTCAGTAGCGATATATGGACTCACATATATGCGGTGTGTAAACGCTTGACAATGGCTCGCTGTCGACGTGATCGTCATAACAACGACACATTTTCCTGCTTGGGACACACAACGTAGCTGGGACTCAAGCTTAAGCCCCGTGCTCACTATCAGTAAAATGCTGAAGAGAAGTGTGTTAAATCCCACACACCAGGTTAGCCGCTGTCTCCGCCTTGACTGTTTGTTTAAACACAATTTTATTGGCATCCGTTGCATCATGAAAAGTTGATGTCTGCTTAAGTTCTGCTATACGCAGCAGGAAAACAACACAACGGAACTACAATGCAGTTCGACAATGCATTACGTCACCCCATGTGTAACAGCAGCGTTTCAGCCTCCACCGCTTACGATGGAGGCCGAACAACAGTTACAACAGAGTCTTTGTCTATTTCGTGGGCTTGTGTGTATTTGCAGTGCAAGTGTTCATGATGCAAATATATGTAAAACATCTACTTTGCTCAAACTGCGTTTTTACAACAAACACAAGGAAATGCTATTTAAAGTTAAAAAGTAACCTTAAGTTGTCGTGACTCAGGACTGTTGGCTGACTCTGGCTATGTCCTAGCAAGGAGAGAGAGAGGATGGCGAGCTCTGAGCTCAGGGTTTGTCTTTTTGTCCATGAGATATTATCTCTGGCTTCGATTTGTAAAGCTTGACAAGTGGACGATTATTCAGTCGGTCCCTGCTTGGGAGCTGATGTTAGCTAACCAGCTGTGTGCAGATATCAGGCGGAGGCCTTGCCAACACAAACAGTGCAGATGAATTAGTGAGCAGACTTTCCTGCTCCGTCTGTGATAGTCGAAAGCATCTGCTACTGACAGTCCACGTGCATGGATAGCATTCATTCTTTTTAAATCTGAATAATGATGACACCTTTGTAAGTGTCATTGTGGCAAGGCTGTGTTGGACATGCAGGTCTAACAAATATAAATGTGTCTTGTGTTTTAGTCATCATATGATGTTTTCACTTGACACAGTTTTCAAGGCAACAATAGTTGCTCACTTGTTGAGTGATCAGAAATCCAAGTTTCCATGATAAATTCTGAATGTAAAGATGCATTCGTATCTAATGTAACTGAATTATCACAAATTGAATCAAATTGGTGGATCAGTGCCAACAGCCAACCTTGTCCACCAATGGAAAACCTTTCTAAGAACCCCCTCTCTATCGACAGAGCATTCAATATTGATTCATACGGTTCATTATGTGCCACAATATGCAATGAAATATACATGTCTGCCTCTCAGGCTTTGTCAGAGCTTTCCGGAATTAAAAGAAATGAGAAAAAACAAAATGTATTTCACATGAGAGAAGACGTTAAAATCCCACGTGAGATATGTGGTGTTCGTTTGAAACCGACGCAGGTCCCTGTGTTCAACTTATGACACCAACATGTGACGTCCTTTAATCTCAACTCACATGCACAGGCACATGTGCGTCACACATTTCACATGTGATTTTAACATGTTCTAGCATGTGAAATTCATGTGGTCTTTTTCTGAGGGTAACCACAAACCAAACAATAGACTGGCATCCAGACAACAGCTGTGCGTAACATCAAGTGTCACAGACGCCAATGAAGGAAAATGATTTAAGTGGTTCCCATGAGAGAATATCATTTTTTTTATCAAAGGGTACAGATACAAGACATTTAATGACACGTGACTTTAATCGAAGACGAAACAACTCTAATGCTTTGATTCCGTACAGTTCTCTCAGATGTTTACCTTGATGTGCTGGACCAAGTCGATCAGTTTCTATATTTGTGTCGAGCCTCAGCACTGGGACGGTTTCTCTCCAGCTCTTTCTCCCACTGTCCATCTCATACCTCCTGCTCCCACACGTTAGTCCCAACAAGCTTTGATCTTGATGGAAAAGTTTAGCTCATAATCGGTTCCCACTGTATTTTCTGGTTTGCAGTTCCCCAGTGACACAGCCCAGTTCAGACAGTCGTCCTTTGGAGACCGTTTGTTGTTGAGTGTCATTAGCGCTGATCAAAGTCATTTATTTATAGATATACTATATTATCTGGTTAAATTTAAAGTAGAACCTATTTGCGTTGTCAGTGTGTTGTTGTTTTTTGTGCATTTAAAAAGTCTGTAAAGTTTAAAAGCCCAAAGTCCGAGATAGAGGGAGCCCCTCTGCCCCATAGAAAACACTGACTTCCTCCTCATTTGCATAATAAACACAGTTACATTACATTTCATTTAGCTGACGCTTTTATCCAAAGCGACTTACAATAAGTGCATCAACCATGAGGGTACAAACCCAGAACAACAAGAATAGAGAAAGTACAATTTCTTCAAAAAAAGCAAAACTACAAAGTGCTATAAGTAAGTGCCATTTTAAGTGCTACCAAATTGTTAGTTTAAAAGTGTTATTCAAGGTATAGTCGGAAGAGGTGTGTTTTTAGTTTGTGGCGGAAGATGTGTAGCGGTTAGTCTAACAGAGCCAGGTAAATCGATAGCAGCGGCCGACATTTCCTACATGTGCTGGAAGTGGTTGACCAATCCCACAGAGTGAGCCAGCTGGCCAATAAGATCAAAGGGGGGGCCTTAAAGAGACAGGAGCTACAACCAAGTGTTTCAGATCGAAGAGGAGCTGCAGCATTGGACAATATGTGGAAAGTGATGCGTTTTCTGAACATTGGCGCATGAGAACCTTTTTGAAGTAATAATCCAAATTAAAAAATATGATCCTGAATGTGAGCATAATATGTTGGCAGTTGGTATTTTCATGTACATTATTGTGAATATTTATCTGCAATGGGATAAAAAGCTGAGTAACTGGAGAGAGAAGTCTGAATCTGACTTTCAGTTATGCATTGCGCACTCTAGAAATATTTGTGCATTCTTAACAAAGACCTGCATGCACACGCTGTCTGTTGTGGCAGGGTTTCGTTTAATTCATTGTCTTGTTTTTAAGTCTCGCTGCCAAGGCCCTCCAATATTTCTGAACAGCCTCTTGGTATTGACGCATATTGTTTTCATGTGTTTGCACAGAGGATGATGTTTGTAGGCAGACGTGACTGGCAGCATGCCTCGAACCCTCAGCACAGACTAGCTGGCTCAGATTTTCATTTCATTTGCCTTTTGAATAAATGTGTTCACACACGTCTGGGGAAATGTGGGCAGAGATAGCGCAGCAAAGAAGTGCAACCTACTTTTTTTTTCTGTGTATTCACATGTGTTGCTGAAGTTCCCCCTGATAGAATTGGTGATAGTGTGTGTGGGCGTGTGTTTGCTAGATTAGAGTTTGTGTGTGTGTGTCATTCACTGTCTGCAGTTTCAGATTTGCTCTTCTCCATCAGCACACACAAAATTTAGTGTGTGTGTGTGTGTGTGTGTGTGTGTGTGTGTGTGTGTGTGTGTGTGTGTGTGTGTGTGTGTGTGTGTGTGTGTGTGTGTGTGTGTGTGTGTGTGTGTGTGTGTGTGTGTGTGTGTGTGTGTGTGTGTGTGTGTGTGTGTGTGACCAAACAAAAGTGCAGTTATTTATTGCAGTGAATCATCCAGTATGAAGACAAAACTAATGAGGCCTGAAGCTGTGCTGTGTGGCTGAAAGGAGGAGCGTGTAAGTTAGAGCAGGAGTCAGTGGGTGGGTGGTGTTTTAATTCATACTCCACCCTGTGGTCATTTTACACTAGCAGAAAAATGAATTGTGTATCATGTGACGTGTTTTTTAGCTCTGGAATGAACATTAAAATGCAAAAATAGTCCCCAATAAAAAGTAGAAAGGATCATTAAAATGAAACTCTTGAGAGTACATACTTCTGCCGAGGCCCAGCAGTCCTCTCACTTAACCACATTTAAATTCCTTCGATCACAATCTTTATTTGGAGCTGCACCAAATTGGACACATCCATGAATATGAGTTCCCACAACATCCCTGATATTTTTCAAGATCAAGATCCTTGAAATGATTCACTGACAAATCTATTAAAATGTTTGAGAATGCCCTATTTTGCAATGTTAAAGAAAATTAATCCCTAGATCTGCACCAAAGTGTAATTGGTTCTTACAGGGCCAACACTGCAGCGTTCCCCCGAAGTGATGTGTTAATCCATCCAGTAGTTTTTGCGTTGTTTCGCAAACAAAGCAAACAAACGGGCAGGTGAAAACATAACCTCCTTTAGTTCAAGTCCTGAAGTGTAGCTCTGACTGATCAAACAAATGCAGTGTACAGTAAATGCCTGAATTTGCTGCAGTTGGGTGATTGGTGGCTGTGTCTGGCTTCAGTGTCTGGGGAGTCTCTTGATAGAGCTATCACAGGTCAAGCACTGCCCAGTAATTAGTGTTCACAGCATCCAGTCCGACCGTAGCTGCTTCAAGTTGACAAGTAATGAGAGAGAGGCGGTAGGATGAGCAAATCACCGGCCACCGCAAGCCTCGTCCTTAACTCCACGGAGGTTAAAGGAGGACAGCTTCGATAAACACCCCCATTATTACCTGACTGACAATCCAAAGTGAAGTGTGGTACATATTAGACATAAAGTCTTGTCATAGTCTGTGCAGGTCATGATAGGCAATGTGATCACTGTGGGAATTCATGTTGTTATTGCTGTGAATCTTATATATAACTCTTGCTTTACACTGAATAGAGCCTTATGTTACAACAAATTCACTTGTGGCCATCTGGGCGCCTATATGAATGTGTTCGTCTAAAAATGAGGACCAGAGTTAAAAACAGTCAAAGTTTGTGGCTTGGGAGAGTTTCTGAATGAAGCGTACACAGTCATTTAGGTGCAAGTCATGCAACCTTCATGGTCTGAGGTTGACTTGTGTGTATTGTATGTTTGAATAAACATTTTGCACTGGTGTACTTTTCACCACAAAAGCTAGTCCTCTTTAAATTGTCATTGCGGTGCCATGCTGTACTTTTTTTTTTTGAGCCAAAATGATGCATGGATTCTTTGAATATACAGGGGGTGGTATTTCTAGATTTAGCTTCTCTCTCTTTCAGACTCTGGGAAGGAGCTCCCTGCTCTCCCTCCCCACTGTGTTTATGCCATCTTCAAAACAGTGTGATTGTATATTTTGTCCAGACGACTGCCAAACCTGTCTTCGTGTGTCTGGAATGATCTTGGCTCGTTCACTGTGAAGCTGGGGGATATAAACATAGCTGGACGCCTTCCAACATGCAGCACCTCTACTCCCCTTGGTCGCCGTCCAGTTTGCATAAGCGAGTGTTGTCTTTCCAATGACCATGAGGCACCAGCCACGGTGAAGTTGGGTCAGGCTAGTGTGCGGTTACAGGTGGGGGTGTGGCTCCTGGTCTGCGTGTTTGGACGCTAAACTTCATTTCACACGCTCCTACAGGGTTGTGTAGCTTTGAGGCCTTGCACAGAAGAGAAAAAAAAAGACAGAAACACCACTTGGGAGCATTAGTCGATTACAACATTGAGATATCTATAGGTCTGAATGTCAAGTCATTATCGAGCTTAGCCAGCCAGCTCTGTTACCTAATTCCCATATACATTCCGACTAGGGCGCTGTAAAAACAATCAAGGGCGAAAACACAGGGAAATTTAAGACCCTCTAATGCCGTCAAATTCCTGTCTTGGATCATGGAGCAGTGTCAGTCTGACACTAGTCTGGAGTCTGGCCCCCACGCGGCCCCTATAACCTCACATACTCTCGTCTGACATGCTGACAATTTGCCTGCGATACATCTGACAAATTGGTCTCGGTTGCCTAGTTAAGCTTCACGCTGCTGCTCAGGTGTCTAAGTTGCTTTAAGTCTAATTATAGACGACCGGGGATAATGACGGCTTTGTGTGCGCATGTTAATCTCTCAAACAAGTTCTTTAAACAAGGCTTTCATTTGCATTGTAACACAAGTGTAGGCTTGGGGGGGAGATTAGGACTAGGTTTGCTGCTGTGGTTGCACTGGGGGGGGGGGGGTATACTTCTTCTGTCCAAACACCTGTCATGGTTCAGGATGTGGTTCTGGAAGACATTGTACATTTTTTACATTTTTAAGTTGGGAAAGTCGACTGTTCCCAGCCATACCTTAGCAGCACTCTTTGCGACAAATGTAATGCATATCGTTGGCAGTTTTATTATGTAGGAGCAGCCAAGGAAATGAGACGACCCATTCTTCGTGCAAGGAATGTATATTTTTTAATGTTGTTGGCTCTGGCTCTGAGTCAAATGAGGTCAGTGTTGTGTGTCTGTCGAGGTGGCAGGGGAGACAGCTGTCCGAGGGGGGTTGGGTATGGACTGTCTATCAGGGCTGGGGGCAGGTGATACCAGGCACTGCAGCAATATTCTTGAAACAATCAGTTGTTATCGTCACTTTGAATTGCTGGTATGTTTTTAAGGTTGTGATATCGCTCCAGGAGATATACAGGGTGGAGTTGCAAAATGCCTTTTTTTCCCCCCACCTACCTGCATTCAGAGGTGAGGGACATCAGGGGCAGAGCCGGTCAGAGGCAGAGCAGGAGCAGGTTTTTGCAGAATGTGGGTGGGAAAAAGGAATAACTCATAAACATTTACACATGCAGAAACAGACCTGCTAAATGTCAAGTGCACTGGTGGGACCAGTGAAAATGTTTAGTCGCACTTGACAGATTTCTGGTCACATGAATGACTAAAATGTTCAGACTCTGAAGCCTTGTTTGGAACTGCAGAGGATCTGTCACCAGCGGTGATGATTCACTGGGTTTAATTTCTACTGAGCTGCAGTCGTGTAGGGAGGAGCCGCTGCTCCTGCAGCTTCAGTCACTCAACACAGTGTCAATCTACATTTCTTTTATTTCATATTCTCAGTCAAAGTTTAGTCTGAGTCACATTTGTCCTTTTACAGTTTCGACGATTACTTTGTACTTTACTTTGTGCACAGAAACTCAAAAATGATCTCTTATATTTAATGTATTTTCATTTGGTTTACAACAGCACATATCCAGGACTCCCTATAAAAAGCTAATGGGTAACAATGGTGACTTAATTAGCTTCATTATTGTCATTTGTAGAAATTAAAGTTAGATTTTCCGTGTTTCTTTTTATAAAAATCCATAATGAGAAAAAAAAAAACTAAGTTCTGTTCTGAGGACACAACAACAATCATTTCAAAAACAGTTTTTAATTTTACAATTTTCATTTTTCGGAATCAATCATTTCTTTCTTGAGACTACACATTGTAAAATATAATATTGTTCATTTCATTTTGTTCAATTATATAAGTAATATCAGCAATAACATTGAAAACCTGTCTTTCAGAGAAGCAGCATCACAATGGAAATGTTTATGTTTGAAATGTTTTCCTTGTTCAACTTTTCTTTCTTGGAATTCATACAATCCTTCATTCAGGTGGCCAATAGTTCTGTATTTAAAAAAAATATTTATTACTCAATGAATATCACAAGTGAAATACAGGAAACAAAGAACGAACAGAACCATCATGTTGATCAATTTTCAGATATTTGTCATTAAGGTTTTCCTTAGGAGACTGCATCTGTCCGAATGGCCGTCATGTCTCCTAACATCCTCACAATATTCCATTGAGGCTGTTCCCACAAACCAAGACTCTGCACACTTGCCAGAAAACATCTGTAAGTCACTCGTCTTCACATTTCTCTCTTTCTCCTTCTGCTCATTTCCCAGCTCATCTCCCAGAGCAGGAGAGAACAACAGCTCTGCAGTGGCAGGCCAGTCCAAGCCCAGCGGTCAGACCCATAAGATCTGCTTGGTGTGTTCGGACGAGGCGTCGGGATGCCACTACGGTGTCGTAACCTGCGGCAGCTGCAAGGTGTTCTTCAAGAGGGCCGTCGAAGGTTGGTTTCACTTTCCTGCATCCACTCCCTCGATCAATCACTCCATCATTCGCCACAACGTGACCACGGGCATGATGACGGATGATAGGATTCACACCGATGTTTTAAAGCCTCTGCACACAACCACCAGATGTTTTCTTAATCACCCCGACTGACTGGACCTGGTCAGTTTGAAAATGGATGGAAATATGGGGGGGGAATTTATGATGTCATAAAACTCAAATCCAGTTTGTCCACACCCACACGGTCTTTAGAAGAGGTCTAATCAAAAAACACGTGCATTGGGCGGCCTATAAATGTGCAGAGGCTTCAAGAAGCACGGAGCAGAAATGCCTCTTTTTTTCATCTTGTACCAAGTATTTCTGGCCACATTTACACAAGGTTTATTCACATTTGCATATATTCTTTATTTATACATTTACAACCTTGTACATGTGGCCCTACTAGCAGTTAACATCAGTTACACATTGTTCCAAAGACTCATTCATTTGAATCACATAAGGTCATCTCTTGAAGCTCTTCTCTTAGGAAGGAATACAAATCTAATCCCGTCTCACCGTCAGAGTGGAATAGTTGTGCTTTTGTGGAGCTTCAGTAGACACATCACGTAGTCGCCTTGCAGGTTTGAATCTTGCTCCTCGCATGTCACCGCCTCACCTTCTCTTGTAATTTCCTGTTTGTCCCGAAACAACCAGGATCAAAATTACAAGTAAATAGTTAGTAATTTTGAAAAGAAATATTACCTCTACCGTGACAATTTCCCATTAACATAGTATCGCCTTGTATCTTTATATGTTAATCTTAACACAGCCATTCAACTACAGAACTCAGATCATGTCTCAGGCAAGTCGATTACGTGTCAGGAAGTTCACCTTAAAACTAATTGCCATGACGGAATATCCGTGTGATGGGAGGGGCAGGAATGCATCTGACAAATAGAAAGTAGTTTGAGCTAAATGCTTTCTGCCGTGCATTCCACCGCCCCAGCCCCGCTCCTCTTCCATAAACGGATTATTGCATATACACATTCATAAACAATGCACTGGTGAACAGCTGCTAAACCCCTCTGTTTATTATATGGACCCTGCTCTGCTACTGAATGCACAGACAACCAGTATTAACAGTTAGAAGACCTACAGCCTGTTTTCTTCCCACACTCACTATCTGCCCATTCCCTCCATATCTGTCACTAACACTGCTAGTGGAATAATACAATTAGTGACCAGACTTTCTGCAGGGAAATCAGTTCCCTGAATGTAAGTTGATGTTGTGAACATGGATATAACAGCTCTGGACTAAAATGTGACCGGTGGTTAATAATGTCAGCATTTTTAGTTTCCTCTCTGCAATGAAATATTATTTTAGGCTACAGAATATATGTAGAAATGTGTCAAATTATATATATATATATATATATATATATATACAAGCACTTGAAATGAGCCGCTACAGTGAATGTCTAGAGTTGTATGATTGCTAAGTATTATCCTGTAAATCAGCTGTTTTATTCTGCAGTGCTTTTCCAGGCACTCAAATGGAAGTGTGACTTTTATTTTGAAAAGAGCTGCCGAAAGTAGCACTGAGATATGATATTCTTGTTTTTCTCCCCCCCCATAATTCTCCATTCTCTGGTCCTTGTCTTTATGGTGAAGGATGGAGAGCACGACAAAACACAGATGGTAAATAATGCACTTTTAATAATAATAATAATGATAATATGACGATGATGATAATAATGATGATGATGATGATAAAACTATGGCCTCTGATTTGCCAATTTCCCTGTATTTTCCTTCAGCACAAAAATAAGACCAGTCTGCCTGGACACATGTACTGTGTGCAGTCTCCTCTGCCAACTCTCTGTTGATGCATGCAAATGTAATGATTTGGTAATTCAAATCAGAGTAAATTGCCTGTGAGTGATTATTATTTTTCTTTCCTCTTGAGTTTCTGCGTGGACCGCTCCACCTCATCATCCTCGCAGGTGGCCGAGTCAATAATTGCAATCACAGCCCGTCACGCATTAGCCCGATTGCTTTGCACTTGACCCACATTAACCTCCTAAGATCTGATGTCAGACATTTTCCCGTTTTCTCTTCTTTTTTTAAAAACTTTTTCTGTTTAAGTGTTTCATGAACTCTCTGTGTTTTCCTGCTTCTGCTGATTGGTGTATTGAGGCCGTGTCCTGGTTCCTGTCATAGCAGTGACGGACATGTTAAACCAATCATTTCCATATTAATCAACTTGTGTCAGTATTTCAGCAGCAGGAAGATGGCGAAGCTGTTACTTGCAGTTCCCATGGGATTTGCCAAACTCGTACATTTGTGATACGCCAGTTTCCTTTGCAAAAACAACAACCTTGCTGGTTATAACTTCACATATACAGGCATTAGTTTGCTTCTTAATTAGCAGCCTATCAGATTAATTAACGAGAATGGCCCTGGTTGGAGCGCATCCCTCTGCCAAGTTCCAATAGTCCCCTTAAATTCAATCAAGCTGCAACGAATTGCACACACTTAAAGTAATCAGTCCCCTAAATACGCCAACTTTTTTTCATCAAGATCCAGGAATTATTCTCTGGGAAATGTTAAGCTTCTTTTTTTAAACTTTCAAGAAAGAAATTCCTGGACCAGCCCCGTAATCCAGATTCACAGCACAATTGAATAGGTTCTTCCCTGACTCGTACCGCATCCTTTCCCCAAGTTCCACTGTAATCTGTCCAGTGTTTTTTGCGTAATCTTGCTTACAAACAAACCAACAAACAAACAAAAGGACAGCGTAACTAATATTTATAGTTGGAACTGAAAGAAACTCGGTACCTCCTCACTCTTACAGTGCAAACCACTCATTGTTCGAGCCGCTTCCGCGACTGTGAGCTACAGAGACCAGCCCGAGGCTTCATCAGCCCGCGCTGAGGGTGCTGCCAGGTCCTTGTTAGCAGATCAGGGCAGGATAAGGGAGAGAGGATATCAGTGGGAATCAGCTGGCACTTTTGACACCACAGATGGCTGTTTACACCGTTGTTTGCAATGTCTTCCTGTGATATCAGCGATGGCTGCAACTGGCACCCCCGAGGCTGCTATCTTGTTGTCACACCACCAGCCCTGCAGATTCATTTCCAGTCTCTGTGGAGTATGATTATTCTTGAGTTTCAAAGCTGGATCCCTCCGTGATTTTGACAAATGTTTTGATAATATAATATAATATAATATAATATAATTTAAATGCCACTACTATAATATTATATATAGAGAATTTTGCCTAATCAACTAAAACACTGCCTAGTTTAATCAATGTAATACTGTAAACGTGTGGAGAGGAAGTGTTTTAGATTTAAATATGTTAACGTAACTTCCAGGCACATGTTTGCTCCACATTGATTGAAGAACTGACTTCTACTTAAATAAATACAGGAGCCTGCTTCACTGAAGTATCATTAAATTGAATTAAACAATTCATTGTTTGCAGGTACTCATGTACATGTGTGTCAGCTGCTGTAGTATGTTCAGTATAGTCACTTACTGTGGGCGTACGGGGGGGATGATTTAAAGGCCTGCATGGTAGAGGAAATTGTACCTCACTGCTATTGAGGTATAACAGAGTTCTGAAATGCATTGACAGCCTGTCAAATATAAACCTGTCACAGTTTGCCTGTCAAAGCTCAGACATGAATACAGACTAAAACTCGACGGGCCACTTGGAGAGCGCACCTCTGCCACTCTATTTGCCACACTTCAACATTTTTAGAGTCAAAGTCTTGACACATCTCCGTTACTATTAGAGATCTGTCAAAAGTGCTTGCCCCTCACATATTGGTAGTTGTTGCAGGTTTCAAATTGTACAGTTACAGCAACTGAATACAAATCTTCCCCCTAATAATAATACATATTTTTATCCACAAAATCTGGATCATTCTCCAGAACTGCGCCACATTTCACCGTTCATAATTATTACCAAAGCATGTCATTGATGTGCCGGATAGATTCACAAAAAGTCGCCCCGTCTCCCAATGTTGAGTAAGGGGGAAAAAATCCTGGTTCTGCACCAAAAGTTCACGTGTTCTTTCTTGGCCCAAACTGCATCCTTCCAAAAAGGTTTCGAGGAAAATCAGTTATCTAGTTATTACATAATCCTGCTAACAAACAAACATAACAAAAACCCCAACCTCTTTGGCAGATGTGAAAAGGCATTTTGTTTTTATTACTTACCAGGCTTTTGTCAAAGCAGTTTTGATTTAAACCTTTTAAATCTTGCAGAGGCAGAACAAGTGAAGTGTTTTGTATCATCCAGTGCGATGACCTCTGAATCAAGTGACAATATCGCACAAAGTCTTGAGAAGGTTTCAAAGCTGCTATTTTTATTGAACGTATCCTCTGCTTTTGCCACAGCTCACGGACTAATCGCTGTGTATATCTGTTCTATAATCAGTAAGGCTATTATAAAAGGAGTGACTAATGCGTGGGCTTTACCTGACCTCTCCATAGCTACAGTCATTGGGGAGTATCTTGTGGTTTAACCACACAGTCGACCGGAAGGGGCACGTGGTCTTTTTACTTTACAATTTTCAATGCAAGAATGCTGCTCAAATGAAGGCTGTGATATGGGCGTGGGTTTCTCTCGCAGAGCTTGAGCTGAAGCAGTTAAAGGTAATTAGGTGAGATGCAGCGTGGATCCTTTCAGTTGGATAACCGAGTGTGAAAAAAAAAACTGCCATTGTTTTTGTTTGATTTGTTCTTTTGTTTTTCATCAATTTTACTCTAAATTACCAAATTCTACAGCAGCTTCAGTGCACAACCTTCATTTCTATCTATCTTGTTCGGAATCCAGTAGCTAAAGATACTTAACTAGAGACCTCGGCAGCCGTATAGAGCTAAATGTTTGACAGTTTGATTTCCGAGAACTTCTGTCTTTGTGAAACCTAGTAAATGGCTGTGCATGCTTGGCGTGATGCAACGTCCCTTCATTAATTTTGTCCATTAGATTGATTATGTCTCAGTCTGAACTCAAGAGAATGTGTTGATGCTTGAAAAATAAGATTCATGTGACTCTCCCCGGGCTCCGTCAGACAAGTACTGTATGTACTAAAAGCAAATACCCTGTTGCATTGAGGCCCAGGCTCCTTCTGCCAAACTGACATTGTAACATGATGTCAAATAGATCATCCTGCAACGTGAGTTAGGAGTGCCTCGCAAAACACACGATGATCTTGTAGGGTTTTCCACAAAGTGTATTTCAGTATTCGTGCCACGTTGGTGGACAAATATCTTAAAACCACGTTAGAATCCTCACGTGTGTTATTGTAACCAGGAGCTTTTGACATTTGAAGGGCTCAGGAGACAGCACGAGGAACAAATGTCAAACAATGAAATGCCTAAGAACAGAAAAGTACTAGTATATAGAAATAGATCATATAGATTGAATGAAGAATGCGTGGGATTTTCCATCACATGCTGAAGGCTGCAGACATTGTTGGACTATTTTGTCCGACCTGCCTCTTCAGCTTTGCAAGGAGGTTGACGACAGGCGGACTGGGGTGATGGTTCCCGTTTTTTAAAGAGGCTTAGACCAGTCGGTGTGCTTTAACCATCCAGGTGTCACACTGCACAGCCTTAAGGGGAGTAAGGCAGGTACTGCGTGAATACGGAGTTCCTGGGGCCGTGATATGAGTCATTCAGCCCCTATAACCAGAGTGATATTGTGTTCTTGGATCTCACACATGTATTCCTGGGTATTGACCTCTGTCAGGCTGTCCCTTGTCCCTAAATCTAATGCTGCGGCTGGGAGGGAGGAGAGTGGCCGGGTTCGGAGGCCTCAGAATTGCATCTCTGCTATTTGCAGATGATGTTGTTTTGTGGCCGTGACCTTCAGCATGTTCTGGATTGGTTTGCAGCCAAGTGTGGAGTGACTACCTCTAAGTCTTAGGTCATTGTTCTCTGCTGTAAAATGAGAGATTCCTCCCCTTCTGGTGGAGTTTGATATTCTGCCCCAAGTGAAGGGTTTTCAAGTATTTAGGGGTCTGTTCAGGAGTGAGGGTACGAAGTAGCGGTCGATTGACAGAGGGATGAGTGTTGAGTATTGACTGAAAGAATGAAACAGCAGATACGAGTGGATGGAATTGATTAACTCCTCAGGGTGGCTGAGCTCAGCCTTGGAGAAAGGATAGGGTAAGTAAGTCCCACATCAGCAGGGGGGAGAGCGAGATGTCAGAGAGCAGAGGAGAAGAGTTAGAGGAGAGAGACGAATGATGTAAAGAGATGAGAGTCCATGACGATGAAGCAGAGATAGAGTGAAGAAGATGGATAGTTGGATGGAGCAGGAAATAATGAGAGAGAGAGAGACTAAAATTCGTTGGGGTTGATCTTTTTTTTTTATCAGATTTGATTAAATTTGTTTCTGTGAATAGTGGTGCTTGTGCATCACTGACATACAAAACGTTTGATGACGTTAACACACACAGTTAAATTCGTGCCTCTGGTCAAATATCTCCTGCTGTCTCTTATTAAAATTCACTTAATTTAATCACTTTCTGTCCCTGGTTTATTTGCCCACATCCTGATTCCGTAGGGTAGTGATTCTCCGTTTGTAAAATAATTATTATGAGAAAAGAAAGCATTGTGGAACATTTTTGATTCTAGGTCATGTGCCACAATGGGGGAGTTGGCCACGTTAACCATATCTGATTGTTGGGCTACAAGAAGTCATAGTTGTAGATCGTGCCATGTGTTTTAAGTAAAGCTGTCAACACCAGTGGGACACCACAGGTTTCTCAGACTTACTGTAGAATCAAAAGGTGGTTAGTGTGGTCAAAATACATACTGCTCAGACTGATCCCTCTTAAACCCACTTAGCCTGCTAATGTCTCCCTTCTTCCTCTTCCTCTACCTCCTCCTCCTCCTCTCCCCTTCACAGGCCAACACAACTACCTCTGTGCAGGAAGGAACGACTGCATCATAGATAAGATCCGCAGGAAGAACTGTCCAGCCTGCCGCTTCAGGAAATGTCTTCAAGCCGGAATGAACTTGGAAGGTAAACAGGCCCGGCTGCATTCAAAAGGCTGCGAGCGCTCACATGCCAGCTTTAGAGTCACAGACAAGTGGCAGTTCAAGTGGATTCAGATTTTTCTAATATGGCGTATTTCTGGGTGAAATGGAACATGTGAGTGGGGTGTATGTGACATGAGGGGGGGATTTGATGTAGACACTCCCAAGAAGTATTATAAGTAGTTTATGAAAACACGAATTTTACAAGACGATCGACAATATACATATATATCACATATATAACAGAACGGTTATGATAGGGATAACTGTTTATCAGTCGTTTAACTCTTTTATTGTCTTTTGTCAAGACCAAGAAGAAGAACTTCATCAAACTTTTCGAACCAGCTTTCCAATAAGACTTGAACTAACTGATTTTACATATATTGAGTCTGGGAAGATTCAATTACATCAGTAAATCCAACACAATCGGACTCTTACAACATAACCAGAACAAATAAAAACCTTAACAATCAAAAGAAACATTCAATATCATACAGCCATTTAATATTTGAAAATTATACAAAACTATATTTAATTAACTGTAGAATTACTGAACACCTATTTTATGGTACAACTTAACAAACATATGCTCTGTTATTTTTATTTTGATAAAAGTTTGTTTTCCAAAACGCCAACGTTTGTGGGGTCAAACTGGAAAAGAAGGATTTTTTTTGTATCCATTGTTTTACCGGTGAGATTTCATGGAAACATGTTAGTAGGAAAGGAGCAGAGAAAAGAGCAGACAAACATTAAACCGAACCCGTAACCATCACTGAATGTTCTATACGAGCCTGGGTAATGACAGGGGAAGGCAGAGATAAGGAGAGCTGCTCGTTTGTACTGAAAGACCTTCTGCTTTCACCATTCCATGAGAAATACATCACCGAAACATTCTGTCTCTCACATCTTCTTTTCTCCCAGGTGAGAAGGTTCTCTTCTGTCTCCATACCCCTTACGTCCCATATGATTATCTGGGATTTTTACTTTTGGTTGAAATACAGTTTTAAAAAAAACAAAAACAGCGACAGTGACATAAATGAAAGCAGATTACCTGCATGCCTTGAAGATCTGTTTTGAATGAGTGGTTTTGATGCTTTCAAGGTCGGCCGATTTAAGAGCGATAAAGTCAGACCTTGAGACATGTGAATGACTGGCCTCCAGGCGAGTAGAGTGTCACGACTCTGCAATGTGCCACAGCTCTGTGGGAAATGTGTCGAAGGGAAGCGGTGAATGTGAACACATCTCTATTACACAGAATTAGAGCTACAATTTTGAAATAAACGATCTCTTTCATTGTGCCGTGGAAATCACTGACAATTGTCGAAACCTCATGTGCAAGTCCTCCTGATTCTTTTACGGCTGCAGTGTGCATCATCTGCACGTGGGTCTATGGATGTGCTTCTGCACACGCTTGCTTATATAAAGGCCACAATGATCAATGCATAATGCATCCAGTGTCGAGACCAAGCCGTGGATCACCTGATGATCTTTCATCTGATGCTGCTTCAGAGGATGATGTTAAGGGACACGATCCAGCGACGAGGGACCGTCAGGGTTGAGGTGGAGGAACACGGGAAGCAACAGGTCGGGTACAACATCTGCCTTAAGTGCCTGGAACCTGGTCCTTGTGTTGTTCCCAGCTGAAGCTCCCTCGGGGCAGTAAATTGTTGTCAATCGCTTGTACAAATTAGTGCTGAGTGAGATTGCATTCAAGCCGTGCTGTGTTTGTTTGTCAGGCGGAGGTGACGGTAGTTTCACAGGGGAGGGGAGGGGAGGGGGGGGGAGAGAGAGACAGAGACAGAGAGAGGGATTTGATGGACGTCGGTGAATCAGCAGACAAACTCCCACCGGAAAGGCTCTTAGTTGCCATAGAAACACCAGGAGAGGAAATTAAAAAAGGTAGAGAGTAGGACAAACGCGCTCTTTCATGATAACCTCTCACCCCCTGACATGTTTTGCACATTTAGTGGGAGAAAATATCAAAAATGACTCTTAGATAATCTACATATTGTGAGCAAAAACACAGCTATTTGTCACCGCTGTTGTGTTGTTGTCACCAACAATCCAGCCATTTAGTCCAATGACTGCTGCACTTGTTCAGTTTTACATCAGGGTTGAAGTATGAGGTGGGCTCAGGCCAAAGGGGGCAGAGTGTGTACAAATAGCTGGGGACTAAGACCAGGTGAGGATATGTCCTGATGGGATTGGTGGTTGTGTTTGGAGGGATTTTTTCTTTCCTCCCTTTTGATACTGTGACTCATTTCTTGATGCATCATAAGATACAAACCTTGTACATTTACTTCTAGTTAAGTCTCAGTGGAAATGGGCATGAGAATAATATGGTTGAAGATATATTGGGGTGTCGGCATTTGCAGGAGACTGATATGGATTTTTGGGGGCGATGCTGATTCAAAACATTTTAGATGCGGATACATCGGTAAAAGAAAATTGGTAATAATTAGATTCCTAAGATGAAACCCTTATGACGAAGAAATAAAGTTGAAGCTTGATATTAAATATATACTGTAGAACTTGTATTAAGAAAATAAACTACTTTTTTTTTAGACATGAAACGTAAACATAGATGCACAATTTGCTGTGTTGTTTATTCTGCAAATAATAGTTTTTATGTCGTTAAAGCCTCATATCAACCGATCTTTATCGACCAATCGATAAATCCATTGAGCTCTAATTCTGAGGCATTGCCCTGGGCTGTGGGGAAAAAGAAAAGAAAGGTTATATTAATAAATATAGATTTTTAGTTACTACCTTAAGGCAGCCACTAAGGTTGAAGATCCATTAAGCTGTGTCTGAGGTGTTGGAAAACTGAGCCTGTGCCTCATTCCTTAAAAGTAAAAAAACAAACAAATTCACAATAAAACTGACTGGCCCTGCCTCACTTCTCCCCTTCCTCCCTTTCATTTCCTCTGCTCCACCTCTCCCTCCAGCGAGGAAAAACAAGAAGCTGATCAAGATGAAAGTGCACCGCCCCCCCGGAGCGCCGGAGCCCATCAGCAGCATGCCAGTCTCCGTCATCCCCAGGATGCCCCAGCTTGTGCCGACCATGCTGTCTGTGCTCAAAGCCATCGAGCCGGAGGTCATCTACTCGGGCTACGACAGCACTCTGCCCGACACCTCCACGCGGCTCATGACCACTCTCAACAGGCTGGGGGGGCAGCAGGTCATCTCTGCAGTCAAGTGGGCCAAGTCACTGCCAGGTAATAAAGATCTCCCACGTGTTGCCTGGGGTGTGTTTTTCGATGCATATCGCTGCTCAAGTGTGTCCCTGACATTATTAACAGCCTGAAATCGAGTCTAATGTGCAGCGAGGCGAGATAAACCAGTGGTGGGAGAACAAAAAAAGACACACATGTTCAGCCATTTGTTATTTTTATCACATGCAGCTGGTCAAGGAAGTTACATCACTTAGAGATCAAACTGGGAACATTTCCTTTGGTTGTGCACGGCAACCCTTTGCAGACCGGACGCCCAGGCACGTAACGGCAATGCGTTCACTTTTGCCCTCTAGTTAGACGAGCATCTGTTTGTCAGCATTGTTATCGTTCCTCTGTCGAAGTGAAGAACAGGAGTAGCCGCGAGTTAAGTTAGCGAGAAAATGCAAAGATATGTTACGTATCCCGCGAAGGTTTGGATCCCTTAGATAAGGCTGCTCAGAGTCGTGCTGATACTTGGAGCTGTAAGTGAGGAGCAGCACACGGCTCGTCTGGTGGGATATTAACGGATCATCCTCATCAGTATATGATTAAACATTAGCTCCAAGGTGAAATAAGCTATATTTACATTTTACCATCGTCCCACATAATGTCAGTTCATGTCGTAAAACATTAATAACGATAACGGCAGGGTTTGAAGGCCTCTCGTTTCCATGACACAAATCTGGAAACAGCAGGATTTTGACATGTTTACCACCCATGCTGGTCTCTGTTCATGAGAAAGAAGGCACATGACCCTGTAATCGCTGCAAGTATTCGCTTGGAGAGATTTCCCCTTCCCGCTGTAATTGCTGCTGTTGGTCACAGCGAAGATTTAAGATCAGATTTCTCAGAGAAGCCGTAACCTTATTCTTTTTTTTCCTGCGGTAGATTTCTCGTGTGACAGTATGTTGAGCGACAAATCTGGCTCCAGTCGTGTTGTGTGTGCGCATTGTCGGCAGCTGGCGGCCGGCCAAGGTGATAGTGAGGAAAAGCTCCGAGGGGGCGGGAGGCTCTTGCATAACAGCGCTGGTTTCAAACAAATGCAATGTGAAAGGACTTTTTCATGTGCAGTTCCACTTTTGAAAGTTTCGACAGTGTGGAAACAACACGACTGTGGTTTGAATCCAATGTGAACATCGACTTAACTAGGTTGTCCTTTTCTGTTTTGGGTAAGCCGGCTGTGTAATTGTGTTTTAATGATTACATTTCCTGTTCTTCTGTGTCACTGTGTTTCCCTGTAATCTAGATAGAAAGATATTGTGCTGTGTGTTTAAAAAAAAAAAAAAAAGCATGAATAGATGCAACATACAACTTAAGATAAGATGACAAATATGATCATCACATTATAATTACTTATCTGTTAACCAACAACTAAACACCCCAAAATAAATGATCTCTTTTTTATTGACTGTGAATATGTGTTTGTGTTTTTCTCTCCCTGTCTGCTGTGTCTAGATTTCCTTTGTAATCATTTCCCTCCTGACCTTCCTAGGCTTCCGCAACCTGCACCTGGACGACCAGATGACATTGCTGCAGTGCTCCTGGCTCTTTCTCATGTCCTTCAGCCTGGGCTGGAGATCGTACGAGCAGTGCAACGGCGACATGCTCTGCTTCGCCCCCGACCTCGTCATCAACCAGTGCGTACCACGGCCAGCTGTTGTGTGTTTGTGCAGTCCGCTCCTCAGCACCACATTCTGTTGGCGGGCTTCATTTCGCATTCGCTCATTTTGGGGTGTCGGGCTCACTTCATCGCTTGGCTCACACGCTCAAACACGTTTCTGTCAATGACTCAGATTGAGTAGAGGAGAGTAGAGTCGTAGGTATGGGGGAAATTTGACTGAAACTGAGATTAATATATGAGCAATTTAGACTGAAACTGAGAGGAATTTATGAGCAAATTGAACTGATACTGAGATTAATGTATGAGAAAATCAAACTGAAACAGAGATGAATTTCCTGGAAACTTTAATTCAAACGGTGTCGAGGCCAGACCTCCTCGCTTGCTGCTTAACCCACAGACATAAGTGGAATTGATCTTTCTATCTACTTCTCACGTAGAAAGGTGTAAAGTGTTTTGAAGCGCTGTGGATGAATCCGCTCTTATTTGCTTATTGCATTCCTCATGCAGCGATGACCTCAGTACTTCAACAGTGAGAAAATGATTGTGCCGGTCACAGACTTCAGTCTCTGGAGGAAACAGGATCGAGGCTAATCCCCCGTTAGCTCGTCTGTTCCCAGAGAGCTGCTTGTAATTTGAAGGGTCAGAATTCAAACCCTCATAAAGAGGTGAAACAACATTGGGCCATTTCATCATCTCAATCCTTGAAAACTCCCCTCGCTTTTATACGCTTTTATACGCCTTTGCTGATTATATCTCCAAAACACCATTATTATTTTTAACCATTACTGATAACAGAGAAAGGTCCCTCGGGCTATAGCTAGCCTGTGTTCTGCTAGCTTCCGTTTTAGCATTTTCTAAAAAAGCTGAAACATTGGATTTTTTTTTTTTGTAGTTCAAGACAAATAAGTTTCTGGTAATCGGAGAAATCAACATTCAACAAATACAACAACTAGATAACTAGGCCTGTGTATCGCATTTAAAATCTTATATCGATGATTATACGACACCGGACAGTTTCCCATGAAATGATGCTTGGTAGAAATATTGTAATTACCACTCAATGTGCAATATAGGAAATTAATAAGTAATAATAAAGAGTTTATATGCATCAGTGTTCCATTTTTTCCATAAAGACTTAGCAAAAAAAATATATAAATCCATGGAAGTAATCAAAATTATGATTTAAAACCAGAACTGTCAATTATCAATAAGTTCAACAACATCTAGAGTTTATCAATGTAATAAGTTTCAATATATTTTACCACTGAAACATATCTTGGATTCTTCAGTTTGCTGAACACGTGGTGAGGTTCTGTTCATGGCTCTTGATTTTATATAACCACTGACAACGACCCGACAAACCCGCTGAACTCTTTCTTGTTCCTGAAAAGCTGCAAATAGCTCTCTTCGCTCTTAACTACCTAGAAAGAGAGATCGGATCTGTGACGTGCAAACTCAAAGACATCTGAAAATAGGCCGGGTAGCACTGAAGTTGGTCAGAATGAATAGAAGGGCGATAAACCCAAGGCCACAAATGTGGAGAATGTGCATCTATATTGATTTTGAAGGTAGAAAGTAATGTGGACTGTGTGCTGGTGGGAGCGAGGTGTGAAAATCCATCAGGACTGATTTCACAGTCCGGTTTCCTCTTACAGCGCTGAAGCACTTCCCTGCTGGGGCTGTTTATTGAGGATGAGAATAACAGGATGAGTGAAAGAGCCTAAATCTAATTTGTGTGTCTCTCTTCTCCCCGTTTTCCTCCCTTTCCTCCTTGTTTGTCTCTACCTATTCTATGCCCCCCCCCCCCCCCCATGTCTTTGCCCACGTCTCTTCTCCTTCCATTCCCTTTTCCTGCCCTCCTTTCAGAGAGCGAATGAAGCTGCCCTTCATGACCGACCAGTGCGAGCAAATGCTGAAGATCTGCAACGAGTTCGTCAGACTGCAGGTGTCCTACGACGAGTACCTGTGCATGAAGGTCCTATTACTGCTCAGTACAGGTAACAGAACACACTCTGCTTCAAAGAAACACGCACTGCAATGGTTCTGATTTAAAATCCACTGTATGGAGCAGGTAATACTGCTGAAACCCTCAGTTTGTCACAGGGTAGTAGTTTGTGTTGTGGATGGAGGGTGAACACTATCATGAATGCAACCAGAGTGCAGCTTCACCTCCACATCTAATAATTGGGACTGGAGGCTGCATCCCTGGGTCTGTGGAGCAGCTTTAAAGTGAACGGACGCAAAGAGAAGTCGGTTTTTGTCTGGTTTGAAAACCCTCTCACTACATGTGGCACAGAAGCTGTTCCATTGCACCACTTTACGGTTCATAATGTTCTTAATGTCACTCAACCTGTTATTTAAAACCAGTCGAGTTGCATTAATTAGTCGACAATTAATTGTTTCAGTACTTCCAACGTCTCAAATGTGACGATTTGCGGTTTTCAGTCTGGTTTGTTCATCACTGTCTCCTTTCAGTTTCAGCAGGTGTCTTTGCCGTCTTTTTTTCCTGCCCAGTGACAGAAACAGTGGCGTTGCTTTGTTTTGTAACCGCTGGTCTGCTTCCAAAGTTAGCTTGAAAATTACAACCCACACTTCAATAAATACAATTTATCTCGGGGGATAAAATGCAGCTTTGTAATCAACATGGTTGCATAATTGCTTGAATTAAAACGCTTTCTGAAAAACTGTTTTTTTTTACTGCAAAACCTTTTCCCCAATTTGATCATTTCGGGTTTGATGAGTGGAAATTGGACACAGGACAGATTTGTCATCGTCGTTCAAAATGTATCCCTCGCTTGAGTTGCTTTAAAATGTCTCTATCATTAAAAAGGCCCATGAAAGCAGTGGGCGACCGTTCCAGCAATGCAATTATCACCATTCAAATCAGCGGAGTAACATTATACAGCATAAAGACATTATTACTGTGTCTGACTTTGTCCCAATTATGTACATTTCCCTTTTGCGGAGAGGTGACTGTTCCACCACCCTCTCAGAGAGGAGCAGGGGAAAGGATGCACTTAAGAGGCGATTTGCTCGTTACGCGGAGGAAATGACATTTCCATAGGGAGCACTGGTTGCATGTTCTTACCTGAGAGCTATTTCCAGCTGTTCCCCTCAGGGATGGAAATACTATCAGGTTAGAACAACTTTGGGTTGAGCCGTTTGGAGTCAGTCCCGTGTGCACAGGACTGAAAATGAAAGGTCAATTTGTTACGACCTGCCGACCTCACTTTCTGCTCAACGAGATTTAAATTACTGTCAAACTTGCGTTAAATGAAAGTAACAGTGATGCATTTAAAAAAATATATATATAATAAATAACTTTTAGTGCAGAAAAGCTTGAAGGAAAAACCCGTTTTCTCTCCTGTAAAATTGTGTCTCTCTGCCAAACCTGCAAATGCATAATGTAGAGGCCAGATTGCACTCGTCTGATTATGTAAATCGGACGGTATTTCATTCTGATCCCGGCCTCTTTGGCTTCGCATAATCTCTAGGTCAGTGACTGTGGCTCTGCCTGGGCTCATTGCCAGGCAGCGGGCTGACGAGGAATCCATAATGTGTTGACGTGGTTGTTATGACAACTGTACATTGATGTTTTTTCATCCCTTCTTGGGTTTGTACTTACTCGTGACCGGCTCAGTGAGAATCCTCAGCTCGTGGTCTTTGAATCACGCTGCACATGCACCGTGAATTATGTTTTTTTTTTTTTTTTTTTTTAGAGGTGCGTGTCCAAACATCCTCTCAGACTCTCGTCCAGGCCACACCGACGCTGCACGTAGCATTTGATGTTACTTTTAGCTTTTGCATATTTTCCACTGCCTACAGCGTTCTGGTGAGGAGGTGCGTGCGTGTGTGTGTGTGGTGTGTGTGTGTGTGTGTGTGTGTGTGTGTGTGTGTGCATCTGTGTGTGTTTACCCAGCCTCTCCTGAGGGTCGGAGTCGGGGTCCCACACAGTCAGTTTTAATGACGTTTTAATGCCTCGTGCTGTTTGTTGCAGCGGGGGAACAGGATGAAGAACAGACTCGCACAGATAGAAACATTCTGGATGGATTTTCAGTTTCAGACGGATGTTTGAAACTGCATAAGCAGCTGTTCACATCCCCAACGGTTGAGATGTATATATTTATGAATGGGTCTGTTTGTAAATTACACAGTTTTGAGTGTAAATATAAATAACGTGGGTAAACTGATGATTATTTATTTATATTAAAGATAACACAACCCCCTTCAGTACACACATGATACATTTATAGACTCGCTTTCACACTTTCAGACCTTCAGACCCTCAGATAACAGGTGTGAAAGGTGCCTCGGACCAACAGATCAAAATGTAGTCCAGATAATAGAGGTGCTCTCGGTCCAGATCCAACGAGCCATGGTTCAGATCATGTGCAGTGTGAAATAGTTTAATAGTTCAGACCCCGAGCAGGAAGTTCCATTTAAATCAATGCAGAGTATAGGTAAACGCAGATGACACCAGGACGTACACACGTCATACAAAAGTCTTTAGTGTGCTCTTTAACTGCAGTGTGAAACCAAAACTCACCAGATCAAATGTAAAGAGATGAACCTTGGTTCAGACTTTCAGCCGTGAAAACTCACATTATAAAACATTTATATTTTCTCTAATCAAACTCTTATCAAAGTTGTTTTCTTCTTCTAACTATCGATTCAGTTCCCGACATCGTGAAACTCTCTTTGTGACGTCACAGGGACCTTGGTCTGATCTTGTTTATGGGACTGACGCTACAAATACAATTTGAGTTCAACGAATCATTCATTGACAAAGTTTTCTTTTTTTTATCTATTTGTGTGTGTGTGTCTGTGTATAGTACCAAAAGACGGCCTGAAGAGCCAGGCGGTGTTTGACGAGATCCGGATGACGTATATCAAGGAGCTCGGGAAAGCCATCGTCAAGAGAGAGGAGAACGCCAGTCAGAACTGGCAGCGCTTCTACCAGCTAACTAAGCTACTGGACTCCATGCAGGAGGTCAGAGAGAGACACACACACACACACACACACACACACACACACACACACACACACACACACACACACACACACACACACACACACACACACACACACACACACACACACACACACACACACACACACACACAGCATGTACTTATTATGATTCATGTCTTTCCTCTTCTTTGTTTTATATGGATTCAGGATTTTGTTTTCATATCTTGTGGATCAAGTGCATCAGTATCTTGGTGTTCTACTGATTCAGCGCAGTGTAAAAACATTAGTGCATCATGCTCCAGTCGATGTGCTTCAGCCGCTCGCTCCTCTGTAAAGATCTACAGTGTATAGACCTGCGGCCAATTTAAAGATTATCGTGCAAAATTCAAAAAGAAATGCTTTACGACATGTCTCATCTAATGTGTCTGTGTCCCCTCGTCCTCCAGATGGTCGAGGGCCTCCTCCAGATCTGTTTCTACACCTTTGTGAATAAAACCCTCAGCGTGGAATTCCCGGAGATGCTGGCGGAGATCATCACCAACCAGATACCAAAATTCAAAGACGGGAGCGTCAAGCCTCTGCTGTTTCATCAGAAATGACTGCCTTAAAAAAACTGTGAAGCAATGACTCAAATCCTCCTCCAAGAGCACAATACCTGTAGCCTCACGCCTCCTAATCCGCTCCCAGATTTGGCCGGACTACAGTGCAGGAGGCCCGACTACCGACCTGTGGCCCTTCCTCTCGGCGAACCAGGAAGACATTTCGGCCTCCAGAGGAAATGTTTCTGGCTCTGAATGTCTTGTGGGCAGGCAGATTCTGGTGATCTACCCCCCCCCCCCCTGCTCAGCCCTGCTCACCTTTCTCCTCCCACGTCTTTCCTGCCTCCATTGTTCTACTGCTTTTCTTAGTGACCTGCCAACTCTTTACAGCCACCGTTTCCTCCTCCCTGGACCAGCGACCTGCTGTTCCTCTGCTCACCTGCCCGGCTTCGTCCCAGATCCACTGTGCGGAGAATGTAGTGAGCCACTCGCTTGTTGTGGTTTTTCAGAGAGCTGCTGGCGACGAAAGGGGGACAAACAAAACAAAAGCAAACGCACGCACGCACGCAGACAAAATTAGAAACATACAACACAATACAATCGTTTTAGTTTTCTCTCCCCCCCCCCCCCCACCCCCACCTCTGGACCCAAGGACAGTGAGGACAAACTGTTTTCAGCTGTTCACCTGACCACGGGAAGAAAAAACTAAACAAACTGCCAGAGGATTATTCTCCCTTTTTTTTTTTTTGACCTCACATGCGAAAGTCACACAAACACACGCAGACATGCAGTCGCACAGAAAAATGTTTACACAGGATGTATCCGAGAAGGGAAAACCAGTGCCTTTTAGCTTTTTCAAGCTCTTCATAGCCATCCTCTCTAAACCGTTGTTTCTTTGCATAAGAATGTAACCTTGACATCCTTCCACATATTTTGTCTGTTTTAAGTTTTGTTTGAGTTTTTGTTCCCATGCTGGCAATTTTCTGTTTTCTTTCCAAATTGCCATTTCAGTGTTTTCAAAGTGGGCAGCTCTCTCTGTTCGGATCCCCACACGTGCACACGAGGACGATCCAATTAGAAGCGTAGAGCAGTAGGACATGTTAGGATCTTCATTTTTTTTTTTACATCGTAAAAAGTTTCAGCTAAAAGAACTTCAGGATCACAAGTCTCACAAAATGTTGTTTCATGTGTCTTTGCCCCCGGTGTGACGTATATTAGATAAATATACCGGATCTCCCAATTCAGATCTCATTGTGTTGAAAGTTACAGTACGTCGATTATTTCAACAGATGTAATGTTGAATACACGTCCAGATATTTCCCCCCCCTTCTCCAGAATGGCACTCAGTAGAGCACATGCCTCCGCCAGGGCCCAACATTCTCATGGAAGTCAATCGAGCTGCACCAAATTTCACACACTCATAGATAACAGTCATCTTAACGTGGCTGACTTTCTTTCATACGGATCCATCGGTTATTCCCAGGGAAATCTGGTAAAGAAAGTTTTCCCCTTTGTTTGGATTTGCCACCAAAATGTAACGGGTTCTTTCTTTGCCCCGTGAAGTTTTGTGGAAAACTGTTCTGTAGCTTTTGCGTAAAAACCAACAATCAGACAAATGGACAGGGGCGAAAAAAAGATATATCTCTAAGCGGAGGTAAAACAAACAAAAAAAAGAAGCAAAAGCTGCTTTGTGCTAAACTGAAACCACTGGAAATATCGGATGTTTTGTTCTATTTAGCAACAGACTGACTTAAATATTCCAATGCTTTGACTAATCAAGTTTTTATTCGCTAACTTTTGCAATTTATTGCTCAAGTGGATCTTTTTTGTCTTTGAGAGCAAAACTTAATTTTTTAAAAACAAAACAGATCCCATGAGTGTGTGTTGATGAAAAGCCATAAGTCAAAACCGTCCCGTCATCGCCAGCTGCTTTAACACCGAGGATCCAGTTATATTCACTTCTTTTTTAAATACACTGTCATGGAACTTTACCTGGTCCGGCCGCCTGCTGCTATCTCAGAAATCACAGAGAGGTAAAGTACGGACGGGAATACTTCCTGGTGTGTGTTGCCACCTCATAAGGTTACTAAACTGGTTCCATTTTAGAGATAAGGTGTAATAATTCTCAAACTTCAACATACTTAAAGTTTATGATTAACTTCACTGTGTAGTTCTCCTGATGGGTGAACGTTACCATAAAATACCATTTTAGATTGAATCGACCCTTTAATCAGCTTCATCTCAGTGTGTTTGCACAAACCCGACCTGCGGTGATTACTAAGCTGTAGAGCTCAACATGAATGAAAAGATAAATATACGTATATAAATATATCTCTATATATTTTGTATATGGGCTGTAGACAGACATAATCAATGGAGCCTCTGTTCTCGGCACACGATTTCACCTCTAAAGTTGAAATATTTTTGGAAGACGACGCAGTTTGGTCCAAATAATATTTTCCGATCTGAGCTCAGGCCCCGAGTGACTACATCACCTGGATGATTTCCCACTAGTGCCAAATGCAACGTGCAAAGTTTGTGTTTTGATTTGTTTGTTTGTTTTGTTCTTTCTTTCTTGGAGTTGTAATCGAGTGATAATTCAGTTGTGATTTGACGACACGCGGCCCTTTGCTGAAGGTTCCTCGTTCACGAGAGGGATCTTCAGTTCAGCGTCGCACCTACACCAGCTTAAACTGATTGTTATCATTCAAGTGTATGATTTTTTTTCCCCCCAGCAGATGCACAAGATGTTCTTTTTATTTAATTTTTGCAAATTAAGCAGTACTTTCTATTTGTTGTCGGGCAGGTGGTGATCAGCATTTTGGTACATATGTAACATGAAAATATGATTGTACCTTCTTAATGCGACAGCCAAAGCAAAAATACATTAACAGTTGTACCCGGCTTCAGCGTGAACACAATGCCCCCCCCCCCCCCCCCCACACACCTCATAATAGACGCTGTTCTATTTTCCTTAACGTTTTTTTGTACCCGCCGGGCCCCGCCGCCCTGAAACGTCGACCATATAGATTTTCAGCTGTTTACTCTGAATGGTACTCGTCCTCTCCGCGGCGCTTAAGTCTGAATGGCGGTGAACAGACCAGGTAGCAGGTTGTCATAGAGACCGGCCATTTGTGTGTTACTCACAGCTAACAGCACGGCGGGCTCTGGACACACACGAGCCACTATTCATTAAGAAGCCATCATGTTTTTAATCAGCCATTCAGCCAAAGGACGGTCGTTCGCACCAGGGATGTTTTTCATGTACAGAGCCGGCTCTCAGCCTCACCTGCGAACTCGCTGTTGTGGCCTTAGGCTTTAAAGAACATGGGTTTGATGCTGCTCACGTCCTTGTCGATGATTCCCGGGGGGGACGATTTGACTAAAGCATTGTCTTATCTGTTGGGGTAACTTTGCGTACAGTATTACAGTCGTTTCCAAGCCATGGTGCTTCAGAAAACCAGCTTTAACACGTAGACGTAACCATATCCCTGCTCACTTCTTAATGGCCATAGGTGTATATAGCAGCGCAGACATATCCTCTAAACATAAAGTGTCTATTACTACAAAATATTTTTACATAGACATAACCTCTATATTCCTACACATTTTCTCTTCTTGCCTTTTAGCTTCATGTTTGAATAAAGGCCTTTGCGAAAGGGAGACAGCGAGCCATAGAAATAAGATTTCAAATCAGGAAACAGATTAAACCCTTAAGAAATATCGATGCTTGTGGAGATTGATCTGTTGTAAAGAGAAAAAAAAAAATATATGACAATATTTTCTGCAATTTTGAGTACATCCGCTTGATCCTCTTTGATATAATAGTTTTACTCAAATCCTTTTTGTACATTGAACGAGTCAAGAAAGTAAATATTTTTCTTTTTTCCTGTTTGTTGGTTTGTGTTTGATTTAAAAAGAAAAAGAAGAAAAAAAACCAGAGGTAGACGTGTTGAATACATTAGGACGTGTTGAACCTTTTTTTTTTTTGTCTTGTGAAGTAAACGTAAATTTTACGAGTCAATGGGAAAGTCTACACGAGCGCTCACTGTGTTTTAAATGTTATGAGGAAAACAGGGGGGGGAGGTGAGGTGGACGGGGGGGGGGAAGGTTTAGTGTAATAGAGTGACCAAAGCAGAGGATTTAAAATAAAAAAAGATTTTAACAAACAAAAAGAAGTATTCAAGTAGTTACATTTTAAGTAGCACTTATTATCCAACTTGTAGTACTTCTTACTTTATTCGAAAGGTATCTTTTGTAAAGGTCAAGGCTTTGGATCTCGTGTATATTGCTGTGAGGATTTACTGGTCACTTTAAAATAGGAAAAGAATAAAAAATAATTTAAAAAACCTGTTGAATCTCCACATGAAAGTAAATCTGCCAGAGCCTGATGGAATTGCACTACCCTCCAACTGGTTGATAAAAGTCTATTTTGTTAAAATACATGCAAATATTATCTTTAAAGTTTAAGGGCAGATCATGTTTCATTGTTATATATGGCTATGGCTTTCATCGAAGTCTGTTCTGTTCGTATTTCAGTTATGTAAATGTAATCCAATGTAAAAAAGACAACAAAAAAAAACAAACACAAAGTATAAAATGTTTGTTTGGAAAAAAACAATAGTTTGTATAACTTCTGTATTACACCTCTTCTGTAGTCAGTTCAATTCACCTTTTGTAAGTAATTAAGTTATCTGGTGTTCTTTGACTTGACCTCGTAAATTCGGTTTTCTGCATCAGGTTAACGAATTTCGAGACTGATTTCTCAGTTCCAAATCTTACAATAAAGTTTTCTGTTTTCCAACTGACTCCGTCGGTTTTGTTTTGTACGATTTCAAAATGCTTCAGAAGAACTGATATTATGCGTTACACATTCGATGAACCTGTAAAACTGATCGTTACACATTTTTTCTCCACATGAACTCAGAGGACTGACATCATTGACAAAACTTGAATTTCCTTCGGGATGAATAAAGTATTTATCTATCTATATCTATCTATCACTTTTGTCTGTGTGTTAAGTTTGGAGCTAGAACACTTTACTCAAGTGAAAGTACATATAAATAAAACTGTTCCAAAGTAAAAGTATCACATCTACTTTTCTACTTGGGTAAATGTAGCCAAGTACTTAATTTAAATAAGTTTTAAAGTAAAAGCACTTAACAAGTGTCGCTAATGCAATCATTAGGCTCAGTTGAAAGGGGCGGGGTCTAATGTTACCTGCCTGCTCCGATTGGATCAGTGACCAATTTCCCTCTCGTTATTGATTACTTATACCTTACATATATCAACAATGTGAACATGAATACATTTTTAAAATGTAGCGGAGTAGAAAGAACTTATTTGCTGATATATGTAGTGGAGTTAAAGTGGAAGGTACATGAAAATGACTTGTTATATAATGTATATATTTATAAAATTATAATAAAAATGTGCCTAACAGTAACTAAGTAAATGTACTTTGTTACATTCCACCTCTATAATTGGCTCTATAACCAAACAGGGGGACTGTTTAACTAATGAACTGAACAACACACCTCCAAAGCTCCCGAAATATTATCTTGTGTATTATTTTAGTTTGTGCACAAAAGAAGAAAATGACCAATTTGTGATCTTGCGCACGTTAAGTTAATATGCTTCTTGCATTTTAAAATCACAGTTAAGGGCAACTGATGTACCAGAGGTTCTACTTCTTAAATATCTCAGTTCTCCACACAAAGTGCTGCTTTATACCAAAAATGGTTCTGATGAAATTCACATGTGCATCTTCGCAAGAAAGGTTTTGTTCAACGCTCGGTGATGTGATGATTATTTTTGGGACATGAATGATTGATGCTGAGGCCAAACATGACCCAGATGAAGTCTGGTCAATGGCACGGAGCGGTGAGCTAATCCATTTATTGCAGCGATTCTACTGAAACGACTTTGTTCCTCAGAACTCCCCTCAGAAGACGTCTGTGCGACTTCTCATACGTTGCAGTTAAATGACAAAACACAGGACAGGGACAGGTATAAATATCCTCATCAGACGCTGAATCAGAAAGAACGATCAAAGCTGCAGCTGTTCAACATTTGTCTTTAATTCTGCTCATGCTCATCAATTCACCAAAACATCTGAAGGAATATTTAAGGCTGTAGATAGACTTAAATGATACAAAATGCCGGGCAACGAAGAAGGAATTAAGTTAGTAGGCTAAGAATACAAAATATAAAATTTCAGACTTAAAAAATTATACCTTATCAAATGTTTGTGTATTTATTTACAAGGTCAATAAAACACCTCAAAAAGAATACAGTTCAGGAAAGTCTCATAAATAAGAAGTTTAGATATGAACAAAGTAGTCTCATTTCACATTTGTTTTACTCTCCCGTTTGATTTTTCTGTTAAAATGCAACAATATTTTTTCAATATTTTGTCCTGGAAGTTCAATAAAAATCTTTTTCTTTTTTTTTCAGAAGAGTCGATGCAGATGTTCATCAAGTGGTTCAAGGAAAAAGTTTAGCTTTGACTCACGAAGGGAGGAGATTCATCGGAGCCCCGACGCAGATCAGCTTTCACACATGTATCTGAACAATTGGAGGATTTTTCTTTTTGTTTTCAGTGTCTCTGAAAAGAAACATCTGCATTTCATTTTCTTGAGAATGAATGTCTTGTCTGTAAACACCAGAGCCAAACATAAATGTCAGTCCTCTTCAGACAATGACACTATTAGCTTTGTCGTGATTGTGCACAAACAAAGAAAAACACAGGGGGTTGTGGTGTGAGACAACGTACACAAGAGTCACATCCAAACTTCACTTGTTTGTTACTCCAAGCTGAGATTAAAGCATCCGGAGCAATACAAAAAAAGGAAAAAAGGAACATCCGTACGATGGCTCCGACATGAAGAAAACCACCCGAGCTATAAATAAATAAACGTGATAAATCACGTGTATTTCTGAAGTGAGGTTGAAACAGAGCAGTGGTGTTTTGGAACGCCAGTGCTCTGTGTTGTGGAAAAGGACAACATCCTGTTTGATGAAATAGTGCAAACATGACTCCAAACTATATGTGACACAGGATCCAGTTATTTCCTATTGAGCCCGAGCCTGAGGAAGCGGAGCGAGGCCTCCCGGCTCAGCTGGGCTTGTTTTAACCAACGGGAATCGGTGGTTTTCTCCCACGCTGCGTTGTAAACCGCTGATAAGCTCATGGAGCTGGTTTGACATTTTTCACATTTTTCTTGAGGGCTCTGGAGGGAGAAAAGCCCCCGATTTATAAAAATAAAGCTGAAACCCAATGCTGACCTTTGGCCACACTGTTTTCCAGGTGACCTCATCCTGTGGCTGATCTGCCTTGGGGTTCCTGCTCCGAAATATTAGCCAGGTCGAGTCTTGTTCTGGGGGAAAACCCGCCTGCCGTGGAAAAGTGCTCGCAAACACATATCAAAGCCGTTCAGCACGAACCTGATCATTCAAAATCTGCTTTTAAACGCTCCACTCCCCCAGTCGGACAAACCACGGTGCCGTCACCGCACGGAGTTAATCCACTGTTTTCATATCAATCACCTCCAGAGAGCTTTTCCATTCGTAGGCGATACAAAAGAGGAGATGCTGAAGCGGTGGGGCAGTGCAGCTCCAAATAATAAAGCAAGGGCTGAAAATTAAAATCACAAGCCTCACAGCTCAGAAATATCAACCCCAGATATATCACACAAACACACACACACACACGTATACACTTTTCTCTCCACACATATTACATCATCATCAGGACTCGGGGAGTCATCCACACCAATAACATCCAAACCACACAGGGATTCAAAACCTTTTTTTTCCCCTCTTTTTTCCAGTGCAATTCACGGGTCTCTCCCCAGTCCGCTCCGCTTCACTTCTGCATCACATCCATTTGATATGGTTTAGCTTGGTCCAGTTTCAGTTCTCCAACAATGGTCCGGTTCACTATAGTATACGAGCTAATATAGTCTCTCGGGTCTTGTGCAGTCAAATCCAGTCCCCTCCTCCGGTTCTGGTTTCCGGTCCAGTATCTTACGAGTCAGGACTGGTACCACAAACTACGTGGACTTTAAAAACTCCACATAGTTTTCTGGTATCAGTCCTGTTCGACCATCCAGGGTCCCTTCAAGCCAACCCGGCTCCCTGGACCCATGAACTGCAGAGAGAGAGAAAAAGGAGAAACATTCAATTTGTTTAAACGTCTCAAGATAAACTCAAACCTTTCCATAAATAAGAGGCACTGAAAGGGATAGTTCACCCAAAAATGAAAACCCTGAAACCCCTGAAACCCCAAAAGTGTTTTGTGGACTTAAACATTTCACCCACCCCTCATTTTCAGATTTTGGTGAACTCTCCTAACTCACAAACCGTGCTGAGACAGAGAGAAACCCAATGAGACGGCTGTGTTTTGATATTCACTTATATGGCTGCTGTACTGTAGCAGTGTTCTTTAGAGTGTGTGGCTGCAGTGTAAGCTCCGTGGGGACAGCTGGGATGCTCCCTCCTTGGCTCGCCATGAGCAGACAGGGGTGTTGGGATGCCACCGCGAGGATTACATGTCCGCAAGGTCACATTTTGCCCAAAAGGGGCTCCGGTGACACTGCTCTGCATTGCATAGCTGAACAGTCTTCTTGCTGCAAACTCTATTTAGGTCCGGTTGGGGGGGGGGGGGGGGGGGGGGGGGGGAGAGGACATGTGTCAACTGGCGTGACCAAAAAGTGAATCCCTAATAATGTTCGTTTTATCTGCGTGATTATAAGCCTTAGCAGCTCAAAGTAGTTTTTACTTTCCTTACGTTTGTGCAAGTCTGGTTTTCATTTGAGCAAAAGAAAACTGTGGAGAGACAAACATGAACCGTTTTGGGAGCTGAGGGTTGGAGGGAATGAAAAGAGGCATGAGAGGAGAAGAGAGAGAGAGAGAGAGAGAGAGAGAGAGAGAGAGAGAGAGAGAGAGAGAGAGAGAGAGAGAGAGAGAGAGAGAGAGAGAGAGAGGTCTAACGAGATTCTGACAGTGAGCGGAGGTGAAAAGGAAAATAAACCACAACAGTAAGGAAGCAAGGAAGCCATTGAATAATAGACATGTGCTTTTCAATACTTTCTGTAATAAAAAATGTAATTATTAAAGAATTATTTATATACTTTTCCCAAAAAAAGCAATTACTCCTCCGTTGAAAGAGATTAGGTTCTTGGCTGTGTTGCACTTGACTGAATCTTTTACAGTTTTGTCTGTTTGCAAACTTGTGATAATCTTGGTGGTAACTAGGCAATAAATGAAAAGTGCATATCACACCCTTCACTCCCATAATAAAATGTAATTAAAAAGTATCATGTGACCCAAGCACACCTTCCTGTTTCCTCCAGGGAGAAATTACAGTAACCAAAAAATTAAGAATTAAAATGGTAACTGAGAGAAGATGTGATAAAAAACCTTTCAGCTGTGATTTTTGTTGGGCCAGAACCTTTGACTGTTGAGAGAACTTTGGATAACTTACATATGTTCAACCCCAGCAGTGAGATCCAGGACCAGGGCTCAATAAATTAAGTCCAGCAAATTCCCAGGGCTGACTTATTGTTTCTACAGTAATTATTTGTTTTTACAGAAACACCGACCCACATTCTTTCCTCTTTCTGCTGGCAGGTCCAGAGGCTGACTCACCGTTTTCAAAGATGGTTCCAGCGATGAAGGACAGCTCGGAGTCATGCTCTGCCTTGCAGGCATACAGCGCCCGAGCCTTCCTGCCCGCAAGACTGGAGACATTAAGGAAGTTAGGAAGAAAGCGTTTACAAAGCTTCACTTGGACGCTTCAAACTAAAGTGAACGTTATGCTTTCAGCTGATCGAGCACCAGGAAGGTCGTTACGCCAAATGAGTGCCAAATGCCAATGGGCTTCATTCGCACATTTTCAAGTCAGATTTAAATGATGTGGTCCTCCTGAACTCTTTAGGATTTTACATCCAAGTTTTTTTTAAATTTTATTTATTGGACACATAATTCCTTTTACAGTTTGGGTTTGTGATTGGAAGACAGGGAGGGGGGGGGGGGGGGGGGGGGGCAGTGGAAAGATGGACCAGCTTGAAACATGAAGCCAAGGTTGAGTTAGAGAACTGCATCCAAATAAGGTGCAGTCTGGATTAAAAAGTATATAGAGAAGCTCACATAAAAAAACAACTGCGGTCTAATTTGTGTTAAAATAAGAAAAGGGCTCATTAAGATGCTTTTCCCCAAGGAAGAAAATCATGCTTTAAATTCCATCCTTTTACAGAGAAGGTTAGAAGTGACGGCCAAGTACGTGATAACTTCTTAATATTTATAATTCTTGAACTTTGTAGAGTGGAGGCGTATTGTTAAACAACACTGCAGCTGGGAAGACACTTGTAGAAATAAACCCAAAATTTAAAAAATATTTTTTTATTAATTAAAGCTGTTCAAGCTTTTCCAGATGATGAATATTGAAGAGCTACCTAAGTAAATAATTGCACATTAGCATATTGCTAACATTATTCATCAGTTACAGAGAGGCACTTGAATCAAATATCCCAGAAACCCAACACTTCTTATTATAGAAGATAAATATTCTGCTATAGTTTTTCTTTCCTCTCCACTCATATCGTGGTGTCATCTGCAAACAGGCGCTCACATGTTCACCTCAAGAGTTTCCTTCAGCGCTTCACTGATCACAGTTGTGATCAAAATCATTACACAAACAATGTGGACCAACCTGATGGGAGAGGAGTCGCTGGAGGCCGAGGACGTCGGCTGAGGACTCGACGGGGCCGAGAACATCGGCCAGGAGGGGGAACGTGGTGAGGTGGGGCTGGGAGACGCCGCACTGAGGGAGACATGAACACTGAATATGAAATAATACAGAAATAAAGACTGAAAGATATCAAATACAGTTCAGGACATTATCAGCTGTGACAAATGTGACTCTCTCAAATTAAAGACATAGTTTTCGTACCTTTTGGCTGGGATGCTGCCACGACCTTTTGGGTTCAGCCTAAAAACAGAAAATGAAAAACAAGTTGTAAGACTGAGATTTCTGGACAAGTGAAAACCAACTTGATTTGAATTAAGTCATTAAGCCACAAGGGAAAACACGACACAGAATGGTTTTCTTCTTTCACTGAGTAGAGCTCCCAAGCTTGTTGGGCAAAATGAAATCAAAGTTGAAATAAATGATTCAGCTGCAAGGAGCAACTAATAGTTTTAATAGTTCCTTTATGTGCTCTTATCAAATGAATTGTAAAAACAGACAAATGACATTTGATTGTGTAAATTCATATTTAAAAACTTTGAAAAAGCAGCACTACTGTGGCTGTCTGCCTCGTGAATGAGTGCGGGGGCCACTGCACAGAATGCACTGCCGGAAGGAACCAAGTCAACCAACGTCACTTTCATTGATTGAAACTCACATTTTGGTCAAACAGGGAACAAGCAAATATTTGCGCTGAGTCATTTGTACTGAGGATTTTGTTCTGTAGATTGTGGAACACATACCAAACATAGCTCGTATGCTCTACTGGCATTTTGTTGCTATAAGAGTCACAGAGAGGTTTAAGTGAAGGACTGAAACAGCGGCTTGTAACCGCACCACACTGTTAGTTACAGTACGAGAGCACAATATTCCACCTGTCATGGATACAGAGAAGGTCAGACCACGTGTAAAATCATGGAGAAGTCTAAGTCTGAGAAATCTAAAATACCTCTGTTGGAAAAATCTGAGTAAAGAACATGGTGTCCGTATAAATATTTAAATATACGGCCTCAATGAAGAGTTTGAACAGGCAGATTCAGACAGTAATACTGTAATAATGTGGAATTTTGCCTTCTAGAAATGTTAAACCTGCAATAACTGATATTTCGGCTGATAATAACTTTATTCGTCTTGTGTGCGTTTCCTCTTAATGGATTAATTTTCTTCCATTTTCATCCATTTTAAGGAACATAGAGCTTAAAGCTGTGGTTATTAGTAATCCATCTTTGAAATGATCCTTTGAGAGAGCGTCTCAATGATCCTCAGTAACTCAGTGCTTGTCAATAACCTCTTCTTGCCCATTCATCTTCACTCCCTGCCCCCGCAGCTGATGGATTTCCAGTAAAAAACTCCGGATATTTCGTATTTGTGGGTTTTTTTCTGTTTCTCAGACAGGACGTCACAGGGAAAATTCCCAAAGATAACAGGTTACAAAAGTGAATCAACAGGTTTCGGCTGAACGCAGCCTCTTCATCACCCCCACAGCACGTTTGACAGCTCCATTTAATAAATATATCCGCAGCCTCTCCCTTCTCCCCCTCACGGGCCGTTTATTGACTTTCTCATAACACACCCACGCGCCCCCCCGTAACAGGCAAAGGCACATACTTCCATCTCATTAACAGTGAAGGCAGAGGCACACTTGAGTGCTGCCCACAACAACAAGGTGTGACTCAGATTATCAGACAATGCAGGTCGAGTGAAACAAATCACTGCTGTGACCAATGTTTCCGATTATTACGTGAATTCCGCTGCACAGCAACAACTCACTCGCCGGTCTCGTGTCGCCAGTTGTGTGGATCACATCTGTTTTTTTAAAGTGACAAATTACAGTTTACCGCCTGGGAAAGATTCCTAAAGTAGGAATGTATCGTCTACTGCCTAAAGGCTGCGGCGCACGATAAACCTGCAGGAACCCCGTGACCTGTAAATATCAAGTTTGGGCACCAGACAAAAAACACAGGAGGGTGCAAAAGATCTCAGGAATATTTCAGTAATGAGCATCATCAATTATGGGTCGTGCTGATGTAACACATGATGTCATCGTGCCCGAAATGATCTTTGTTGTCAGGAGGACAACTGCTGATTGAACAGATGAGACGAGTTACGTTGGTTAAGAAACTTCTCTAGCAAACCAGGACATTACTGAACCGTATCTGTTTAGTTTTTTACTTTTCTGGAAAATATTTTACCTCAGTGGCAGAACACTGGGGCTCTGTTTCGCTTTGTGCTTTTTAGTACAAATTCCTCAGTAGTTACTTGTTGTTTTGATCTGTTCAGTGTAATTTTCCTTTCCAGGACACTAATTCCTTCATATTCATGTCACACTCACCTCACCTCACATTTCTCCTCTTTGACAAACACTTTTTCATTCACAAATTAATTCCAGTCATTTCCTCTTTCCTTTTTCCTGATCAGTGCCGACACAACACTTCCAACAGATTGTTCAGTTTGTCAGGCTTCCTGTTATTGCTCTGCTTGTATAGTGTGATGTCGATTAAACTGCCATGTCTACTGGAAAAAAACAATATATATATATAGAGTTGGTGCAGATGTAAATAAACATCCAGATATAGTGAATTTGTGGTTTCGAAGGGGACTGTTGGGCCTTAGCGGAGGTATACGCACGTTTCTGAATGTCTTTGTTTACTTTCTTCCTGTAATTGACCTTTATTTGTTTGTGCAATTATCCATTCCACAGTTTGAAACCTGGCTTGTAAATGGAAATTAACAGCAATTACAGCAAAGAAGTAATAAGCAGCTGGTTTACACGTATGCAGTCGCAGTAATGAGGCTTGCTCACTTGTTGATTCGTTATTCCGATTTATGTGGAATTTTTTGATCAACATCCAAACAGATCGAGTTGGAACATGCAGCCGCGCCACGATGCAGCAAGAGATTGTGCTCACTACTGTTGAGCTCAAAGTCGCAGGGAGGCAGAGGATAGAAAACGTCCCTATACACAGAACTTTGCTCAAGAATTTCAAACCTTTTAAAATCCATTTTCGAGAGGCAGCTCATCAGTAAAAGTGTGTGTGTGTGTGTGTGTGTTGCTGTGTGGAGGAAATATTTCTATGACAGGTTTCCTAAATGTTAAAGTCGCCATGGAGACTTTTACAGCTTTTCTTTGTTTCCTCCCTGTGGTGATATATTAAGACGTTCTGGCTCTTTACCTCTAATCTCTCTGTACTCATGACTTTCTTTTCACTTCTTTTTGTGCCCTTTCAAATGCCAAACAGGCTGCAGGAACAAATAGAAAGACACTGACTTTGCCCGACAGACAGAAAAAGAAGATAGAAAGTGACGTTTTGCCATTTACACTCAATGTGCTCATGTCGCAGGTCAAGTCTGCAGGGTTAGATTGATCACGTATGCTTCTCTAGAGCGTATTACAACGTCTATTATTGTTTTTAAAAATACTTTATCTCTCTTTATTTTTTCCTGCATTGTATCATCTGTATGTGAAAAAAAACGTAGAAGCTATAAAAAGACCTCCAGGCATTTCCCAGCTGAAAACAAACTCTAAAAAGAGGACAACAAAAGGTGCCAAAGCTGAAAATAACATCTGCCTCAGATTAATGCAGAGTTTCTGAAGAGACAGTTGTTGACCTCTGACCTTTGTACGTCTCGTCCCTGTGATGAGGACACACGCTGGCCTTTTAAGCTGTAACGGGGGTTTACCAGATCTTTTTGGGATCTACAAAGAGCTTCACCCACAACTTAGTGTCCACTTACATCAAATATGGGAAAGTTGAGAGAACAATCAAGATTGAAGCAGCAGGCTGACACACTCCAATGAACTACACTACCCACAATGCCACTAAATAGTGCCTCCTTGGTAAACCCTCCCTTACTGGTAAAATCAATGCCATTCAAATATCACACATCTCACTTTTGACAATGAGGACTTCAAACATCGGTGCAGTGTGCTTTTAATTGGTCAAGGTGGTTTCCACGTGCTATAATGAATGCTAATATGTTAGTGTACAAATGTGAAAAGCAATCATTGTGTTCACGGGTGTTATGTGAATGTTTGTGTGTCTTCAAAGCTCCTGAACACATGTGGTGGACTCTGCAGTAAACTGTGACCAGCAGGTTTCGATCCTCATACTCGAACACGATGTGTTCTGAGTGTGTGTTTATTTAACTCATGTTCGGGTGAGTTCACCGAGACAAAATCCAATCAACTCTGTTTATATGGCAAAGTATTGGATATTGCATCTCTTGAATCATTCTGTGTTTATTTACATATTTTTCCTTTTAGAAAGCTAAACTTTATAATAGAATATGTCATCATTTCCTCTAGATTACTGATTTCTTTTAATTAAAAACTCATTTTTTATTTATAGAAGAAACAAATCTGCCTGTTTGTTCATCATTCATCGATCGAGCCAGATTTGCGTTCGGAGCCACATTTGTGTATTGTGTTTAGTTGTGTTTAGTTGTGTTTAGTTGTGTTTAGTTGTTGAGGAGCTGGAAACCGTTCAACACTTCTGTCGTGACGTTATTCAGATAAAACCCTCAGTTGAGCTGGTTGAGTATTAAACACACACAGACGCTGCTCTTTCCTCATGCATGAAAATAAAACTTTGCTGCCATTCTCCAAGAGCAAGAAGCACAACGGTTTCCATCTCAGAAGCCGCTCGACGGTATCAGATGTTGCTGCGATAATGACGGGGAACTCGATACTCTTTGATGCCACGTGTGTACACATTATACGAATATAAAGAGCAATGTGTATGAAACACTTGACAGCACTCTGTTCGGTACAAGCAGGACATTAAGAGGAGACAAGTCAAAGAATAAAAGGTAAAAGCTTGTAAACATACCAATTTCACACACCATTAAGTGCCATGTCATGACCAACAGGTTGTTCTCTGGGCTCTTGAACGTCTCTTTAGACCCTTTATCTCTGTCACTTGTTTACCTTTATTCCATCACCAGCAAGTCGCTATGGACGACATGTTCAATCTTTTGGGTCGAGAAAAGCGAGAATAAAAAGTATAACCATACCCAAACAAATGAACTACAATTATTAATTAATAACAGGGCATTTAACTTTAGGGGATTTTCACACCTGAAAGTCCGAACCAAGGTTTGTTACAATGTATATGTTCGATCTGGTTAGTTTTGGTTTCACATTCATTGGTTTAATGTCAACGTGTTTTCAACTCAGCTGATAATAGTGCTACCAGCATCACCAGGTGCAGGACTCAACACTAGTTTGAATACGCCAAACAAACGTCATTGTCGTTCAACCGTTATATCGTCAGGGAAGAGGACTGCGAGCAATCCTGCGAGGCTGCAACTCTGTTTGACCAGTAAAGCTTCCATTTCTTTGTCTGTTGTTTAATGTCGTCTCATTTTCCTGCAGTTTTCCCAAAATTTTGAATTATCCAAACTATCAAACTGCAAACGACCCAAACCATGGTTCAGTTTGATCCGGACCATGACCACCTCTTTCGGTCAGTCAGTCTGCACTGTGGTCCAACGCACCTTTCACGACCGAACGTGTCTGCACCAGCTGGAATTTAAAGTGTGTCCTTATACATCCAAGTCAGATTTTGCCCTTGAAGCACAGTTCACACATACACGAGGTTCCAAGCACCTCATTTAAAAAAGAACCATCAATTTCAAACTTGGGAGCCGGGTTTGTTACTTTTAGAGGATGAAGCTTCTTGCCAAGAGGTTTATGTGGACATTTCCTTACTTTTCAGATTTATGACACAGCAGCAGTTAAATACAGCACATTTTATGTGAGCTGGTATCATTGCAGCACTTTGCTCAGAGGACTTTACTGAAGCATAATAAAGTAAGATTTTTTTTCTCTGCAGTTATTACAGTATATCGTCTGTTTACTGTGGTTGGGGTCTTTAATTTGGAGAAAAGTTTTTAGTGTTTACACAAAGTCAAAAAGTTTGCATTTCTTTCACTTGACCGAAGGACGAAGTCGCTTATTTACATGCCAGTAAGAAGTCAAGTCATTTTTAAGTATCAGTCAGATCAGGGACACGTGTCATATAAATATATAATATAAATATATATAAAGATGGACGACACGTTGGCTCCCCAAAAGTGAAGCCAAATAACCTTGACCGCCCCCTGGTGGATGGGTGCATTATAGGTTATAAACCTCACCTCCTTCATGTCAGTAAAAGGGACATGGACCAAACTAACAAGTCAAAGCACAGGTCAACATTTTTTATCTCAAAGGCTGTTTCTGTAATTTAGGGTAGTTCTTATCGCACTGTTTGTTCAAGTGTTATTTTTTCCGGCAAGTGAGGTTTTAATTTGTTATTTGATGCTTTAAAACTGCGGTGAAATGTCCTGATTGACAGCTGACGATGAGTCACGATTGGTCGAGTGTGTGCATTGGCGGGACATCGATGCTGCGGCTCTACACGATGATCACTACTGAGCAGACTCTGGCTCCAAATGAGGTCCAAAGCGCAAGATGGCGGACATTTTTATATACAGTCTATGAATCAGATATACAGAACAACGACCATCCATATATTATCTATACTGCTTATCCTGTAATGATATGTGGAACAGCGATTATAGAACTGAGAGGAGATGGTGGAGTGAAACCAGGAGGAAAAATAATCAGTGGCAACGTGCAATCATCTTGGCAACATGTTGTATTTGCAGGTCTGTCACTCAATTGATGAAATGATCGGTGGTGCATATGGCATCTTCTCCAGGTCCCAGACAGTGCACGTCAATGCCAAAGAAAACATCATTGAACAGACGATCTTCATGCTTACTATCAGACAAATGAAGACGCTGTGTGTGTGTGTGTGTGTGTGTGTGTGTGTGTGTGTGTGTGTGTGTGTGTGTGTGTGTGTGTGTGTGTGTGTGTGTGTGTGTGTGTGTGTGTGTGTGTACATTATGTGTGTATGCTCAGCATCATGTCGCTGTGAATTCCATATGAAGGTGTGTGTGTTAATCCTGTGTAGAGACCTCAGTGTAGGCATGGCCGGTGTTTATATGAAGACGTATGGTACTTCTCACAGGGAGAGGGGCTTGCTCAGACCTGCAGAACTATTTCTGTTTCACTTGGCCTCTGTTAGTTATGTAAACTATTGATCAAACACTGAGAGGAGGCCAAGCGGTGGGAGGACATGCACATTATGTAACTGCTCCCTCATACATTGTGTATAAATGTGAATGGGTTTTCGTGTAATTGTTTTTAAGTCCTGTTGAGGGGGAGCACAGATACGATTGTCGGTGCAGTTGGGAGTTCAGCTCCTTGTCGCAAATGTTTTCCAGATGCTTTTGGGATTTAAACCGACAACCCGCCACTCACAAGACTTCTGCTTAAGCTCTTAGCTGCCACATATGCACATGTGTGCTGCCGTGTGTGCATGTGGTCATGCATTCCTGCGCCTGTGAATTTCCGTATGCATGAAAAAAAAGAATATGTGTGTACATTCTTGGAACCCGTGTGTTTGTGAGTGCATCAGTTAATGTTTGCACATGTGTGCATACACAGTGCGTATCTTTGTGTATCCAAAGTTTCCATCCTTCACCCCTCACTCACAAACATGTCAAACTGAAAAGCTTCTAATTCAATTTTTATTTTATTTCCTTTTGACTTCTTTATTAAAAAAAATGTCTATCTTAATAATGTTTGCACAAAATTCCCTGAGCTGCATCTTTATAACATCCAAAAGTTTCTGCTATCTCTTAGACGCTTCTCACTTCTGCTTATAGTGAACAAAGACAAGAAAAAAAAGTTGCAGAAAAGAAGGTAAAGAGGGAAACCATTAGAAGGACAATATTATCTCAGTATTGAGTAATAAATAAACAAGTCTGCACGGCAAATGGTACAGTTGAAATCTGGTTTCATATTATTGCTATTCTTTATAATTTATATGTTTTTATTATTGCAACACTGCTAAATTGTTGTTGATGTAATTAATCAGTCAACAATTCCCTAATTTTAAATAGGGAAGTGCTGCACTTTGAGTTCATGCTATATTAAAGAAAGTTTTTTTGTTTTTTAAAGTATTCCTGGATCAATCTGTTTATCTGGATCCACTTCAAAATTTGATAGGATCCTCTGTGGGTCAAACTGCACACCTCCACAAAATGTAATAGAAATCAGTTCAGTAATTTTGAGTTATTCTGCTGACTTAAAGATAAACACTGGTAAAAACATAACCTCCTAGGCAGACCTGAGGAACTGCACAGATCAGCATGAGTTTTATGTCACTGCTCTGCCACACTCACAGTGAACTGGGGCGGATCTGCCGTGTGTCTTGCTCTCCGTCGTTGCTGGTCAGGCTGTGTCTCGGGGTCCGGCCTTGGCTGCTGCTGCTGCTACTGCTGCTGCTGTTACAGTTGGCAGAAGAGGAGGAGACCGGCTGCTGCAGCTCGTTGACTGTGGCATTGACGACACTGTTCCTCTTGTCACCTACATGAAAAGAAAAATAATTGCATACTCTTTGCAGAAAAACAGACGTTTTTTTTCCACCAAATAGGTAGTTAGAAAGACTGGTAGTTTTAGATGCCTTATTTTCTCTCTAAGCCAACGACAGTGCAACACAGAGCAGGTGTAAGAATAATAGAGAAAACTAAGGGAGGGAGAGAAAAGATTGTTACTATTATTATCAAAACTAACAATTTAGTAGCACTTAAAATGGCACTTACTTATAGCACTTTGTAGTTTTGCTTTTTTAAAGAAATTGTACTTTCTCTATTCTTGTTGTTCTGGGTTTGTACCCTCATGGTTGAATGCACTATTGTAAGTCGCTTTGGATAAAAGCGTCAGCTAAATGAAATGTAATGTAATGTAATGTAATTATGTGTATTGAGCGAATTAAGTTGCTCAGCTCACCTTTCTGGGAATGTGTTGGTGTGTGAAAGAGTGTGAGAGGCCTCTCGCTGCAGGACGGGGCTTTGCTGTCAGTGCTTTTCCTCCTGGACAGGTTGAGCTGCAGGTTGGTCGAACTTGCTGCAGAACTCGGCACGTCCCTGAATATCTGAGCCAACAAGACAGTGAGGTTTAAGTAAAATTGAATCAACAATACAGAAATTGTGGGTAGAAAAACTTTAACCGTTGCATAGAATGGTTAAAAACATGTGTACATCATGTTCTTGTAAATGTTAAGTAATGTATGGCTTCATATGTGACTGCAGGGCACTGAAGATGTATTATCTTATCGCATGTAGGGCAAAAACAGTGATAACAATGTTGTGTTTAGTTGTACAAACATGCACAACCATGCAACGGTCAAGATTTTAATCACACACGAAAACCAGTCCTAAATAAAGCAACTTGACATCTTTAACCACTAATTGTATATAGTGGGGTCACATCAAATTTTATTTTAATACATGTGCTGGCAGAGTATGAATCTCATTGTAATTTCTGGATTTATTAAAATGCATTGCAACCATTGCAGCTCGGTTTCAGCCAAACAAACTTTAAACTGCTAACTCTTCTTTCAACAGGAAATTTGCAAAACCTTAACAACAGCATACATTAAAGACTTTAGTGGTATTGATTCTGACACAGCTAAAATTCCAAATAAAAAAATGGACTCTAGTCATGCTTTTATTTGTGCAGATACGTGTAGTGCAGATAGTCATTTCTCTCCCTGTACAGTAGAAGGACTTTGATCTCTGTGAGGATGCAGGTTCGCTCTATCACATGCACTAAACACAGCTGTTGCCTGGGAAGTCTGAATGTACATGTGTGTATCGGGGCCTGTGTGTGTGTGTGTGTGGTGTGTGTGTGTGTGTGTGTTGTGTGTGTGCGTGCGTGTGTGGAGTTTCCAACAGTAACGCTGATGTATCTGTTGCCATGGCGACATCTGTAAGCAGCTTGACCTGCCAATAAGCTGCTTGGATTTAAGGGGGAAAGTGGCTTTGAAGTTTATGAGCAGTACAATCTATACAGTTATTCGGTGTGTGTGTGTGTGTGTGTGTGTGTGTGTGTGTGTGTGTGTGTGTGTGTGTGTGTGTGTGTGTGTGTGTGTGTGTAGCAGGTGTTCAGATATAACGGTTTGGTGCATTAATTGTCGGTTTAATGCACAATCACACAATCCCCCTAATCCCCTGGACAAAGCCAGGGGTTTCATTTAAGCCTCTACCACGTCACCAGACACTACTGTTGGTGTTATTCATGCGTGTACATGCTCACACAACGTCTCACCTTTTCATGGTGCTCTATGAGGATCTCCACCACAATGTTCTGGAACTTGATGTCCATGATGGCCGCCACCGTCTCCTCCTGGGGGCGGAGCAGAGTCGGCCCGAAGACCACACCCAGGTTAGCGATGGTCATCAGGTTCTGCTGGTCGTGACTGGCCACACTGGTGAAGGGGTTGGACAGAAAGAGAGAGAGGGAGTGGGTGGCAATCAGTGGTGGGATGTAGCAAAATACATTTACTTAGTTACTTTGCTTAAGTACTTTTCATTTTCAGATGCTTTTCACTTTTACTCCACTACATAGGTCAGCAAAGATCTGTACTTTTTACTCGAATACATTTTGATAGTGCATTATGTTACATGTATGTAAGTATGTTCATATTTTATTTATTTTTTTTTAAATAATCAATAATGAGAGGGTGTTGATCCACTGATCCAATCAGAGCAGGTCGGTGACATTTGACCCCGCCTCCTGCATTCAGAATTTAAAATTTAAAACCACTTACTTATTTTTACTCAAGTGGAAAAGTGAATGTGGTTAATTTTTGTCCATTCATTCGTACTTTTACCCAAGTATAACTACAATGTAAGAGTACTTCCATCACTGGTAGTACTACATTAAATATTATCTCCCCCTAAACTTTACAGTCTTAATTCAGCCGTACTGCTCTTTTCAACCTGTTTTCAGCAGCAGCAGTTTTTAGAGAAAGAAAATCAAATTAAGAAACTCTATGCTACATGTCCAGCACCAGTGAGGCAGACCAAGGGCTGGAATCTTTTGAATTTGGACATTCAAAAGGAATCTCCTGAAATAAAGCCTCTGAAGAAATGTTAATGTTGCTTCAGAATATCTAATGGATGATTTAATAATACAACAATGTTGTGTTTACAGCTTGTTCAGTTCTGCCAAGCAACAAGAAATAAAAGCCAGTCTGTTCTTGCCTCCGAGGAGTGAAAAACCCTCCTCGGTGGACTAATGAAGTTGCTGAATTGAGTGTTCCTAACCATTTCTGTAACTTTCTAGAACATAGAGATCATTACATTACATTACATTTCATTTAGCTGACGCTTTTATCCAAAGCGACTTACAATAAGTGCATTCAACCATGAGGGTACAAACAAAACAAGAATAGAGAAAATACAATTTCTTCAAAAAAAGCAAAACTACAAAGTGCCATTTTAAGTGCTACCAAATTGTTAGTTTTGAAAATGTTATTCAAGATCATGTCCAGCCACTTCACGCTGCGATTGGTCGGCTGCTCAGAGGTGGTAAAGAAGACAACCTTTCTCTCCCTATAAGTCTCTTTTTTTTTTTCCATTTCTTGTGTAACCACACTTGGCACTTCTCATTTTTACAAACGAGCGCAAACACCATGCAATAATTCACAGCGTCTGTGTGTGTGTGTGTGGCCGTGCAGATCAGGTATAAACACTGTTGGTTTGCATCCTACGAAACGGTTCTGACAGATCATAAACCAACACTCACTTATGGTGGCAGTAGCAGATTCACCCACTAAAATATACACTGCCAAATCAACAGATGCCTTCCTGTGAGAGCGCCTTATATTCTAATTATAATCTCCTTGTATAGATCATTTAGCCAGAGTTTTCAAGAGCCATCACATGTCCACATACCATTATACACTTGAAATCTCTGGTGGAGAGTTTTATGAGAGTGCATCCTACTGTGCATGAACAATACTGCAGGGGCTTTGGAGAAAATATAAATAATAAAAAGCTCTGGCAACAAAAAACAACACCATCAACTGAGAGGAAGTCGAAGTCATTGACCACAAAAGATGACAGAGACCAAGGGTTAGTTTTATCTGTTTATCTCATGTTTATATTTTTGAAACATGCTTTAAAGATAAAAACATGACAGTAAAGCTTAAGAGATTTCAAACTAAGACGCCCCGACAAGCAGAAAATCTTATCGGCGTAGAAAACATTCCGAAATGTAAGTCGAAAATCCCACAATTTATAGAGAAAGTGAATATAGTGAGAAAATCTAGCTAAATTTGACATATTAACCTTAAATTCAACTGTCTTTTAATTTTATCCATTACACAACTTTTAATGTATTTTTTTGTCTCATTTTTCACACTGGAAATTTCCCCCAACCCTAATATCCGTCTGCTCATTGCATGACGTGAATGTTTCTATTTGAACAATTGGCACTGACGATGAACCTTCTGATCTGATCTGAAAGAGACCGGGAGCCGAGGTGTGTTTATTCTGATTCAGCCATTCAAAGGTGTAATCCACTAAACCCAGGTACAGGTTCTCAGAATACCTGCATTAAATGTGCCTACGTGTTGTGTAAAGACATGGCTGACGGCCCGTCTTTTCATACATTATATTTTGCTGCTGCTGTTGAACAAAAACCTGATAAAGCCACAGGGCTTAGATGTGGTTTTAGACTGAAAACACCACGTCAGTCAGCTGCATTAGAGGAAGTATTACACATAAAAGCGGCAGTGTCATGCTCAGTGTTTTTCTCTTACTTATAAGAGGCTGCAGATTTTGGTTACAACCAGTTTGCCCGAAATGTTTTTGAATAGAACATGAATTTAATGCCAACACCTGGACGAAAAAGTTGGATTTACAACTGTCGGAAAGAGACGATGCGGGGTCATGTGTCAGGGAACGGACTCTAGAGATCTTTGCAGGAGTCTCACTACAGATTTGTTGAACATAATTGAGTGGAGTACTCATCATTATCTATCCTGTTGAAACACTCTTGAGCTAGACAGAGAATTCAAATCAGCTCAAAGGGTGAGCAGCCTCCTATTATCAGCTAACAAGCAGTGATTTGCGGGTGGCGGACAAAACTGGGATGAATTTGTCTAAAAGGCTTTGACGTTTTTTAATCTTATAATAATATAAATATAAAACTATTGTTCCACAAGCATTAATCATTTCATTTCTTCTTGAATGATTCTTTGAGCATTTTTGGGCTTTATTGTGAGCACAGTTCAAGCTTGAGTGTGCAGTCGGGTAAATGAGATGTTTGAAAAATGGTGACTTATTAAACCAGATTTGGCACGGTTTGAACCCAAACACCAAGAAAAACGTTTTCCCTGCCAATCACAAAGTACAAGTAGATCAGTAAACATTGGCATAATGCATAAGGGCAGTAGAGTAGAGTGCAGCGCAGTGTGTGTGTGTGTGTGTGTGTGTGTGTGTGTGTGTGTGTGTGTGTGTGTGTGTGTGTGTACAGCTGTCTCTGTGAGGACCAGTTTGAGTCTATAATCTACAAAGTGAGGACATTTTGGGAAAGTGAGGACCTTTTGGCCGGTCCTCACTTTGTGACCGCCCCTTTATTGACTTTTTGGGGGTTAAGACTTGGTTTTAGGGTTAGAATTAGGTTCAGGTTAGGTTAAGAGTTAGGGTTAGGCATTTAGTTTGGATGGTTAGGGTAAGGGGCTAGGGAATGTATTATGGCAAGTATGTCCTCACTAAGATAGCTGTACAAACGTGTGTGTGTGTGTGTGTGTGTGTGTGTGTGTGTGTGTGTGTGTGTGGGTTGTGTGTGTGTGTGTGTGTGGTGTGTGTGTGTGTGGTGTGTGTGTGGTGTGTGTGGTGGTGTGTGTGTGTGTGTGTGTGTGTGTGTGTGTGTGTGTGTGTGTGGTGTGTGTGTGTGTGATGTCTCCACTTACTTGTTCAGGTGTTTCATCAGCAGCTCAAGCATCTGTCTGTTCTTCTCAGGCAGTCGATGCACCAGAGCGTGGACCTCTGTCACCCTGGCCTCCTGGTTGTCCAATTCTGATCAGACAGAGAAAAACTGATTCATAAAAATAAGAAGAAAATCGTCTACAGGTGAACAGCCAGAGTGCTTTCATTCCTGTTGTTACAAGGATGCAACCAGTTGTTATTGTGCAATCAGACACTTGCAAGACCTTGACTCTGCCGCAGAGACAAAGGACAAACTTGTATGTATGAATAAGCAATTAAGTGATAAGAAGAGTGGACAGAACTACAAGTAACAGCTTTGGTCAGACTTTCTCAGACTCTGTGGATTAAATATAGAGAGGACTTCACAGCTGTAGTGCATGTATTAAGAGTCCTCATTCATAGTGTGAAGGATAACATTCTACTGTTCTCTATCAACTTATGATGCAAGTATTTTATATGCAGCTAAAGCCTGATAAACCTTATTATTCTGCACCATCCAGCTGCCCAGAGGTTTTCACCAGAGTGTATTAAACAATGAAAGAAATTAGTCCAGTTTTTAACGACTTGTTTGAAACTATTGAATATGGGAGAGTTGAAAAGTTTAGAGACAGAGTATTCATTTGTTCTTTTCACTGAATGAAAAAAATATAACCTTGTGCCTGAATGTGATGACTACAACTTAGCAATTAGTATCATGGCTGAAAGAGTATTTATTTCCAGATGGAGAGAGATGCAGAGAGCAGACAGGATAGGCAGAGTAATGAGCAGAAATTAATAAAGGAGTGGTGCTGCAGGATGAAGGAGCCGCGTCCTGGTGGTGAACAGACAGACAGACAGACAGACAGACAGACAGACAGACAGACATGAATGCAGAGAAACCTGTTGTGACATATGACTTTAATCAGTCACGGCTGCAGAGACGATCCACAGAGTTGACAGGAGACTCTCGCTAGATCAGCCCTCAGGCCCTGGCTGTCAGCGCCAGGCAATACACTCACAAGACAGATACACACATTTTCTTACCAACTCACAGAGCTGTCGAGATCTGACACACACACAAGACTAACCAACTCAAACAGTTTATACAAATATTCATTAACACTTAGAAGACACAGCGATCAAATGCTGCAATTGAAGATTAAGTGGATACGCACCTGCATGACAAACACTAAGAACAAAACACACCTGCACATCCACAACGCCCACACACACACATCCTAAAAGATGCATGCACATGAAAAGAGCTACACTCGTCCTTCCCTCTGGTTCCGTATAATACATTATATATCCAATGCAGTCCATTGGATCTAAATGCAAATACTGTAAAAAACACACACTGGCCACTGTGTTGAGTCAAAAACAAAACACCTGCACAAACTGCATTCAGAGCAGCGCAGCAACACTGTGGTCAGTTGCTGTGGTGCCGAGTCACAAGTGATTACAACAAGCACAAGTCATTTATCATGATCGTAGCCTCCACCTCATCCATCACTGAGCAGACGACAACGTTTAGAATTTTTTTCTCTTACTTTGAATTTCAGCCCTTTGCACAGAACACACAAACAAACTATGCTCTCTTTAAAGTTTTTATCTTTTGAAACACATGCGTGTGGTTGCATGTCCCAACACTGTGATTAAGCTTTAACTTGGTGATGCTGCAAATTTGATATAAATTAGAATATTTTCATATTTTTCACAACATGACAGTACACACTACTGCCCCATGGTTTGTGGCCTCCAGCCAACCAGTCAAGTAGTTTACATCCATGTCTTTCCAGACCTGTGGTCAATTAGAAGGGCACTCTAAGTGTGCATATAACCACAGAGGCTAACAACCCAACCCACCATTTATTCGGATCAACTCCGAAACGTAATGGAAATCAATTAAGTATTTTTTCAGTAATTCCCAGACAGCAATAAAACCATAACTGCTGTGGCGGGAGTAATGAAGAGAAGAGATATTGAAATTCCAGAATGAGATGGACAGACAACCAGGAGTGAGTCCATACATGCCTCTCCCAGCCGAGGACAATAAGTCTGGCCTCACATTTTACTAACACTGTCTGACCCAGGTTCAGGCTCATCATTGACTTTGGCCGACTCTTGTTACAAACCTCACCGTGCTTCTTATTCGAGTGATTATTTGTTTGAAACCAGATGGGAAATCTTGAATGTGTATTTAAAAAAAACCAACATCTTCATTCTGGATCTGAATAAGCCAAGAACAAGAGCCTGAAAACAAGTCTGGGCCTCACTTCATCAAAATTTAATGTGTGCATCTCTTAAGCAAGCAGGGGTTTTGATTATGTATGGAGTGCATACTTTTACAATCAAAGTCAGGAAAGCAGACACGTACACAACCATACACGGAAAATGAAGCATGCTCACCACATCTGCTGACCAACGGCTCATTCTTAAACTCCAGCACCATCTACTTTCTTATCATTCATTATTCAAATTCATAAATTAATCCTGGCCTGTGCCAGCAACGTAACCTATATTTCATCTGTAGCAGGTTTTCCTGGATTCATATTGTGATGAAGTGCTCAAGAGGGGAGAGAACAGAACAAATACAAAAACATCTACCGTTATATTTTTCATTTTCAACCATATGGCTGCAGTATGAAAACTCTTGAGGAGAAGGGTATGCTTTTCAAATTTGACATCGTTTGTTGCTAATTTGAGCAGCATGTCTCAGTCTCAAATTTATTGGGAACATGATTGAAAAAAGAACAGAATATTTAAACATCTATTTCATTCTGTGGTTTCATTCGAAAAATGCATCTTTCTGAGTCGTCAGAAACCAAAATACTGCACATGTATGTAGTTTAAAGCAGCACCAATCAATGTTTTCATATAAACAGTCGGTCAAATATGATGTAATGAGTAAATCCACAGAGAATTATAACCCAGTTTTGCAGACGTCCCCTTTTTACATCTTTCAACTGTTCTTTTTTGGTGTTAAAGTGTTAGTGGTGGGTGTTTAATGTCAGCCACACAACAATTTGAATAATGTCTATCAACAGCTTATAGAGTGTTACAAATCTGAAGTAGGAGTAATTGCTGTGTGTTTATATTTGCCTTAAGTTCCCGTCTGTGGCCAGAATGTGAAATCTCCACTTTTCTATTTCATGTTTTCACATCAAGCTGAAAGACAAGCTGGAATCTGTCTGAACGCCCCTGCAGAAATGATCATAATTATCATGGTGGAACTGAGAAAGCGTAATGTTTGACCACTGTTTTAGAAGAAGGCTGGAATTACACCACCTGGCTGGCAGCAATACAACACCGCCTGCACCCATTCACGCACACACACACACACACAAAGCAGTCTAAATTATTGACTACAGCGTTTCCATCGATGGGAGCGATGCCAGCCGGTTTTGATGTTAAGTGGAAAGATGTTACTGCTGGCCGAGCTTTGAACTCAACTTAAACTCCGGATGTGCCGTTTCTCGAAATCTCCCGTGTGCACATGTACCATCAAATGTCTTGTTTCAACAGATTATGTCCATGTACTGTTGGGATCTGTCCTTCGCTAACATGCTCATCTTTGTCTGTAAAAGTTATGTCAGGACCTTTGTGAAAACTGTCATCAAAACATGGAGCTCAACAGGTACATAACTGCAGTGTCAGTAAAATGGGTGTTTGGGGAAAACAGAGCAGCGTGCATAGAGGATCATGAGCTTTGGATAGGCAATAACAATGTGTACAACAATGAAAAAGATTTCCCGGCACTATTGAAGGTAACACCTTTGCATACGCATGCATAATGTAGTTTCTAAATCAAGGCTGGTAACTGAGGGTGACCAGGCATTTGCCATCAGGGCTCCGAGGCACTGTAATTCCTTGTCTAAGGAGATTAGACTATAAAGCAATTTGTAACCTTGTTTAGAAAAGGGCTATAACTAAGTTTTATTATTATTTGTTTCATTACTACTGAAATTACATTATTGTTCTTCAGTGGCTACTCACTATCCAGTTGATTCAACTCATGTAATGTGAGGAAACATGGAAGAGGTATAAAACTATGTTCAGTTGAGTTGTGCACATGTGCAGCACAGCAGTACAGGAAAAGCACCAAGCGTTGGTATTGTCGCGTGTTGGGTGGAGACGGGTGGAGACGGGTGGAGCCTCCCATCATGTTCTGAGACAATGCTGTAGACAAAGACTATGATGTTCTAAGACATAATGGATATTACTCAGCACGAGCCAGTGGTATTTCTGGTCATGGTGAATGGTGCAATTGCTGTTGTAAAGGATAGGGGTTGGCGCCATGTGTGGTCAGCCCTCCTCAAACTAAGTGTATGAATTAGTACACGACGTGTCTACAAAGCTCCGTCAAAGTTGAGCAAGTCTCATGAGATCACGCTCTGCTTGACTTTTTGTCTATTACAGTATTCTCATCATCGATCACACAGAGGCCATGCTCAAGCCATTTTTTTTTTGCCACTTATTTTCTTTTTAACTATCCAAAAGGATTAAAAGTATTTAAATTGTATGATTTCATTCGTCTTATTGTCATTGGCTTAAAAAGGCGATTTCAATTCGACTAAATTCTACTTCGTAAACTATTAAGGTAAGTTAGACTTTAAAGTTAATTTCCCTTGTCATTATTCAAATATAATTACCAAATTTGGTAGATGCAAGTTAAATACGTTTTAAGTCAACATCAAATGTGAACATAACTTCAGAATAATAGTTATATTTATCAGTTTTCTGGTTGTTTTTTTAAGTAAAATCAACTTGTCAGATTTTGACATTGTCTAGTAGGGTGAGGACTTCACACAGCTGTGAGGTCCCGGAGTTAAACCGCTGCGTCTTTGGGTTAAAAGGAAGTCAACTGAGGTGGTTTAGGCCCCTAATTAGGATGCCACCTGGAAGCCTGTCTGTTTAGATATTCCTGGCACATCCGACTGGTAGGAGGCCAACTTTGGGCCATATCCAGGGGTTTTATATTCCATGTGGCCCGGGAATGCCTTGGGATCCCCTATGAGGAGCTGGGGGAATTAGCTAGTGAGAAGGGCATCTGCGCTACTTTGCTAAAGGCTATAAAATCCTTTTACGCTTCAGTGGCCAAATCGTTGCCTGAAGTGGATTGCTTGGTGGATTGTCAGTTTGGGAAACTTAGCATCAGCGTTAAAACACATTAACCCCGAGCCACAAGTAAGGTTCGAAAGGACACATTGTCAATCTCAGATGTTCAATCAGGTCAAAAGGCTAAAAATGACTAAACCTGTCAAGGCAATTAACCGATGGAGTAGAAATGAAATGCAAAGACATAAATATTCAAAAATATGAACATAGCTATGAGCCTGATTCTGAAAAGTTAAAACACATATAAGCATATAACAGTGTTGGAAAGGTTTTGGAGGAATGGGGTGACAAAAACTCTGAATGCTGCAACAGGTTTTACAAAAATGTGTTTCCTTGTGCCACGAGGAGTTAGCCTCTCAGTTATGAGATTTTTCCCTGGTGAGTCATGTCGACGTCACAGACGCGCCGGAAACCTTTATCCCCCAAAACAATAAGTGTACAAATGTTCACGTCTATTTACTCGCCAACGCCGAGAAGTTCGAGGCGCGTCTACACGTCGTGCCTGAAAAGGTGCAGCGCCAGCGTCTACACGTCCAAAATAAAGACGAGGAAGAAGAAATTAGCGTGTTCAGCTGTGTGTCATGTTCTCATCACTGACGATCTAAGCCAATCAAAAAGTATCTACTCCTGAGTCAGTTGACCGGGGGGGTGAATGCTAATGGTATTCACACACATTGCAGAGAAAAGCCAGATGTACGTTTTTTGGGAATAGTCTACGTTGGCCATGCATATCTGTATCTACTGTACATAACCTCAAATACATAAAGAAGAAATAGATCAAAAAAGTCATGGTAAATATCTTTCACCTCTAATTCCTCCGATTTTTTCACATACGAGAACTTTATGGAGCAAAAACAAGAAAAATGTTTGATGCAGCCCTGAGAAATAAGAAAAATCTCCTCACAGAGTGAAAGATTTGATCCTAATGAAAAGCGAGTGACAAAAAGAGGTGCAAATGTAAAATATAAAAAAAACAAATCATTTATCTACTTGAGACAAAATGACAGCAAACACTAATGACTACAGACAGTGTAATTACTGTATGTGTGATTTCTTGTTGGCACATGCCTGAGACAGGTATCTGAATTCCAGGTGGCACAGCCTTCATCTCCCTCCCTTCTATACTCCTCCTTTTTCTCTCCTCCTTTTTTTCCCACTCCATTTCTTCCTTTTTCTTACTACCTCTGCGCTCTGATAAAACCAGAGTAGCGCAGGATAGGAGCAAATGCAATGAGATGAAACACGAGGAGGAGGAGGATTTGAGGAGTGACGGGAGGAGTTGGAAAAGACACGCGAAAAAAGAAGAGAGAAAGGAGGAGCGGAACGAGGGAGTTCAAGCGAGGACGCTGTCCTTACAACACCTCGCTGCTTCTGTAAAACTCTGCCTTGGAAGAAATACAAAAGCTGCACACTCTCAATATGCAGACACACACGTAAACAGAAACTGATCAATGGCTCGGGATAAAAGAGAGAGAAGAGGTTTAACAGAAGGAGAGAGCAGAGGTGAGGTCAAACGTATATACATTTCTTAACATATACGAACGCCTGGCAAGAAAATGCTCTATTTTATGATTATTACAAATCCATGAATACATGTATTATAGCATGGGTGGTCCGGGCTGGTATCAGTCCAGCTAGCTTGGCATCCTCGACTGCCACGCTACACACTTCACCTCTCCCCTGACACACACATTAACACACTTTCTCATACTCCGTCCAGTTGGCCTTACTGTGCAGCCATTTCTTGGTTGTGTTGCCAGAGACACACGGTCATTTCCTGGACTCCTTTCCCCTGTCAGCTTGGCTTTTAAGAGGCTTAGCTACCGACCAAACAAAGAAAGCAGGTCACCGACACGTCCTATCAGACGAGAGTAAACTGAGCGAGGAGCAGACTGAGCTGCACCTGAGCCTGATGGAATAAACCAAAGTTTCAAGCATTAAGTAGAAAAACCAATTTCTACCACATTGTGGTAAAGCTAAGAAAGATTAACTTAACTAAATTACACCGGTTTACAGACAACCCAATCTTTTTTAGTTCATGTTTACATCCCTAATGAAACTTATTCCCACAGGTCCTCAAACGTTTGCTTGATTACTTCTTACTGCATGTCTTTCCCCGCGCTCTCTCCACCTTTCACACTTAGATTCTGTCCCCCCAAAAAGGGTTAGTTTTTAATCGACAAATGTTTATTTGTTATATCTTTTGATTTCAGAAACATTGAAATCTTGAATTGTAAAGTTGAAGAAGTAGAAATGAAGGTGTTCTAAAACTTGTCACTGGTATTTTAGAATAAGGCCAGAAACAACCCGGACTCTGCTGTGAAGAGTCTCTACTTTAATGCTGAAAAAGAAAAAGCTTGCCTGAGTTTATTTTGTTGCCTAGGAGCCACATGTGAGAACCAGTGCACTGAAATTATTTTGGCAAACTGTTCTCAAGCCAGATGAATGTGAATTATGAAGAGATTGTTCATGCTGAATCAATACACCCCACCCATCAGGTGTTGGTATGAAATAAAGGAACGTTTTTGCAGCTGCTGTCTGAATAAAACCCTCCATCCACTTAGTTTTATCACGTTATCACTTTAAGATCTACTCTGCAGGCTATTACACTTCATGTGGAATTTGAATCTCATAAATATTTCATGAAAACACAACACGCAGCAGGTCAGCGACACGCTGTGTGTCACACACCACACACACACACACACAACATAAAGCCGTGCAGTCGAGGGGCCTCCACCAGACCAAATACACAGAGGCATCCTCACAGCACAGTGGGTTTGCTGGTATCTCAGCAGGTTAAGGTCTATTTACAACTGGCAACTGGTTTAACAGCAGGTCGTGACCTCAATCACACGATGAGTCATATGATGTTCTCATTCTCCGGTTAGGAAGCATCTTCAAACAGATTCATTCAGAGAGGAAATAGAAACCTCAGTTACATAAAAAGGGAATCCATATTTAATCCAATTCATAAACTCAATATATAAACATGACTTTACCCATGAGGATTTCAGCTTAAATTAATACCAAACCGCAGGATTCAGCGACCCACCAGTTTGTTGTAGGAACATGTGCACTCCATGTAAACCGTATGATCTATTTAATTCAGTCTAATCAGCGTAATCCTCTGTGGCCTTAGAATAACTGTTTGCAGTGTTTTCAGTGGGGATCAAACAAACCTCAAACTGCAGGAGGGTTAGTCGTGTGTCCTACCAGCTACAATCACAGCACAGAGGCAAATAAGACGATTAAAGAAGGTGAAAACTCACTGGCAGCTTTGATGAAGCTCCTCTGGTACTGGTAGGTCATGAGAGGCGCGGGCAGCACCCTGCGAACACAGAGGACGGAGAGGTCTCAGGTTAGTAAACATGTTGAATGAACACCATTCTTCCTCGTGTCTTTTCAATTTTTCCTCCACCGTGCCAACGTGCACAGCTGGACATCAGTTTATCGCTGCCCCCTGAGGAGCGTAATGGCTCCTGCTGCTACTCAACGACACCTGACCTGAGGTCCTGATGCCACCAGTGTGTCCACATGAGAATGATTTGTGTACTGACGTGTATGTGAGTGGTGCACGGAGTAAATGTGTTGCAGTAAATTGAGCACAGCTTGAGCACCAACACTCCTTTCTTTCCCTTCATGTATTTCTCAATCCTCTTAGCTGCCCATTGCCGACCCTCCACCGCCCTGATCCCTCCATTAACTCATACGTTGATCTGCAGCAACCCGGAGGTAAGGCTGCGGATGAACTCGAAGGACTCATTGACTGCATAAAGATTGACAACATGAAAGCTCCCCAGAAAGACTAAAGCATCTCAATCCCCCCTGGTGGATTCGCTGCATTACATGCCTTAATTCCCGCCTCCTCTGTGTTAGTGGATAGGACATGGGCCAAACCAAAAAACTCCAAATACACATCAAATACATTAAGACGGTTTCTGTCATTTTAGGTAGATTTAATAACATTGGTGTTCGTTCAATTTTGTTGCAATTTAAAAATCACTTATAGCAAATAGTGTACGAATTAATAGAGAAAATTAAGAATTGATTATGCTGAATCCAGGCCACAGATCCACTTTATTCTGCATATAATAACTATAGAGAATGTAGTACATTACTGTTCTAATTATATTTTACAATTGTGGTGAACATTCGTCATATGTTCATTTGAGCCTTTTCACACAAACCTGAGGTAGTGCTTGATTGCACTTGTGATCGTCTTTATCTCCCACTCTTGGTTTTCCAGCTCCACGTCGCACACGTCTTTGGATCTGATGGGCATAAAATATGAAGATAAAAAGAGAGACATTTAATTGAGGAGGAGAAAATAGATTTTAGCTTCAGTTTTGACTAAATGTGTGTGTTTCTGTGTTTACCCATAGCGAAGCTCAGTAGTTTTTGTACCCTGGAGTTGACACCAACGATTCTGTACAGGCCCTGATCATTAATACCTAGAGGGAGAAAAGGAAAGAACCTCCTGTTCTTATTCAATGGAAATTTGAAAGCGACCAAAGTAGATGATTATCAATTATACATGTTGTTGTACACAGTTTTTGAAATGACTAAAGATTGAGGTGGCATGCGGCTGCAAAGGAAATGTTATTAATTAACAGTTAAATCATCCAATTACACAAAACCTACAACTTGCATTTAATGATGGCTTCTAAATGGCATCAGAAAGTTTGCACATCTTCCGCCGCAAACTAAAAACACACCTCTTCCGACTATACCTTGAATAACATTTTCAAAACTAACAATTTAGTAGCACTTAAAATGGCACTTACTTATAGCACTTTGTAGTTTTGCTTTTTTTGAAGAAATTGTATTTTCTCTATTCATGGTTGAATGCACGTATTGTAAGTCGCTTTGGATAAAAGCGTCAGCTAAATGAAATGTAATGTAATGTAATGAGGGTATATTATATTATACTATATTATTTTAGTAAAATAAAGAACACTTTAGTATGTGCATTTTCCTCAACAGTTTATTTATCAACATCCATTATTTTGTCCCCATTCTATTTCCATACATGTCCTCCTCGTGTAAAGAATAATCGTGGCAGCTGAAGAAGAACACGAACATCATTATATTCCATCAAAATGTAAATGTATCTGCCAAGTGATGGAAGAGGCAGAGAGTGTATAGCAATGGATTGGTGCAGCACATGGAGGGAAAAGGTAATGCTCCTGCACACGTGGACCTTTCCTGTGACATTTCAGAAGAAGGACAGTGGAGAGGGGACTTCCTGGTGCATCCGATGATAACATACTCAGAAGGTGGAGGGTTTAAAACCCGCAGGTGACCTCTGACACCTGTCATTTCAAAGCAGCCTTTACCAACAGCTTGTGTGATGCATCTTAGAGTATGGAAATGTATTATTTTTATACATGTGTATTTATTTACACGTTCAGAGTCTCTTGAGATTTTGAACAGTTTGTTTTTTGGAGGAATGAGAAAGGATAAGTATCAGCTGTACATACTATTACATACATACGATTACCACTACTATTCTCCCACCGACAGTGGGTTTCAGTTGCTTTTCAGTTGCTATAGCAACTTCTGGTACATCTAGAGGTGCTCAACTGATATGGCCACAATTTTATCAGATCTGCGACCAAGCAAATATTGACATCTTTTTTTATCCCGATTTTTATTTGTATAATCAGCAAATATGCTTCTCTTTTTATAATTTATTATTATAAAGTTATTAATTATTACTGCATTTAGGGACCATTATCATCAATTAATCTGCAATTATTTTCTTGATTAATCACTTGGACAATAAAATATAAGATAATAGTAAACAAAATGTATTTTAGAATATCCTTAAGTCCGGAGATGATATTTTCAATTAACTTCTTTTGACTTGCAAACAATCCAAAACACCAAAAAGGATCCATTGACCATATGATACATAATATCATTGGTGAGAGCTGAGGAGCTAGAATTGCAAAACTGATCATTAGAACAGCTGCCCATTCATTTTCATTGATCTGACTTATCATTCTGAGTTTTACCACATTATGCAAAATGCTTGTAATCTTCTCATAGTTGACTTATTTATATGAAAAACAGAATCAGTCTCTCTTCACATTTGATTTGCCTGCAAGTACACTTGATGTATTTGGAAGTAATTATGAGAACACTAAGTAAATAGAGTAAGAAGAAAATATTCAGAGATGTCGGCTGATATCATAGTGTCCAATCCTAACCGACAGCTGCTGACGGTTCAGAGAGCAAATGCACCACAGTGTTGCGACATTAAACACAGATCCTCTCAAGGGCAGCGTATCATACATAAGAAGCAGGAAATCCACAGAATCTGATGTAACATCGTACCTCGCGTCTCCACGGCATAGATGAATTTTTTCATCACGTTAAACCCAGTGACATCCAGCTGGGCCACTGACGGAAAGAGGGAGAGGAACAGAGGAGGTGTGAGCCGTCGCAGTGAAATGTCAGAGGGAAAAAATGGTTTTCATTTACATTTGCTTTGCGAAACAGGATAATCATCCATTATTAAATGGTGAGAATAAATAATTGACATAATCTGCACAGAATTTATATTTTAGACATACGGAATTACTCTCTGGATCGCAAATAAAAGCACAGTGGAGTATTTTTATATCATCAGTTAATGAATCACTTAAAGCTACTTACGGCCTTCAGCCTGGTTGTCTTTGTTCAGATTGTAAACCTGCAAACAAAAAGAAAACACCAACTTCTTCAGCTAATTTACAGAGAAGCCTGATGACAGAACAAAGGATTTTATTAGATATTCTTCTACATCTATCAATTAGGTTTTGAATGTTTCTGAGTTAACGCTGCTTATTCCACTGAAAATGTCAACACAATAACTAAGATTGATTCACAGAAGATTGAAAAACCTCTGCAACAGACATGGTAAATGGACTGTATCTATGTTTAACATTTCTAGTCTTATTGACCACACAGTACAAGTTACATTCACACGCACATCTACACACTAATACCCACTGGCATACAGCCATTATCACATAGACAATACATATACATGGGTTACAATCTATGTTTATAAGATTCTGTAGAAAATAAAGAAGGCATGACTTTGTCTGCATGACTGTGTTCAAGCTCAAAGCCTCAGGTGCAGTTGTGTGGCCTTGTACCTTGACTATCAAGGTGAAGCATCCACACAACAGAGAACAACAAAACGTAGGCAAGTCCTTAGGAGCAAAACATCAACATCAACATCACTTTGCTTTATGATCACAGACGATCGGAGCGCACCGCTGCCTGCTCCAGCTTGTGTTGTGTTTTCGGATGCAGTTTACCTTTACCTCGTTTGAATACCAACGGGGCAAGTGTTGGGACATGATCAAAATGACAGTGTGGAGAGCAACACTCAGTAACACGTTTTCAGCCTCAGGGTGAAAGAGATGTATAATAAAAAGGCATATTCCAAGTGTCAGGGAGACTGGCTTTCAGTCAACTATCCGATTAGGAACTAATAGCATTCATTATGTCTGTGGTAATGGCTCCGTGCCAGTGGTTACCAAACCTTTCTGGCTTGTGACCTTTCGCGTGATCCCACTTGACTTTACCTGTGACCTCTCACCGTGGATCGTGCACTCTACATCAACACAGTGAGCAGCTTCACGTAGAAATAATATGCCCTGCTAACCCTCTATGATTGCCTCATTGTGAGACACTTGAGGTAGTAAATTATCCAGTATTTCACAAGAAAAAAGTGTATTGGAAAACTGCTGGATTTCTCCTCCTTGTCAATCCTTTTAATCCGAGAATGCGGATGAAAAAAAATTACTGTTGATGTTGGAGCTCTTGCTTTACTTAGCAAACATATTGTCCCTCTGTGTCTGCCTTTATTTATTGTTTCACCACATAAGAACAAACCGGTAACCATGGTAACCTACCGGTTCTCTCCCATCCATGGCCTCCATCCACAACCTCCGGTCCTCTTCTGACAGAGCCTGCATGGTGATCACTCCGGGCCTTCGCATACACAAACAACACACAACACACACACACACACAACCAAAACAATTGCTTATTGAATATTGAGGTCAGTGGCAAACATTGTCTACTAAGTACATGCATATACAGTTTGTATACAGAGTGCAGCAACGCCTGTAAAACAAACTACAGCTGTAATCATAGGATCACACTTTAAACAAAGAGCTTCTCAGAATTCCCTCTGGAGTTTTTCCAACAAACAAGTTGTCCTCCAGAACCGGTGAAAGGATCTGTGTCCGTATCGAAACCTTCTTCAAAAAGCAAAGCATATTCATGTATGGGTGCCTGAGGTATGACGACAATATTACTTTTCACCAAAACAGATGATCAACAGCTTTGTTTCTCCATAAAAGGATGAAAAAGGACCAAGAGCTCAGTTTATGAATAAAACAACTGAATGGGGATTTGTTTGAGTAAGAAACTAAGAGTAACTATGATATATCATCCTGATAGATGCACACATATGCACACACACACTCTCACACACACACCAGTCTACACAGTTTCTTTCAGTCATGTTTCCTCTGCAGAACATTCATCCAAACACACACACAGTTGCGAGTGTACAGCCACATTCTACAAATGCAAAGTAATACAAACTTGATAAAAATCACTTAATGTGCTTATACTAGTCTATACAACAACAATAACACAAGAAGAAATGAATAAAAAAGAAGAAGAGGCAAGTGGGAACAGGAAAAAATAGGATGGGGTGATGACAAGGTGAGGTTGTTTCGATGGAGGAGGGCTGGGGCTGAGGAAGAGCAGGCAGAGAGGGAGGAGAGGAAAAGAGGAGATGGAAGAGGAGAGGAGAGGAGAGGAGAGGAGAGGAAGAGGGAGAGGGAGGAGAGGAACAGAGCGAAGCGGAAAAAAACCTGCAGGGTCAGCTCAGAGGAAGACCAGCAGCCACAATGTCCGTGTCCACCTGTAATACACTGAAACTCAGACACCACGTGTCTACCTGTATTACCGTTGTAAAGCTCGAGAACACGGCTCGTGTCTTCTTCTTACTGGTTTGAAATAAAATCTCCTAAAAATCTTCATCCCATGTACGGTATATGAGTCAGTAGATTTAATTAAATTATTAATTTATGAATTAAAGAGCATATTGCCAAAGTTTTACCAGCCCTGATTTTACAGTTTTGGAAAACTGTAAATAAATGAATAATAGGACCTTAAAACTACAGTAAAGTTTGGATATTGCATTACGCTGATTAATAAAGACACAATTTGTACCTTGACCGGAAATGAAATGTGTCGCCTTGAAGAGAAATTAAGTGGGAAAAATGTGAAAAGGAAGCAGGTGGAAGTGGGTGAAAGGAAGATCGGTCACTGACCTGTCCACAGACTCCACATCAAAACAAAACCTCTTTTCTATGGAGTCCGTCTTCCTCCTGATGCAGGACTTGAGGATGAAGCTCTCCTCTTCTCCCTGACAAAGAGAGAAATAGAGGGGGAAAGAGAAAAGCATCATGGGACACAGCACTCGTAGTGTGATACATGCAGAATCGTGAACGCTGCAGAACAGATGACAGTCTGGAATGAGGACCGAGGTTTTCTTCTGACAAATCGGAGAACACAAATATTTTTAGAAATGAGTTTTGTCACAATAATGGCTCGCTCTCTTTCCTGCCCTGTTGAAGAGAATTTGTTCAAATCCAACTGGAAGCACATTGAAATCATTTAGGACAAACATCGATAATTCAACATTAATAACAGGTTTATATGTGAGGAATAACATGAATACTCAGGAATATATATATATTCTATATATATATAAAGAAGCTGTTGTGAGAGCACAGTAAGTAAAGTATGAAACAACTGAGCTTTACACTCCAACACATACATGGTGGAAATGCTGTGTTTACACCACCCTTTATTCAATATTGTTCACTTTTTCTTACTTTATTTTTAAGATACCATGTGTTAAAGCACAGCCAGAATCCAAAGAGCAAATGCAAACCATTTTAAGCATGTGAGATTCTTTCCGATCCGTGTGTCGCTGTGCTTGCTCTGTTTATCTTACCTGTGTTATTGAGTTGGAGTTCAGTGTTTTCTACTTTTACTTTGAGCCTAGTTACGGCAATGACTCAAAATGCTCCGTGGCAACTAGCAGGAAACAGGCCTGAGCTTGCATTATACAGAGCATAGGTGGGAGTGAAAAGAGACACAGAAGCACTTTAAGAAAATTAAGCTGCACTCTTGTCTTTTAAGGCGGCTGTCGTGGAATAAATTGGCCTCTGTCCTATAACTAGTATCTCCCTGCGTGACGGTGCACTGGTGTGAATCATGTGTCAAATTTGCTCTTTGTCTTGTTACTGAACGACTGAGATAAAACCTTACTTCTACACTCCTCTGCTGTCAAAAAGACTTAATTGCAGCTTCCCCTGAACTATCTCTTGACAGCATGTCATGTGTTGGAGATAATAAAGTAAACCCAAGCGCACACAGTGGGGAGAGCTGGTTGTGCTCAGCAGTGAGCAGAGTGTGACTGAGAGCTGGAGAGCAGGCAGTGGGATGTACAGGGTGAGAACATACTGCAAATGAGACAACATGGTGATTCTGTATAGGCTGAAAAGACAATGTGTGTGTTTGTGTCTGTGGGTCTGAGCATGTGGAACGCTTGTGTGCATGTGACTGTTTACGTTTCTAACTTTGTAAAAACTGTCTTTTCTAACAGAGGGAAACAAAGAAAGCAGGAGAGAAGCATATCTTGGATGTTTAGTGTCAGTGTGAGGAACGCTCTACGTACAGGTGTGAACCATAGACTGCATGTGAATGTGGACCACATGACTACTCAAAAGTGAAGCCAAAGCATTTGATTGCCCCCTGGTGGCTGGCTGCCGTAGTGGTCATAACGCCTGAGTCCTCCATGTTAGTGGATTAGACATGGACCAAACTAAAAAAATTTCAGTTTAGTAGTTGTAGATACAAATGTTTGTATACATATTTGTTTTGAGGGTTTTAGTTCATTATTTGATGCTATAAAAACGGGGTGAAAGTCACGATTGACAGTTGAGACTGACAAGCGATCGGTCGAGCACGTGTATCGCTCTACTCCACTTGCTCTACGGCGCAGGATGGTAGTTTTCATATACGGAATATTTTAGCTTCAATTCTGGATTATGGGAGGAAGAAGAGACGCCCTGAGAGCTGATCACTCAAACCACATTTGAGATCTAATCACGTGGTCAAGTGGTCACAGGAGACACATTCAGGACGCTTGTTAATACCAAGTGTGAACAGTGTATTTACATGTATCTGCACATTTGAATGTCTGGAGCTACTCACCATTTTCCCTACTGATTTAGGGTCAAACAGAACCATGGTCACCCTCTTGGGCTCCCGATGGTACGTACAGTAGTACTTCACCCAGGTAGATACAAATGAGCCTGAGGGGAAGAGAGAAAGAAATGAATGGAGAAAAGGTTCAAACCAAAAACAGCACATGAGAAGAAGGGAATAAGGGGAAAAGACAGAAAAACAAAATCAGAGGCAGTAGGAGGAGACTAGGATTTTAAATAAAAGGTTGAGTCCTAGTTGTAAATAGCGGCTGTCACGTCTCCAGCAGGTCACATGACTTTGTCAACTGTCGTTTCATCATTGTTTTATTTCTTCTGCTGCTCTGTTGATGTGTGTGGGAGAAAAACATGCCACTAACACGCATGTACGGTACCAAGATTCACGCACAGAGCCTGTTTCCATGGCACTGACACACTGTAAATTGTTGCTGAAATGCGTCCTTACTGTAAGATGTGAAACATTTATTATACACACGCAGATACATACGCTTCTCCTGTACAAACAGGTATCCTTCCATGGTGTGCTGGCTGACACTCTTGTGATCATGTGGATTCTCCTTCATCTTCCTCATCAGACTCTCCACCTCCGACCGTGTGCTCTCAAAGCGGTTCCTCGTCTGTGCAAAAACAAGCACAGGGAGGCACATGCCTTAGACCTTTCATCGAATGTTGGGATCCTGAGATAAAGCTCAACTTGCAACAACAGCAGAAGCTGCACCTATCTATTTTTCTGCGTAACAAGGGGCACAGAAAAAGCTCTATAAGAGCAGAATGAACCAGAAAATACTCCGCACTATAAATCCTAAATATTTGAGGTTTTTCAGTTTCTAATTATAATTTTTTTACCTCCGCCAAGGAGAAAATGTTTTCGCCCCTCTTCTTTGTTTGTGTGTCTGTGTGCAGAATTACACAAAAACTATTGAATGGATTTCCACAAAACCTGGTGTAAAGACGGGGTATCGGCTAAAAACTAACCCATTAAATTTTGGCATGGATCTGGATTTTTTTTCAGGACTTTCTTTAACATTGCGAGATAAGAATTAGATTTTCTTTCTTTTTTGACATTTTCATAGAGTTTTTCATTGATTCTCCAATACTATTTCCAGATGAGTAACTGTGACCTTTGAATTCCTGTCAGTTAGTGGCAGCTTCACATTCAGATTATTATTTTCTCTGAGGCATCTTCCTGAATTAAAACAGCTTCCACTGCACTAATGACCCAAAACACATTTGATTCTCTCAAAACTTTAAACAAATTTGGAGGAGACTGACTTTTCATTGGTGGACAAACAAAATCGTATTAAGTTTGCAACCTAAATCAAAGCAGCAGCTCGGACCAACTTCAATACATCAACATCAGGGTCTTTGTGTGTGTGTGTGTGTGTGTGTGTGTGTGTGTGTGTGTGTGTGTGTGTGTGTGTGTGTGTGTGTGTGTGTGTGTGTGTGTGTGTGTGTGTGTGTGTGTGTGTGTGTGTGTGTGTGTGTGTGTGTGTGTGTGTGTGTGTGTGTGTGTGTGTGTGTGTGTGTGTGTGTGTGTGTGTGTGTGTGTGTGTGTGTGTGTGTGTGTGTGTGTGTGTGTGTGTGTGTGTCTTACATTCTGTATGCTGATAGTGAGATCAGTCTTGAAGTGATTGAAGTCCTTTGCCAGCTCGTAGCCGTGGTGATAGTAGGTGAACAGGCCTTGGAGAAACGCCAACAGCTGAGGGAGACAAAATTAAAACTAAGTGAAGACAGTGAAGGAAGAGGAGGGAGAGATAAAACTGATACGAAGGAGGGTGAGAGAAAGAGGGGACGAGATGGTAGATGAGGAAGGTGGGTAATGGAAGCAGATGTGTGAGAAGAGGAGGAGAAAAGTATGAGGATGTGAAGTGAGGAGGAAGAGAAATATGTCGTAATGTTGCCATATGATAAAGAATAAAATAATGATAACAAAAGACAATAGTGAAATAGACCTACTTTGTACATTCCCACTTAACTTAAATTGATGTTTGTTTTGTGTGTGTGCAACAAATTGTCTTTATTCCCGCACCGGTAACCACTGAGTTACCCTCGGGCAACTCGGCACCTGAAACTTCCAAACAGCTGTTTGCCAGCAACAGAATCACTGCCTTCAGACAGCAGCTGCTGGTGTGGATATCTCAGAGTCAGCGACTGTGCTGGAAAAACAGCAAGTGTGCTCGGCAACTCAAGGGAAAAGTTCAGAAACAAGGGGAAAATGAACGAGTGTCTTCTTACCGGTTCCACAAAGTCGAACATCTTCCTCTCCTGGACCTCCTGCACCTTGAAGACATACTCCAGAGAAACCTCGTAGAAGTGCTGCCGTACGTTATCGACCTGGTTGTCCGCCTATGACAGGGAAGGAAATTAAGACCAATCAGGTGGAAGAAAAAAAAGACAGGTGTAAACCATGCACTGCATATAAAGATGGAAGACTGTCTTGATCACCCCCTGGTGGCTAGCTGCAGAAGAGGTCATACATCCCACCACCTACATGTTAGCAGATGGGACTTGGACCAAATCAAAAAGTCAAAGCACACAGTGAATTCACTTTCTCTCAAAGATGGTGTGTGTCATTTTAGTTTATTTAGTATGTTTCTGAGAAGTTTGGCTTTAATGAGTTATTCAATGTGATGAAATGTCATGATTAACAGCTGAGACGATCTTCCGAATGACTTCATCGGTGCAAGATTGGCGGCCTTTGTGTCTGAGATATTTTGGCTTCATTTCTGGATACTGGGAGGAAGCGGAGACATGACGTCCATCTTTATATGAAGTCTGTGTTGTGAACTTAGGCCTCTTACTTCATGTAGATGTGACTCCTTCTTCCGGGATGAGAGGCTCAGATGTTTCTCCAGCACTGCACAATACTTCTCTGTCTCTTTGTCATACTTCTTCTTGGCTTCCTGTAACAGATTTGGGTGACAGACGATATAATCAAGCTTCATCTTCAAGCTTCAATTCGACTCAGAGACATCAGAGGGAACATTTCTGTCATGTTAACAGACAAAACATCTAATCTAATTAATTAACTTTAAACATATTATCATGGACTAATTTGATCAGTGACTACCATCTGTGTCCATCCATAGCCCTCGAGTACAATTGACTTAAGAGCATGTTTTAAGAACAGAGAATAAAGATGATCTTTATTTAGAGTGAATTTCTTTTAGCTTTCGCATAATATTTTCCATTTGTCAGGGAGTCCGGTTTGAAATGGTTCCTCTGGGGAGCACAGCTGCTTATAAAACAACAGATTGTTTCACACTGAGAGCTGAGATCACCATCATCAGAGACGGACAGATGGACGAATGATGAACCAGGGACAGATAGAGCAGGGTGTGGCTTTCTTACGACTGCTGGCTTTAAAACTACAGAGGAAAAAAAAAAACTGAAAAGCGTCCAGGAAGATCAAGAGAGGAAAGAACACACAAGGCAGTCGTTTCTAGGCAGTCGTTTCTTCCCTGAACATGTTCTATCAGCGATTATCAGTCATGTTAGGTTCATTATACTTTAATCTAATTCTAGCCGATGGAAGGAAGAGATGTGGACGTAGAGACGGAGGAGGGAAACAAAAGCAGAGACATAAACAGAGGAGGGGCAGGTCAGGGTGGGTCGCCCTCTGTCAGAGAGACACTGGGGTGTTATTAACTGTACATCTGCCCCGGCTTGTTAGTGTTATTGCATTTCTTTATCCAAAACTCATGACGTGACCGGATAAGAGCTTCAGGGCGAAGATCAAATTTAAGATTCACTGTTAAAATCTGAATATTTGGTGCTGCAGCAAAAAGCAGTAAATTGAGGTGTACATTTCTGACCGTTTTCAGACATTATATTTGGTAATAGACAAAAAATTGTCATGAAAGTTACAGTTTATTGTGCCACGGTGAATTAGGACCATGGTAAAAAAAAAAAGTGTTCTGAGATTTCAGAATAAGGTTAAAATATTCCAAGAAAAAAAAGTTTTAGCCCACGTGTACGACTTAATTCTCTTAATATTCCGACTTTATCCTGGAAATGTTTTTTTCCTTCAACCTGATGCTCTGTCGAGGCTCGGCGAGGAACAGACGACAGCTGCAGAAAACATCAGAGCTGATGAACATTCCTCTGAACAACAAGGTCTCTGTTTAAAGTCTGCGTCGTTGAAATACATGCTCATGTCGGAAATTGCTCTCTCTGTATCGCCCTCATCGTGGATTTCATTGCTTTTTACAAAAAAACTCGTGAAAATGATCAATTGTCTTGGGTTAAAGTGCTTTTCTTTTCAATTGTAGTTTTCAAAAAGGGACAGATTTTTGCCTTTTACATGAAAAATGAGATATGCTCCTTTCATTTATGTCATATTTACAATGTGATCACCTCAACTGTAATATTCACTGAAACATGCTGAAACCTACCAACAGAAAAACTCCTAATTTTATTACACTCTCCTATAAAAGGGATATGTAGTGTGTGTGTGTTAATGTTTACTCTAAATCACTGCCCACTTTTCACCAAACGTTATATAAAATATATAGAAGCATTCAAATTGGTTTTCCAGTCAGTTCTATCCTCGTCCAGCAGGTGGCAGTGTCCTCACAGTGTGTCTACAGTGTGTCCACAGTGTGTCTTTTTTTTTCTTTGTCAGAGGAGTGACGTTAATGAAATGTTTGAATACTGCACAATGTCCTGCCACCAGGCCGACTAATGTTTGACTCCACCGTCATGTGAGCGATTACAAGGGAGCCCCGCAGAAACATGATTTCAACCACATCATCACCTCCTGCCTGTTTCTGCACGCAGCAGATGGCGTTGGCACATTTTATGAACATTCACTTTTTTTTTTTTACACAACTCCAAAGTTTACAGACAGTACCAGGAATTTACTGCACTATATCAGTAACTATGTTCCCAGCAGAAGCAGAATCTGCTGAGTCTGTCAGGAGCTTAGACTGAAAAAACACTGATGCAGCGAGGAGACATCACGTCTCACCGAGTCATCACACTTTAACGTTTCAGCATTAACAAGTTGTAATCTGTGAGAGAAGTCAAAGGAGGTAGAAGATAAGAAATGTTTACACGCCAGTTGATGCTCCTATAAACTTCTGATCACTCATCCCCCCCCCCCCAGGTAACAGTTCGGGCAGAGATCAGATCAAGTAAAAACCAGCCTGAGCCTGAAACTAATACCTGGGAGGTGATTCAAAAGGTAATAAGGTAATTAAAAGCAAAACATGTTTTATGAGTGGGCTTAATTTACAACACTTTATTTACACTCATTCATCAGATATTCTTCTAACATTGCTTCAGGATAGATTTTTGATATTACGTAGACATGACCTGCGCTATTTCCTTTAGTCGTAAGGCTGCTGAGTGTTGAATCTACAAGGAGTTACCTCATCATGCAATGTTTTCTAAAACCTCCTGTCTGCAGCTATTTGAATAGAGTAACTGTATAATATACAATTGCACGTTTTGAACACACATCCATCTCTCGTTTTCTGTAACTCTCCTGAAACTCCTCTCAGCTCAGCAGCTTTGAAACTGTGGCAGGCGAAGATGTTGTCGGTTCTTTCAGGTTCTAAACCAGGATTATTGGATCGCTCGCGGTGACCTAACAGCACAGATTACCCGTTCACTTCTTAATCGGGCCACCGTGTCACAATCAAACAATGACCTGCTATATCGGGATGGATTAGGAGAGTATATGCGCTGATAACATGTTAAATACGGCATGTATCAGAGGAAACCCTGAAGATACTCATCTAGGTCCTATAGCTAATGACTGCACAGGGCAAGAGAAGCATGACCTGATGTAAAGAGATTACTGAAACATGGCATATTCACTAAATGGGGCAGGAGATTACCCCCAAAACATGTACGGTGTAGTTTTATCTTGTAAATTAAGGGTGTTGTAAATTCGAGGTCCTCCCTGTACCTTATTTTAGTCCAAAGTTTCCATACCGTCCTGTACCCTCAGTCAAGGTAGAAAAGATTCATACTCGCTGAAACACTAAAGCAACAGTGCCTGTGCCGTGAGGGAGCCCTGTCATCCGCAGAGACCCCCCAGTGGGAAGCAGTGATTTATGGCAGGATTATGTATTTCTCTAATCTCCTATCCAGGTCATGGAAGTGACGGCACAGACTGTGATACTGGGAGACTTCATGAAGGAGAAGAGACCTGGACACATTTAATACATATTTTACTGTAGCCTTTCATTACAGGCTTGTTTTAAAGGGACTTTCTGTCCGAGCAAAGTTATTGTGAGGCTGCACTGGTAAAATAACAGAGCATTGCTTCTGACACTACAGGAACTACTCTAATTATCTTGGAGGTTCTCAGAGGAACTTTAACATGTGCCAATAGTTTAGAAAAAGGCCGTATGAGCAGTAGATGTGCCGTTTCTATGGAGCTGCATTTATCAAGTTATTTCAGGGAGCATTACATAAGACTACAGTAAGAGCAAATTAAATGAGTAATTGTATCCAGATGTACTGGATATAAAGACACTCTCCTGTAAATGACAATCTGATAAACTGCAGAACAACCAGGTGGTGAATGTTTCTGAGACAGGAAATGGTTTCACCTGCACTGCTTCATCCAGTGAGATCGAAGTCTCTCAGGAAATCTAACTGTCGTCGTTTTAAAACAAAGATGAATCACACCCGAGGCTTTTTGTGAAGCTGATGAAAAATACCAACATCTGTCACTGTGTTACAGTAAAATAAAGATTCTTTTAAACTAAAATTAAACAATTTACATTTTAGATAGTCACCCAGTTAATAGCTGCAGCACTACAACAGATTATTATTGATGTACTTGTGTTTCACTGCCACCGAACACGTGTCAATACTGGTGCACAGCGCACGTGAACGGTCACCATCACTGTGGCTGTACAATGTCGTTCACTTGCCTTGGCTGCGCTGATCTGTTCTTTCCTGAACCGCTCCAGAGGCATAATCAGAATATCGCTGGCGTTCTCGATCTGGAGAAACACACATGTTATTATAGACATTATTTACATATACTGCATTACTGACACGTATCTACATAAATTTGCCAATTTACTGAGTAATGAAAACCTTTTATCGGAATTACATCGTCGAGCCTATTAGATCCCTGACAGTTTGTGATCTCACTCACCATCCGTGTCCTCTCATCCTCCAGGTTCTGCAGAACCGCTGAAAACTCCTGAAGAGACTTGGCTGAGGGCAGACACATCAACAGGCAGGGGGAAAAAAACAGAAAGACAAATTAATACAAGACACAATTGGAAAGAAAAGAGTGTTTGAAGCGAGTTGGCATGAGGCGGACGTGATGAGGGCGCCTCATTTCGTTTCCGTTCTTGGACCTTTCAGAAAAGTTTCTAAAGTCATGACACAGCAGATTGATTAACTGGAAATAAAACCTCAATTCAGAGGGTTCGTTTCTACGGTGCTCTCAAAGTGAGCACGGCCCGGCTGCATTGCTTTGGGCCCAAGTTTCCATTTCAGTTGCCTCTGTCCCTGTCCAGCACTAGACACACACACGCACACGCACACACACACACACACCACACACACACACGCACAGTTAGCATGTTTAATCCTTAATCATTATATGGCGAACGCACACACACAACACACACACACACACACAGCTCCTCGAAATTAAGCTTAAGCCGCAGGATTTGGATCTTGGAAGTTGGATCCAACTATAAAAGAGGGATCTATGCAGGAATGCATTAAAAAGCAACACAACCTTTTAATGAAGCTTATAAATGCAGTCAAACCTTTTAGCACAATCGCACAAAATCAATCACAGTGGATATAATGAGACACTGAACCAATAAAAAATAACAGACTGTTTTTTGAACATTTTTATATTACTGTGTAAAGACCAATTACTTTTTAAACTGTTTGAATTCAAACCTTTTCAGTTTAGGGTGTAACAATCATTGTACGGCAGAGAAGACGTCAGTTTGACACGTGAATGAAAATGACCATCCTACAAAACAAACAGTCGCTGTGCATCCCGGTTGAGCAGCAAGCTGTTCAGGAAAGATAGTTGAGGCTAGTTAAACAACAGTGGTGGGTGGGTGAGGTCAGTTTAAGAGCTGCGGCCTGCAGAGACAGAGCCAGGAGAGGGTGTGGCGGCCGCCGCATGTTTCACAGCAGAGCGCTGCGAAGCCTGGATGAGTTCATGGAATGACCAATACTACATTATTGATATTGCACTGAACATTACCAGATACAAATGACCTCAGCCCACTCTCCACTGGCACAATACTGCAATGTATATGTGTAATTTTAACAGTTTTTAAATGTGCATCACCTTCTACCCAAAACCCTAAAGTATAAGTATTTATCTGTTTGTGAAAATCTATTTATCTACCAATAAACTTAGAGGATTTAAACGTGAGTTCAGTTTTTCTTCTTGTCCTTATTTGCTCTTCGTCAGGCAACAAAAAGGCCTGGCAGAGAAAATTACACTTTTCATACGATTTCCATCAAACATAAATCTTTGATTCTAAAAAAAGACTCAGCAGAGGCATCATGTGAGCTTGTTTATCGGAAATAAATCAAGCTGCTCTTTATACCGCAGCTGATACGACTGTTTCTATTTCGGTGACTATAAATGGAAATGTGCTGTCTACAGATTTACTGAGGAGCTTTCAACTGCCCAGATCAGATTTCATATCGGCGAGCTCACCTATGCAAATCTCATCGTCCGTCTCCGCGTCTCCAATACACTGGAATTTAAACTCGTTGAGAGAGTCGGCAAACTTCCTCTTGGCCGTCGACAGACCTGAGAGAAAAGAGAGAAGATGTTAGAGGTTTAGAAGTGTTGACCAGTTTGGACACTAGAGAGGAAGAAAAACCTTATTCACCCACTCACTGTAAAACATCACATTATTGCTCTCACTTCATTCCTACCACCATGTCACAGAAAACCAGTCTTTGATTCGCTTTTTTATGCAGTTCCTGAAAGTGAGAGTAAGTGGAAAAAGCCTGAATGTAGACTGGGGATACTGTGAGTGGATCCCCAGTGGTGTTAGTGATGAAGGTTGACAGCTACTACGTTTGTGTGCATCTGTGCACGCGCTGTGAAAAGTGCCATTAATCCTGACTCACGTTGGCCAAGTGAGGCAGTGAAAGGCCTCGGACAGATGGATGGATGTCTTTCAAATAATACATGAGGCGCTAGGAGCTCCTAGGAGACAGCCACTCACAGCGAGTTAAGCTTCCTGGACGTTTTAAGTCAAGGCAGGGTCACCTCCACTACAAAGTTCCCCTGTTGCTGGGCGGACCAAGGTCGCACACGTGTCCTACGGAGTTGTAGTGAAATAGAGGAAGGACGGAGGGGAAGATACTGAGAGAGAGGAACCGTTTTAACTTTCTTAGAAACTAGACACTGAGAAATAACACCGCACTTGCACAATATCCTGACATTGAAACATAGTGAGATATAGGAATTTTAAAATAATTAACATTTCAATTGATGCTTTGGCTATTTACAATGTAGGTGAAAGTATGATGTGGCCAATCCCAGCAGGAAAATGCCAATCGTTCCAGAGAGATGAGGGACAGGAACTACACCAAATGTGCATAAGCAGCAAAGATGTATTTCAGCAGTGTTTTGAAAATATGGATGGAGCTCAAAATGAAATCCAGACAAATATGAAGAGAAAGAGACGGAAAACAAGACGAGAGATCAAGAGTCTCACGTGAAAAAGACAGATGGGAGTCAGGGAAAGGACGGAGAGGGGTTGAGAGAGCAGACAGACGCAATAGGCCATGTTCGTGTGAATACCACACGTTCACCATGCATATCTGTGTGTGTGGACAAAATGTGCATTTGGAAAGATCTGCTCTGTGCTTGCCAGTAGCAGAAATGAAACACAGGCGTTGCAGCTCCTGCATGTGTTGCCAGTAACATACCCACGACGGCACACACACAAACACAATCTTGTACTTCTATCTAGTGAGGACACTCGCAGGCATAATGCATTTGCCAAACCTTATCCTTACCTTAACCATCACAACTAAATGCCTAACCAAAACCCAATTCTAACCCTAAAACCAAGTCTTAACCCTCAAACAACCCAATGAAAAAGTGATGTCCTCACTTTCCAAAAATGTCCTCACTACGTACGGTCTATGCTCAAAATAAAGTACACCACACACGCACACACACTGACTCATGAAAACATTGTAGGATGTCAGTTAGCCGTGAGTCACAGTGGCTCTGCTGCATCAAAATAACTAAAGAATGATCAGACCACATTCCAACCTTGAAGATAAACTGTGGTTATACGGTGCCTGTGTCCATTGAAGAAAAAGAAAAAACGTTCATTCAGTGAAATACATAGCAGCTGGAGGGCAAGTATTATAAATGATATACAAGCAACGTGGGCTGAGTTGGAAAAGGACAATGGACTGAAAAACATTTGCAAAAACAAAATGTATCATATCATTAACAAATTAAAGGAGACATATTATGCTCTTATTCAGGTTTGTAAATTGAATTTGTGTTATTATTTGTTGTTCAGAAAACACATGACTCTCCTCATACTGTCCAATGCTGCAGCTCCTCTTTTCAGCCTCTGTCTCAAACACTGGGTTTTAGCTCCTGGATCTTTGAAAAGGAAATGTTGGCCTCTGCTCTCGCTGTATCTGACGCACGCAGGGGGAATGCAGGACTAGCCGCTAGGTGTGTGTAGTATGCAAATGTGGGGAATGGTGATGTCATGTGATCTCACGATGAAGTATGGACTGGACGACTGACGAGGCATTTCAGGAGCTTCAGCATCAGCGTCTTTTATGGGAGAGAAGAGATTGTGGAGAGGTACTGAGGACTTTGGGCTTTTACATACACAAAAAAACCACGTAACATACCAGAGAAAAGAAAAACTTCAAAAGCATAATGTGTCCTTTAATATAAATTAGCAACAATTTCCTGTTTACTGAGCCTTTCAACGCTTTTTCCTCAAATAAGAAAATTAGAGGCCGCTACTCTGACTCATCTCCGCGATTACTCAATATCCGTGTCCACGACAGTAAATGGGAAGTGACAGTTGACACTCAGTTGTGGTTTTGATCTTCACTGTTGAGCAAACAAACTCATGTTTAGGCTTGAGACAGAGCGGAGAGCAGAGTTTGTTCACTGGTGTGTGTGCTTGTGCGTGTGCGAGCCAGCACCTGGTAAAGTCATCTTGAGATACAAGAGCGGCTCCAGGTGACAGCTGTGCAGACCCAGTGTCCGGGTGTGTGTGTAAAACAGCAGAATCTCACATGTTTACAGTCAACTGAAACAAGTGGTTTGGTTATAATATCTTTATATTTTGTATTTTTTCTGAAGCACACGTGCATCGATAATGTGATTCAGGAGAGTTTGAGGTGACTAGGTGGCATTTCTGACTGTTAATGAATTATCATCTTTAAGAAACAATGCATACTTTCCTGTAACACCGTTATAAACCATAATAAAATGCATTACCCACTGGATCTTTCTTTTCAGAGCAGTGCTTGTTTTCTATCATACATTATTCAGTGACCTTTTTATGTCTGTATTTTTTCAGTTGTTCTGTTTGTAGCATGAGTGTGTTATTCTCTGCATGGGTGGCCTCAGTGAATGAAGTCCGGCTCTGGCAGCACTGATGTCATGCTACGTGTCCACTGAGGTACACAAAACGATAACTCTCTCTGCACTCTCCTCCTCGCTCCGACTTCGCTGCTCTTTTTATTTTTTTGGGCCTCAACTCCCCTTCCCTCTCTTATCTGACTGCTCCGTCGTGCCACTGACAGTTCCTCTTGGCACCTAGTCGGCGAAAAAACCTGCCGGTCGTGGATAAAAACCTCGCTCTGGATCCGGCCACACGCCACGTGGTCACTCACACATCAAAAACTAACCACAGACTGCAGGAGTAGAAAAACAGAAGACCGTTTAAAAAAATACAGCCTTGAAGTTTATGCGTATTAGTTCCACAGTCATCCACTCCTTGTTCCAGCCATCCATTATCAATGCCACTTTCTCTTTGAGCGTTGCCGGGGTCTGGAGCCAATCCCAAGTCGCTGGGCTGACAAAAAAACACGTTCAACGCTCACATTCAAACCAATACCCCTGGAGACTCTTAAAACTCTTTGGACTGTTGGAGGAAGCCAAGCACCCAGAGAAAACCCACACATACGAGGGGAGAACATGCAAAGTCCACACAGAAAAGCCCCGGTCGAACCAGGGTTTGAATCCAGAAAAAGCACGCTGTGAGGTGAAAGGCAAAACACTCCTACTTCAGTTCATACATAGGAAAATTACAGTAATCAATTGCATACTTCACAACCAGTTTCATTTCAGAAAACGTGCTGTTTCTTTCTGATCAGCAGAAGAGAAATATGCTCTAAAACATGGGGACAGGTATATTAATAGCCAGAGGGATTAGGAGTTTTTGAATTGAAAAAATTGGATAATTAAAACTAATAACTGATAATTTAAATTAGCACTTGGCCTTGATTTCTTTAAGTTTCAGGAGATGAAACAATAATGCAGTTACATAGAAACAATCAGTTGATGTATTTGTTGTATTGGAACCAGGGTTTTGTGC